>CM060905.1:706147542-707375875 GCA_030737815.1 Allium fistulosum
GAGATGCGTTTCCCACTTTCCATTTCAGAAAACTAATTTCCCATCTCCCTCTTCTTCTTCCCCGATGCTCTCATTAACCATAATATCCAAAATTAGTATTTTTATGCAATTCTATTAAATTCACACGAATTTATATACACAAACATTATATTATATTAAAAGCGGTCCAAATTCGTATATTAATGGTTTGGTGTAGATAAGCACAACAAAATGGCACGAAATTGATTTCAAAAGTTAAAGTACACTAAACGGTGATAACATACATGAATATATTATTTATATATATATAATACGGTTTAAAAATGAAGATTTGATTTCTATAGATCGAATACAAATGTTTTCGTAAGAAAAATAATTTTATTTAGAATATAAACTATATATATTGAATTTTTATAATTTATTTCAGTATAAGAAAGTTGAAGGAATTATAATCTTAAAAAATAAAACGAGGGTAAAATCTTACGGGGAAAGTAGTATGGTTTATTAAGAATGTATATTACGTAAATATGAAGATCAAAAGCAAAGAAACCACAAGGACAAAGAGTTAAAAATAATAAAAATACAGTATTATAGAAATTTGTACATCCTAGAGTAACCCAATAATTGTTTCGGGCAAGTACACCGTACTGGTCATCGAGTATTTTTTACAGGTTTCTGGACCTATTTTAGGCCGGAATCTATAAATTTAAGCGGTCGTTTGGATGGCAATAAATAAAGTGTTTTTTGGCTTATAAAAAGTAAAAGTTAAAAGGTCAATATGGATAAACAAAATCTACCATTTTTTAAAAGTCACTTTTCAACTTATTTCTAAAGCAATTTTTTTTGCTTTTCGACTTACACAAGTCGATTTTTTATAAGAAAAAATTCAATAAAAATTACATTTCAAAAAATTCCAAAAAAATTGAAATTTCAATTTTCAGATTTCAAATTTCAAATTTTAAAATTTCAATATTCAAATTTGAAATTTCAAAATTTCAAAATTCAAAACTCAAATTTCAAATTTCAAATTTCGATTTTCCAATTTCAAAATTTCAAAATTCAAATTTCAAATTTTAAAATTTTAAAATTTCAAATATTAAAGATACAAAATTTCAGATTTCAAAATTTAAAATTCAAAATTTCGAATTTCAAATTTCAAAATTTCAAAATTCAAATTTTCAAATTTCAAACTATAAATTATAAAAATCAAAATTTCAATTCAAAATTTCAAATTTCAAATTTTAAAATTTCAAAAATTCAAAATTTTCAAAAATTCAAATTTCAAATTTCAAAATTTCAAATTTCAAATTTCAAATTTCAAAAATTCAAAAATTCAAATTTCAAAATTTTCAAATTTCAAATTTCAAATATTCAAAATTCAAAATTCAAAATTTCAAAACTCAAAATTTAAAAATTCAAAATTTCTAATCAAAATTCAAATTTTCGAGTTTCAAAATTTTGAACTTTAAATTTCAAAACTTTGATCTTAGAAATTTCGAATTTTTAGAATTCAAAATTTTTAAATTTTGAACTTTAAAATTTTGAATTTTCAAAATTTGAAATTTGAAAATTTCAAATTCGAAATTTTACATTTTAAATTTTCAAAATTTCAAATTTGAACTTTTAAACTTTTTTTTTCAATTTTGACTTGTAAGTCAAAAGTTTTCCAAATATACTTTTTCACTTTTTAACTTTCTAAAAGCAAAAGGACATTTGAAATAAGAAAAAGTCCTATTGTTTTTTTTTGCCAAACGGGCCCTAAGGTTCGTGCCCGCTTTCCTGAGTATGCTCGGACCGAGTGATGTGGTAGATTAGGCACCGAGCCTTTGCGGCAATGTGTGTTAGGACATGGGTATCGCATGCCTAAAACGGCAATATTTATAAGTTACAGCAAGCTTAATTTTGGTATAGAGCCGGCTTAGTTTTTGAATTTAGGGACGAAATTCATTTTAACGGGGAGAGAATCTAATACCTTGAAAAATCAAATAGTATTCTAATTGAATAATAATAATAATATGATAGTATGAAAAATAGTGGAATCGATGGATTGATTAAATAAATTAAAAAGAAGGATGGGTAAAATGGTCATTTTAAGACATTGGAATTTGGTCACGAAACTGGCGCCATCGCAACAGTCTCGTTTTTCTGATTTGAACGATATATTTGTTTGTATCGCTTGGAGCTCGTAAGAAGGTCATTAGACCGAAAACGTCGTCGAGTTGCACCGACGCCACGCAATCTGAATTTGAATTTGAATTTTCGGGCAGACTGCAGTTGTTTATCTCCTTTGACTCAAAAAGGAGATGCGTTTCCCACTTTCCATTTCAGAAAACTAATTTCCCATCTCCCTCTTCTTCTTCCCCGATGCTCTCATTAACCATAATATCCAAAATTAGTATTTTTATGCAATTCTATTAAATTCACACGAATTTATATACACAAACATTATATTATATTAAAAGCGGTCCAAATTCGTATATTAATGGTTTGGTGTAGATAAGCACAACAAAATGGCACGAAATTGATTTCAAAAGTTAAAGTACACTAAACAGTGATAACATACATGAATATATTATTTATATATATATAATACGGTTTAAAAATGAAGATTTGATTTCTATAGATCGAATACATATGTTTTCGTAAGAAATATAATTTTATTTAGAATATAAACTATATATATTGAATTTTTATAATTTATTTCAGTATAAGAAAGTTGAAGGAATTATAATCTTAAAAAATAAAACGAGGGTAAAATCTTACGGGGAAAGTAGTATGGTTTATTAAGAATGTATATTACGTAAATATGAAGATCGAAAGCAAAGAAACCACAAGGACATAGAGTTAAAAATAATAAAAATACAATATTATAGAAATTTGTACATCCTAGAGTAACCCAAGAATTGTTTCGGGCAAGTACACCGTACTGGTCATCGAGTATTTTTTACAGGTTTCTGGATCTATTTTAGGCCGGAATCTATAAATTTAAGGGGTCGTTTGGATGGCAATAAATAAGTTGTTTTTTGGCTTATAAAAAGTAAAAGTTAAAAGGTCAATATGGATAAACAAAATCTACCATTTTTTAAAAGTCACTTTTCAACTTATTTCTAAAGCAATTTTTTTTGCTTTTCGACTTACACAAGTCGATTTTTTATAAGAAAAAATTCAATAAAAATTACATTTCAAAAAATTCCAAAAAAAAATGGAAATTTCAATTTTCAGATTTCAAATTTCAAATTTTAAAATTTCAATATTCAAATTTGAAATTTCAAAATTTCAAAATTCAAATTTCAATTTTCAAATTTCGATTTTCCAATTTCAAAATTCAAATTTCAAATTTTAAAATTTCAAATATTAAAGATTCAAAATTTCAGATTTCAAAATTTAAATTTCAAAATTTCGAATTTCAAATTTCAAATTTTCAAATTTCAAACTACAAATTATAAAAATCAAAATTTCAAATTTTAAAATTTCAAAAATTCAAAATTTTCAAAAATTCAAATTTCAAATTTCAAAATTTCAAATTTCAAATTTCAAATTTCAAAAATTCAAAAATTCAAATTTCAAAATTTTCAAATTTCATATATTCAAAATTTCAAAACTCAAAATTTCAAAATTCAAAATTTCAAATTTCAAAATTTCTAATCAAAATTCAAATTTTCGAGTTTCAAAATTTTGAACTTTAAATTTCATAACTTTGATCTTAGAAATTTCGAATTTTTAGAATTCAAAATTTTTAAATTTTGAACTTTAAAATTTTGAATTTTGAAAATTTGAAATTTGAAAATTTCAAATTCGAAATTTTACATTTTAAATTTTCAAAATTTCAAATTTGAACTTTTAAACTTTTTTTTTCAATTTTGACTTGTAAGTCAAAAGTTTTCCAAATATACTTTTTCACTTTTTAACTTTCTAAAAGCAAAAGGACATTTGAAATAAGCAAAAGTCCTATTGTTTTTTTTTGCCAAACGGGCCCTAAAGGTTCGTGCCCGCTTTCCTGAGTATGCTCGGACCGAGTGATGTGGTAGATTAGGCACCGAGCCTATGCGGCAATGTGTGTTAGTACATGGGTATCGCATGCCTAAAACGGCAATATTTATAAGTTACAGCAGGCTTAATTTTGGTATACGATTTGGTATAGAGCCGGCTTAGTTTTTGAATTTATGGACGAAATTCATTTTAACGGGGAGAATCTAATTCCTTGAAAAATCAAATAGTATTCTAATTGAATAATAATAATAATATGATAGTATGAAAAATAGTGGAATCGATGGATTGATTAAATAAATTAAAAAGAAGGATGGGTAAAATGGTCATTTTTAAGACATTGGAATTTGGTCACGAAACTGGCGCAATCGCAACCGTCTTGTTTTTCTGATTTGAACGATATATTTGTTTGTATCGCTCGGAGCTCGTAAGAAGGTCATTAGACCGAAAACGTCGTCGAGTCGCACCGACGCCACGCAATCTGAATTTGAATTTGAATTTTCGGGCAGACTGCAGTTGTTTATCTCCTTTGACTCAAAAAGGAGATGCGTTTCCCACTTTCCATTTCAGAAAACTAATTTCCCATCTCCCTCTTCTTCTTCCCCGATGCTCTCATTAACCATAATATCCAAAATTAGTATTTTTATGCAATTCTATTAAATTCACACGAATTTATATACACAAACATTATATTATATTAAAAGCTGTCCAAATTCGTATATTAATGGTTTGGTGTAGATAAGCACAACAAAATGGCACGAAATTGATTTCAAAAGTTAAAGTACACTAAACGGTGATAACAGACATGAATATATTATTTATATATATATAATACGGTTTAAAAATAAAGATTTGATTTCTATAGATCGAATACATATGTTTTCGTAAGAAATATAATTTTATTTAGAATATAAACTATATATATTGAATTTTTATAATTTATTTCAGTATAAGAAAGTTGAAGGAATTATAATCTTAAAAAATAAAACGAGGGTAAAATCTTACGGGGAAAGTAGTATGGTTTATTAAGAATGTATATTACGTAAATATGAAGATCGAAAGCAAAGAAACCACAAGGACAAAGAGTTAAAAATAATAAAAATACAATATTATAGAAATTTGTACATCCTAGAGTAACCCAAGAATTGTTTCGGGCAAGTACACCGTACTGGTCATCGAGTATTTTTTACAGGTTTCTGGATCTATTTTAGGCCGGAATCTATAAATTTAAGGGGTCGTTTGGATGACAATAAATAAGTTGTTTTTTGGCTTATAAAAAGTAAAAGTTAAAAGGTCAATATGGATAAACAAAATCTACCATTTTTTAAAAGTCACTTTTCAACTTATTTCTAAAGCAATTTTTTTTGCTTTTCGACTTACACAAGTCGATTTTTTATAAGAAAAAATTCAATAAAAATTACATTTCAAAAAATTCCAAAAAAAAATGGAAATTTCAATTTTCAGATTTCAAATTTCAAATTTTAAAATTTCAATATTCAAATTTGAAATTTCAAAATTTCAAAATTCAAATTTCAATTTTCA
This sequence comes from Allium fistulosum, assembly GCA_030737815.1. Taxonomy (NCBI): domain Eukaryota; kingdom Viridiplantae; phylum Streptophyta; class Magnoliopsida; order Asparagales; family Amaryllidaceae; genus Allium; species Allium fistulosum. The sequence continues at coordinate 706,153,051 of CM060905.1, forward strand.
AATTTCGATTTTCCAATTTCAAAATTTCAAAATTCAAATTTCAAATTTTAAAATTTCAAATATTAAAGATTCAAAATTTCAGATTTCAAAATTTAAATTTCAAAATTTCGAATTTCAAATTTCAAATTTTCAAATTTCAAACTACAAATTATAAAAATCAAAATTTCAAATTTTAAAATTTCAAAAATTCAAAATTTTCAAAAATTCAAATTTCAAATTTCAAAATTTCAAATTTCAAATTTCAAATTTCAAAAATTCAAAAATTCAAATTTCAAAATTTTCAAATTTCAAATATTCAAAATTTCAAAACTCAAAATTTCAAAATTCAAAATTTCAAATTTCAAAATTTCTAATCAAAATTCAAATTTTCGAGTTTCAAAATTTTGAACTTTAAATTTCATAACTTTGATCTTAGAAATTTCGAATTTTTAGAATTCAAAATTTTTAAATTTTGAACTTTAAAATTTTGAATTTTGAAAATTTGAAATTTGAAAATTTCAAATTCGAAATTTTACATTTTAAATTTTCAAAATTTCAAATTTGAACTTTTAAACTTTTTTTTTCAATTTTGACTTGTAAGTCAAAAGTTTTCCAAATATACTTTTTCACTTTTTAACTTTCTAAAAGCAAAAGGACATTTGAAATAAGCAAAAGTCCTATTGTTTTTTTTTGCCAAACGGGCCCTAAAGGTTCGTGCCCGCTTTCCTGAGTATGCTCGGACCGAGTGATGTGGTAGATTAGGCACCGAGCCTATGCGGCAATGTGTGTTAGTACATGGGTATCGCATGCCTAAAACGGCAATATTTATAAGTTACAGCAGGCTTAATTTTGGTATACGATTTGGTATAGAGCCGGCTTAGTTTTTGAATTTATGGACGAAATTCATTTTAACGGGGAGAATCTAATTCCTTGAAAAATCAAATAGTATTCTAATTGAATAATAATAATAATATGATAGTATGAAAAATAGTGGAATCGATGGATTGATTAAATAAATTAAAAAGAAGGATGGGTAAAATGGTCATTTTTAAGACATTGGAATTTGGTCACGAAACTGGCGCAATCGCAACCGTCTCGTTTTTCTGATTTGAACGATATATTTGTTTGTATCGCTCGGAGCTCGTAAGAAGGTCATTAGACCGAAAACGTCGTCGAGTCGCACCGACGCCACGCAATCTGAATTTGAATTTGAATTTTCGGGCAGACTGCAGTTGTTTATCTCCTTTGACTCAAAAAGGAGATGCGTTTCCCACTTTCCATTTCAGAAAACTAATTTCCCATCTCCCTCTTCTTCTTCCCCGATGCTCTCATTAACCATAATATCCAAAATTAGTATTTTTATGCAATTCTATTAAATTCACACGAATTTATATACACAAACATTATATTATATTAAAAGCGGTCCAAATTCGTATATTAATGGTTTGGTGTAGATAAGCACAACAAAATGGCACGAAATTGATTTCAAAAGTTAAAGTACACTAAACGGTGATAACAGACATGAATATATTATTTATATATATATAATACGGTTTAAAAATAAAGATTTGATTTCTATAGATCGAATACATATGTTTTCGTAAGAAATATAATTTTATTTAGAATATAAACTATATATATTGAATTTTTATAATTTATTTCAGTATAAGAAAGTTGAAGGAATTATAATCTTAAAAAATAAAACGAGGGTAAAATCTTACGGGGAAAGTAGTATGGTTTATTAAGAATGTATATTACGTAAATATGAAGATCGAAAGCAAAGAAACCACAAGGACAAAGAGTTAAAAATAATAAAAATACAATATTATAGAAATTTGTACATCCTAGAGTAACCCAAGAATTGTTTCGGGCAAGTACACCGTACTGGTCATCGAGTATTTTTTACAGGTTTCTGGATCTATTTTAGGCCGGAATCTATAAATTTAAGGGGTCGTTTGGATGGCAATAAATAAGTTGTTTTTTGGCTTATAAAAAGTAAAAGTTAAAAGGTCAATATGGATAAACAAAATCTACCATTTTTTAAAAGTCACTTTTCAACTTATTTCTAAAGCAATTTTTTTTGCTTTTCGACTTACACAAGTCGATTTTTTATAAGAAAAAATTCAATAAAAATTACATTTCAAAAAATTCCAAAAAAAAATGGAAATTTCAATTTTCAGATTTCAAATTTCAAATTTTAAAATTTCAATATTCAAATTTGAAATTTCAAAATTTCAAAATTCAAATTTCAATTTTCAAATTTCGATTTTCCAATGTCAAAATTTCAAAATTCAAATTTCAAATTTTAAAATTTCAAATATTAAAGATTCAAAATTTCAGATTTCAAAATTTAAATTTCAAAATTTCGAATTTCAAATTTCAAATTTTCAAATTTCAAACTACAAATTATAAAAATCAAAATTTCAAATTTTAAAATTTCAAAAATTCAAAATTTTCAAAAATTCAAATTTCAAATTTCAAAATTTCAAATTTCAAATTTCAAATTTCAAAAATTCAAAAATTCAAATTTCAAAATTTTCAAATTTCAAATATTCAAAATTTCAAAACTCAAAATTTCAAAATTCAAAATTTCAAATTTCAAAATTTCTAATCAAAATTCAAATTTTCGAGTTTCAAAATTTTGAACTTTAAATTTCATAACTTTGATCTTAGAAATTTCGAATTTTTAGAATTCAAAATTTTTAAATTTTGAACTTTAAAATTTTGAATTTTGAAAATTTGAAATTTGAAAATTTCAAATTCGAAATTTTACATTTTAAATTTTCAAAATTTCAAATTTGAACTTTTAAACTTTTTTTTTCAATTTTGACTTGTAAGTCAAAAGTTTTCCAAATATACTTTTTCACTTTTTAACTTTCTAAAAGCAAAAGGACATTTGAAATAAGCAAAAGTCCTATTGTTTTTTTTTGCCAAACGGGCCCTAAAGGTTCGTGCCCGCTTTCCTGAGTATGCTCGGACCGAGTGATGTGGTAGATTAGGCACCGAGCCTATGCGGCAATGTGTGTTAGTACATGGGTATCGCATGCCTAAAACGGCAATATTTATAAGTTACAGCAGGCTTAATTTTGGTATACGATTTGGTATAGAGCCGGCTTAGTTTTTGAATTTATGGACGAAATTCATTTTAACGGGGAGAATCTAATTCCTTGAAAAATCAAATAGTATTCTAATTGAATAATAATAATAATATGATAGTATGAAAAATAGTGGAATCGATGGATTGATTAAATAAATTAAAAAGAAGGATGGGTAAAATGGTCATTTTTAAGACATTGGAATTTGGTCACGAAACTGGCGCAATCGCAACCGTCTCGTTTTTCTGATTTGAACGATATATTTGTTTGTATCGCTCGGAGCTCGTAAGAAGGTCATTAGACCGAAAACGTCGTCGAGTCGCACCGACGCCACGCAATCTGAATTTGAATTTGAATTTTCGGGCAGACTGCAGTTGTTTATCTCCTTTGACTCAAAAAGGAGATGCGTTTCCCACTTTCCATTTCAGAAAACTAATTTCCCATCTCCCTCTTCTTCTTCCCCGATGCTCTCATTAACCATAATATCCAAAATTAGTATTTTTATGCAATTCTATTAAATTCACACGAATTTATATACACAAACATTATATTATATTAAAAGCGGTCCAAATTCGTATATTAATGGTTTGGTGTAGATAAGCACAACAAAATGGCACGAAATTGATTTCAAAAGTTAAAGTACACTAAACGGTGATAACAGACATGAATATATTATTTATATATATATAATACGGTTTAAAAATAAAGATTTGATTTCTATAGATCGAATACATATGTTTTCGTAAGAAATATAATTTTATTTAGAATATAAACTATATATATTGAATTTTTATAATTTATTTCAGTATAAGAAAGTTGAAGGAATTATAATCTTAAAAAATAAAACGAGGGTAAAATCTTACGGGGAAAGTAGTATGGTTTATTAAGAATGTATATTACGTAAATATGAAGATCGAAAGCAAAGAAACCACAAGGACAAAGAGTTAAAAATAATAAAAATACAATATTATAGAAATTTGTACATCCTAGAGTAACCCAAGAATTGTTTCGGGCAAGTACACCGTACTGGTCATCGAGTATTTTTTACAGGTTTCTGGATCTATTTTAGGCCGGAATCTATAAATTTAAGGGGTCGTTTGGATGGCAATAAATAAGTTGTTTTTTGGCTTATAAAAAGTAAAAGTTAAAAGGTCAATATGGATAAACAAAATCTACCATTTTTTAAAAGTCACTTTTCAACTTATTTCTAAAGCAATTTTTTTTGCTTTTCGACTTACACAAGTCGATTTTTTATAAGAAAAAATTCAATAAAAATTACATTTCAAAAAATTCCAAAAAAAAATGGAAATTTCAATTTTCAGATTTCAAATTTCAAATTTTAAAATTTCAATATTCAAATTTGAAATTTCAAAATTTCAAAATTCAAATTTCAATTTTCAAATTTCGATTTTCCAATTTCAAAATTTCAAAATTCAAATTTCAAATTTTAAAATTTCAAATATTAAAGATTCAAAATTTCAGATTTCAAAATTTAAATTTCAAAATTTCGAATTTCAAATTTCAAATTTTCAAATTTCAAACTACAAATTATAAAAATCAAAATTTCAAATTTTAAAATTTCAAAAATTCAAAATTTTCAAAAATTCAAATTTCAAATTTCAAAATTTCAAATTTCAAATTTCAAATTTCAAAAATTCAAAAATTCAAATTTCAAAATTTTCAAATTTCAAATATTCAAAATTTCAAAACTCAAAATTTCAAAATTCAAAATTTCAAATTTCAAAATTTCTAATCAAAATTCAAATTTTCGAGTTTCAAAATTTTGAACTTTAAATTTCATAACTTTGATCTTAGAAATTTCGAATTTTTAGAATTCAAAATTTTTAAATTTTGAACTTTAAAATTTTGAATTTTGAAAATTTGAAATTTGAAAATTTCAAATTCGAAATTTTACATTTTAAATTTTCAAAATTTCAAATTTGAACTTTTAAACTTTTTTTTTCAATTTTGACTTGTAAGTCAAAAGTTTTCCAAATATACTTTTTCACTTTTTAACTTTCTAAAAGCAAAAGGACATTTGAAATAAGCAAAAGTCCTATTGTTTTTTTTTGCCAAACGGGCCCTAAAGGTTCGTGCCCGCTTTCCTGAGTATGCTCGGACCGAGTGATGTGGTAGATTAGGCACCGAGCCTATGCGGCAATGTGTGTTAGTACATGGGTATCGCATGCCTAAAACGGCAATATTTATAAGTTACAGCAGGCTTAATTTTGGTATACGATTTGGTATAGAGCCGGCTTAGTTTTTGAATTTATGGACGAAATTCATTTTAACGGGGAGAATCTAATTCCTTGAAAAATCAAATAGTATTCTAATTGAATAATAATAATAATATGATAGTATGAAAAATAGTGGAATCGATGGATTGATTAAATAAATTAAAAAGAAGGATGGGTAAAATGGTCATTTTTAAGACATTGGAATTTGGTCACGAAACTGGCGCAATCGCAACCGTCTCGTTTTTCTGATTTGAACGATATATTTGTTTGTATCGCTCGGAGCTCGTAAGAAGGTCATTAGACCGAAAACGTCGTCGAGTCGCACCGACGCCACGCAATCTGAATTTGAATTTGAATTTTCGGGCAGACTGCAGTTGTTTATCTCCTTTGACTCAAAAAGGAGATGCGTTTCCCACTTTCCATTTCAGAAAACTAATTTCCCATCTCCCTCTTCTTCTTCCCCGATGCTCTCATTAACCATAATATCCAAAATTAGTATTTTTATGCAATTCTATTAAATTCACACGAATTTATATACACAAACATTATATTATATTAAAAGCGGTCCAAATTCGTATATTAATGGTTTGGTGTAGATAAGCACAACAAAATGGCACGAAATTGATTTCAAAAGTTAAAGTACACTAAACGGTGATAACAGACATGAATATATTATTTATATATATATAATACGGTTTAAAAATAAAGATTTGATTTCTATAGATCGAATACATATGTTTTCGTAAGAAATATAATTTTATTTAGAATATAAACTATATATATTGAATTTTTATAATTTATTTCAGTATAAGAAAGTTGAAGGAATTATAATCTTAAAAAATAAAACGAGGGTAAAATCTTACGGGGAAAGTAGTATGGTTTATTAAGAATGTATATTACGTAAATATGAAGATCGAAAGCAAAGAAACCACAAGGACAAAGAGTTAAAAATAATAAAAATACAATATTATAGAAATTTGTACATCCTAGAGTAACCCAAGAATTGTTTCGGGCAAGTACACCGTACTGGTCATCGAGTATTTTTTACAGGTTTCTGGATCTATTTTAGGCCGGAATCTATAAATTTAAGGGGTCGTTTGGATGGCAATAAATAAGTTGTTTTTTGGCTTATAAAAAGTAAAAGTTAAAAGGTCAATATGGATAAACAAAATCTACCATTTTTTAAAAGTCACTTTTCAACTTATTTCTAAAGCAATTTTTTTTGCTTTTCGACTTACACAAGTCGATTTTTTATAAGAAAAAATTCAATAAAAATTACATTTCAAAAAATTCCAAAAAAAAATGGAAATTTCAATTTTCAGATTTCAAATTTCAAATTTTAAAATTTCAATATTCAAATTTGAAATTTCAAAATTTCAAAATTCAAATTTCAATTTTCAAATTTCGATTTTCCAATTTCAAAATTCAAATTTCAAATTTTAAAATTTCAAATATTAAAGATTCAAAATTTCAGATTTCAAAATTTAAATTTCAAAATTTCGAATTTCAAATTTCAAATTTTCAAATTTCAAACTACAAATTATAAAAATCAAAATTTCAAATTTTAAAATTTCAAAAATTCAAAATTTTCAAAAATTCAAATTTCAAATTTCAAAATTTCAAATTTCAAATTTCAAATTTCAAAAATTCAAAAATTCAAATTTCAAAATTTTCAAATTTCAAATATTCAAAATTTCAAAACTCAAAATTTCAAAATTCAAAATTTCAAATTTCAAAATTTCTAATCAAAATTCAAATTTTCGAGTTTCAAAATTTTGAACTTTAAATTTCATAACTTTGATCTTAGAAATTTCGAATTTTTAGAATTCAAAATTTTTAAATTTTGAACTTTAAAATTTTGAATTTTGAAAATTTGAAATTTGAAAATTTCAAATTCGAAATTTTACATTTTAAATTTTCAAAATTTCAAATTTGAACTTTTAAACTTTTTTTTTCAATTTTGACTTGTAAGTCAAAAGTTTTCCAAATATACTTTTTCACTTTTTAACTTTCTAAAAGCAAAAGGACATTTGAAATAAGCAAAAGTCCTATTGTTTTTTTTTGCCAAACGGGCCCTAAAGGTTCGTGCCCGCTTTCCTGAGTATGCTCGGACCGAGTGATGTGGTAGATTAGGCACCGAGCCTATGCGGCAATGTGTGTTAGTACATGGGTATCGCATGCCTAAAACGGCAATATTTATAAGTTACAGCAGGCTTAATTTTGGTATACGATTTGGTATAGAGCCGGCTTAGTTTTTGAATTTATGGACGAAATTCATTTTAACGGGGAGAATCTAATTCCTTGAAAAATCAAATAGTATTCTAATTGAATAATAATAATAATATGATAGTATGAAAAATAGTGGAATCGATGGATTGATTAAATAAATTAAAAAGAAGGATGGGTAAAATGGTCATTTTTAAGACATTGGAATTTGGTCACGAAACTGGCGCAATCGCAACCGTCTCGTTTTTCTGATTTGAACGATATATTTGTTTGTATCGCTCGGAGCTCGTAAGAAGGTCATTAGACCGAAAACGTCGTCGAGTCGCACCGACGCCACGCAATCTGAATTTGAATTTGAATTTTCGGGCAGACTGCAGTTGTTTATCTCCTTTGACTCAAAAAGGAGATGCGTTTCCCACTTTCCATTTCAGAAAACTAATTTCCCATCTCCCTCTTCTTCTTCCCCGATGCTCTCATTAACCATAATATCCAAAATTAGTATTTTTATGCAATTCTATTAAATTCACACGAATTTATATACACAAACATTATATTATATTAAAAGCGGTCCAAATTCGTATATTAATGGTTTGGTGTAGATAAGCACAACAAAATGGCACGAAATTGATTTCAAAAGTTAAAGTACACTAAACGGTGATAACAGACATGAATATATTATTTATATATATATAATACGGTTTAAAAATAAAGATTTGATTTCTATAGATCGAATACATATGTTTTCGTAAGAAATATAATTTTATTTAGAATATAAACTATATATATTGAATTTTTATAATTTATTTCAGTATAAGAAAGTTGAAGGAATTATAATCTTAAAAAATAAAACGAGGGTAAAATCTTACGGGGAAAGTAGTATGGTTTATTAAGAATGTATATTACGTAAATATGAAGATCGAAAGCAAAGAAACCACAAGGACAAAGAGTTAAAAATAATAAAAATACAATATTATAGAAATTTGTACATCCTAGAGTAACCCAAGAATTGTTTCGGGCAAGTACACCGTACTGGTCATCGAGTATTTTTTACAGGTTTCTGGATCTATTTTAGGCCGGAATCTATAAATTTAAGGGGTCGTTTGGATGGCAATAAATAAGTTGTTTTTTGGCTTATAAAAAGTAAAAGTTAAAAGGTCAATATGGATAAACAAAATCTACCATTTTTTAAAAGTCACTTTTCAACTTATTTCTAAAGCAATTTTTTTTGCTTTTCGACTTACACAAGTCGATTTTTTATAAGAAAAAATTCAATAAAAATTACATTTCAAAAAATTCCAAAAAAAAATGGAAATTTCAATTTTCAGATTTCAAATTTCAAATTTTAAAATTTCAATATTCAAATTTGAAATTTCAAAATTTCAAAATTCAAATTTCAATTTTCAAATTTCGATTTTCCAATTTCAAAATTTCAAAATTCAAATTTCAAATTTTAAAATTTCAAATATTAAAGATTCAAAATTTCAGATTTCAAAATTTAAATTTCAAAATTTCGAATTTCAAATTTCAAATTTTCAAATTTCAAACTACAAATTATAAAAATCAAAATTTCAAATTTTAAAATTTCAAAAATTCAAAATTTTCAAAAATTCAAATTTCAAATTTCAAAATTTCAAATTTCAAATTTCAAATTTCAAAAATTCAAAAATTCAAATTTCAAAATTTTCAAATTTCAAATATTCAAAATTTCAAAACTCAAAATTTCAAAATTCAAAATTTCAAATTTCAAAATTTCTAATCAAAATTCAAATTTTCGAGTTTCAAAATTTTGAACTTTAAATTTCATAACTTTGATCTTAGAAATTTCGAATTTTTAGAATTCAAAATTTTTAAATTTTGAACTTTAAAATTTTGAATTTTGAAAATTTGAAATTTGAAAATTTCAAATTCGAAATTTTACATTTTAAATTTTCAAAATTTCAAATTTGAACTTTTAAACTTTTTTTTTCAATTTTGACTTGTAAGTCAAAATTTTCCAAATATACTTTTTCACTTTTTAACTTTCTAAAAGCAAAAGGACATTTGAAATAAGCAAAAGTCCTATTGTTTTTTTTTGCCAAACGGGCCCTAAAGGTTCGTGCCCGCTTTCCTGAGTATGCTCGGACCGAGTGATGTGGTAGATTAGGCACCGAGCCTATGCGGCAATGTGTGTTAGTACATGGGTATCGCATGCCTAAAACGGCAATATTTATAAGTTACAGCAGGCTTAATTTTGGTATACGATTTGGTATAGAGCCGGCTTAGTTTTTGAATTTATGGACGAAATTCATTTTAACGGGGAGAATCTAATTCCTTGAAAAATCAAATAGTATTCTAATTGAATAATAATAATAATATGATAGTATGAAAAATAGTGGAATCGATGGATTGATTAAATAAATTAAAAAGAAGGATGGGTAAAATGGTCATTTTTAAGACATTGGAATTTGGTCACGAAACTGGCGCAATCGCAACCGTCTCGTTTTTCTGATTTGAACGATATATTTGTTTGTATCGCTCGGAGCTCGTAAGAAGGTCATTAGACCGAAAACGTCGTCGAGTCGCACCGACGCCACACAATCTGAATTTGAATTTGAATTTTCGGGCAGACTGCAGTTGTTTATCTCCTTTGACTCAAAAAGGAGATGCGTTTCCCACTTTCCATTTCAGAAAACTAATTTCCCATCTCCCTCTTCTTCTTCCCCGATGCTCTCATTAACCATAATATCCAAAATTAGTATTTTTATGCAATTCTATTAAATTCACACGAATTTATATACACAAACATTATATTATATTAAAAGCGGTCCAAATTCGTATATTAATGGTTTGGTGTAGATAAGCACAACAAAATGGCACGAAATTGATTTCAAAAGTTAAAGTACACTAAACGGTGATAACAGACATGAATATATTATTTATATATATATAATACGGTTTAAAAATAAAGATTTGATTTCTATAGATCGAATACATATGTTTTCGTAAGAAATATAATTTTATTTAGAATATAAACTATATATATTGAATTTTTATAATTTATTTCAGTATAAGAAAGTTGAAGGAATTATAATCTTAAAAAATAAAACGAGGGTAAAATCTTACGGGGAAAGTAGTATGGTTTATTAAGAATGTATATTACGTAAATATGAAGATCGAAAGCAAAGAAACCACAAGGACAAAGAGTTAAAAATAATAAAAATACAATATTATAGAAATTTGTACATCCTAGAGTAACCCAAGAATTGTTTCGGGCAAGTACACCGTACTGGTCATCGAGTATTTTTTACAGGTTTCTGGATCTATTTTAGGCCGGAATCTATAAATTTAAGGGGTCGTTTGGATGGCAATAAATAAGTTGTTTTTTGGCTTATAAAAAGTAAAAGTTAAAAGGTCAATATGGATAAACAAAATCTACCATTTTTTAAAAGTCACTTTTCAACTTATTTCTAAAGCAATTTTTTTTGCTTTTCGACTTACACAAGTCGATTTTTTATAAGAAAAAATTCAATAAAAATTACATTTCAAAAAATTCCAAAAAAAAATGGAAATTTCAATTTTCAGATTTCAAATTTCAAATTTTAAAATTTCAATATTCAAATTTGAAATTTCAAAATTTCAAAATTCAAATTTCAATTTTCAAATTTCGATTTTCCAATTTCAAAATTCAAATTTCAAATTTTAAAATTTCAAATATTAAAGATTCAAAATTTCAGATTTCAAAATTTAAATTTCAAAATTTCGAATTTCAAATTTCAAATTTTCAAATTTCAAACTACAAATTATAAAAATCAAAATTTCAAAATTTAAAATTTCAAAAATTCAAAATTTTCAAAAATTCAAATTTCAAATTTCAAAATTTCAAATTTCAAATTTCAAATTTCAAAAATTCAAAAATTCAAATTTCAAAATTTTCAAATTTCAAATATTCAAAATTTCAAAACTCAAAATTTCAAAATTCAAAATTTCAAATTTCAAAATTTCTAATCAAAATTCAAATTTTCGAGTTTCAAAATTTTGAACTTTAAATTTCATAACTTTGATCTTAGAAATTTCGAATTTTTAGAATTCAAAATTTTTAAATTTTGAACTTTAAAATTTTGAATTTTGAAAATTTGAAATTTGAAAATTTCAAATTCGAAATTTTACATTTTAAATTTTCAAAATTTCAAATTTGAACTTTTAAACTTTTTTTTTCAATTTTGACTTGTAAGTCAAAAGTTTTCCAAATATACTTTTTCACTTTTTAACTTTCTAAAAGCAAAAGGACATTTGAAATAAGCAAAAGTCCTATTGTTTTTTTTTGCCAAACGGGCCCTAAAGGTTCGTGCCCGCTTTCCTGAGTATGCTCGGACCGAGTGATGTGGTAGATTAGGCACCAAGCCTATGCGGCAATGTGTGTTAGTACATGGGTATCGCATGCCTAAAACGGCAATATTTATAAGTTACAGCAGGCTTAATTTTGGTATACGATTTGGTATAGAGCCGGCTTAGTTTTTGAATTTATGGACGAAATTCATTTTAACGGGGAGAATCTAATTCCTTGAAAAATCAAATAGTATTCTAATTGAATAATAATAATAATATGATAGTATGAAAAATAGTGGAATCGATGGATTGATTAAATAAATTAAAAAGAAGGATGGGTAAAATGGTCATTTTTAAGACATTGGAATTTGGTCACGAAACTGGCGCAATCGCAACCGTCTCGTTTTTCTGATTTGAACGATATATTTGTTTGTATCGCTCGGAGCTCGTAAGAAGGTCATTAGACCGAAAACGTCGTCGAGTCGCACCGACGCCACGCAATCTGAATTTGAATTTGAATTTTCGGGCAGACTGCAGTTGTTTATCTCCTTTGACTCAAAAAGGAGATGCGTTTCCCACTTTCCATTTCAGAAAACTAATTTCCCATCTCCCTCTTCTTCTTCCCCGATGCTCTCATTAACCATAATATCCAAAATTAGTATTTTTATGCAATTCTATTAAATTCACACGAATTTATATACACAAACATTATATTATATTAAAAGCGGTCCAAATTCGTATATTAATGGTTTGGTGTAGATAAGCACAACAAAATGGCACGAAATTGATTTCAAAAGTTAAAGTACACTAAACGGTGATAACAGACATGAATATATTATTTATATATATATAATACGGTTTAAAAATAAAGATTTGATTTCTATAGATCGAATACATATGTTTTCGTAAGAAATATAATTTTATTTAGAATATAAACTATATATATTGAATTTTTATAATTTATTTCAGTATAAGAAAGTTGAAGGAATTATAATCTTAAAAAATAAAACGAGGGTAAAATCTTACGGGGAAAGTAGTATGGTTTATTAAGAATGTATATTACGTAAATATGAAGATCGAAAGCAAAGAAACCACAAGGACAAAGAGTTAAAAATAATAAAAATACAATATTATAGAAATTTGTACATCCTAGAGTAACCCAAGAATTGTTTCGGGCAAGTACACCGTACTGGTCATCGAGTATTTTTTACAGGTTTCTGGATCTATTTTAGGCCGGAATCTATAAATTTAAGGGGTCGTTTGGATGGCAATAAATAAGTTGTTTTTTGGCTTATAAAAAGTAAAAGTTAAAAGGTCAATATGGATAAACAAAATCTACCATTTTTTAAAAGTCACTTTTCAACTTATTTCTAAAGCAATTTTTTTTGCTTTTCGACTTACACAAGTCGATTTTTTATAAGAAAAAATTCAATAAAAATTACATTTCAAAAAATTCCAAAAAAAAATGGAAATTTCAATTTTCAGATTTCAAATTTCAAATTTTAAAATTTCAATATTCAAATTTGAAATTTCAAAATTTCAAAATTCAAATTTCAATTTTCAAATTTCGATTTTCCAATTTCAAAATTTCAAAATTCAAATTTCAAATTTTAAAATTTCAAATATTAAAGATTCAAAATTTCAGATTTCAAAATTTAAATTTCAAAATTTCGAATTTCAAATTTCAAATTTTCAAATTTCAAACTACAAATTATAAAAATCAAAATTTCAAATTTTAAAATTTCAAAAATTCAAAATTTTCAAAAATTCAAATTTCAAATTTCAAAATTTCAAATTTCAAATTTCAAATTTCAAAAATTCAAATTTCAAAATTTTCAAATTTCAAATATTCAAAATTTCAAAACTCAAAATTTCAAAATTCAAAATTTCAAATTTCAAAATTTCTAATCAAAATTCAAATTTTCGAGTTTCAAAATTTTGAACTTTAAATTTCATAACTTTGATCTTAGAAATTTCGAATTTTTAGAATTCAAAATTTTTAAATTTTGAACTTTAAAATTTTGAATTTTGAAAATTTGAAATTTGAAAATTTCAAATTCGAAATTTTACATTTTAAATTTTCAAAATTTCAAATTTGAACTTTTAAACTTTTTTTTTCAATTTTGACTTGTAAGTCAAAAGTTTTCCAAATATACTTTTTCACTTTTTAACTTTCTAAAAGCAAAAGGACATTTGAAATAAGCAAAAGTCCTATTGTTTTTTTTTGCCAAACGGGCCCTAAAGGTTCGTGCCCGCTTTCCTGAGTATGCTCGGACCGAGTGATGTGGTAGATTAGGCACCGAGCCTATGCGGCAATGTGTGTTAGTACATGGGTATCGCATGCCTAAAACGGCAATATTTATAAGTTACAGCAGGCTTAATTTTGGTATACGATTTGGTATAGAGCCGGCTTAGTTTTTGAATTTATGGACGAAATTCATTTTAACGGGGAGAATCTAATTCCTTGAAAAATCAAATAGTATTCTAATTGAATAATAATAATAATATGATAGTATGAAAAATAGTGGAATCGATGGATTGATTAAATAAATTAAAAAGAAGGATGGGTAAAATGGTCATTTTTAAGACATTGGAATTTGGTCACGAAACTGGCGCAATCGCAACCGTCTCGTTTTTCTGATTTGAACGATATATTTGTTTGTATCGCTCGGAGCTCGTAAGAAGGTCATTAGACCGAAAACGTCGTCGAGTCGCACCGACGCCACGCAATCTGAATTTGAATTTGAATTTTCGGGCAGACTGCAGTTGTTTATCTCCTTTGACTCAAAAAGGAGATGCGTTTCCCACTTTCCATTTCAGAAAACTAATTTCCCATCTCCCTCTTCTTCTTCCCCGATGCTCTCATTAACCATAATATCCAAAATTAGTATTTTTATGCAATTCTATTAAATTCACACGAATTTATATACACAAACATTATATTATATTAAAAGCGGTCCAAATTCGTATATTAATGGTTTGGTGTAGATAAGCACAACAAAATGGCACGAAATTGATTTCAAAAGTTAAAGTACACTAAACGGTGATAACAGACATGAATATATTATTTATATATATATAATACGGTTTAAAAATAAAGATTTGATTTCTATAGATCGAATACATATGTTTTCGTAAGAAATATAATTTTATTTAGAATATAAACTATATATATTGAATTTTTATAATTTATTTCAGTATAAGAAAGTTGAAGGAATTATAATCTTAAAAAATAAAACGAGGGTAAAATCTTACGGGGAAAGTAGTATGGTTTATTAAGAATGTATATTACGTAAATATGAAGATCGAAAGCAAAGAAACCACAAGGACAAAGAGTTAAAAATAATAAAAATACAATATTATAGAAATTTGTACATCCTAGAGTAACCCAAGAATTGTTTCGGGCAAGTACACCGTACTGGTCATCGAGTATTTTTTACAGGTTTCTGGATCTATTTTAGGCCGGAATCTATAAATTTAAGGGGTCGTTTGGATGGCAATAAATAAGTTGTTTTTTGGCTTATAAAAAGTAAAAGTTAAAAGGTCAATATGGATAAACAAAATCTACCATTTTTTAAAAGTCACTTTTCAACTTATTTCTAAAGCAATTTTTTTTGCTTTTCGACTTACACAAGTCGATTTTTTATAAGAAAAAATTCAATAAAAATTACATTTCAAAAAATTCCAAAAAAAAATGGAAATTTCAATTTTCAGATTTCAAATTTCAAATTTTAAAATTTCAATATTCAAATTTGAAATTTCAAAATTTCAAAATTCAAATTTCAATTTTCAAATTTCGATTTTCCAATTTCAAAATTTCAAAATTCAAATTTCAAATTTTAAAATTTCAAATATTAAAGATTCAAAATTTCAGATTTCAAAATTTAAATTTCAAAATTTCGAATTTCAAATTTCAAATTTTCAAATTTCAAACTACAAATTATAAAAATCAAAATTTCAAATTTTAAAATTTCAAAAATTCAAAATTTTCAAAAATTCAAATTTCAAATTTCAAAATTTCAAATTTCAAATTTCAAATTTCAAAAATTCAAATTTCAAAATTTTCAAATTTCAAATATTCAAAATTTCAAAACTCAAAATTTCAAAATTCAAAATTTCAAATTTCAAAATTTCTAATCAAAATTCAAATTTTCGAGTTTCAAAATTTTGAACTTTAAATTTCATAACTTTGATCTTAGAAATTTCGAATTTTTAGAATTCAAAATTTTTAAATTTTGAACTTTAAAATTTTGAATTTTGAAAATTTGAAATTTGAAAATTTCAAATTCGAAATTTTACATTTTAAATTTTCAAAATTTCAAATTTGAACTTTTAAACTTTTTTTTTCAATTTTGACTTGTAAGTCAAAAGTTTTCCAAATATACTTTTTCACTTTTTAACTTTCTAAAAGCAAAAGGACATTTGAAATAAGCAAAAGTCCTATTGTTTTTTTTTGCCAAACGGGCCCTAAAGGTTCGTGCCCGCTTTCCTGAGTATGCTCGGACCGAGTGATGTGGTAGATTAGGCACCGAGCCTATGCGGCAATGTGTGTTAGTACATGGGTATCGCATGCCTAAAACGGCAATATTTATAAGTTACAGCAGGCTTAATTTTGGTATACGATTTGGTATAGAGCCGGCTTAGTTTTTGAATTTATGGACGAAATTCATTTTAACGGGGAGAATCTAATTCCTTGAAAAATCAAATAGTATTCTAATTGAATAATAATAATAATATGATAGTATGAAAAATAGTGGAATCGATGGATTGATTAAATAAATTAAAAAGAAGGATGGGTAAAATGGTCATTTTTAAGACATTGGAATTTGGTCACGAAACTGGCGCAATCGCAACCGTCTCGTTTTTCTGATTTGAACGATATATTTGTTTGTATCGCTCGGAGCTCGTAAGAAGGTCATTAGACCGAAAACGTCGTCGAGTCGCACCGACGCCACGCAATCTGAATTTGAATTTGAATTTTCGGGCAGACTGCAGTTGTTTATCTCCTTTGACTCAAAAAGGAGATGCGTTTCCCACTTTCCATTTCAGAAAACTAATTTCCCATCTCCCTCTTCTTCTTCCCCGATGCTCTCATTAACCATAATATCCAAAATTAGTATTTTTATGCAATTCTATTAAATTCACACGAATTTATATACACAAACATTATATTATATTAAAAGCGGTCCAAATTCGTATATTAATGGTTTGGTGTAGATAAGCACAACAAAATGGCACGAAATTGATTTCAAAAGTTAAAGTACACTAAACGGTGATAACAGACATGAATATATTATTTATATATATATAATACGGTTTAAAAATAAAGATTTGATTTCTATAGATCGAATACATATGTTTTCGTAAGAAATATAATTTTATTTAGAATATAAACTATATATATTGAATTTTTATAATTTATTTCAGTATAAGAAAGTTGAAGGAATTATAATCTTAAAAAATAAAACGAGGGTAAAATCTTACGGGGAAAGTAGTATGGTTTATTAAGAATGTATATTACGTAAATATGAAGATCGAAAGCAAAGAAACCACAAGGACAAAGAGTTAAAAATAATAAAAATACAATATTATAGAAATTTGTACATCCTAGAGTAACCCAAGAATTGTTTCGGGCAAGTACACCGTACTGGTCATCGAGTATTTTTTACAGGTTTCTGGATCTATTTTAGGCCGGAATCTATAAATTTAAGGGGTCGTTTGGATGGCAATAAATAAGTTGTTTTTTGGCTTATAAAAAGTAAAAGTTAAAAGGTCAATATGGATAAACAAAATCTACCATTTTTTAAAAGTCACTTTTCAACTTATTTCTAAAGCAATTTTTTTTGCTTTTCGACTTACACAAGTCGATTTTTTATAAGAAAAAATTCAATAAAAATTACATTTCAAAAAATTCCAAAAAAAAATGGAAATTTCAATTTTCAGATTTCAAATTTCAAATTTTAAAATTTCAATATTCAAATTTGAAATTTCAAAATTTCAAAATTCAAATTTCAATTTTCAAATTTCGATTTTCCAATTTCAAAATTCAAATTTCAAATTTTAAAATTTCAAATATTAAAGATTCAAAATTTCAGATTTCAAAATTTAAATTTCAAAATTTCGAATTTCAAATTTCAAATTTTCAAATTTCAAACTACAAATTATAAAAATCAAAATTTCAAATTTTAAAATTTCAAAAATTCAAAATTTTCAAAAATTCAAATTTCAAATTTCAAAATTTCAAATTTCAAATTTCAAATTTCAAAAATTCAAAAATTCAAATTTCAAAATTTTCAAATTTCAAATATTCAAAATTTCAAAACTCAAAATTTCAAAATTCAAAATTTCAAATTTCAAAATTTCTAATCAAAATTCAAATTTTCGAGTTTCAAAATTTTGAACTTTAAATTTCATAACTTTGATCTTAGAAATTTCGAATTTTTAGAATTCAAAATTTTTAAATTTTGAACTTTAAAATTTTGAATTTTGAAAATTTGAAATTTGAAAATTTCAAATTCGAAATTTTACATTTTAAATTTTCAAAATTTCAAATTTGAACTTTTAAACTTTTTTTTTCAATTTTGACTTGTAAGTCAAAAGTTTTCCAAATATACTTTTTCACTTTTTAACTTTCTAAAAGCAAAAGGACATTTGAAATAAGCAAAAGTCCTATTGTTTTTTTTTGCCAAACGGGCCCTAAAGGTTCGTGCCCGCTTTCCTGAGTATGCTCGGACCGAGTGATGTGGTAGATTAGGCACCGAGCCTATGCGGCAATGTGTGTTAGTACATGGGTATCGCATGCCTAAAACGGCAATATTTATAAGTTACAGCAGGCTTAATTTTGGTATACGATTTGGTATAGAGCCGGCTTAGTTTTTGAATTTATGGACGAAATTCATTTTAACGGGGAGAATCTAATTCCTTGAAAAATCAAATAGTATTCTAATTGAATAATAATAATAATATGATAGTATGAAAAATAGTGGAATCGATGGATTGATTAAATAAATTAAAAAGAAGGATGGGTAAAATGGTCATTTTTAAGACATTGGAATTTGGTCACGAAACTGGCGCAATCGCAACCGTCTCGTTTTTCTGATTTGAACGATATATTTGTTTGTATCGCTCGGAGCTCGTAAGAAGGTCATTAGACCGAAAACGTCGTCGAGTCGCACCGACGCCACGCAATCTGAATTTGAATTTGAATTTTCGGGCAGACTGCAGTTGTTTATCTCCTTTGACTCAAAAAGGAGATGCGTTTCCCACTTTCCATTTCAGAAAACTAATTTCCCATCTCCCTCTTCTTCTTCCCCGATGCTCTCATTAACCATAATATCCAAAATTAGTATTTTTATGCAATTCTATTAAATTCACACGAATTTATATACACAAACATTATATTATATTAAAAGCGGTCCAAATTCGTATATTAATGGTTTGGTGTAGATAAGCACAACAAAATGGCACGAAATTGATTTCAAAAGTTAAAGTACACTAAACGGTGATAACAGACATGAATATATTATTTATATATATATAATACGGTTTAAAAATAAAGATTTGATTTCTATAGATCGAATACATATGTTTTCGTAAGAAATATAATTTTATTTAGAATATAAACTATATATATTGAATTTTTATAATTTATTTCAGTATAAGAAAGTTGAAGGAATTATAATCTTAAAAAATAAAACGAGGGTAAAATCTTACGGGGAAAGTAGTATGGTTTATTAAGAATGTATATTACGTAAATATGAAGATCGAAAGCAAAGAAACCACAAGGACAAAGAGTTAAAAATAATAAAAATACAATATTATAGAAATTTGTACATCCTAGAGTAACCCAAGAATTGTTTCGGGCAAGTACACCGTACTGGTCATCGAGTATTTTTTACAGGTTTCTGGATCTATTTTAGGCCGGAATCTATAAATTTAAGGGGTCGTTTGGATGGCAATAAATAAGTTGTTTTTTGGCTTATAAAAAGTAAAAGTTAAAAGGTCAATATGGATAAACAAAATCTACCATTTTTTAAAAGTCACTTTTCAACTTATTTCTAAAGCAATTTTTTTTGCTTTTCGACTTACACAAGTCGATTTTTTATAAGAAAAAATTCAATAAAAATTACATTTCAAAAAATTCCAAAAAAAAATGGAAATTTCAATTTTCAGATTTCAAATTTCAAATTTTAAAATTTCAATATTCAAATTTGAAATTTCAAAATTTCAAAATTCAAATTTCAATTTTCAAATTTCGATTTTCCAATTTCAAAATTCAAATTTCAAATTTTAAAATTTCAAATATTAAAGATTCAAAATTTCAGATTTCAAAATTTAAATTTCAAAATTTCGAATTTCAAATTTCAAATTTTCAAATTTCAAACTACAAATTATAAAAATCAAAATTTCAAATTTTAAAATTTCAAAAATTCAAAATTTTCAAAAATTCAAATTTCAAATTTCAAAATTTCAAATTTCAAATTTCAAATTTCAAAAATTCAAAAATTCAAATTTCAAAATTTTCAAATTTCAAATATTCAAAATTTCAAAACTCAAAATTTCAAAATTCAAAATTTCAAATTTCAAAATTTCTAATCAAAATTCAAATTTTCGAGTTTCAAAATTTTGAACTTTAAATTTCATAACTTTGATCTTAGAAATTTCGAATTTTTAGAATTCAAAATTTTTAAATTTTGAACTTTAAAATTTTGAATTTTGAAAATTTGAAATTTGAAAATTTCAAATTCGAAATTTTACATTTTAAATTTTCAAAATTTCAAATTTGAACTTTTAAACTTTTTTTTTCAATTTTGACTTGTAAGTCAAAAGTTTTCCAAATATACTTTTTCACTTTTTAACTTTCTAAAAGCAAAAGGACATTTGAAATAAGCAAAAGTCCTATTGTTTTTTTTTGCCAAACGGGCCCTAAAGGTTCGTGCCCGCTTTCCTGAGTATGCTCGGACCGAGTGATGTGGTAGATTAGGCACCGAGCCTATGCGGCAATGTGTGTTAGTACATGGGTATCGCATGCCTAAAACGGCAATATTTATAAGTTACAGCAGGCTTAATTTTGGTATACGATTTGGTATAGAGCCGGCTTAGTTTTTGAATTTATGGACGAAATTCATTTTAACGGGGAGAATCTAATTCCTTGAAAAATCAAATAGTATTCTAATTGAATAATAATAATAATATGATAGTATGAAAAATAGTGGAATCGATGGATTGATTAAATAAATTAAAAAGAAGGATGGGTAAAATGGTCATTTTTAAGACATTGGAATTTGGTCACGAAACTGGCGCAATCGCAACCGTCTCGTTTTTCTGATTTGAACGATATATTTGTTTGTATCGCTCGGAGCTCGTAAGAAGGTCATTAGACCGAAAACGTCGTCGAGTCGCACCGACGCCACGCAATCTGAATTTGAATTTGAATTTTCGGGCAGACTGCAGTTGTTTATCTCCTTTGACTCAAAAAGGAGATGCGTTTCCCACTTTCCATTTCAGAAAACTAATTTCCCATCTCCCTCTTCTTCTTCCCCGATGCTCTCATTAACCATAATATCCAAAATTAGTATTTTTATGCAATTCTATTAAATTCACACGAATTTATATACACAAACATTATATTATATTAAAAGCGGTCCAAATTCGTATATTAATGGTTTGGTGTAGATAAGCACAACAAAATGGCACGAAATTGATTTCAAAAGTTAAAGTACACTAAACGGTGATAACAGACATGAATATATTATTTATATATATATAATACGGTTTAAAAATAAAGATTTGATTTCTATAGATCGAATACATATGTTTTCGTAAGAAATATAATTTTATTTAGAATATAAACTATATATATTGAATTTTTATAATTTATTTCAGTATAAGAAAGTTGAAGGAATTATAATCTTAAAAAATAAAACGAGGGTAAAATCTTACGGGGAAAGTAGTATGGTTTATTAAGAATGTATATTACGTAAATATGAAGATCGAAAGCAAAGAAACCACAAGGACAAAGAGTTAAAAATAATAAAAATACAATATTATAGAAATTTGTACATCCTAGAGTAACCCAAGAATTGTTTCGGGCAAGTACACCGTACTGGTCATCGAGTATTTTTTACAGGTTTCTGGATCTATTTTAGGCCGGAATCTATAAATTTAAGGGGTCGTTTGGATGGCAATAAATAAGTTGTTTTTTGGCTTATAAAAAGTAAAAGTTAAAAGGTCAATATGGATAAACAAAATCTACCATTTTTTAAAAGTCACTTTTCAACTTATTTCTAAAGCAATTTTTTTTGCTTTTCGACTTACACAAGTCGATTTTTTATAAGAAAAAATTCAATAAAAATTACATTTCAAAAAATTCCAAAAAAAAATGGAAATTTCAATTTTCAGATTTCAAATTTCAAATTTTAAAATTTCAATATTCAAATTTGAAATTTCAAAATTTCAAAATTCAAATTTCAATTTTCAAATTTCGATTTTCCAATTTCAAAATTCAAATTTCAAATTTTAAAATTTCAAATATTAAAGATTCAAAATTTCAGATTTCAAAATTTAAATTTCAAAATTTCGAATTTCAAATTTCAAATTTTCAAATTTCAAACTACAAATTATAAAAATCAAAATTTCAAAATTTAAAATTTCAAAAATTCAAAATTTTCAAAAATTCAAATTTCAAATTTCAAAATTTCAAATTTCAAATTTCAAATTTCAAAAATTCAAAAATTCAAATTTCAAATATTCAAAATTTCAAAACTCAAAATTTCAAAATTCAAAATTTCAAATTTCAAAATTTCTAATCAAAATTCAAATTTTCGAGTTTCAAAATTTTGAACTTTAAATTTCATAACTTTGATCTTAGAAATTTCGAATTTTTAGAATTCAAAATTTTTAAATTTTGAACTTTAAAATTTTGAATTTTGAAAATTTGAAATTTGAAAATTTCAAATTCGAAATTTTACATTTTAAATTTTCAAAATTTCAAATTTGAACTTTTAAACTTTTTTTTTCAATTTTGACTTGTAAGTCAAAAGTTTTCCAAATATACTTTTTCACTTTTTAACTTTCTAAAAGCAAAAGGACATTTGAAATAAGCAAAAGTCCTATTGTTTTTTTTTGCCAAACGGGCCCTAAAGGTTCGTGCCCGCTTTCCTGAGTATGCTCGGACCGAGTGATGTGGTAGATTAGGCACCGAGCCTATGCGGCAATGTGTGTTAGTACATGGGTATCGCATGCCTAAAACGGCAATATTTATAAGTTACAGCAGGCTTAATTTTGGTATACGATTTGGTATAGAGCCGGCTTAGTTTTTGAATTTATGGACGAAATTCATTTTAACGGGGAGAATCTAATTCCTTGAAAAATCAAATAGTATTCTAATTGAATAATAATAATAATATGATAGTATGAAAAATAGTGGAATCGATGGATTGATTAAATAAATTAAAAAGAAGGATGGGTAAAATGGTCATTTTTAAGACATTGGAATTTGGTCACGAAACTGGCGCAATCGCAACCGTCTCGTTTTTCTGATTTGAACGATATATTTGTTTGTATCGCTCGGAGCTCGTAAGAAGGTCATTAGACCGAAAACGTCGTCGAGTCGCACCGACGCCACGCAATCTGAATTTGAATTTGAATTTTCGGGCAGACTGCAGTTGTTTATCTCCTTTGACTCAAAAAGGAGATGCGTTTCCCACTTTCCATTTCAGAAAACTAATTTCCCATCTCCCTCTTCTTCTTCCCCGATGCTCTCATTAACCATAATATCCAAAATTAGTATTTTTATGCAATTCTATTAAATTCACACGAATTTATATACACAAACATTATATTATATTAAAAGCGGTCCAAATTCGTATATTAATGGTTTGGTGTAGATAAGCACAACAAAATGGCACGAAATTGATTTCAAAAGTTAAAGTACACTAAACGGTGATAACAGACATGAATATATTATTTATATATATATAATACGGTTTAAAAATAAAGATTTGATTTCTATAGATCGAATACATATGTTTTCGTAAGAAATATAATTTTATTTAGAATATAAACTATATATATTGAATTTTTATAATTTATTTCAGTATAAGAAAGTTGAAGGAATTATAATCTTAAAAAATAAAACGAGGGTAAAATCTTACGGGGAAAGTAGTATGGTTTATTAAGAATGTATATTACGTAAATATGAAGATCGAAAGCAAAGAAACCACAAGGACAAAGAGTTAAAAATAATAAAAATACAATATTATAGAAATTTGTACATCCTAGAGTAACCCAAGAATTGTTTCGGGCAAGTACACCGTACTGGTCATCGAGTATTTTTTACAGGTTTCTGGATCTATTTTAGGCCGGAATCTATAAATTTAAGGGGTCGTTTGGATGGCAATAAATAAGTTGTTTTTTGGCTTATAAAAAGTAAAAGTTAAAAGGTCAATATGGATAAACAAAATCTACCATTTTTTAAAAGTCACTTTTCAACTTATTTCTAAAGCAATTTTTTTTGCTTTTCGACTTACACAAGTCGATTTTTTATAAGAAAAAATTCAATAAAAATTACATTTCAAAAAATTCCAAAAAAAAATGGAAATTTCAATTTTCAGATTTCAAATTTCAAATTTTAAAATTTCAATATTCAAATTTGAAATTTCAAAATTTCAAAATTCAAATTTCAATTTTCAAATTTCGATTTTCCAATTTCAAAATTTCAAAATTCAAATTTCAAATTTTAAAATTTCAAATATTAAAGATTCAAAATTTCAGATTTCAAAATTTAAATTTCAAAATTTCGAATTTCAAATTTCAAATTTTCAAATTTCAAACTACAAATTATAAAAATCAAAATTTCAAATTTTAAAATTTCAAAAATTCAAAATTTTCAAAAATTCAAATTTCAAATTTCAAAATTTCAAATTTCAAATTTCAAATTTCAAAAATTCAAATTTCAAAATTTTCAAATTTCAAATATTCAAAATTTCAAAACTCAAAATTTCAAAATTCAAAATTTCAAATTTCAAAATTTCTAATCAAAATTCAAATTTTCGAGTTTCAAAATTTTGAACTTTAAATTTCATAACTTTGATCTTAGAAATTTCGAATTTTTAGAATTCAAAATTTTTAAATTTTGAACTTTAAAATTTTGAATTTTGAAAATTTGAAATTTGAAAATTTCAAATTCGAAATTTTACATTTTAAATTTTCAAAATTTCAAATTTGAACTTTTAAACTTTTTTTTTCAATTTTGACTTGTAAGTCAAAAGTTTTCCAAATATACTTTTTCACTTTTTAACTTTCTAAAAGCAAAAGGACATTTGAAATAAGCAAAAGTCCTATTGTTTTTTTTTGCCAAACGGGCCCTAAAGGTTCGTGCCCGCTTTCCTGAGTATGCTCGGACCGAGTGATGTGGTAGATTAGGCACCGAGCCTATGCGGCAATGTGTGTTAGTACATGGGTATCGCATGCCTAAAACGGCAATATTTATAAGTTACAGCAGGCTTAATTTTGGTATACGATTTGGTATAGAGCCGGCTTAGTTTTTGAATTTATGGACGAAATTCATTTTAACGGGGAGAATCTAATTCCTTGAAAAATCAAATAGTATTCTAATTGAATAATAATAATAATATGATAGTATGAAAAATAGTGGAATCGATGGATTGATTAAATAAATTAAAAAGAAGGATGGGTAAAATGGTCATTTTTAAGACATTGGAATTTGGTCACGAAACTGGCGCAATCGCAACCGTCTCGTTTTTCTGATTTGAACGATATATTTGTTTGTATCGCTCGGAGCTCGTAAGAAGGTCATTAGACCGAAAACGTCGTCGAGTCGCACCGACGCCACGCAATCTGAATTTGAATTTGAATTTTCGGGCAGACTGCAGTTGTTTATCTCCTTTGACTCAAAAAGGAGATGCGTTTCCCACTTTCCATTTCAGAAAACTAATTTCCCATCTCCCTCTTCTTCTTCCCCGATGCTCTCATTAACCATAATATCCAAAATTAGTATTTTTATGCAATTCTATTAAATTCACACGAATTTATATACACAAACATTATATTATATTAAAAGCGGTCCAAATTCGTATATTAATGGTTTGGTGTAGATAAGCACAACAAAATGGCACGAAATTGATTTCAAAAGTTAAAGTACACTAAACGGTGATAACAGACATGAATATATTATTTATATATATA
Source organism: Allium fistulosum (assembly GCA_030737815.1). Taxonomy (NCBI): domain Eukaryota; kingdom Viridiplantae; phylum Streptophyta; class Magnoliopsida; order Asparagales; family Amaryllidaceae; genus Allium; species Allium fistulosum. The sequence goes on from CM060905.1 coordinate 706,179,101, forward strand.
TAATACGGTTTAAAAATAAAGATTTGATTTCTATAGATCGAATACATATGTTTTCGTAAGAAATATAATTTTATTTAGAATATAAACTATATATATTGAATTTTTATAATTTATTTCAGTATAAGAAAGTTGAAGGAATTATAATCTTAAAAAATAAAACGAGGGTAAAATCTTACGGGGAAAGTAGTATGGTTTATTAAGAATGTATATTACGTAAATATGAAGATCGAAAGCAAAGAAACCACAAGGACAAAGAGTTAAAAATAATAAAAATACAATATTATAGAAATTTGTACATCCTAGAGTAACCCAAGAATTGTTTCGGGCAAGTACACCGTACTGGTCATCGAGTATTTTTTACAGGTTTCTGGATCTATTTTAGGCCGGAATCTATAAATTTAAGGGGTCGTTTGGATGGCAATAAATAAGTTGTTTTTTGGCTTATAAAAAGTAAAAGTTAAAAGGTCAATATGGATAAACAAAATCTACCATTTTTTAAAAGTCACTTTTCAACTTATTTCTAAAGCAATTTTTTTTGCTTTTCGACTTACACAAGTCGATTTTTTATAAGAAAAAATTCAATAAAAATTACATTTCAAAAAATTCCAAAAAAAAATGGAAATTTCAATTTTCAGATTTCAAATTTCAAATTTTAAAATTTCAATATTCAAATTTGAAATTTCAAAATTTCAAAATTCAAATTTCAATTTTCAAATTTCGATTTTCCAATTTCAAAATTTCAAAATTCAAATTTCAAATTTTAAAATTTCAAATATTAAAGATTCAAAATTTCAGATTTCAAAATTTAAATTTCAAAATTTCGAATTTCAAATTTCAAATTTTCAAATTTCAAACTACAAATTATAAAAATCAAAATTTCAAATTTTAAAATTTCAAAAATTCAAAATTTTCAAAAATTCAAATTTCAAATTTCAAAATTTCAAATTTCAAATTTCAAATTTCAAAAATTCAAATTTCAAAATTTTCAAATTTCAAATATTCAAAATTTCAAAACTCAAAATTTCAAAATTCAAAATTTCAAATTTCAAAATTTCTAATCAAAATTCAAATTTTCGAGTTTCAAAATTTTGAACTTTAAATTTCATAACTTTGATCTTAGAAATTTCGAATTTTTAGAATTCAAAATTTTTAAATTTTGAACTTTAAAATTTTGAATTTTGAAAATTTGAAATTTGAAAATTTCAAATTCGAAATTTTACATTTTAAATTTTCAAAATTTCAAATTTGAACTTTTAAACTTTTTTTTTCAATTTTGACTTGTAAGTCAAAAGTTTTCCAAATATACTTTTTCACTTTTTAACTTTCTAAAAGCAAAAGGACATTTGAAATAAGCAAAAGTCCTATTGTTTTTTTTTGCCAAACGGGCCCTAAAGGTTCGTGCCCGCTTTCCTGAGTATGCTCGGACCGAGTGATGTGGTAGATTAGGCACCGAGCCTATGCGGCAATGTGTGTTAGTACATGGGTATCGCATGCCTAAAACGGCAATATTTATAAGTTACAGCAGGCTTAATTTTGGTATACGATTTGGTATAGAGCCGGCTTAGTTTTTGAATTTATGGACGAAATTCATTTTAACGGGGAGAATCTAATTCCTTGAAAAATCAAATAGTATTCTAATTGAATAATAATAATAATATGATAGTATGAAAAATAGTGGAATCGATGGATTGATTAAATAAATTAAAAAGAAGGATGGGTAAAATGGTCATTTTTAAGACATTGGAATTTGGTCACGAAACTGGCGCAATCGCAACCGTCTCGTTTTTCTGATTTGAACGATATATTTGTTTGTATCGCTCGGAGCTCGTAAGAAGGTCATTAGACCGAAAACGTCGTCGAGTCGCACCGACGCCACGCAATCTGAATTTGAATTTGAATTTTCGGGCAGACTGCAGTTGTTTATCTCCTTTGACTCAAAAAGGAGATGCGTTTCCCACTTTCCATTTCAGAAAACTAATTTCCCATCTCCCTCTTCTTCTTCCCCGATGCTCTCATTAACCATAATATCCAAAATTAGTATTTTTATGCAATTCTATTAAATTCACACGAATTTATATACACAAACATTATATTATATTAAAAGCGGTCCAAATTCGTATATTAATGGTTTGGTGTAGATAAGCACAACAAAATGGCACGAAATTGATTTCAAAAGTTAAAGTACACTAAACGGTGATAACAGACATGAATATATTATTTATATATATATAATACGGTTTAAAAATAAAGATTTGATTTCTATAGATCGAATACATATGTTTTCGTAAGAAATATAATTTTATTTAGAATATAAACTATATATATTGAATTTTTATAATTTATTTCAGTATAAGAAAGTTGAAGGAATTATAATCTTAAAAAATAAAACGAGGGTAAAATCTTACGGGGAAAGTAGTATGGTTTATTAAGAATGTATATTACGTAAATATGAAGATCGAAAGCAAAGAAACCACAAGGACAAAGAGTTAAAAATAATAAAAATACAATATTATAGAAATTTGTACATCCTAGAGTAACCCAAGAATTGTTTCGGGCAAGTACACCGTACTGGTCATCGAGTATTTTTTACAGGTTTCTGGATCTATTTTAGGCCGGAATCTATAAATTTAAGGGGTCGTTTGGATGGCAATAAATAAGTTGTTTTTTGGCTTATAAAAAGTAAAAGTTAAAAGGTCAATATGGATAAACAAAATCTACCATTTTTTAAAAGTCACTTTTCAACTTATTTCTAAAGCAATTTTTTTTGCTTTTCGACTTACACAAGTCGATTTTTTATAAGAAAAAATTCAATAAAAATTACATTTCAAAAAATTCCAAAAAAAAATGGAAATTTCAATTTTCAGATTTCAAATTTCAAATTTTAAAATTTCAATATTCAAATTTGAAATTTCAAAATTTCAAAATTCAAATTTCAATTTTCAAATTTCGATTTTCCAATTTCAAAATTTCAAAATTCAAATTTCAAATTTTAAAATTTCAAATATTAAAGATTCAAAATTTCAGATTTCAAAATTTAAATTTCAAAATTTCGAATTTCAAATTTCAAATTTTCAAATTTCAAACTACAAATTATAAAAATCAAAATTTCAAATTTTAAAATTTCAAAAATTCAAAATTTTCAAAAATTCAAATTTCAAATTTCAAAATTTCAAATTTCAAATTTCAAATTTCAAAAATTCAAATTTCAAAATTTTCAAATTTCAAATATTCAAAATTTCAAAACTCAAAATTTCAAAATTCAAAATTTCAAATTTCAAAATTTCTAATCAAAATTCAAATTTTCGAGTTTCAAAATTTTGAACTTTAAATTTCATAACTTTGATCTTAGAAATTTCGAATTTTTAGAATTCAAAATTTTTAAATTTTGAACTTTAAAATTTTGAATTTTGAAAATTTGAAATTTGAAAATTTCAAATTCGAAATTTTACATTTTAAATTTTCAAAATTTCAAATTTGAACTTTTAAACTTTTTTTTTCAATTTTGACTTGTAAGTCAAAAGTTTTCCAAATATACTTTTTCACTTTTTAACTTTCTAAAAGCAAAAGGACATTTGAAATAAGCAAAAGTCCTATTGTTTTTTTTTGCCAAACGGGCCCTAAAGGTTCGTGCCCGCTTTCCTGAGTATGCTCGGACCGAGTGATGTGGTAGATTAGGCACCGAGCCTATGCGGCAATGTGTGTTAGTACATGGGTATCGCATGCCTAAAACGGCAATATTTATAAGTTACAGCAGGCTTAATTTTGGTATACGATTTGGTATAGAGCCGGCTTAGTTTTTGAATTTATGGACGAAATTCATTTTAACGGGGAGAATCTAATTCCTTGAAAAATCAAATAGTATTCTAATTGAATAATAATAATAATATGATAGTATGAAAAATAGTGGAATCGATGGATTGATTAAATAAATTAAAAAGAAGGATGGGTAAAATGGTCATTTTTAAGACATTGGAATTTGGTCACGAAACTGGCGCAATCGCAACCGTCTCGTTTTTCTGATTTGAACGATATATTTGTTTGTATCGCTCGGAGCTCGTAAGAAGGTCATTAGACCGAAAACGTCGTCGAGTCGCACCGACGCCACGCAATCTGAATTTGAATTTGAATTTTCGGGCAGACTGCAGTTGTTTATCTCCTTTGACTCAAAAAGGAGATGCGTTTCCCACTTTCCATTTCAGAAAACTAATTTCCCATCTCCCTCTTCTTCTTCCCCGATGCTCTCATTAACCATAATATCCAAAATTAGTATTTTTATGCAATTCTATTAAATTCACACGAATTTATATACACAAACATTATATTATATTAAAAGCGGTCCAAATTCGTATATTAATGGTTTGGTGTAGATAAGCACAACAAAATGGCACGAAATTGATTTCAAAAGTTAAAGTACACTAAACGGTGATAACAGACATGAATATATTATTTATATATATATAATACGGTTTAAAAATAAAGATTTGATTTCTATAGATCGAATACATATGTTTTCGTAAGAAATATAATTTTATTTAGAATATAAACTATATATATTGAATTTTTATAATTTATTTCAGTATAAGAAAGTTGAAGGAATTATAATCTTAAAAAATAAAACGAGGGTAAAATCTTACGGGGAAAGTAGTATGGTTTATTAAGAATGTATATTACGTAAATATGAAGATCGAAAGCAAAGAAACCACAAGGACAAAGAGTTAAAAATAATAAAAATACAATATTATAGAAATTTGTACATCCTAGAGTAACCCAAGAATTGTTTCGGGCAAGTACACCGTACTGGTCATCGAGTATTTTTTACAGGTTTCTGGATCTATTTTAGGCCGGAATCTATAAATTTAAGGGGTCGTTTGGATGGCAATAAATAAGTTGTTTTTTGGCTTATAAAAAGTAAAAGTTAAAAGGTCAATATGGATAAACAAAATCTACCATTTTTTAAAAGTCACTTTTCAACTTATTTCTAAAGCAATTTTTTTTGCTTTTCGACTTACACAAGTCGATTTTTTATAAGAAAAAATTCAATAAAAATTACATTTCAAAAAATTCCAAAAAAAAATGGAAATTTCAATTTTCAGATTTCAAATTTCAAATTTTAAAATTTCAATATTCAAATTTGAAATTTCAAAATTTCAAAATTCAAATTTCAATTTTCAAATTTCGATTTTCCAATTTCAAAATTTCAAAATTCAAATTTCAAATTTTAAAATTTCAAATATTAAAGATTCAAAATTTCAGATTTCAAAATTTAAATTTCAAAATTTCGAATTTCAAATTTCAAATTTTCAAATTTCAAACTACAAATTATAAAAATCAAAATTTCAAATTTTAAAATTTCAAAAATTCAAAATTTTCAAAAATTCAAATTTCAAATTTCAAAATTTCAAATTTCAAATTTCAAATTTCAAAAATTCAAATTTCAAAATTTTCAAATTTCAAATATTCAAAATTTCAAAACTCAAAATTTCAAAATTCAAAATTTCAAATTTCAAAATTTCTAATCAAAATTCAAATTTTCGAGTTTCAAAATTTTGAACTTTAAATTTCATAACTTTGATCTTAGAAATTTCGAATTTTTAGAATTCAAAATTTTTAAATTTTGAACTTTAAAATTTTGAATTTTGAAAATTTGAAATTTGAAAATTTCAAATTCGAAATTTTACATTTTAAATTTTCAAAATTTCAAATTTGAACTTTTAAACTTTTTTTTTCAATTTTGACTTGTAAGTCAAAAGTTTTCCAAATATACTTTTTCACTTTTTAACTTTCTAAAAGCAAAAGGACATTTGAAATAAGCAAAAGTCCTATTGTTTTTTTTTGCCAAACGGGCCCTAAAGGTTCGTGCCCGCTTTCCTGAGTATGCTCGGACCGAGTGATGTGGTAGATTAGGCACCGAGCCTATGCGGCAATGTGTGTTAGTACATGGGTATCGCATGCCTAAAACGACAATATTTATAAGTTACAGCAGGCTTAATTTTGGTATACGATTTGGTATAGAGCCGGCTTAGTTTTTGAATTTATGGACGAAATTCATTTTAACGGGGAGAATCTAATTCCTTGAAAAATCAAATAGTATTCTAATTGAATAATAATAATAATATGATAGTATGAAAAATAGTGGAATCGATGGATTGATTAAATAAATTAAAAAGAAGGATGGGTAAAATGGTCATTTTTAAGACATTGGAATTTGGTCACGAAACTGGCGCAATCGCAACCGTCTCGTTTTTCTGATTTGAACGATATATTTGTTTGTATCGCTCGGAGCTCGTAAGAAGGTCATTAGACCGAAAACGTCGTCGAGTCGCACCGACGCCACGCAATCTGAATTTGAATTTGAATTTTCGGGCAGACTGCAGTTGTTTATCTCCTTTGACTCAAAAAGGAGATGCGTTTCCCACTTTCCATTTCAGAAAACTAATTTCCCATCTCCCTCTTCTTCTTCCCCGATGCTCTCATTAACCATAATATCCAAAATTAGTATTTTTATGCAATTCTATTAAATTCACACGAATTTATATACACAAACATTATATTATATTAAAAGCGGTCCAAATTCGTATATTAATGGTTTGGTGTAGATAAGCACAACAAAATGGCACGAAATTGATTTCAAAAGTTAAAGTACACTAAACGGTGATAACAGACATGAATATATTATTTATATATATATAATACGGTTTAAAAATAAAGATTTGATTTCTATAGATCGAATACATATGTTTTCGTAAGAAATATAATTTTATTTAGAATATAAACTATATATATTGAATTTTTATAATTTATTTCAGTATAAGAAAGTTGAAGGAATTATAATCTTAAAAAATAAAACGAGGGTAAAATCTTACGGGGAAAGTAGTATGGTTTATTAAGAATGTATATTACGTAAATATGAAGATCGAAAGCAAAGAAACCACAAGGACAAAGAGTTAAAAATAATAAAAATACAATATTATAGAAATTTGTACATCCTAGAGTAACCCAAGAATTGTTTCGGGCAAGTACACCGTACTGGTCATCGAGTATTTTTTACAGGTTTCTGGATCTATTTTAGGCCGGAATCTATAAATTTAAGGGGTCGTTTGGATGGCAATAAATAAGTTGTTTTTTGGCTTATAAAAAGTAAAAGTTAAAAGGTCAATATGGATAAACAAAATCTACCATTTTTTAAAAGTCACTTTTCAACTTATTTCTAAAGCAATTTTTTTTGCTTTTCGACTTACACAAGTCGATTTTTTATAAGAAAAAATTCAATAAAAATTACATTTCAAAAAATTCCAAAAAAAAATGGAAATTTCAATTTTCAGATTTCAAATTTCAAATTTTAAAATTTCAATATTCAAATTTGAAATTTCAAAATTTCAAAATTCAAATTTCAATTTTCAAATTTCGATTTTCCAATTTCAAAATTTCAAAATTCAAATTTCAAATTTTAAAATTTCAAATATTAAAGATTCAAAATTTCAGATTTCAAAATTTAAATTTCAAAATTTCGAATTTCAAATTTCAAATTTTCAAATTTCAAACTACAAATTATAAAAATCAAAATTTCAAATTTTAAAATTTCAAAAATTCAAAATTTTCAAAAATTCAAATTTCAAATTTCAAAATTTCAAATTTCAAATTTCAAATTTCAAAAATTCAAATTTCAAAATTTTCAAATTTCAAATATTCAAAATTTCAAAACTCAAAATTTCAAAATTCAAAATTTCAAATTTCAAAATTTCTAATCAAAATTCAAATTTTCGAGTTTCAAAATTTTGAACTTTAAATTTCATAACTTTGATCTTAGAAATTTCGAATTTTTAGAATTCAAAATTTTTAAATTTTGAACTTTAAAATTTTGAATTTTGAAAATTTGAAATTTGAAAATTTCAAATTCGAAATTTTACATTTTAAATTTTCAAAATTTCAAATTTGAACTTTTAAACTTTTTTTTTCAATTTTGACTTGTAAGTCAAAAGTTTTCCAAATATACTTTTTCACTTTTTAACTTTCTAAAAGCAAAAGGACATTTGAAATAAGCAAAAGTCCTATTGTTTTTTTTTGCCAAACGGGCCCTAAAGGTTCGTGCCCGCTTTCCTGAGTATGCTCGGACCGAGTGATGTGGTAGATTAGGCACCGAGCCTATGCGGCAATGTGTGTTAGTACATGGGTATCGCATGCCTAAAACGGCAATATTTATAAGTTACAGCAGGCTTAATTTTGGTATACGATTTGGTATAGAGCCGGCTTAGTTTTTGAATTTATGGACGAAATTCATTTTAACGGGGAGAATCTAATTCCTTGAAAAATCAAATAGTATTCTAATTGAATAATAATAATAATATGATAGTATGAAAAATAGTGGAATCGATGGATTGATTAAATAAATTAAAAAGAAGGATGGGTAAAATGGTCATTTTTAAGACATTGGAATTTGGTCACGAAACTGGCGCAATCGCAACCGTCTCGTTTTTCTGATTTGAACGATATATTTGTTTGTATCGCTCGGAGCTCGTAAGAAGGTCATTAGACCGAAAACGTCGTCGAGTCGCACCGACGCCACGCAATCTGAATTTGAATTTGAATTTTCGGGCAGACTGCAGTTGTTTATCTCCTTTGACTCAAAAAGGAGATGCGTTTCCCACTTTCCATTTCAGAAAACTAATTTCCCATCTCCCTCTTCTTCTTCCCCGATGCTCTCATTAACCATAATATCCAAAATTAGTATTTTTATGCAATTCTATTAAATTCACACGAATTTATATACACAAACATTATATTATATTAAAAGCGGTCCAAATTCGTATATTAATGGTTTGGTGTAGATAAGCACAACAAAATGGCACGAAATTGATTTCAAAAGTTAAAGTACACTAAACGGTGATAACAGACATGAATATATTATTTATATATATATAATACGGTTTAAAAATAAAGATTTGATTTCTATAGATCGAATACATATGTTTTCGTAAGAAATATAATTTTATTTAGAATATAAACTATATATATTGAATTTTTATAATTTATTTCAGTATAAGAAAGTTGAAGGAATTATAATCTTAAAAAATAAAACGAGGGTAAAATCTTACGGGGAAAGTAGTATGGTTTATTAAGAATGTATATTACGTAAATATGAAGATCGAAAGCAAAGAAACCACAAGGACAAAGAGTTAAAAATAATAAAAATACAATATTATAGAAATTTGTACATCCTAGAGTAACCCAAGAATTGTTTCGGGCAAGTACACCGTACTGGTCATCGAGTATTTTTTACAGGTTTCTGGATCTATTTTAGGCCGGAATCTATAAATTTAAGGGGTCGTTTGGATGGCAATAAATAAGTTGTTTTTTGGCTTATAAAAAGTAAAAGTTAAAAGGTCAATATGGATAAACAAAATCTACCATTTTTTAAAAGTCACTTTTCAACTTATTTCTAAAGCAATTTTTTTTGCTTTTCGACTTACACAAGTCGATTTTTTATAAGAAAAAATTCAATAAAAATTACATTTCAAAAAATTCCAAAAAAAAATGGAAATTTCAATTTTCAGATTTCAAATTTCAAATTTTAAAATTTCAATATTCAAATTTGAAATTTCAAAATTTCAAAATTCAAATTTCAATTTTCAAATTTCGATTTTCCAATTTCAAAATTTCAAAATTCAAATTTCAAATTTTAAAATTTCAAATATTAAAGATTCAAAATTTCAGATTTCAAAATTTAAATTTCAAAATTTCGAATTTCAAATTTCAAATTTTCAAATTTCAAACTACAAATTATAAAAATCAAAATTTCAAATTTTAAAATTTCAAAAATTCAAAATTTTCAAAAATTCAAATTTCAAATTTCAAAATTTCAAATTTCAAATTTCAAATTTCAAAAATTCAAATTTCAAAATTTTCAAATTTCAAATATTCAAAATTTCAAAACTCAAAATTTCAAAATTCAAAATTTCAAATTTCAAAATTTCTAATCAAAATTCAAATTTTCGAGTTTCAAAATTTTGAACTTTAAATTTCATAACTTTGATCTTAGAAATTTCGAATTTTTAGAATTCAAAATTTTTAAATTTTGAACTTTAAAATTTTGAATTTTGAAAATTTGAAATTTGAAAATTTCAAATTCGAAATTTTACATTTTAAATTTTCAAAATTTCAAATTTGAACTTTTAAACTTTTTTTTTTCAATTTTGACTTGTAAGTCAAAAGTTTTCCAAATATACTTTTTCACTTTTTAACTTTCTAAAAGCAAAAGGACATTTGAAATAAGCAAAAGTCCTATTGTTTTTTTTTGCCAAACGGGCCCTAAAGGTTCGTGCCCGCTTTCCTGAGTATGCTCGGACCGAGTGATGTGGTAGATTAGGCACCGAGCCTATGCGGCAATGTGTGTTAGTACATGGGTATCGCATGCCTAAAACGGCAATATTTATAAGTTACAGCAGGCTTAATTTTGGTATACGATTTGGTATAGAGCCGGCTTAGTTTTTGAATTTATGGACGAAATTCATTTTAACGGGGAGAATCTAATTCCTTGAAAAATCAAATAGTATTCTAATTGAATAATAATAATAATATGATAGTATGAAAAATAGTGGAATCGATGGATTGATTAAATAAATTAAAAAGAAGGATGGGTAAAATGGTCATTTTTAAGACATTGGAATTTGGTCACGAAACTGGCGCAATCGCAACCGTCTCGTTTTTCTGATTTGAACGATATATTTGTTTGTATCGCTCGGAGCTCGTAAGAAGGTCATTAGACCGAAAACGTCGTCGAGTCGCACCGACGCCACGCAATCTGAATTTGAATTTGAATTTTCGGGCAGACTGCAGTTGTTTATCTCCTTTGACTCAAAAAGGAGATGCGTTTCCCACTTTCCATTTCAGAAAACTAATTTCCCATCTCCCTCTTCTTCTTCCCCGATGCTCTCATTAACCATAATATCCAAAATTAGTATTTTTATGCAATTCTATTAAATTCACACGAATTTATATACACAAACATTATATTATATTAAAAGCGGTCCAAATTCGTATATTAATGGTTTGGTGTAGATAAGCACAACAAAATGGCACGAAATTGATTTCAAAAGTTAAAGTACACTAAACGGTGATAACAGACATGAATATATTATTTATATATATATAATACGGTTTAAAAATAAAGATTTGATTTCTATAGATCGAATACATATGTTTTCGTAAGAAATATAATTTTATTTAGAATATAAACTATATATATTGAATTTTTATAATTTATTTCAGTATAAGAAAGTTGAAGGAATTATAATCTTAAAAAATAAAACGAGGGTAAAATCTTACGGGGAAAGTAGTATGGTTTATTAAGAATGTATATTACGTAAATATGAAGATCGAAAGCAAAGAAACCACAAGGACAAAGAGTTAAAAATAATAAAAATACAATATTATAGAAATTTGTACATCCTAGAGTAACCCAAGAATTGTTTCGGGCAAGTACACCGTACTGGTCATCGAGTATTTTTTACAGGTTTCTGGATCTATTTTAGGCCGGAATCTATAAATTTAAGGGGTCGTTTGGATGGCAATAAATAAGTTGTTTTTTGGCTTATAAAAAGTAAAAGTTAAAAGGTCAATATGGATAAACAAAATCTACCATTTTTTAAAAGTCACTTTTCAACTTATTTCTAAAGCAATTTTTTTTGCTTTTCGACTTACACAAGTCGATTTTTTATAAGAAAAAATTCAATAAAAATTACATTTCAAAAAATTCCAAAAAAAAATGGAAATTTCAATTTTCAGATTTCAAATTTCAAATTTTAAAATTTCAATATTCAAATTTGAAATTTCAAAATTTCAAAATTCAAATTTCAATTTTCAAATTTCGATTTTCCAATTTCAAAATTTCAAAATTCAAATTTCAAATTTTAAAATTTCAAATATTAAAGATTCAAAATTTCAGATTTCAAAATTTAAATTTCAAAATTTCGAATTTCAAATTTCAAATTTTCAAATTTCAAACTACAAATTATAAAAATCAAAATTTCAAATTTTAAAATTTCAAAAATTCAAAATTTTCAAAAATTCAAATTTCAAATTTCAAAATTTCAAATTTCAAATTTCAAATTTCAAAAATTCAAAAATTCAAATTTCAAAATTTTCAAATTTCAAATATTCAAAATTTCAAAACTCAAAATTTCAAAATTCAAAATTTCAAATTTCAAAATTTCTAATCAAAATTCAAATTTTCGAGTTTCAAAATTTTGAACTTTAAATTTCATAACTTTGATCTTAGAAATTTCGAATTTTTAGAATTCAAAATTTTTAAATTTTGAACTTTAAAATTTTGAATTTTGAAAATTTGAAATTTGAAAATTTCAAATTCGAAATTTTACATTTTAAATTTTCAAAATTTCAAATTTGAACTTTTAAACTTTTTTTTTCAATTTTGACTTGTAAGTCAAAAGTTTTCCAAATATACTTTTTCACTTTTTAACTTTCTAAAAGCAAAAGGACATTTGAAATAAGCAAAAGTCCTATTGTTTTTTTTTGCCAAACGGGCCCTAAAGGTTCGTGCCCGCTTTCCTGAGTATGCTCGGACCGAGTGATGTGGTAGATTAGGCACCGAGCCTATGCGGCAATGTGTGTTAGTACATGGGTATCGCATGCCTAAAACGGCAATATTTATAAGTTACAGCAGGCTTAATTTTGGTATACGATTTGGTATAGAGCCGGCTTAGTTTTTGAATTTATGGACGAAATTCATTTTAACGGGGAGAATCTAATTCCTTGAAAAATCAAATAGTATTCTAATTGAATAATAATAATAATATGATAGTATGAAAAATAGTGGAATCGATGGATTGATTAAATAAATTAAAAAGAAGGATGGGTAAAATGGTCATTTTTAAGACATTGGAATTTGGTCACGAAACTGGCGCAATCGCAACCGTCTCGTTTTTCTGATTTGAACGATATATTTGTTTGTATCGCTCGGAGCTCGTAAGAAGGTCATTAGACCGAAAACGTCGTCGAGTCGCACCGACGCCACGCAATCTGAATTTGAATTTGAATTTTCGGGCAGACTGCAGTTGTTTATCTCCTTTGACTCAAAAAGGAGATGCGTTTCCCACTTTCCATTTCAGAAAACTAATTTCCCATCTCCCTCTTCTTCTTCCCCGATGCTCTCATTAACCATAATATCCAAAATTAGTATTTTTATGCAATTCTATTAAATTCACACGAATTTATATACACAAACATTATATTATATTAAAAGCGGTCCAAATTCGTATATTAATGGTTTGGTGTAGATAAGCACAACAAAATGGCACGAAATTGATTTCAAAAGTTAAAGTACACTAAACGGTGATAACAGACATGAATATATTATTTATATATATATAATACGGTTTAAAAATAAAGATTTGATTTCTATAGATCGAATACATATGTTTTCGTAAGAAATATAATTTTATTTAGAATATAAACTATATATATTGAATTTTTATAATTTATTTCAGTATAAGAAAGTTGAAGGAATTATAATCTTAAAAAATAAAACGAGGGTAAAATCTTACGGGGAAAGTAGTATGGTTTATTAAGAATGTATATTACGTAAATATGAAGATCGAAAGCAAAGAAACCACAAGGACAAAGAGTTAAAAATAATAAAAATACAATATTATAGAAATTTGTACATCCTAGAGTAACCCAAGAATTGTTTCGGGCAAGTACACCGTACTGGTCATCGAGTATTTTTTACAGGTTTCTGGATCTATTTTAGGCCGGAATCTATAAATTTAAGGGGTCGTTTGGATGGCAATAAATAAGTTGTTTTTTGGCTTATAAAAAGTAAAAGTTAAAAGGTCAATATGGATAAACAAAATCTACCATTTTTTAAAAGTCACTTTTCAACTTATTTCTAAAGCAATTTTTTTTGCTTTTCGACTTACACAAGTCGATTTTTTATAAGAAAAAATTCAATAAAAATTACATTTCAAAAAATTCCAAAAAAAAATGGAAATTTCAATTTTCAGATTTCAAATTTCAAATTTTAAAATTTCAATATTCAAATTTGAAATTTCAAAATTTCAAAATTCAAATTTCAATTTTCAAATTTCGATTTTCCAATTTCAAAATTTCAAAATTCAAATTTCAAATTTTAAAATTTCAAATATTAAAGATTCAAAATTTCAGATTTCAAAATTTAAATTTCAAAATTTCGAATTTCAAATTTCAAATTTTCAAATTTCAAACTACAAATTATAAAAATCAAAATTTCAAATTTTAAAATTTCAAAAATTCAAAATTTTCAAAAATTCAAATTTCAAATTTCAAAATTTCAAATTTCAAATTTCAAATTTCAAAAATTCAAAAATTCAAATTTCAAAATTTTCAAATTTCAAATATTCAAAATTTCAAAACTCAAAATTTCAAAATTCAAAATTTCAAATTTCAAAATTTCTAATCAAAATTCAAATTTTCGAGTTTCAAAATTTTGAACTTTAAATTTCATAACTTTGATCTTAGAAATTTCGAATTTTTAGAATTCAAAATTTTTAAATTTTGAACTTTAAAATTTTGAATTTTGAAAATTTGAAATTTGAAAATTTCAAATTCGAAATTTTACATTTTAAATTTTCAAAATTTCAAATTTGAACTTTTAAACTTTTTTTTTCAATTTTGACTTGTAAGTCAAAAGTTTTCCAAATATACTTTTTCACTTTTTAACTTTCTAAAAGCAAAAGGACATTTGAAATAAGCAAAAGTCCTATTGTTTTTTTTTGCCAAACGGGCCCTAAAGGTTCGTGCCCGCTTTCCTGAGTATGCTCGGACCGAGTGATGTGGTAGATTAGGCACCGAGCCTATGCGGCAATGTGTGTTAGTACATGGGTATCGCATGCCTAAAACGGCAATATTTATAAGTTACAGCAGGCTTAATTTTGGTATACGATTTGGTATAGAGCCGGCTTAGTTTTTGAATTTATGGACGAAATTCATTTTAACGGGGAGAATCTAATTCCTTGAAAAATCAAATAGTATTCTAATTGAATAATAATAATAATATGATAGTATGAAAAATAGTGGAATCGATGGATTGATTAAATAAATTAAAAAGAAGGATGGGTAAAATGGTCATTTTTAAGACATTGGAATTTGGTCACGAAACTGGCGCAATCGCAACCGTCTCGTTTTTCTGATTTGAACGATATATTTGTTTGTATCGCTCGGAGCTCGTAAGAAGGTCATTAGACCGAAAACGTCGTCGAGTCGCACCGACGCCACGCAATCTGAATTTGAATTTGAATTTTCGGGCAGACTGCAGTTGTTTATCTCCTTTGACTCAAAAAGGAGATGCGTTTCCCACTTTCCATTTCAGAAAACTAATTTCCCATCTCCCTCTTCTTCTTCCCCGATGCTCTCATTAACCATAATATCCAAAATTAGTATTTTTATGCAATTCTATTAAATTCACACGAATTTATATACACAAACATTATATTATATTAAAAGCGGTCCAAATTCGTATATTAATGGTTTGGTGTAGATAAGCACAACAAAATGGCACGAAATTGATTTCAAAAGTTAAAGTACACTAAACGGTGATAACAGACATGAATATATTATTTATATATATATAATACGGTTTAAAAATAAAGATTTGATTTCTATAGATCGAATACATATGTTTTCGTAAGAAATATAATTTTATTTAGAATATAAACTATATATATTGAATTTTTATAATTTATTTCAGTATAAGAAAGTTGAAGGAATTATAATCTTAAAAAATAAAACGAGGGTAAAATCTTACGGGGAAAGTAGTATGGTTTATTAAGAATGTATATTACGTAAATATGAAGATCGAAAGCAAAGAAACCACAAGGACAAAGAGTTAAAAATAATAAAAATACAATATTATAGAAATTTGTACATCCTAGAGTAACCCAAGAATTGTTTCGGGCAAGTACACCGTACTGGTCATCGAGTATTTTTTACAGGTTTCTGGATCTATTTTAGGCCGGAATCTATAAATTTAAGGGGTCGTTTGGATGGCAATAAATAAGTTGTTTTTTGGCTTATAAAAAGTAAAAGTTAAAAGGTCAATATGGATAAACAAAATCTACCATTTTTTAAAAGTCACTTTTCAACTTATTTCTAAAGCAATTTTTTTTGCTTTTCGACTTACACAAGTCGATTTTTTATAAGAAAAAATTCAATAAAAATTACATTTCAAAAAATTCCAAAAAAAAATGGAAATTTCAATTTTCAGATTTCAAATTTCAAATTTTAAAATTTCAATATTCAAATTTGAAATTTCAAAATTTCAAAATTCAAATTTCGATTTTCAAATTTCGATTTTCCAATTTCAAAATTTCAAAATTCAAATTTCAAATTTTAAAATTTCAAATATTAAAGATTCAAAATTTCAGATTTCAAAATTTAAATTTCAAAATTTCGAATTTCAAATTTCAAATTTTCAAATTTCAAACTACAAATTATAAAAATCAAAATTTCAAATTTTAAAATTTCAAAAATTCAAAATTTTCAAAAATTCAAATTTCAAATTTCAAAATTTCAAATTTCAAATTTCAAATTTCAAAAATTCAAAAATTCAAATTTCAAAATTTTCAAATTTCAAATATTCAAAATTTCAAAACTCAAAATTTCAAAATTCAAAATTTCAAATTTCAAAATTTCTAATCAAAATTCAAATTTTCGAGTTTCAAAATTTTGAGCTTTAAATTTCATAACTTTGATCTTAGAAATTTCGAATTTTTAGAATTCAAAATTTTTAAATTTTGAACTTTAAAATTTTGAATTTTGAAAATTTGAAATTTGAAAATTTCAAATTCGAAATTTTACATTTTAAATTTTCAAAATTTCAAATTTGAACTTTTAAACTTTTTTTTTCAATTTTGACTTGTAAGTCAAAAGTTTTCCAAATATACTTTTTCACTTTTTAACTTTCTAAAAGCAAAAGGACATTTGAAATAAGCAAAAGTCCTATTGTTTTTTTTTGCCAAACGGGCCCTAAAGGTTCGTGCCCGCTTTCCTGAGTATGCTCGGACCGAGTGATGTGGTAGATTAGGCACCGAGCCTATGCGGCAATGTGTGTTAGTACATGGGTATCGCATGCCTAAAACGGCAATATTTATAAGTTACAGCAGGCTTAATTTTGGTATACGATTTGGTATAGAGCCGGCTTAGTTTTTGAATTTATGGACGAAATTCATTTTAACGGGGAGAATCTAATTCCTTGAAAAATCAAATAGTATTCTAATTGAATAATAATAATAATATGATAGTATGAAAAATAGTGGAATCGATGGATTGATTAAATAAATTAAAAAGAAGGATGGGTAAAATGGTCATTTTTAAGACATTGGAATTTGGTCACGAAACTGGCGCAATCGCAACCGTCTCGTTTTTCTGATTTGAACGATATATTTGTTTGTATCGCTCGGAGCTCGTAAGAAGGTCATTAGACCGAAAACGTCGTCGAGTCGCACCGACGCCACGCAATCTGAATTTGAATTTGAATTTTCGGGCAGACTGTAGTTGTTTATCTCCTTTGACTCAAAAAGGAGATGCGTTTCCCACTTTCCATTTCAGAAAACTAATTTCCCATCTTCCTCTTCTTCTTCCCCGATGCTCTCATTAACCATAATATCCAAAATTAGTATTTTTATGCAATTCTATTAAATTCACACGAATTTATATACACAAACATTATATTATATTAAAAGCGGTCCAAATTCGTATATTAATGGTTTGGTGTAGATAAGCACAACAAAATGGCACGAAATTGATTTCAAAAGTTAAAGTACACTAAACGGTGATAACAGACATGAATATATTATTTATATATATATAATACGGTTTAAAAATAAAGATTTGATTTCTATAGATCGAATACATATGTTTTCGTAAGAAATATAATTTTATTTAGAATATAAACTATATATATTGAATTTTTATAATTTATTTCAGTATAAGAAAGTTGAAGGAATTATAATCTTAAAAAATAAAACGAGGGTAAAATCTTACGGGGAAAGTAGTATGGTTTATTAAGAATGTATATTACGTAAATATGAAGATCGAAAGCAAAGAAACCACAAGGACAAAGAGTTAAAAATAATAAAAATACAATATTATAGAAATTTGTACATCCTAGAGTAACCCAAGAATTGTTTCGGGCAAGTACACCGTACTGGTCATCGAGTATTTTTTACAGGTTTCTGGATCTATTTTAGGCCGGAATCTATAAATTTAAGGGGTCGTTTGGATGGCAATAAATAAGTTGTTTTTTGGCTTATAAAAAGTAAAAGTTAAAAGGTCAATATGGATAAACAAAATCTACCATTTTTTAAAAGTCACTTTTCAACTTATTTCTAAAGCAATTTTTTTTGCTTTTCGACTTACACAAGTCGATTTTTTATAAGAAAAAATTCAATAAAAATTACATTTCAAAAAATTCCAAAAAAAAATGGAAATTTCAATTTTCAGATTTCAAATTTCAAATTTTAAAATTTCAATATTCAAATTTGAAATTTCAAAATTTCAAAATTCAAATTTCAATTTTCAAATTTCGATTTTCCAATTTCAAAATTTCAAAATTCAAATTTCAAATTTTAAAATTTCAAATATTAAAGATTCAAAATTTCAGATTTCAAAATTTAAATTTCAAAATTTCGAATTTCAAATTTCAAATTTTCAAATTTCAAACTACAAATTATAAAAATCAAAATTTCAAATTTTAAAATTTCAAAAATTCAAAATTTTCAAAAATTCAAATTTCAAATTTCAAAATTTCAAATTTCAAATTTCAAATTTCAAAAATTCAAAAATTCAAATTTCAAAATTTTCAAATTTCAAATATTCAAAATTTCAAAACTCAAAATTTCAAATTTCAAAATTTCTAATCAAAATTCAAATTTTCGAGTTTCAAAATTTTGAGCTTTAAATTTCATAACTTTGATCTTAGAAATTTCGAATTTTTAGAATTCAAAATTTTTAAATTTTGAACTTTAAAATTTTGAATTTTGAAAATTTGAAATTTGAAAATTTCAAATTCGAAATTTTACATTTTAAATTTTCAAAATTTCAAATTTGAACTTTTAAACTTTTTTTTTCAATTTTGACTTGTAAGTCAAAAGTTTTCCAAATATACTTTTTCACTTTTTAACTTTCTAAAAGCAAAAGGACATTTGAAATAAGCAAAAGTCCTATTGTTTTTTTTTGCCAAACGGGCCCTAAAGGTTCGTGCCCGCTTTCCTGAGTATGCTCGGACCGAGTGATGTGGTAGATTAGGCACCGAGCCTATGCGGCAATGTGTGTTAGTACATGGGTATCGCATGCCTAAAACGGCAATATTTATAAGTTACAGCAGGCTTAATTTTGGTATACGATTTGGTATAGAGCCGGCTTAGTTTTTGAATTTATGGACGAAATTCATTTTAACGGGGAGAATCTAATTCCTTGAAAAATCAAATAGTATTCTAATTGAATAATAATAATAATATGATAGTATGAAAAATAGTGGAATCGATGGATTGATTAAATAAATTAAAAAGAAGGATGGGTAAAATGGTCATTTTTAAGACATTGGAATTTGGTCACGAAACTGGCGCAATCGCAACCGTCTCGTTTTTCTGATTTGAACGATATATTTGTTTGTATCGCTCGGAGCTCGTAAGAAGGTCATTAGACCGAAAACGTCGTCGAGTCGCACCGACGCCACGCAATCTGAATTTGAATTTGAATTTTCGGGCAGACTGCAGTTGTTTATCTCCTTTGACTCAAAAAGGAGATGCGTTTCCCACTTTCCATTTCAGAAAACTAATTTCCCATCTCCCTCTTCTTCTTCCCCGATGCTCTCATTAACCATAATATCCAAAATTAGTATTTTTATGCAATTCTATTAAATTCACACGAATTTATATACACAAACATTATATTATATTAAAAGCGGTCCAAATTCGTATATTAATGGTTTGGTGTAGATAAGCACAACAAAATGGCACGAAATTGATTTCAAAAGTTAAAGTACACTAAACGGTGATAACAGACATGAATATATTATTAATATATATATAATACGGTTTAAAAATAAAGATTTGATTTCTATAGATCGAATACATATGTTTTCGTAAGAAATATAATTTTATTTAGAATATAAACTATATATATTGAATTTTTATAATTTATTTCAGTATAAGAAAGTTGAAGGAATTATAATCTTAAAAAATAAAACGAGGGTAAAATCTTACGGGGAAAGTAGTATGGTTTATTAAGAATGTATATTACGTAAATATGAAGATCGAAAGCAAAGAAACCACAAGGACAAAGAGTTAAAAATAATAAAAATACAATATTATAGAAATTTGTACATCCTAGAGTAACCCAAGAATTGTTTCGGAAAAGTACACCGTACTGGTCATCGAGTATTTTTTACAGGTTTCTGGATCTATTTTAGGCCGGAATCTATAAATTTAAGGGGTCGTTTGGATGGCAATAAATAAGTTGTTTTTTGGCTTATAAAAAGTAAAAGTTAAAAGGTCAATATGGATAAACAAAATCTACCATTTTTTAAAAGTCACTTTTCAACTTATTTCTAAAGCAATTTTTTTTGCTTTTCGACTTACACAAGTCGATTTTTTATAAGAAAAAATTCAATAAAAATTACATTTCAAAAAATTTCAAAAAAAAATGGAAATTTCAATTTTCAGATTTCAAATTTCAAATTTTAAAATTTCAATATTCAAATTTGAAATTTCAAAATTTCAAAATTCAAATTTCAATTTTCAAATTTCGATTTTCCAATTTCAAAATTTCAAAATTCAAATTTCAAATTTTAAAATTTCAAATATTAAAGATTCAAAATTTCAGATTTCAAAATTTAAATTTCAAAATTTCGAATTTCAAATTTCAAATTTTCAAATTTCAAACTACAAATTATAAAAATCAAAATTTCAAATTTTAAAATTTCAAAAATTCAAAATTTTCAAAAATTCAAATTTCAAATTTCAAAATTTCAAATTTCAAATTTCAAATTTCAAAAATTCAAAAATTCAAATTTCAAAATTTTCAAATTTCAAATATTCAAAATTTCAAAACTCAAAATTTCAAAATTCAAAATTTCAAATTTCAAAATTTCTAATCAAAATTCAAATTTTCGAGTTTCAAAATTTTGAGCTTTAAATTTCATAACTTTGATCTTAGAAATTTCGAATTTTTAGAATTCAAAATTTTTAAATTTTGAACTTTAAAATTTTGAATTTTGAAAATTTGAAATTTGAAAATTTCAAATTCGAAATTTTACATTTTAAATTTTCAAAATTTCAAATTTGAACTTTTAAACTTTTTTTTTCAATTTTGACTTGTAAGTCAAAAGTTTTCCAAATATACTTTTTCACTTTTTAACTTTCTAAAAGCAAAAGGACATTTGAAATAAGCAAAAGTCCTATTGTTTTTTTTTGCCAAACGGGCCCTAAAGGTTCGTGCCCGCTTTCCTGAGTATGCTCGGACCGAGTGATGTGGTAGATTAGGCACCGAGCCTATGCGGCAATGTGTGTTAGTACATGGGTATCGCATGCCTAAAACGGCAATATTTATAAGTTACAGCAGGCTTAATTTTGGTATACGATTTGGTATAGAGCCGGCTTAGTTTTTGAATTTATGGACGAAATTCATTTTAACGGGGAGAATCTAATTCCTTGAAAAATCAAATAGTATTCTAATTGAATAATAATAATAATATGATAGTATGAAAAATAGTGGAATCGATGGATTGATTAAATAAATTAAAAAGAAGGATGGGTAAAATGGTCATTTTTAAGACATTGGAATTTGGTCACGAAACTGGCGCAATCGCAACCGTCTCGTTTTTCTGATTTGAACGATATATTTGTTTGTATCGCTCGGAGCTCGTAAGAAGGTCATTAGACCGAAAACGTCGTCGAGTCGCACCGACGCCACGCAATCTGAATTTGAATTTGAATTTTCGGGCAGACTGCAGTTGTTTATCTCCTTTGACTCAAAAAGGAGATGCGTTTCCCACTTTCCATTTCAGAAAACTAATTTCCCATCTCCCTCTTCTTCTTCCCCGATGCTCTCATTAACCATAATATCCAAAATTAGTATTTTTATGCAATTCTATTAAATTCACACGAATTTATATACACAAACATTATATTATATTAAAAGCGGTCCAAATTCGTATATTAATGGTTTGGTGTAGATAAGCACAACAAAATGGCACGAAATTGATTTCAAAAGTTAAAGTACACTAAACGGTGATAACAGACATGAATATATTATTAATATATATATAATACGGTTTAAAAATAAAGATTTGATTTCTATAGATCGAATACATATGTTTTCGTAAGAAATATAATTTTATTTAGAATATAAACTATATATATTGAATTTTTATAATTTATTTCAGTATAAGAAAGTTGAAGGAATTATAATCTTAAAAAATAAAACGAGGGTAAAATCTTACGGGGAAAGTAGTATGGTTTATTAAGAATGTATATTACGTAAATATGAAGATCGAAAGCAAAGAAACCACAAGGACAAAGAGTTAAAAATAATAAAAATACAATATTATAGAAATTTGTACATCCTAGAGTAACCCAAGAATTGTTTCGGGCAAGTACACCGTACTGGTCATCGAGTATTTTTTACAGGTTTCTGGATCTATTTTAGGCCGGAATCTATAAATTTAAGGGGTCGTTTGGATGGCAATAAATAAGTTGTTTTTTGGCTTATAAAAAGTAAAAGTTAAAAGGTCAATATGGATAAACAAAATCTACCATTTTTTAAAAGTCACTTTTCAACTTATTTCTAAAGCAATTTTTTTTGCTTTTCGACTTACACAAGTCGATTTTTTATAAGAAAAAATTCAATAAAAATTACATTTCAAAAAATTCCAAAAAAAAATGGAAATTTCAATTTTCAGATTTCAAATTTCAAATTTTAAAATTTCAATATTCAAATTTGAAATTTCAAAATTTCAAAATTCAAATTTCAATTTTCAAATTTCGATTTTCCAATTTCAAAATTTCAAAATTCAAATTTCAAATTTTAAAATTTCAAATATTAAAGATTCAAAATTTCAGATTTCAAAATTTAAATTTCAAAATTTCGAATTTCAAATTTCAAATTTTCAAATTTCAAACTACAAATTATAAAAATCAAAATTTCAAATTTTAAAATTTCAAAAATTCAAAATTTTCAAAAATTCAAATTTCAAATTTCAAAATTTCAAATTTCAAATTTCAAATTTCAAAAATTCAAAAATTCAAATTTCAAAATTTTCAAATTTCAAATATTCAAAATTTCAAAACTCAAAATTTCAAAATTCAAAATTTCAAATTTCAAAATTTCTAATCAAAATTCAAATTTTCGAGTTTCAAAATTTTGAACTTTAAATTTCATAACTTTGATCTTAGAAATTTCGAATTTTTAGAATTC
Organism: Allium fistulosum; assembly: GCA_030737815.1. Classification (NCBI taxonomy): domain Eukaryota; kingdom Viridiplantae; phylum Streptophyta; class Magnoliopsida; order Asparagales; family Amaryllidaceae; genus Allium; species Allium fistulosum. The sequence continues at coordinate 706,202,567 of CM060905.1, forward strand.
AAAATTTTTAAATTTTGAACTTTAAAATTTTGAATTTTGAAAATTTGAAATTTGAAAATTTCAAATTCGAAATTTTACATTTTAAATTTTCAAAATTTCAAATTTGAACTTTTAAACTTTTTTTTTCAATTTTGACTTGTAAGTCAAAAGTTTTCCAAATATACTTTTTCACTTTTTAACTTTCTAAAAGCAAAAGGACATTTGAAATAAGCAAAAGTCCTATTGTTTTTTTTTGCCAAACGGGCCCTAAAGGTTCGTGCCCGCTTTCCTGAGTATGCTCGGACCGAGTGATGTGGTAGATTAGGCACCGAGCCTATGCGGCAATGTGTGTTAGTACATGGGTATCGCATGCCTAAAACGGCAATATTTATAAGTTACAGCAGGCTTAATTTTGGTATACGATTTGGTATAGAGCCGGCTTAGTTTTTGAATTTATGGACGAAATTCATTTTAACGGGGAGAATCTAATTCCTTGAAAAATCAAATAGTATTCTAATTGAATAATAATAATAATATGATAGTATGAAAAATAGTGGAATCGATGGATTGATTAAATAAATTAAAAAGAAGGATGGGTAAAATGGTCATTTTTAAGACATTGGAATTTGGTCACGAAACTGGCGCAATCGCAACCGTCTCGTTTTTCTGATTTGAACGATATATTTGTTTGTATCGCTCGGAGCTCGTAAGAAGGTCATTAGACCGAAAACGTCGTCGAGTCGCACCGACGCCACGCAATCTGAATTTGAATTTGAATTTTCGGGCAGACTGCAGTTGTTTATCTCCTTTGACTCAAAAAGGAGATGCGTTTCCCACTTTCCATTTCAGAAAACTAATTTCCCATCTCCCTCTTCTTCTTCCCCGATGCTCTCATTAACCATAATATCCAAAATTAGTATTTTTATGCAATTCTATTAAATTCACACGAATTTATATACAAAAACATTATATTATATTAAAAGCGGTCCAAATTCGTATATTAATGGTTTGGTGTAGATAAGCACAACAAAATGGCACGAAATTGATTTCAAAAGTTAAAGTACACTAAACGGTGATAACAGACATGAATATATTATTTATATATATATAATACGGTTTAAAAATAAAGATTTGATTTCTATAGATCGAATACATATGTTTTCGTAAGAAATATAATTTTATTTAGAATATAAACTATATATATTGAATTTTTATAATTTATTTCAGTATAAGAAAGTTGAAGGAATTATAATCTTAAAAAATAAAACGAGGGTAAAATCTTACGGGGAAAGTAGTATGGTTTATTAAGAATGTATATTACGTAAATATGAAGATCGAAAGCAAAGAAACCACAAGGACAAAGAGTTAAAAATAATAAAAATACAATATTATAGAAATTTGTACATCCTAGAGTAACCCAAGAATTGTTTCGGGCAAGTACACCGTACTGGTCATCGAGTATTTTTTACAGGTTTCTGGATCTATTTTAGGCCGGAATCTATAAATTTAAGGGGTCGTTTGGATGGCAATAAATAAGTTGTTTTTTGGCTTATAAAAAGTAAAAGTTAAAAGGTCAATATGGATAAACAAAATCTACCATTTTTTAAAAGTCACTTTTCAACTTATTTCTAAAGCAATTTTTTTTGCTTTTCGACTTACACAAGTCGATTTTTTATAAGAAAAAATTCAATAAAAATTACATTTCAAAAAATTCCAAAAAAAAATGGAAATTTCAATTTTCAGATTTCAAATTTCAAATTTTAAAATTTCAATATTCAAATTTGAAATTTCAAAATTTCAAAATTCAAATTTCAATTTTCAAATATCGATTTTCCAATTTCAAAATTTCAAAATTCAAATTTCAAATTTTAAAATTTCAAATATTAAAGATTCAAAATTTCAGATTTCAAAATTTAAATTTCAAAATTTCGAATTTCAAATTTCAAATTTTCAAATTTCAAACTACAAATTATAAAAATCAAAATTTCAAATTTTAAAATTTCAAAAATTCAAAATTTTCAAAAATTCAAATTTCAAATTTCAAAATTTCAAATTTCAAATTTCAAATTTCAAAAATTCAAAAATTCAAATTTCAAAATTTTCAAATTTCAAATATTCAAAATTTCAAAACTCAAAATTTCAAAATTCAAAATTTCAAATTTCAAAATTTCTAATCAAAATTCAAATTTTCGAGTTTCAAAATTTTGAACTTTAAATTTCATAACTTTGATCTTAGAAATTTCGAATTTTTAGAATTCAAAATTTTTAAATTTTGAACTTTAAAATTTTGAATTTTGAAAATTTGAAATTTGAAAATTTCAAATTCGAAATTTTACATTTTAAATTTTCAAAATTTCAAATTTGAACTTTTAAACTTTTTTTTTCAATTTTGACTTGTAAGTCAAAAGTTTTCCAAATATACTTTTTCACTTTTTAACTTTCTAAAAGCAAAAGGACATTTGAAATAAGCAAAAGTCCTATTGTTTTTTTTTGCCAAACGGGCCCTAAAGGTTCGTGCCCGCTTTCCTGAGTATGCTCGGACCGAGTGATGTGGTAGATTAGGCACCGAGCCTATGCGGCAATGTGTGTTAGTACATGGGTATCGCATGCCTAAAACGGCAATATTTATAAGTTACAGCAGGCTTAATTTTGGTATACGATTTGGTATAGAGCCGGCTTAGTTTTTGAATTTATGGACGAAATTCATTTTAACGGGGAGAATCTAATTCCTTGAAAAATCAAATAGTATTCTAATTGAATAATAATAATAATATGATAGTATGAAAAATAGTGGAATCGATGGATTGATTAAATAAATTAAAAAGAAGGATGGGTAAAATGGTCATTTTTAAGACATTGGAATTTGGTCACGAAACTGGCGCAATCGCAACCGTCTCGTTTTTCTGATTTGAACGATATATTTGTTTGTATCGCTCGGAGCTCGTAAGAAGGTCATTAGACCGAAAACGTCGTCGAGTCGCACCGACGCCACGCAATCTGAATTTGAATTTGAATTTTCGGGCAGACTGCAGTTGTTTATCTCCTTTGACTCAAAAAGGAGATGCGTTTCCCACTTTCCATTTCAGAAAACTAATTTCCCATCTCCCTCTTCTTCTTCCCCGATGCTCTCATTAACCATAATATCCAAAATTAGTATTTTTATGCAATTCTATTAAATTCACACGAATTTATATACACAAACATTATATTATATTAAAAGCGGTCCAAATTCGTATATTAATGGTTTGGTGTAGATAAGCACAACAAAATGGCATGAAATTGATTTCAAAAGTTAAAGTACACTAAACGGTGATAACATACATGAATATATTATTTATATATATAATACGGTTTAAAAATAAAGATTTGATTTCTATAGATCGAATACATATGTTTTCGTAAGAAATATAATTTTATTTAGAATATAAACTATATATATTGAATTTTTATAATTTATTTCAGTATAAGAAAGTTGAAGGAATTATAATCTTAAAAAATAAAACGAGGGCAAAATCTTACGGGGAAAGTAGTATGGTTTATTAAGAATGTATATTACGTAAATATGAAGATCGAAAGCAAAGAAACCACAAGGACAAAGAGTTAAAAATAATAAAAATACAATATTATAGAAATTTGTACATCCTAGAGTAACCCAAGAATTGTTTCGGGCAAGTACACCGTACTGGTCATCGAGTATTTTTTACAGGTTTCTGGATCTATTTTAGGCCGGAATCTATAAATTTAAGGGGTCGTTTGGATGGCAATAAATAAGTTGTTTTTTGGCTTATAAAAAGTAAAAGTTAAAAGGTCAATATGGATAAACAAAATCTACCATTTTTTAAAAGTCACTTTTCAACTTATTTCTAAAGCAATTTTTTTTGCTTTTCGACTTACACAAGTCGATTTTTTATAAGAAAAAATTCAATAAAAATTACATTTCAAAAAATTCCAAAAAAATGGAAATTTCAATTTTCAGATTTCAAATTTCAAATTTTAAAATTTCATTATTCAAAATTCAAATTTCAAAATTTCAAAATTCAAAATTCAAATTTCAATTTTCAAATTTCGATTTTCCAATTTCAAAATTTCAAAATTCAAATTTCAAATTTTAAAATTTCAAAAATTAAAGATTCAAAATTTCAGATTTCAAAATTTCGAATTTCAAATTTCAAATTTCAAATTATAAAAATCAAAATTTCAATTCAAAATTTCAAATTTCAAATTTTAAAATTCCAAAAATTCAAAATTTTCAAAAATTCAAATTTCAAATTTCAAAATTTCAAATTTCAAATTTCAAATTTCAAAAATTCAAAAATTCAAATTTCAAAATTTTCAAATTTCAAATTTCAAATATTCAAAATTCAAAATTTCAAAACTCAAAATTTCAAAATTCAAAATTTCAAATTTCAAAATTTCTAATCAAAATTCAAATTTTCGAGTTTCAAAATTTTGATCTTTAAATTTCAAAACTTTGATCTTAGAAATTTCGAATTTTTAGAATTCAAAATTTTTAAATTTTGAACTTTAAAATTTTGAATTTTCAAAATTTGAAATTTGAAAATTTCAAATTCGAAATTTTACATTTTAAATTTTCAAAATTTCAAATTTGAACTTTTAAACTTTTTTTTTCAATTTTGACTTGTAAGTCAAAAGTTTTCCAAATATACTTTTTCACTTTTTAACTTTCTAAAAGCAAAAGGACATTTGAAATAAGCAAAAGTCCTATTGTTTTTTTTTGCCAAACGGGCCCTAAAGGTTCGTGCCCGCTTTCCTGAGTATGCTCGGACCGAGTGATGTGGTAGATTAGGCACCGAGCCTATGCGGCAATGTGTGTTAGTACATGGGTATCGCATGCCTAAAACGGCAATATTTATAAGTTAAAGCAGGCTTAATTTTGGTATACGATTTGGTATAGAGCCGGCTTAGTTTTTGAATTTAGGGACGAAATTCATTTTAACGGGGAGAATCTAATACCTTGAAAAATCAAATAGTATTCTAATTGAATAATAATAATAATATGATAGTATGAAAAATAGTGGAATCGATGGATTGATTAAATAAATTAAAAAGAAGGATGGGTAAAATGGTCATTTTTAAGACATTGGAATTTGGTCACGAAACTGGCGCCATCGCAACCGTCTCGTTTTTCTGATTTGAACGATATATTTGTTTGTATCGCTTGGAGCTCGTAAGAAGGTCATTAGACCGAAAACGTCGTCGAGTCGTACCGACGCCACGCAATCTGAATTTGAATTTTAATTTTTGGGCAGACTGCAGTTGTTTATCTCCTTTGACTCAAAAAGGAGATGCGTTTCCCACTTTCCATTTCAGAAAACTAATTTCCCATCTCCCTCTTCTTCTTCCCCGATGCTCTCATTAACCATAATATCCAAAATTAGTATTTTTATGCAATTCTATTAAATTCACACGAATCTATATACACAAACATTATATTATATTAAAAGCGGTCCAAATTCGTATATTAATGGTTTGGTGTAGATAAGCACAACAAAATGGCACGAAATTGATTTCAAAAGTTAAAGTACACTAAACGGTGATAACATACATGAATATATTATTTATATATATATATAATACGGTTTAAAAATAAAGATTTGATTTCTATGGATCGAATACATATGTTTTCGTAAGAAATATAATTTTATTTAGAATATAAACTATATATATTGAATTTTTATAATTTATTTCAGTATAAGAAAGTTGAAGGAATTATAATCTTAAAAAATAAAACGAGGGCAAAATCTTACGGGGAAAGTAGTATGGTTTATTAAGAATGTATATTACGTAAATATGAAGATCAAAAGCAAAGAAACCACAAGGACAAAGAGTTAAAAATAATAAAAATACAATATTATAGAAATTTGTACATCCTAGAGTAACCCAAGAATTGTTTCGGGCAAGTACACCGTACTGGTCATCGAGTATTTTTTACAGGTTTCTGGATCTATTTTAGGCCGGAATCTATAAATTTAAGGGGTCGTTTGGATGGCAATAAATAAGTTGTTTTTTGGCTTATAAAAAGTAAAAGTTAAAAGGTCAATATGGATAAACAAAATCTACCATTTTTTAAAAGTCACTTTTCAACTTATTTCTAAAGCAATTTTTTTTGCTTTTCGACTTACACAAGTCGATTTTTTATAAGAAAAAATTCAATAAAAATTACATTTCAAAAAATTCCAAAAAAATGGAAATTTCAATTTTCAGATTTCAAATTTCAAATTTTAAAATTTCATTATTCAAAATTCAAATTTCAAAATTTCAAAATTCAAAATTCAAATTTCAATTTTCAAATTTCGATTTTCCAATTTCAAAATTTCAAAATTCAAATTTCAAATTTTAAAATTTCAAAAATTAAAGATTCAAAATTTCAGATTTCAAAATTTCGAATTTCAAATTTCAAATTATAAAAATCAAAATTTCAATTCAAAATTTCAAATTTCAAATTTTAAAATTCCAAAAATTCAAAATTTTCAAAAATTCAAATTTCAAATTTCAAAATTTCAAATTTCAAATTTCAAATTTCAAAAATTCAAAAATTCAAATTTCAAAATTTTCAAATTTCAAATTTCAAATATTCAAAATTCAAAATTTCAAAACTCAAAATTTCAAAATTCAAAATTTCAAATTTCAAAATTTCTAATCAAAATTCAAATTTTCGAGTTTCAAAATTTTGATCTTTAAATTTCAAAACTTTGATCTTAGAAATTTCGAATTTTTAGAATTCAAAATTTTTAAATTTTGAACTTTAAAATTTTGAATTTTCAAAATTTGAAATTTGAAAATTTCAAATTCGAAATTTTACATTTTAAATTTTCAAAATTTCAAATTTGAACTTTTAAACTTTTTTTTTCAATTTTGACTTGTAAGTCAAAAGTTTTCCAAATATACTTTTTCACTTTTTAACTTTCTAAAAGCAAAAGGACATTTGAAATAAGCAAAAGTCCTATTGTTTTTTTTTGCCAAACGGGCCCTAAAGGTTCGTGCCCGCTTTCCTGAGTATGCTCGGACCGAGTGATGTGGTAGATTAGGCACCGAGCCTATGCGGCAATGTGTGTTAGTACATGGGTATCGCATGCCTAAAACGGCAATATTTATAAGTTAAAGCAGGCTTAATTTTGGTATACGATTTGGTATAGAGCCGGCTTAGTTTTTGAATTTAGGGACGAAATTCATTTTAACGGGGAGAATCTAATACCTTGAAAAATCAAATAGTATTCTAATTGAATAATAATAATAATATGATAGTATGAAAAATAGTGGAATCGATGGATTGATTAAATAAATTAAAAAGAAGGATGGGTAAAATGGTCATTTTTAAGACATTGGAATTTGGTCACGAAACTGGCGCCATCGCAACCGTCTCGTTTTTCTGATTTGAACGATATATTTGTTTGTATCGCTTGGAGCTCGTAAGAAGGTCATTAGACCGAAAACGTCGTCGAGTCGCACCGACGCCACGCAATCTGAATTTGAATTTTAATTTTCGGGCAGACTGCAGTTGTTTATCTCCTTTGACTCAAAAAGGAGATGCGTTTCCCACTTTCCATTTCAGAAAACTAATTTCCCATCTCCCTCTTCTTCTTCCCCGATGCTCTCATTAACCATAATATACAAAATTAGTATTTTTATGCAATTCTATTAAATTCACACGAATCTATATACACAAACATTATATTATATTAAAAGCGGTCCAAATTCGTATATTAATGGTTTGGTGTAGATAAGCACAACAAAATGGCACGAAATTGATTTCAAAAGTTAAAGTACACTAAACGGTGATAACATACATGAATATATTATTTATATATATATATAATACGGTTTAAAAATAAAGATTTGATTTCTATGGATCGAATACATATGTTTTCGTAAGAAATATAATTTTATTTAGAATATAAACTATATATATTGAATTTTTATAATTTATTTCAGTATAAGAAAGTTGAAGGAATTATAATCTTAAAAAATAAAACGAGGGCAAAATCTTACGGGGAAAGTAGTATGGTTTATTAAGAATGTATATTACGTAAATATGAAGATCAAAAGCAAAGAAACCACAAGGACAAAGAGTTAAAAATAATAAAAATACAATATTATAGAAATTTGTACATCCTAGAGTAACCCAAGAATTGTTTCGGGCAAGTACACCGTACTGGTCATCGAGTATTTTTTACAGGTTTCTGGATCTATTTTAGGCCGGAATCTATAAATTTAAGGGGTCGTTTGGATGGCAATAAATAAGTTGTTTTTTGGCTTATAAAAAGTAAAAGTTAAAAGGTCAATATGGATAAACAAAATCTACCATTTTTTAAAAGTCACTTTTCAACTTATTTCTAAAGCAATTTTTTTTGCTTTTCGACTTACACAAGTCGATTTTTTATAAGAAAAAATTCAATAAAAATTACATTTCAAAAAATTCCAAAAAAATGGAAATTTCAATTTTCAGATTTCAAATTTCAAATTTTAAAATTTCATTATTCAAAATTCAAATTTCAAAATTTCAAAATTCAAAATTCAAATTTCAATTTTCAAATTTCGATTTTCCAATTTCAAAATTTCAAAATTCAAATTTCAAATTTTAAAATTTCAAAAATTAAAGATTCAAAATTTCAGATTTCAAAATTTCGAATTTCAAATTTCAAATTTCAAATTATAAAAATCAAAATTTCAATTCAAAATTTCAAATTTCAAATTTTAAAATTCCAAAAATTCAAAATTTTCAAAAATTCAAATTTCAAATTTCAAAATTTCAAATTTCAAATTTCAAATTTCAAAAATACAAAAATTCAAATTTCAAAATTTTCAAATTTCAAATTTCAAATATTCAAAATTCAAAATTTCAAAACTCAAAATTTCAAAATTCAAAATTTCAAATTTCAAAATTTCTAATCAAAATTCAAATTTTCGAGTTTCAAAATTTTGATCTTTAAATTTCAAAACTTTGATCTTAGAAATTTCGAATTTTTAGAATTCAAAATTTTTAAATTTTGAACTTTAAAATTTTGAATTTTCAAAAATTGAAATATGAAAATTTCAAATTCGAAATTTTACATTTTAAATTTTCAAAATTTCAAATTTGAACTTTTAAACTTTTTTTTTCAATTTTGACTTATAAGTCAAAAGTTTTCCAAATATACTTTTTCACTTTTTAACTTTCTAAAAGCAAAAGGACATTTGAAATAAGCAAAAGTCCTATTGTTTTTTTTTGCCAAACGGGCCCTAAAGGTTCGTGCCCGCTTTCCTGAGTATGCTCGGACCGAGTGATGTGGTAGATTAGGCACCGAGCCTATGCGGCAATGTGTGTTAGTACATGGGTATCGCATGCTTAAAACGGCAATATTTATAAGTTACAGCAGGCTTAATTTTGGTAAACGATTTGGTATAGAGCCGGCTTAGTTTTTGAATTTAGGGACGAAATTCATTTTAACGGGGAGAATCTAATACCTTGAAAAATCAAATAGTATTCTAATTGAATAATAATAATAATATGATAGTATGAAAAATAGTGGAATCGATGGATTGATTAAATAAATTAAAAAGAAGGATGGGTAAAATGGTCATTTTTAAGACATTGGAATTTGGTCACGAAACTGGCGCCATCGCAACCGTCTCGTTTTTCTGATTTGAACGATATATTTGTTTGTATCGCTTGGAGCTCGTAAGAAGGTCATTAGACCGAAAACGTCGTCGAGTCGCACCGACGCCACGCAATCTGAATTTGAATTTTAATTTTCGGGCAGACTGCAGTTGTTTATCTCCTTTGACTCAAAAAGGAGATGCGTTTCCCACTTTCCATTTCAGAAAACTAATTTCCCATCTCCCTCTTCTTCTTCCCCGATGCTCTCATTAACCATAATATCCAAAATTAGTATTTTTATGCAATTCTATTAAATTCACACGAATTTATATACACAAACATTATATTATATTAAAAGCGGTCCAAATTCGTATATTAATGGTTTGGTGTAGATAAGCACAACAAAATGGCATGAAATTGATTTCAAAAGTTAAAGTACACTAAACGGTGATAACATACATGAATATATTATTTATATATATAATACGGTTTAAAAATAAAGATTTGATTTCTATAGATCGAATACATATGTTTTCGTAAGAAATATAATTTTATTTAGAATATAAACTATATATATTGAATTTTTATAATTTATTTCAGTATAAGAAAGTTGAAGGAATTATAATCTTAAAAAATAAAACGAGGGCAAAATCTTACGGGGAAAGTAGTATGGTTTATTAAGAATGTATATTACGTAAATATGAAGATCAAAAGCAAAGAAACCACAAGGACAAAGAGTTAAAAATAATAAAAATACAATATTATAGAAATTTGTACATCCTAGAGTAACCCAAGAATTGTTTCGGGCAAGTACACCGTACTGGTCATCGAGTATTTTTTACAGGTTTCTGGATCTATTTTAGGCCGGAATCTATAAATTTAAGGGGTCGTTTGGATGGCAATAAATAAGTTGTTTTTTGGCTTATAAAAAGTAAAAGTTAAAAGGTCAATATGGATAAACAAAATCTACCATTTTTTAAAAGTCACTTTTCAACTTATTTCTAAAGCAATTTTTTTTGCTTTTCGACTTACACAAGTCGATTTTTTATAAGAAAAAATTCAATAAAAATTACATTTCAAAAAATTCCAAAAAAATGGAAATTTCAATTTTCAGATTTCAAATTTTAAAATTTCAATATTCAAAATTCAAATTTCAAAATTTCAAAATTCAAAATTCAAATTTCAATTTTCAAATTTCGATTTTCCAATTTCAAAATTTCAAAATTCAAATTTCAAATTTTAAAATTTCAAATACTAAAGATTCAAAATTTCAGATTTCAAAATTTAAATTTCAAAATTTCGAATTTCAAATTTCAAATTTCAAATTATAAAAATCAAAATTTCAATTCAAAATTTCAAATTTCAAATTTTAAAATTCCAAAAATTCAAAATTTTCAAAAATTCAAATTTCAAATTTCAAAATTCCAAAAATTCAAATTTCAAATTTCAAAAATTCAAAAATTCAAATTTCAAAATTTTCAAATTTCAAATTTCAAATATTCAAAATTCAAAATTTCAAAACTCAAAATTTCAAAATTCAAAATTTCAAATTTCAAAATTTCTAATCAAAATTCAAATTTTCGAGTTTCAAAATTTTGATCTTTAAATTTCAAAACTTTGATCTTAGAAATTTCGAATTTTTAGAATTCAAAATTTTTAAATTTTGAACTTTAAAATTTTGAATTTTCAAAATTTGAAATTTGAAAATTTCAAATTCGAAATTTTACATTTTAAATTTTCAAAATTTCAAATTTGAACTTTTAAACTTTTTTTTTCAATTTTGACTTGTAAGTCAAAAGTTTTCCAAATATACTTTTTCACTTTTTAACTTTCTAAAAGCAAAAGGACATTTGAAATAAGCAAAAGTCCTATTGTTTTTTTTTGCCAAACGGGCCCTAAAGGTTCGTGCCCGCTTTCCTGAGTATGCTCGGACCGAGTGATGTGGTAGATTAGGCACCGAGCCTATGCGGCAATGTGTGTTAGTACATGGATATCGCATGCCTAAAACGGCAATATTTATAAGTTACAGCAGGCTTAATTTTGGTATACGATTTGGTATAGAGCCGGCTTAGTTTTTGAATTTAGGGACGAAATTCATTTTAACGCGGAGAATCTAATACCTTGAAAAATCAAATAGTATTCTAATTGAATAATAATAATAATATGATAGTATGAAAAATAGTGGAATCGATGGATTGATTAAATAAATTAAAAAGAAGGATGGGTAAAATGGTCATTTTTAAGACATTGGAATTTGGTCACGAAACTGGCGCCATCGCAACCGTCTCGTTTTTCTGATTTGAACGATATATTTGTTTGTATCGCTTGGAGCTCGTAAGAAGGTCATTAGACCGAAAACGTCGTCGAGTCGCACCGACGCCACGCAATCTGAATTTGAATTTTAATTTTCGGGCAGACTGCAGTTGTTTATCTCCTTTGACTCAAAAAGGAGATGCGTTTCCCACTTTCCATTTCAGAAAACTAATTTCCCATCTCCCTCTTCTTCTTCCCCGATGCTCTCATTAACCATAATATCCAAAATTAGTATTTTTATGCAATTCTATTAAATTCACACGAATCTATATACACAAACATTATATTATATTAAAAGCGGTCCAAATTCGTATATTAATGGTTTGGTGTAGATAAGCACAACAAAATGGCACGAAATTGATTTCAAAAGTTAAAGTACACTAAACGGTGATAACATACATGAATATATTATTTATATATATATAATACGGTTTAAAAATAAAGATTTGATTTCTATGGATCGAATACATATGTTTTCGTAAGAAATATAATTTTATTTAGAATATAAACTATATATATTGAATTTTTATAATTTATTTCAGTATAAGAAAGTTGAAGGAATTATAATCTTAAAAAATAAAACGAGGGCAAAATCTTACGGGGAAAGTAGTATGGTTTATTAAGAATGTATATTACGTAAATATGAAGATCAAAAGCAAAGAAACCACAAGGACAAAGAGTTAAAAATAATAAAAATACAATATTATAGAAATTTGTACATCCTAGAGTAACCCAAGAATTGTTTCGGGCAAGTACACCGTACTGGTCATCGAGTATTTTTTACAGGTTTCTGGATCTATTTTAGGCCGGAATCTATAAATTTAAGGGGTCGTTTGGATGGCAATAAATAAGTTGTTTTTTGGCTTATAAAAAGTAAAAGTTAAAAGGTCAATATGGATAAACAAAATCTACCATTTTTTAAAAGTCACTTTTCAACTTATTTCTAAAGCAATTTTTTTTGCTTTTCGACTTACACAAGTCGCTTTTTTATAAGAAAAAATTCAATAAAAATTACATTTCAAAAAATTCCAAAAAAATTGAAATTTCAATTTTCAGATTTCAAATTTTAAAATTTCAATATTCAAATATGAAATTTCAAAATTCAAAATTCAAATTTCAATTTTCAAATTTCGATTTTCAAATTTCAAAATTTCAAATTTCAAATTTTAAAATTTCAAATATTAAAGATTCAAAATTTCAGATTTCAAAATTTAAATTTCAAAATTTCGAATTTCAAATTTCAAAATTCAAATTTCATAATTCAAATTTTCAAATTTCAAACTACAAATTATAAAAATCAAAATTTCAATTCAAAATTTCAAATTTCAAATTTTAAAATTTCAAAAATTCAAAATTTTCAAAAATTCAAATTTGAAATTTCAAAAATTAAAATTTCAAAATTCAAAATTTCAAAACTCAAAATTTTAAAATTCAAAATTTCAAATTTCAAAATTTCTAATCAAAATTCAAATTTTCGAGTTTCAAAATTTTGAACTTTAAATTTCAAAACTTTGATCTTAGAAATTTCGAATTTTTAGAATTCAAAATTTTTAAATTTTGAACTTTAAAATTTTGAATTTTCAAAATTTGAAATTTGAAAATTTCAAATTCGAAATTTTACATTTTAAATTTTCAAAATTTCAAATTTGAACTTTTAAACTTTTTTTTTCAGTTTTGACTTGTAAGTCAAAAGTTTTCCAAATATACTTTTTCACTTTTTAACTTTCTAAAAGCAAAAGGACATTTGAAATAAGCAAAAGTCCTATTGTTTTTTTTGCCAAACGGGCCCTAAAGGTTCGTGCCCGCTTTCCTGGGTATGCTCGGACCGAGTGATGTGGTAGATTAGGCACCGAGCCTATGCGGCAATGTGTGTTAGTACATGGGTATCGCATGCCTAAAACGGCAATATTTATAAGTTACAGCAGGCTTAATTTTGGTATACGATTTGGTATAGAGCCGGCTTAGTTTTTGAATTTAGGGACGAAATTCATTTTAACGGGGAGAATCTAATACCTTGAAAAATCAAATAGTATTCTAATTGAATAATAATAATAATATGATAGTATGAAAAATAGTGGAGTCAATGGATTGATTAAATAAATTAAAAAGAAGGATGGGTAAAATGGTCATTTTTTAGACATTGGAATTTGGTCACGAAACTGGCGCCATCGCAACCGTCTCGTTTTTCTGATTGGAAAGATATATTGGTTTGTATCGCTTGGAGCTCGTAAGAAGGTCATTAGACCGAAAACGTCGTCGAGTCGCACCGACGCCACGCAATCTGAATTTGAATTTTAATTTTCGGGCAGACTGCAGTTGTTTATCTCCTTTGACTCAAAAAGGAGATGCGTTTCCCACTTTCCATTTCAGAAAACTAATTTCCCATCTCCCTCATCTTCTTCCCCGATGCTCTCATTAACCATAATATCCAAAATTAGTATTTTTATGCAATTCTATTAAATTCACACGAATTTATATACACAAACATTATATTATATTAAAAGCGATCCAAATTCGTATATTGATGGTTTGGTGTAGATAAGCACAACAAAATGGCACGAAATTGATTTCAAAAGTTAAAGTACACTAAACGGTGATAACATACATGAATATATTATTTATATATATATAATACGGTTTAAAAATAAAGATTTGATTTCTATAGATCAAATACATATGTTTTCGTAAGAAATATAATTTTATTTAGAATATAAACTATATATATTGAATTTTTATAATTTATTTCAATATAAGAAAGTTGAAGGAATTATAATCTTAAAAAATAAAACGAGGGTAAAATCTTACGGGGAAAGTAGTATGGTTTATTAAGAATGTATATTACGTAAATATGAAGATCAAAAGCAAAGAAACCACAAGGACAAAGAGTTAAAAATAATAAAAATACAGTATTATAGAAATTTGTACATCCTAGAGTAACCCAAGAATTGTTTCGGGCAAGTACACCGTACTGGTCATCGAGTATTTTTTACAGGTTTTTGGACATATTTTAGGCCGGAATCTATAAATTTAAGGGGTCGTAAGGATGGCAATAAATAAGTTGTTTTTTGGCTTATAAAAAGTAAAAGTTAAAAGGTCAATATGGATAAACAAAATCTACCATTTTTTAAAAGTCACTTTTCAACTTATTTCTAAAGCAATTTTTTTTTGCTTTTCGACTTACACAAGTCGCTTTTTTATAAGAAAAAATTCAATAAAAATTACATTTCAAAAAATTCCAAAAAAATTGAAATTTCAATTTTCAGATTTCAAATTTCAAATTTTAAAATTTCAATATTCAAATATGAAATTTCAAAATTCAAAATTCAAATTTCAATTTTCAAATTTCGATTTTCAAATTTCAAAATTTCAAATTTCAAATTTTAAAATTTCAAATATTAAAGATTCAAAATTTCAGATTTCAAAATTTAAATTTCAAAATTTCGAATTTCAAATTTCAAAATTCAAATTTCATAATTCAAATTTTCAAATTTCAAACTACAAATTATAAAAATCAAAATTTCAATTCAAAATTTCAAATTTCAAATTTTAAAATTTCAAAAATTCAAAATTTTCAAAAATTCAAATTTCAAATTTCAAAAATTAAAATTTCAAAATTTTCAAATTTCAAATTTCAAATTTCAAAATTCAAAATTTCAAAACTCAAAATTTCAAAATTCAAAATTTCAAATTTCAAAATTTCTAATCAAAATTCAAATTTTCGAGTTTCAAAATTTTGAACTTTAAATTTCAAAACTTTGATCTTAGAAATTTCGAATTTTTAGAATTCAAAATTTTTAAATTTTGAACTTTAAAATTTTGAATTTTCAAAATTTGAAATTTGAAAATTTCAAATTCGAAATTTTACATTTTAAATTTTCAAAATTTCAAATTTGAACTTTTAAACTTTTTTTTTCAGTTTTGACTTGTAAGTCAAAAGTTTTCCAAATATACTTTTTCACTTTTTAACTTTCTAAAAGCAAAAGGACATTTGAAATAAGCAAAAGTCCTATTGTTTTTTTTTTGCCAAACGGGCCCTAAAGGTTCGTGCCCGCTTTCCTGAGTATGCTCGGACCGAGTGATGTGGTAGATTAGGCACCGAGCCTATGCGGCAATGTGTGTTAGTACATGGGTATCGCATGCCTAAAACGGTAATATTTATAAGTTACAGCAGGCTTAATTTTGGTATACGATTTGGTATAGAGCCGGCTTAGTTTTTGAATTTAGGGACGAAATTCATTTTAACGGGGAGAATCTAATACCTTGAAAAATCAAATAGTATTCTAATTGAATAATAATAATAATATGATAGTATGAAAAATAGTGGAATCGATGGATTGATTAAATAAATTAAAAAGAAGGATGGGTAAAATGGTCATTTTTTAGACATTGGAATTTGGTCACGAAACTGGCGCCATCGCAACCGTCTCGTTTTTCTGATTGGAACGATATATTGGTTTGTATCGCTTGGAGCTCGTAAGAAGGTCATTAGACCGAAAACGTCGTCGAGTCGCACCGACGCCACGCAATCTGAATTTGAATTTTAATTTTCGGGCAGACTGTAGTTGTTTATCTCCTTTGACTCAAAAAGGAGATGCGTTTCCCACTTTCCATTTCAGAAAACTAATTTCCCATCTCCCTCATCTTCTTCCCCGATGCTCTCATTAACCATAATATCCAAAATTAGTATTTTTATGCAATTCTATTAAATTCACACGAATTTATATACACAAACATTATATTATATTAAAAGCGGTCCAAATTCGTATATTGATGGTTTGGTGTAGATAAGCACAACAAAATGGCACGAAATTGATTTCAAAAGTTAAAGTACACTAAACGGTGATAACATACATGAATATATTATTTATATATATATAATACGGTTTAAAAATAAAGATTTGATTTCTATAGATCGAATACATATGTTTTCGTAAGAAATATAATTTTATTTAGAATATAAACTATATATATTGAATTTTTATAATTTATTTCAATATAAGAAAGTTGAAGGAATTATAATCTTAAAAAATAAAACGAGGGTAAAATCTTACGGGGAAAGTAGTATGGTTTATTAAGAATGTATATTACGTAAATATGAAGATCAAAAGCAAAGAAACCACAAGGACAAAGAGTTAAAAATAATAAAAATACAGTATTATAGAAATTTGTACATCCTAGAGTAACCCAAGAATTGTTTCGGGCAAGTACACCGTACTGGTCATCGAGTATTTTTTACAGGTTTCTGGACATATTTTAGGCCGGAATCTATAAATTTAAGGGGTCGTAAGGATGGCAATAAATAAGTTGTTTTTTGGCTTATAAAAAGTAAAAGTTAAAAGGTCAATATGGATAAACAAAATCTACCATTTTTTAAAAGTCACTTTTCAACTTATTTCTAAAGCAATTTTTTTTGCTTTTCGACTTACACAAGTCGCTTTTTTATAAGAAAAAATTCAATAAAAATTACATTTCAAAAAATTCCAAAAAAATTGAAATTTCAATTTTCAGATTTCAAATTTCAAATTTTAAAATTTCAATATTCAAATATGAAATTTCAAAATTCAAAATTCAAATTTCAATTTTCAAATTTCGATTTTCAAATTTCAAAATTTCAAATTTCAAATTTTAAAATTTCAAATATTAAAGATTCAAAATTTCAGATTTCAAAATTTAAATTTCAAAATTTCGAATTTCAAATTTCAAAATTCAAATTTCATAATTCAAATTTTCAAATTTCAAACTACAAATTATAAAAATCAAAATTTCAATTCAAAATTTCAAATTTCAAATTTTAAAATTTCAAAAATTCAAAATTTTCAAAAATTCAAATTTCAAATTTCAAAAATTAAAATTTCAAAATTTTCAAATTTCAAATTTCAAATTTCAAAATTCAAAATTTCAAAACTCAAAATTTCAAAATTCAAAATTTCAAATTTCAAAATTTCTAATCAAAATTCAAATTTTCGAGTTTCAAAATTTTGAACTTTAAATTTCAAAACTTTGATCTTAGAAATTTCGAATTTTTAGAATTCAAAATTTTTAAATTTTGAACTTTAAAATTTTGAATTTTCAAAATTTGAAATTTGAAAATTTCAAATTCGAAATTTTACATTTTAAATTTTCAAAATTTCAAATTTGAACTTTTAAACTTTTTTTTTCAGTTTTGACTTGTAAGTCAAAAGTTTTCCAAATATACTTTTTCACTTTTTAACTTTCTAAAAGCAAAAGGACATTTGAAATAAGCAAAAGTCCTATTGTTTTTTTTTTGCCAAACGGGCCCTAAAGGTTCGTGCCCGCTTTCCTGAGTATGCTCGGACCGAGTGATGTGGTAGATTAGGCACCGAGCCTATGCGGCAATGTGTGTTAGTACATGGGTATCGCATGCCTAAAACGGCAATATTTATAAGTTACAGCAGGCTTAATTTTGGTATACGATTTGGTATAGAGCCGGCTTAGTTTTTGAATTTAGGGACGAAATTCATTTTAACGGGGAGAATCTAATACCTTGAAAAATCAAATAGTATTCTAATTGAATAATAATAATAATATGATAGTATGAAAAATAGTGGAATCGATGGATTGATTAAATAAATTAAAAAGAAGGATGGGTAAAATGGTCATTTTTTAGACATTGGAATTTGGTCACGAAACTGGCGCCATCGCAACCGTCTCGTTTTTCTGATTGGAACGATATATTGGTTTGTATCGCTTGGAGCTCGTAAGAAGGTCATTAGACCGAAAACGTCGTCGAGTCGCACCGACGCCACGCAATCTGAATTTGAATTTTAATTTTCGGGCAGACTGCAGTTGTTTATCTCCTTTGACTCAAAAAGGAGATGCGTTTCCCACTTTCCATTTCAGAAAACTAATTTCCCATCTCCCTCATCTTCTTCCCCGATGCTCTCATTAACCATAATATCCAAAATTAGTATTTTTATGCAATTCTATTAAATTCACACGAATTTATATACACAAACATTATATTATATTAAAAGCGGTCCAAATTCGTATATTGATGGTTTGGTGTAGATAAGCACAACAAAATGGCACGAAATTGATTTCAAAAGTTAAAGTACACTAAACGGTGATAACATACATGAATATATTATTTATATATATATATAATACGGTTTAAAAATAAAGATTTGATTTCTATAGATCGAATACATATGTTTTCGTAAGAAATATAATTTTATTTAGAATATAAACTATATATATTGAATTTTTATAATTTATTTCAATATAAGAAAGTTGAAGGAATTATAATCTTAAAAAATAAAACGAGGGTAAAATCTTACGGGGAAAGTAGTATGGTTTATTAAGAATGTATATTACGTAAATATGAAGATCAAAAGCAAAGAAACCACAAGGACAAAGAGTTAAAAATAATAAAAATACAGTATTATAGAAATTTGTACATCCTAGAGTAACCCAAGAATTGTTTCGGGCAAGTACACCGTACTGGTCATCGAGTATTTTTTACAGGTTTCTGGACATATTTAGGCCAGAATCTATAAATTTAAGGGGTCGTAAGGATGGCAATAAATAAGTTGTTTTTTGGCTTATAAAAAGTAAAAGTTAAAAGGTCAATATGGATAAACAAAATCTACCATTTTTTAAAAGTCACTTTTCAACTTATTTCTAAAGCAATTTTTTTTGCTTTTCGACTTACACAAGTCGCTTTTTTATAAGAAAAAATTCAATAAAAATTACATTTCAAAAAATTCCAAAAAAATTGAAATTTCAATTTTCAGATTTCAAATTTCAAATTTTAAAATTTCAATATTCAAATATGAAATTTCAAAATTCAAAATTCAAATTTCAATTTTCAAATTTCGATTTTCAAATTTCAAAATTTCAAATTTCAAATTTTAAAATTTCAAATATTAAAGATTCAAAATTTCAGATTTCAAAATTTAAATTTCAAAATTTCGAATTTCAAATTTCAAAATTCAAATTTCATAATTCAAATTTTCAAATTTCAAACTACAAATTATAAAAATCAAAATTTCAATTCAAAATTTCAAATTTCAAATTTTAAAATTTCAAAAATTCAAAATTTTCAAAAATTCAAATTTCAAATTTCAAAAATTAAAATTTCAAAATTTTCAAATTTCAAATTTCAAATTTCAAAATTCAAAATTTCAAAATTCAAAATTTCAAAATTCAAAATTTCAAATTTCAAAATTTCTAATCAAAATTCAAATTTTCGAGTTTCAAAATTTTGAACTTTAAATTTCAAAACTTTGATCTTAGAAATTTCGAATTTTTAGAATTCAAAATTTTTAAATTTTGAACTTTAAAATTTTGAATTTTCAAAATTTCAAATTTGAAAATTTCAAATTCGAAATTTTACATTTTAAATTTTCAAAATTTCAAATTTGAACTTTTAAACTTTTTTTTTCAGTTTTGACTTGTAAGTCAAAAGTTTTCCAAATATACTTTTTCACTTTTTAACTTTCTAAAAGCAAAAGGACATTTGAAATAAGCAAAAGTCCTATTGTTTTTTTTTTGCCAAACGGGCCCTAAAGGTTCGTGCCCGCTTTCCTGAGTATGCTCGGACCGAGTGATGTGGTAGATTAGGCACCGAGCCTATGCGGCAATGTGTGTTAGTACATGGGTATCGCATGCCTAAAACGGTAATATTTATAAGTTACAGCAGGCTTAATTTTGGTATACGATTTGGTATAGAGCCGGCTTAGTTTTTGAATTTAGGGACGAAATTCATTTTAACGGGGAGAATCTAATACCTTGAAAAATCAAATAGTATTCTAATTGAATAATAATAATAATATGATAGTATGAAAAATAGTGGAATCGATGGATTGATTAAATAAATTAAAAAGAAGGATGGGTAAAATGGTCATTTTTTAGACATTGGAATTTGGTCACGAAACTGGCGCCATCGCAACCGTCTCGTTTTTCTGATTGGAACGATATATTGGTTTGTATCGCTTGGAGCTCGTAAGAAGGTCATTAGACCGAAAACGTCGTCGAGTCGCACCGACGCCACGCAATCTGAATTTGAATTTTAATTTTCGGGCAGACTGCAGTTGTTTATCTCCTTTGACTCAAAAAGGAGATGCGTTTCCCACTTTCCATTTCAGAAAACTAATTTCCCATCTCCCTCATCTTCTTCCCCGATGCTCTCATTAACCATAATATCCAAAATTAGTATTTTTATGCAATTCTATTAAATTCACACGAATTTATATACACAAACATTATATTATATTAAAAGCGGTCCAAATTCGTATATTGATGGTTTGGTGTAGATAAGCACAACAAAATGGCACGAAATTGATTTCAAAAGTTAAAGTACACTAAACGGTGATAACATACATGAATATATTATTTATATATATATAATACGGTTTAAAAATAAAGATTTGATTTCTATAGATCGAATACATATGTTTTCGTAAGAAATATAATTTTATTTAGAATATAAACTATATATATTGAATTTTTATAATTTATTTCAATATAAGAAAGTTGAAGGAATTATAATCTTAAAAAATAAAACGAGGGTAAAATCTTACGGGGAAAGTAGTATGGTTTATTAAGAATGTATATTACGTAAATATGAAGATCAAAAGATAAGAAACCACAAGGACAAAGAGTTAAAAATAATAAAAATACAGTATTATAGAAATTTGTACATCCTAGAGTAACCCAAGAATTGTTTCGGGCAAGTACACCGTACTGGTCATCGAGTATTTTTTACAGGTTTCTGGACATATTTTAGGCCGGAATCTATAAATTTAAGGGGTCGTAAGGATGGCAATAAATAAGTTGTTTTTTGGCTTATAAAAAGTAAAAGTTAAAAGGTCAATATGGATAAACAAAATCTACCATTTTTTAAAAGTCACTTTTCAACTTATTTCTAAAGCAATTTTTTTTGCTTTTCGACTTACACAAGTCGCTTTTTTATAAGAAAAAATTCAATAAAAATTACATTTCAAAAAATTCCAAAAAAATTGAAATTTCAATTTTCAGATTTCAAATTTCAAATTTTAAAATTTCAATATTCAAATATGAAATTTCAAAATTCAAAATTCAAATTTCAATTTTCAAATTTCGATTTTCAAATTTCAAAATTTCAAATTTCAAATTTTAAAATTTCAAATATTAAAGATTCAAAATTTCAGATTTCAAAATTTAAATTTCAAAATTTCGAATTTCAAATTTCAAAATTCAAATTTCATAATTCAAATTTTCAAATTTCAAACTACAAATTATAAAAATCAAAATTTCAATTCAAAATTTCAAATTTCAAATTTTAAAATTTCAAAAATTCAAAATTTTCAAAAATTCAAATTTCAAATTTCAAAAATTAAAATTTCAAAATTTTCAAATTTCAAATTTCAAATTTCAAAATTCAAAATTTCAAAACTCAAAATTTCAAAATTCAAAATTTCAAATTTCAAAATTTCTAATCAAAATTCAAATTTTCGAGTTTCAAAATTTTGAACTTTAAATTTCAAAACTTTGATCTTAGAAATTTCGAATTTTTAGAATTCAAAATTTTTAAATTTTGAACTTTAAAATTTTGAATTTTCAAAATTTGAAATTTGAAAATTTCAAATTCGAAATTTTACATTTTAAATTTTCAAAATTTCAAATTTGAACTTTTAAACTTTTTTTTTCAGTTTTGACTTGTAAGTCAAAAGTTTTCCAAATATACTTTTTCACTTTTTAACTTTCTAAAAGCAAAAGGACATTTGAAATAAGCAAAAGTCCTATTGTTTTTTTTTTGCCAAACGGGCCCTAAAGGTTCGTGCCCGCTTTCCTGAGTATGCTCGGACCGAGTGATGTGGTAGATTAGGCACCGAGCCTATGCGGCAATGTGTGTTAGTACATGGGTATCGCATGCCTAAAACGGCAATATTTATAAGTTACAGCAGGCTTAATTTTGGTATACGATTTGGTATAGAGCCGGCTTAGTTTTTGAATTTAGGGACGAAATTCATTTTAACGGGGAGAATCTAATACCTTGAAAAATCAAATAGTATTCTAATTGAATAATAATAATAATATGATAGTATGAAAAATAGTGGAATCGATGGATTGATTAAATAAATTAAAAAGAAGGATGGGTAAAATGGTCATTTTTTAGACATTGGAATTTGGTCACGAAACTGGCGCCATCGCAACCGTCTCGTTTTTCTGATTGGAACGATATATTGGTTTGTATCGCTTGGAGCTCGTAAGAAGGTCATTAGACCGAAAACGTCGTCGAGTCGCACCGACGCCACGCAATCTGAATTTGAATTTTAATTTTCGGGCAGACTGCAGTTGTTTATCTCCTTTGACTCAAAAAGGAGATGCGTTTCCCACTTTCCATTTCAGAAAACTAATTTCCCATCTCCCTCATCTTCTTCCCCGATGCTCTCATTAACCATAATATCCAAAATTAGTATTTTTATGCAATTCTATTAAATTCACACGAATTTATATACACAAACATTATATTATATTAAAAGCGGTCCAAATTCGTATATTGATGGTTTGGTGTAGATAAGCACAACAAAATGGCACGAAATTGATTTCAAAAGTTAAAGTACACTAAACGGTGATAACATACATGAATATATTATTTATATATATATATAATACGGTTTAAAAATAAAGATTTGATTTCTATAGATCGAATACATATGTTTTCGTAAGAAATATAATTTTATTTAGAATATAAACTATATATATTGAATTTTTATAATTTATTTCAATATAAGAAAGTTGAAGGAATTATAATCTTAAAAAATAAAACGAGGGTAAAATCTTACGGGGAAAGTAGTATGGTTTATTAAGAATGTATATTACGTAAATATGAAGATCAAAAGCAAAGAAACCACAAGGACAAAGAGTTAAAAATAATAAAAATACAGTATTATAGAAATTTGTACATCCTAGAGTAACCCAAGAATTGTTTCGGGCAAGTACACCGTACTGGTCATCGAGTATTTTTTACAGGTTTCTGGACATATTTAGGCCAGAATCTATAAATTTAAGGGGTCGTAAGGATGGCAATAAATAAGTTGTTTTTTGGCTTATAAAAAGTAAAAGTTAAAAGGTCAATATGGATAAACAAAATCTACCATTTTTTAAAAGTCACTTTTCAACTTATTTCTAAAGCAATTTTTTTTGCTTTTCGACTTACACAAGTCGCTTTTTTATAAGAAAAAATTCAATAAAAATTACATTTCAAAAAATTCCAAAAAAATTGAAATTTCAATTTTCAGATTTCAAATTTCAAATTTTAAAATTTCAATATTCAAATATGAAATTTCAAAATTCAAAATTCAAATTTCAATTTTCAAATTTCGATTTTCAAATTTCAAAATTTCAAATTTCAAATTTTAAAATTTCAAATATTAAAGATTCAAAATTTCAGATTTCAAAATTTAAATTTCAAAATTTCGAATTTCAAATTTCAAAATTCAAATTTCATAATTCAAATTTTCAAATTTCAAACTACAAATTATAAAAATCAAAATTTCAATTCAAAATTTCAAATTTCAAATTTTAAAATTTCAAAAATTCAAAATTTTCAAAAATTCAAATTTCAAATTTCA
The DNA here is from genome assembly GCA_030737815.1 of Allium fistulosum. NCBI lineage: Eukaryota > Viridiplantae > Streptophyta > Magnoliopsida > Asparagales > Amaryllidaceae > Allium > Allium fistulosum. Next base: position 706,227,035 of record CM060905.1, read on the forward strand.
AAAATTAAAATTTCAAAATTTTCAAATTTCAAATTTCAAATTTCAAAATTCAAAATTTCAAAATTCAAAATTTCAAAATTCAAAATTTCAAATTTCAAAATTTCTAATCAAAATTCAAATTTTCGAGTTTCAAAATTTTGAACTTTAAATTTCAAAACTTTGATCTTAGAAATTTCGAATTTTTAGAATTCAAAATTTTTAAATTTTGAACTTTAAAATTTTGAATTTTCAAAATTTCAAATTTGAAAATTTCAAATTCGAAATTTTACATTTTAAATTTTCAAAATTTCAAATTTGAACTTTTAAACTTTTTTTTTCAGTTTTGACTTGTAAGTCAAAAGTTTTCCAAATATACTTTTTCACTTTTTAACTTTCTAAAAGCAAAAGGACATTTGAAATAAGCAAAAGTCCTATTGTTTTTTTTTTGCCAAACGGGCCCTAAAGGTTCGTGCCCGCTTTCCTGAGTATGCTCGGACCGAGTGATGTGGTAGATTAGGCACCGAGCCTATGCGGCAATGTGTGTTAGTACATGGGTATCGCATGCCTAAAACGGTAATATTTATAAGTTACAGCAGGCTTAATTTTGGTATACGATTTGGTATAGAGCCGGCTTAGTTTTTGAATTTAGGGACGAAATTCATTTTAACGGGGAGAATCTAATACCTTGAAAAATCAAATAGTATTCTAATTGAATAATAATAATAATATGATAGTATGAAAAATAGTGGAATCGATGGATTGATTAAATAAATTAAAAAGAAGGATGGGTAAAATGGTCATTTTTTAGACATTGGAATTTGGTCACGAAACTGGCGCCATCGCAACCGTCTCGTTTTTCTGATTGGAACGATATATTGGTTTGTATCGCTTGGAGCTCGTAAGAAGGTCATTAGACCGAAAACGTCGTCGAGTCGCACCGACGCCACGCAATCTGAATTTGAATTTTAATTTTCGGGCAGACTGTAGTTGTTTATCTCCTTTGACTCAAAAAGGAGATGCGTTTCCCACTTTCCATTTCAGAAAACTAATTTCCCATCTCCCTCATCTTCTTCCCCGATGCTCTCATTAACCATAATATCCAAAATTAGTATTTTTATGCAATTCTATTAAATTCACACGAATTTATATACACAAACATTATATTATATTAAAAGCGGTCCAAATTCGTATATTGATGGTTTGGTGTAGATAAGCACAACAAAATGGCACGAAATTGATTTCAAAAGTTAAAGTACACTAAACGGTGATAACATACATGAATATATTATTTATATATATATAATACGGTTTAAAAATAAAGATTTGATTTCTATAGATCGAATACATATGTTTTCGTAAGAAATATAATTTTATTTAGAATATAAACTATATATATTGAATTTTTATAATTTATTTCAATATAAGAAAGTTGAAGGAATTATAATCTTAAAAAATAAAACGAGGGTAAAATCTTACGGGGAAAGTAGTATGGTTTATTAAGAATGTATATTACGTAAATATGAAGATCAAAAGCAAAGAAACCACAAGGACAAAGAGTTAAAAATAATAAAAATACAGTATTATAGAAATTTGTACATCCTAGAGTAACCCAAGAATTGTTTCGGGCAAGTACACCGTACTGGTCATCGAGTATTTTTTACAGGTTTCTGGACATATTTTAGGCCGGAATCTATAAATTTAAGGGGTCGTAAGGATGGCAATAAATAAGTTGTTTTTTGGCTTATAAAAAGTAAAAGTTAAAAGGTCAATATGGATAAACAAAATCTACCATTTTTTAAAAGTCACTTTTCAACTTATTTCTAAAGCAATTTTTTTTGCTTTTCGACTTACACAAGTCGCTTTTTTATAAGAAAAAATTCAATAAAAATTACATTTCAAAAAATTCCAAAAAAATTGAAATTTCAATTTTCAGATTTCAAATTTCAAATTTTAAAATTTCAATATTCAAATATGAAATTTCAAAATTCAAAATTCAAATTTCAATTTTCAAATTTCGATTTTCAAATTTCAAAATTTCAAATTTCAAATTTTAAAATTTCAAATATTAAAGATTCAAAATTTCAGATTTCAAAATTTAAATTTCAAAATTTCGAATTTCAAATTTCAAAATTCAAATTTCATAATTCAAATTTTCAAATTTCAAACTACAAATTATAAAAATCAAAATTTCAATTCAAAATTTCAAATTTCAAATTTTAAAATTTCAAAAATTCAAAATTTTCAAAAATTCAAATTTCAAATTTCAAAAATTAAAATTTCAAAATTTTCAAATTTCAAATTTCAAATTTCAAAATTCAAAATTTCAAAACTCAAAATTTCAAAATTCAAAATTTCAAATTTCAAAATTTCTAATCAAAATTCAAATTTTCGAGTTTCAAAATTTTGAACTTTAAATTTCAAAACTTTGATCTTAGAAATTTCGAATTTTTAGAATTCAAAATTTTTAAATTTTGAACTTTAAAATTTTGAATTTTCAAAATTTGAAATTTGAAAATTTCAAATTCGAAATTTTACATTTTAAATTTTCAAAATTTCAAATTTGAACTTTTAAACTTTTTTTTTCAGTTTTGACTTGTAAGTCAAAAGTTTTCCAAATATACTTTTTCACTTTTTAACTTTCTAAAAGCAAAAGGACATTTGAAATAAGCAAAAGTCCTATTGTTTTTTTTTTGCCAAACGGGCCCTAAAGGTTCGTGCCCGCTTTCCTGAGTATGCTCGGACCGAGTGATGTGGTAGATTAGGCACCGAGCCTATGCGGCAATGTGTGTTAGTACATGGGTATCGCATGCCTAAAACGGTAATATTTATAAGTTACAGCAGGCTTAATTTTGGTATACGATTTGGTATAGAGCCGGCTTAGTTTTTGAATTTAGGGACGAAATTCATTTTAACGGGGAGAATCTAATACCTTGAAAAATCAAATAGTATTCTAATTGAATAATAATAATAATATGATAGTATGAAAAATAGTGGAATCGATGGATTGATTAAATAAATTAAAAAGAAGGATGGGTAAAATGGTCATTTTTTAGACATTGGAATTTGGTCACGAAACTGGCGCCATCGCAACCGTCTCGTTTTTCTGATTGGAACGATATATTGGTTTGTATCGCTTGGAGCTCGTAAGAAGGTCATTAGACCGAAAACGTCGTCGAGTCGCACCGACGCCACGCAATCTGAATTTGAATTTTAATTTTCGGGCAGACTGCAGTTGTTTATCTCCTTTGACTCAAAAAGGAGATGCGTTTCCCACTTTCCATTTCAGAAAACTAATTTCCCATCTCCCTCATCTTCTTCCCCGATGCTCTCATTAACCATAATATCCAAAATTAGTATTTTTATGCAATTCTATTAAATTCACACGAATTTATATACACAAACATTATATTATATTAAAAGCGGTCCAAATTCGTATATTGATGGTTTGGTGTAGATAAGCACAACAAAATGGCACGAAATTGATTTCAAAAGTTAAAGTACACTAAACGGTGATAACATACATGAATATATTATTTATATATATATAATACGGTTTAAAAATAAAGATTTGATTTCTAAAGATCGAATACATATGTTTTCGTAAGAAATATAATTTTATTTAGAATATAAACTATATATATTGAATTTTTATAATTTATTTCAATATAAGAAAGTTGAAGGAATTATAATCTTAAAAAATAAAACGAGGGTAAAATCTTAAGGGGAAAGTAGTATGGTTTATTAAGAATGTATATTACGTAAATATGAAGATCAAAAGCAAAGAAACCACAAGGACAAAGAGTTAAAAATAATAAAAATACAGTATTATAGAAATTTGTACATCCTAGAGTAACCCAAGAATTGTTTCGGGCAAGTACACCGTACTGGTCATCGAGTATTTTTTACAGGTTTCTGGACATATTTTAGGCCGGAATCTATAAATTTAAGGGGTCGTAAGGATGGCAATAAATAAGTTGTTTTTTGGCTTATAAAAAGTAAAAGTTAAAAGGTCAATATGGATAAACAAAATCTACCATTTTTTAAAAGTCACTTTTCAACTTATTTCTAAAGCAATTTTTTTTGCTTTTCGACTTACACAAGTCGATTTTTTATAAGAAAAAATTCAATAAAAATTACATTTCAAAAAATTCCAAAAAAATTGAAATTTCAATTTTCAGATTTCAAATTTCAAATTTTAAAATTTCAATATTCAAATTTGAAATTTCAAAATTCAAAATTCAAATTTCAATTTTCAAATTTCGATTTTCAAATTTCAAAATTTCAAATTTCAAATTTTAAAATTTCAAATATTAAAGATTCAAAATTTCAGATTTCAAAATTTAAATTTCAAAATTTCGAATTTCAAATTTCAAAATTCAAATTTCATAATTCAAATTTCAAACTACAAATTATAAAAATCAAAATTTCAATTCAAAATTTCAAATTTCAAATTTTAAAATTTCAAAAATTCAAAATTTTCAAAAATTAAAATTAAAATTTCAAAATTTTCAAATTTCAAATTTCAAAATTCAAAATTTCAAAACTCAAAATTTCAAAATTCAAAATTTCAAATTTCAAAATTTCTAATCAAAATTCGAATTTTCGAGTTTCAAAATTTTGAACTTTAAATTTCAAAACTTTGATCTTAGAAATTTCGAATTTTTAGAATTCAAAATTTTTAAATTTTGAACTTTAAAATTTTGAATTTTCAAAATTTGAAATTTGAAAATTTGAAATTCGAAATTTTACATTTTAAATTTTCAAAATTTCAAATTTGAACTTTTAAACTTTTTTTTCAGTTTTGACTTGTAAGTCAAAAGTTTTCCAAATATACTTTTTCACTTTTTAACTTTCTAAAAGCAAAAGGACATTTGAAATAAGCAAAAGTCCTATTGTTTTTTTTTTGCCAAACGGGCCCTAAAGGTTCGTGCCCGCTTTCCTGAGTATGCTCGGACCGAGTGATGTGGTAGATTAGGCACCGAGCCTATGCGGCAATGTGTGTTAGTACATGGGTATCGCATGCCTAAAACGGCAATATTTATAAGTTACAACAGGCTTAATTTTGGTATACGATTTGGTATAGAGCCGGCTTAGTTTTTGAATTTAGGGATGAAATTCATTTTAACGCGGAGAATCTAATACCTTGAAAAATCAAATAGTATTCTAATTGAATAATAATAATAATATGATAGTATGAAAAATAGTGGAATCGATGGATTGATTAAATAAATTAAAAAGAAGGATGGGTAAAATGGTCATTTTTAAGACATTGGAATTTGGTCACGAAACTGGCGCCATCGCAACCGTCTCGTTTTTCTGATTTGAACGATATATTTGTTTGTATCGCTTGGAGCTCGTAAGAAGGTCATTAGACCGAAAACGTCGTCGAGTCGCACCGACGCCACGCAATTTGAATTTGAATTTTAATTTTCGGGCAGACTGCAGTTGTTTATCTCCTTTGACTCAAAAAGGAGATGCGTTTCCCACTTTCCATTTCAGAAAACTAATTTCCCATCTCCCTCTTCTTCTTCCCCGATGCTCTCATTAACCATAATATCCAAAATTAGTATTTTTATGCAATTCTATTAAATTCACACGAATTTATATACACAAACATTATATTATATTAAAAGCGGTCCAAATTCGTATATTAATGGTTTGGTGTAGATAAGCACAACAAAATGGCACGAAATTGATTTCAAAAGTTAAAGTACACTAAACGGTGATAACATACATGAATATATTATTTATATATATATATAATACGGTTTAAAAATAAAGATTTGATTTCTATAGATCGAATACATATGTTTTCGTAAGAAATATAATTTTATTTAGAATATAAACTATATATATTGAATTTTTATAATTTTTTTCAATATAAGAAAGTTGAAGGAATTATAATCTTAAAAAATAAAACGAGGGTAAAATCTTACGGGGAAAGTAGTATGGTTTATTAAGAATGTATATTACGTAAATATGAAGATCAAAGCAAAGAAACCACAAGGACAAAGAGTTAAAAATAATAAAAATACAGTATTATAGAAATTTGTACATCCTAGAGTAACCCAAGAATTGTTTCGAGCAAGTACACCTTACTGGTCATCGAGTATTTTTTACAGGTTTCTGGACCTATTTTAGGCCGGAATCTATAAATTAAGGGGTCGTTTGGATGGCAATAAATAAGTTGTTTTTTGGCTTATAAAAAGTAAAAGTTAAAAGGTCAATATGGATAAACAAAATCTACCATTTTTTAAAAGTCACTTTTCAACTTATTTCTAAAGCAATTTTTTTTGCTTTTCGACTTACACAAGTCGATTTTTTATAAGAAAAAATTCAATAAAAATTACATTTCAAAAAATTCCAAAAAAATTGAAATTTCAATTTTCAGATTTCAAATTTCAAATTTTAAAATTTCAATATTCAAATTTGAAATTTCAATTTTCAAATTTCGATTTTCCAATTTCAAAATTCAAATTTCAAATTTTAAAATTTTAAAATTTCAAATATTAAAGATTCAAAATTTCAGATTTCAAAATTTAAATTTCAAAATTTCGAATTTCAAATTTCAAACTACAAATTATAAAAATCAAAATTTCAAATTTCAAATTATCAAATTTCAAAAATTCAAAATTTTCAAAAATTCAAATTTCAAATTTCAAATTTCAAAAATTCAAATTTCAAAATTTTCAAATTTCAAATTTCAAATATTCAAAATTTCAAAACTCAAAATTTCAAAATTCAAAATTTCAAATTTCAAAATTTCTAATCAAAATTCAAATTTTCGAGTTTCAAAATTTTGAACTTTAAATTTTAAAACTTTGATTTTAGAAATTTCGAATTTTTAGAATTCAAAATTTTTAAATTTTGAACTATAAAATTTTGAATTTTCAAAATTTGAAAATTTCAAATTCGAAATTTTACATTTTAAATTTTCAAAATTTCAAATTTGAACTTTTAAACTTTTTTTTTCAATTTTGACTTGTAAGTCAAAAGTTTTCCAAATATACTTTTTTACTTTTTCACTTTCTAAAAGCAAATGGACATTTGAAATAAGCAAAAGTCCTATTGTTTTTTTCGCCAAACGGGCCCTAAAGGTTCGTGCCCGCTTTCCTGAGTATGCTCGAACCGAGTGATGTGGTAGATTAGGCACCGAGCCTATGCGGCAATGTGTGTTAGTACATGGGTATCGCATGCCTAAAACGGAAATATTTATAAGTTACAGCAGGCTTAATTTTGGTTTACGATTTGGTATAGAGCCGGCTTAGTTTTTGAATTTGGAGACGAAATTCATTTTAACGGGGAGAATCTAATACCTTGAAAAATCAAATAGTATTCTAATTGAATAATAATAATAATATGATAGTATGAAAAATAGTGGAATCGATGGATTGATTAAATAAATTAAAAAGAAGGATGGGTAAAATGGTCATTTTTAAGACAATGGAATTTGGTCACGAAACTGGCGCAATCGCAACCGTCTCGTTTTTCTGATTTGAACGATATATTTGTTTGTATCGCTTGGAGCTCGTAAGAAGGTCATTAGACCGAAAACGTCGTCGAGTCGCACCGACGCCACGCAATCTGAATTTGAATTTTAATTTTCGGGCAGACTGCAGTTGTTTATCTCCTTTGACTAAAAAAAGAGATGCGTTTCCCACTTTCCATTTCAGAAAACTAGTTTCCCATCTCCCTCTTCTTCTTCCCCGATGCTCTCATTAACCATAATATCCAAAATTAGTATTTTTATGCAATTCTATTAAATTCACACGAATTTATATACACAAACATTATATTATATTAAAAGCGGTCCAAATTCGTATATTAATGGTTTGGTGTAGATAAGCACAACAAAATGGCACGAAATTGATTTCAAAAGTTAAAGTACACTAAACGGTGATAACATACATGAATATATTATTTATATATATATAATACGGTTTAAAAATAAAGATTTGATTTCTACAGATCGAATACATATGTTTTCGTAAGAAATATAATTTTATTTAGAATATAAACTATATATATTGAATTTTTATAATTTATTTCAATATAAGAAAGTTGAAGGAATTATAATCTTAAAAAATAAAACGAGGGTAAAATCTTACGGGGAAAGTAGTATGGTTTATTAAGAATGTATATTACGTAAATATGAAGATCAAAAGCAAAGAAACCACAAGGACAAAGAGTTAAAAATAATAAAAATACAATATTATAGAAATTTGTACATCCTAGAGTAACCCAAGAATTGTTTCGAGCAAGTACACCTTACTGGTCATCGAGTATTTTTTACAGGTTTCTGGACCTATTTTAGGCCGGAATCTATAAATTAAGGGGTCGTTTGGATGGCAATAAATAAGTTGTTTTTTGGCTTATAAAAAGTAAAAGTTAAAAGGTCAATATGGATAAACAAAATCTACCATTTTTTAAAAGTCACTTTTCAACTTATTTCTAAAGCAATTTTTTTTGCTTTTCGACTTACACAAGTCGATTTTTTATAAGAAAAAATTCAATAAAAATTACATTTCAAAAAATTCCAAAAAAATTGAAATTTCAATTTTCAGATTTCAAATTTCAAATTTTAAAATTTCAATATTCAAATTTGAAATTTCAATTTTCAAATTTCGATTTTCCAATTTCAAAATTCAAATTTCAAATTTTAAAATTTTAAAATTTCAAATATTAAAGATTCAAAATTTCAGATTTCAAAATTTAAATTTCAAAATTTCGAATTTCAAATTTCAAACTACAAATTATAAAAATCAAAATTTCAAATTTCAAATTATCAAATTTCAAAAATTCAAAATTTTCAAAAATTCAAATTTCAAATTTCAAAAATTCAAATTTCAAAATTTTCAAATTCAAATTTCAAATATTCAAAATTTCAAAACTTAAAATTTCAAAATTCAAAATTTCAAATTTCAAAATTTCTAATCAAAATTCAAATTTTCGAGTTTCAAAATTTTGAACTTTAAATTTTAAAACTTTGATCTTAGAAATTTCGAATTTTTAGAATTCAAAATTTTTAAATTTTGTACTATAAAATTTTGAATTTTCAAAATTTGAAAATTTCAAATTCGAAATTTTACATTTTAAATTTTCAAAACTTCAAATTTGAACTTTTAAACTTTTTTTTTCAATTTTGACTTGTAAGTCAAAAGTTTTCCAAATATACTTTTTTACTTTTTCACTTTCTAAAAGCAAATGGACATTTGAAATAAGCAAAAGTCCTATTGTTTTTTTCGCCAAACGGGCCCTAAAGGTTCATGCCCGCTTTCCTGAGTATGCTCGAACCGAGTGATGTGGTAGATTAGGCACCGAGCCTATGCGGCAATGTGTGTTAGTACATGGGTATCGCATGCATAAAACGGAAATATTTATAAGTTACAGCAGGCTTAATTTTGGTTTACGATTTGGTATAGAGCCGGCTTAGTTTTTGAATTTGGAGACGAAATTCATTTTAACGGGGAGAATCTAATACCTTGAAAAATCAAATAGTATTCTAATTGAATAATAATAATAATATGATAGTATGAAAAATAGTGGAATCGATGGATTGATTAAATAAATTAAAAAGAAGGATGGGTAAAATGGTCATTTTTAAGACAATGGAATTTGGTCACGAAACTGGCGCCATCGCAACCGTCTCGTTTTTCTGATTTGAACGATATATTTGTTTGTATCGCTTGGAGCTCGTAAGAAGGTCATTAGACCGAAAACGTCGTCGAGTCGCACCGACGCCACGCAATCTGAATTTGAATTTTAATTTTCGGGCAGACTGCAGTTGTTTATCTCCTTTGACTAAAAAAGGAGATGCGTTTCCCACTTTCCATTTCAGAAAACTAGTTTCCCATCTCCCTCTTCTTCTTCCCCGATGCTCTCATTAACCATAATATCCAAAATTAGTATTTTTATGCAATTCTATTAAATTCACACGAATTTATATACACAAACATTATATTATATTAAAAGCGGTCCAAATTCGTATATTAATGGTTTGGTGTAGATAAGCACAAAAAAATGGCACGAAATTGATTTCAAAAGTTAAAGTACACTAAACGGTGATAACATACATGAATATATTATTTATATATATATAATACGGTTTAAAAATAAAGATTTGATTTCTACAGATCGAATACATATGTTTTCGTAAGAAATATAATTTTATTTAGAATATAAACTATATATATTGAATTTTTATAATTTATTTCAATATAAGAAAGTTGAAGGAATTATAATCTTAAAAAATAAAACGAGGGTAAAATCTTACGGGGAAAGTAGTATGGTTTATTAAGAATGTATATTACGTAAATATGAAGATCAAAAGCAAAGAAACCACAAGGACAAAGAGTTAAAAATAATAAAAATACAATATTATAGAAATTTGTACATCCTAGAGTAACCCAAGAATTGTTTCGGGCAAGTACACCGTACTGGTCATCGAGTATTTTTTTCAGGTTTCTGGACCTACTTTAGGCCGGAATCTATAAATTAAGGGGTCGTTTGGATGGCAATAAATAAGTTGTTTTTTGGCTTATAAAAAGTAAAAGTTAAAAGGTCAATATGGATAAACAAAATCTACCATTTTTTAAAAGTCACTTTTCAACTTATTTCTAAAGCAATTTTTTTTGCTTTTCGACTTACACAAGTCGATTTTTTATAAGAAAAAATTCAATAAAAATTACATTTCAAAAAATTCCAAAAAATTGAAATTTCAATTTTCAGATTTCAAATTTCAAATTTTAAAATTTCAATATTCAAATTTGAAATTTCAAAATTTCAAAATTCAAATTTCAAATTTCAATTTTCAAATTTCGATTTTCCAATTTCAAAATTCAAATTTCAAATTTTAAAATTTCAAATATTAAAGATTCAAAATTTCAGATTTCAAAATTTAAATTTCAAAATTTCGAATTTCGAATTTCAAAATTTCAAAATTCAAATTTCATGATTCAAATTTTCAAATTTCAAACTACAAATTATAAAAATCAAAATTTCAATTCAAAATTTCAAATTTCAAATTTTAAAATTTCAAAAATTCAAAATTTTCAAAAATTCAAATTTCAAATTTCAAAATTTCAAATTTCAAATTTCAAAAATTCAAAAATTCAAATTTCAAATTTCAAATATTCAAAACTCAAAATTTCAAAATTCAAAATTTCAAATTTCAAAATTTCTAATCAAAATTCAAATTTTCGAGTTTCAAAATTTTGAACTTTAAATTTCAAAACTTTGATCTTAGAAATTTCGAATTTTTAGAATTCAAAATTTTTAAATTTTGAACTTTAAAATTTTGAATTTTCAAAATTTCAAATTTGAAAATTTCAAATTCGAAATTTTACATTTTAAATTTTCAAAATTTCAAATTTGAACTTTTAAACTTTTTTTTTCAGTTTTGACTTGTAAGTCAAAAGTTTTCCAAATATACTTTTTCACTTTTTAACTTTCTAAAAGCAAAAGGACATTTGAAATAAGCAAAAGTCCTATTGTTTTTTTTTTGCCAAACGGGCCCTAAAGGTTCGTGCCCGCTTTCCTGAGTATGCTCGGACCGAGTGATGTGGTAGATTAGGCACCGAGCCTATGCGGCAATGTGTGTTAGTACATGGGTATCGCATGCCTAAAACGACAATATTTATAAGTTACAGCAGGCTTAATTTTGGTATACGATTTGGTATAGAGCCGGCTTAGTTTTTGAATTTAGGGATGAAATTCATTTTAATGCGGAGAATCTAATACCTTGAAAAATCAAATAGTATTCTAATTGAATAATAATAATAATATGATAGTATGAAAAATAGTGGAATCGATGGATTGATTAAATAAATTAAAAAGAAGGATGGGTAAAATGGTCATTTTTAAGACATTGGAATTTGGTCACGAAACTGGCGCCATCGCAACCGTCTCGTTTTTCTGATTTGAACGATATATTTGTTTGTATCGCTTGGAGCTCGTAAGAAGGTCATTAGACCGAAAACGTCGTCGAGTCGCACCGACGCCACGCAATCTGAATTTGAATTTTAATTTTCGGGCAGACTGCAGTTGTTTATCTCCTTTGACTCAAAAAGGAGATGCGTTTCCCACTTTCCATTTCAGAAAACTAATTTCCCATCTCCCTCTTCTTCTTCCCCGATGCTCTCATTAACCATAATATCCAAAATTAGTATTTTTATGTAATTCTATTAAATTCACACGAATTTATATACACAAACATTATATTATATTAAAAGCGGTCCAAATTCGTATATTAATGGTTTGGTGTAGATAAGCACAACAAAATGGCACGAAATTGATTTCAAAAGTTAAAGTACACTAAACGGTGATAACATACATGAATATATTATTTATATATATATAATACGGTTTAAGAATAAAGATTTGATTTCTATAGATCGAATACATATGTTTTCGTAAGAAATATAATTTTATTTAGAATATAAACTATATATATTGAATTTTTATAATTTATTTCAATATAAGAAAGTTGAAGGAATTATAATCTTAAAAATAAAACGAGGGTAAAATCTTACGGGGAAAGTAGTATGGTTTATTAAGAATGTATATTACGTAAATATGAAGATCAAAAGCAAAGAAACCACAAGGACAAAGAGTTAAAAATAATAAAAATACAGTATTATAGAAATTTGTACATCCTAGAGTAACCCAAGAATTGTTTCGGGCAAGTACACCGTAATGGTCATCGAGTATTTTTTACAGGTTTCTGGACCTATTTTAGGCCGTAATCTATAAATTAAGGGGTCGTTTGGATGGCAATAAATAAGTTGTTTTTTGGCTTATAAAAAGTAAAAGTTAAAAGGTCAATATGGATAAACAAAATCTACCATTTTTTAAAAGTCACTTTTCAACTTATTTCTAAAGCAATTTTTTTTGCTTTTCGACTTACACAAGTCGATTTTTTATAAGAAAAAATTCAATAAAAGTTACATTTCAAAAAATTCCAAAAAAATTGAAATTTCAATTTTCAGATTTCAAATTTCAAATTTTAAAATTTCAATATTCAAATTTGAAATTTCAATTTTCAAATTTCGATTTTCCAATTTCAAAATTCAAATTTCAAATTTTAAAATTTCAAATATTAAAGATTCAAAATTTCAGATTTCAAAATTTAAATTTCAAAATTTCGAATTTCAAATTTCAAACTACAAATTATAAAAATCAAAATTTCAAATTTCAAATTATCAAATTTCAAAAATTCAAAATTTTCAAAAATTCAAATTTCAAATTTCAAAAATTCAAATTTCAAAATTTTCAAATTTCAAATTTCAAATATTCAAAATTTCAAAACTCAAAATTTCAAAATTCAAAATTTCAAATTTCAAAATTTCTAATCAAAATTCAAATTTTCGAGTTTCAAAATTTTGAACTTTAAATTTTAAAACTTTGATCTTAGAAATTTCGAATTTTTAGAATTCAAAATTTTTAAATTTTGAACTATAAAATTTTGAATTTTCAAAATTTGAAAATTTCAAATTCGAAATTTTACATTTTAAATTTTCAAAATTTCAAATTTGAACTTTTAAACTTTTTTTTTCAATTTTGACTTGTAAGTCAAAAGTTTTCCAAATATACTTTTTTACTTTTTCACTTTCTAAAAGCAAATGGACATTTGAAATAAGCAAAAGTCCTATTGTTTTTTTCGCCAAACGGGCCCTAAAGGTTCGTGCCCGCTTTCCTGAGTATGCTCGAACCGAGTGATGTGGTAGATTAGGCACCGAGCCTATGCGGCAATGTGTGTTAGTACATGGGTATCGCATGCCTAAAACGGAAATATTTATAAGTTACAGCAGGCTTAATTTTGGTTTACGATTTGGTATAGTGCCGGCTTAGTTTTTGAATTTGGAGACGAAATTCATTTTAACGGGGAGAATCTAATACCTTGAAAAATCAAATAGTATTCTAATTGAATAATAATAATAATATGATAGTATGAAAAATAGTGGAATCGATGGATTGATTAAATAAATTAAAAAGAAGGATGGGTAAAATGGTCATTTTTAAGACAATGGAATTTGGTCACGAAACTGGCGCCATCGCAACCGTCTCGTTTTTCTGATTTGAACGATATATTTGTTTGTATCGCTTGGAGCTCGTAAGAAGGTCATTAGACCGAAAACGTCGTCGAGTCGCACCGACGCCACGCAATCTGAATTTGAATTTTAATTTTCGGGCAGACTGCAGTTGTTTATCTCCTTTGACTAAAAAAGGAGATGCGTTTCCCACTTTCCATTTCAGAAAACTAGTTTCCCATCTCCCTCTTCTTCTTCCCCGATGCTCTCATTAACCATAATATCCAAAATTAGTATTTTTATGCAATTCTATTAAATTCACACGAATTTATATACACAAACATTATATTATATTAAAAGCGGTCCAAATTCGTATATTAATGGTTTGGTGTAGATAATAAGCACAACAAAATGGTACGAAATTGATTTCAAAAGTTAAAGTACACTAAACGGTGATAACATACATGAATATATTATTTATATATATATAATACGGTTTAAAAATGAAGATTTGATTTCTATAGATCGAATACAAATGTTTTCGTAAGAAAAATAATTTTATTTAGAATATAAACTATATATATTGAATTTTTATAATTTATTTCAGTATAAGAAAGTTGAAGGAATTATAATCTTAAAAAATAAAACGAGGGTAAAATCTTACGGGGAAAGTAGTATGGTTTATTAAGAATGTATATTACGTAAATATGAAGATCAAAAGCAAAGAAACCACAAGGACAAAGAGTTAAAAATAATAAAAATACAGTATTATAGAAATTTGTACATCCTAGAGTAACCCAAGAATTGTTTCGGGCAAGTACACCGTACTGGTCATCGAGTATTTTTTACAGGTTTCTGGACCTATTTTAGGCCGGAATCTATAAATTTAAGCGGTCGTTTGGATGGCAATAAATAAGTTGTTTTTTGGCTTATAAAAAGTAAAAGTTAAAAGGTCAATATGGATAAACAAAATCTACCATTTTTTAAAAGTCACTTTTCAACTTATTTCTAAAGCAATTTTTTTTGCTTTTCGACTTACACAAGTCGATTTTTTATAAGAAAAAATTCAATAAAAATTACATTTCAAAAAATTCCAAAAAAATTGAAATTTCAATTTTCAGATTTCAAATTTCAACTTTTAAAATTTCAATATTCAAATTTGAAATTTCAAAATTTCAAAATTCAAAATTCAAATTTCAAATTTCAAATTTCGATTTTCCAGTTTCAAAATTTCAAAATTCAAATTTCAAATATTAAAGATTCAAAATTTCAGATTTCAAAATTTAAAATTCAAAATTTCGAATTTCAAATTTCAAAATTTCAAAATTCAAATTTTCAAATTTCAAACTACAAATTATAAAAATCAAAATTTCAATTCAAAATTTCAAATTTTAAAATTTCAAAAATTCAAAATTTTCAAAAATTCAAATTTCAAATTTCAAAATTTCAAATTTCAAATTTCAAATTTCAAAAATTCAAAAATTCAAATTTCAAAATTTTCAAATTTCAAATTTCAAATATTCAAAATTCAAAATTCAAAATTTCAAAACTCAAAATATAAAAATTCAAAATTTCTAATCAAAATTCAAATTTTCGAGTTTCAAAATTTTGAACTTTAAATTTCAAAACTTTGATCTTAGAAATTTCGAATTTTTAGAATTCAAAATTTTTAAATTTTGAACTTTAAAATTTTGAATTTTCAAAATTTGAAATTTGAAAATTTCAAATTTCAAATTCGAAATTTTACATTTTAAATTTTCAAAATTTCAAATTTGAACTTTTAAACTTTTTTTTTCAATTTTGACTTGTAAGTCAAAAGTTTTCCAAATATACTTTTTCACTTTTTAACTTTCTAAAAGCAAAAGGACATTTGAAATAAGCAAAAGTCCTATTGTTTTTTTTTGCCAAACGGGCCCTAAAGGTTCGTGCCCGCTTTCCTGAGTATGCTCGGACCGAGTGATGTGGTAGATTAGGCACCGAGCCTTTGCGGCAATGTGTGTTAGTACATGGGTATCGCATGCCTAAAACGGCAATATTTATAAGTTACAGCAAGCTTAATTTTGGTATAGAGCCGGCTTAGTTTTTGAATTTAGGGACGAAATTCATTTTAACGGGGAGAGAATCTAGTACCTTGAAAAATCAAATAGTATTCTAATTGAATAATAATAATAATATGATAGTATGAAAAATAGTGGAATCGATGGATTGATTAAATAAATTAAAAAGAAGGATGGGTAAAATGGTCATTTTAAGACATTGGAATTTGGTCACGAAACTGGCGCCATCGCAACAGTCTCGTTTTTCTGATTTGAACGATATATTTGTTTGTATCGCTTGGAGCTCGTAAGAAGGTCATTAGACCGAAAACGTCGTCGAGTCGCCCCGACGCCACGCAATCTGAATTTGAATTTGAATTTTCGGGCAGACTGCAGTTGTTTATCTCCTTTGACTCAAAAAGGAGATGCGTTTCCCACTTTCCATTTCAGAAAACTAATTTCCCATCTCCCTCTTCTTCTTCCCCGATGCTCTCATTAACCATAATATCCAAAATTAGTATTTTTATGCAATTCTATTAAATTCACACGAATTTATATACACAAACATTATATTATATTAAAAGCGGTCCAAATTCGTATATTAATGGTTTGGTGTAGATAAGCACAACAAAATGGCACGAAATTGATTTCAAAAGTTAAAGTACACTAAACAGTGATAACATACATGAATATATTATTTATATATATATAATACGGTTTAAAAATAAAGATTTGATTTCTATAGATCGAATACAAATGTTTTCGTAAGAAAAATAATTTTATTTAGAATATAAACTATATATATTGAATTTTTATAATTTATTTCAGTATAAGAAAGTTGAAGGAATTATAATCTTAAAAAATAAAACGAGGGTAAAATCTTACGGGGAAAGTAGTATGGTTTATTAAGAATGTATATTACGTAAATATGAAGATCAAAAGCAAAGAAACCACAAGGACAAAGAGTTAAAAATAATAAAAATACAATATTATAGAAATTTGTACATCCTAGAGTAACCCAAGAATTGTTTCGGGCAAGTACACCGTACTGGTCATCGAGTATTTTTTACAGGTTTCTGGACCTATTTTAGGCCGGAATCTATAAATTTAAGCGGTCGTTTGGATGGCAATAAATAAGTTGTTTTTTGGCTTATAAAAAGTAAAAGTTAAAAGGTCAATATGGATAAACAAAATCTACCATTTTTTAAAAGTCACTTTTCAACTTATTTCTAAAGCAATTTTTTTTGCTTTTCGACTTACACAAGTCGATTTTTTATAAGAAAAAATTCAATAAAAATTACATTTCAAAAAATTCCAAAAAAATTGAAATTTCAATTTTCAGATTTCAAATTTCAAATTTCAAATTTTAAAATTTCAATATTCAAATTTGAAATTTCAAAATTTCAAAATTCAAAATTCAAATTTCAAATTTCAAATTTCGATTTTCCAATTTCAAAATTTCAAAATTCAAATTTCAAATTTTAAAATTTTAAAATTTCAAATATTAAAGATTCAAAATTTCAGATTTCAAAATTTAAAATTCAAAATTTCGAATTTCAAATTTCAAAATTTCAAAATTCAAATTTTCAAATTTCAAACTACAAATTATAAAAATCAAAATTTCAATTCAAAAATTCAAATTTCAAATTTTAAAATTTCAAAAATTCAAAATTTTCAAAAATTCAAATTTCAAATTTCAAAATTTCAAATTTCAAATTTCAAATTTCAAAAATTCAAAAATTCAAATTTCAAAATTTTCAAATTTCAAATTTCAAATATTCAAAATTCAAAATTCAAAATTTCAAAACTCAAAATTTAAAAATTCAAAATTTCTAATCAAAATTCAAATTTTCGAGTTTCAAAATTTTGAACTTTAAATTTCAAAACTTTGATCTTAGAAATTTCGAATTTTTAGAATTCAAAATTTTTAAATTTTGAACTTTAAAATTTTGAATTTTCAAAATTTGAAATTTGAAAATTTCAAATTTCAAATTCGAAATTTTACATTTTAAATTTTCAAAATTTCAAATTTGAACTTTTAAACTTTTTTTTTCAATTTTGACTTGTAAGTCAAAAGTTTTCCAAATATACTTTTTCACTTTTTAACTTTCTAAAAGCAAAAGGACATTTGAAATAAGCAAAAGTCCTATTGTTTTTTTTGCCAAACGGGCCCTAAAGGTTCGTGCCCGCTTTCCTGAGTATGCTCGGACCGAGTGATGTGGTAGATTAGGCACCGAGCCTATGCGGCAATGTGTGTTAGTACATGGGTATCGCATGCCTAAAACGGCAATATTTATAAGTTACAGCAGGCTTAATTTTGGTATACGATTTGGTATAGAGCCGGCTTAGTTTTTGAATTTAGGGACGAAATTCATTTTAACGGGGAGAGAATCTAATACCTTGAAAAATCAAATAGTATTCTAATTGAATAATAATAATAATATGATAGTATGAAAAATAGTGGAATCGATGGATTGATTAAATAAATTAAAAAGAAGGATGGGTAAAATGGTCATTTTAAGACATTGGAATTTGGTCACGAAACTGGCGCCATCGCAACAGTCTTGTTTTTCTGATTTGAACGATATATTTGTTTGTATCGCTTGGGGCTCGTAAGGTCATTAGACCGAAAACGTCGTCGAGTCGCCCCGACGCCATGCAATCTGAATTTGAATTTGAATTTTCGGGCATACTGCAGTTGTTTATCTCCTTTGACTCAAAAAGGAGATGCGTTTCCTACTTTCCATTTCAGAAAACTAATTTCCCATCTCCCTCTTCTTCTTCCCCGATGCTCTCATTAACCATAATATCCAAAATTAGTATTTTTATGCAATTCTATTAAATTCACACGAATTTATATACACAAACATTATATTATATTAAAAGCGGTCCAAATTCGTATATTAATGGTTTGGTGTAGATAAGCACAACAAAATGGCACGAAATTGATTTCAAAAGTTAAAGTACACTAAACAGTGATAACATACATGAATATATTATTTATATATATATAATACGGTTTAAAAATAAAGATTTGATTTCTATAGATCGAATACAAATGTTTTCGTAAGAAAAATAATTTTATTTAGAATATAAACTATATATATTGAATTTTTATAATTTATTTCAGTATAAGAAAGTTGAAGGAATTATAATCTTAAAAAATAAAACGAGGGTAAAATCTTACGGGGAAAGTAGTATGGTTTATTAAGAATGTATATTACGTAAATATGAAGATCAAAAGCAAAGAAACCACAAGGACAAAGAGTTAAAAATAATAAAAATACAATATTATAGAAATTTGTACATCCTAGAGTAACCCAAGAATTGTTTCGGGCAAGTACACCGTACTGGTCATCGAGTATTTTTTACAGGTTTCTGGACCTATTTTAGGCCGGAATCTATAAATTTAAGCGGTCGTTTGGATGGCAATAAATAAGTTGTTTTTTGGCTTATAAAAAGTAAAAGTTAAAAGGTCAATATGGATAAACAAAATCTACCATTTTTTAAAAGTCACTTTTCAACTTATTTCTAAAGCAATTTTTTTTGCTTTTCGACTTACACAAGTCGATTTTTTATAAGAAAAAATTCAATAAAAATTACATTTCAAAAAATTCCAAAAAAATTGAAATTTCAATTTTCAGATTTCAAATTTCAAATTTTAAAATTTCAATATTCAAATTTGAAATTTCAAAATTTCAAAATTCAAAATTCAAATTTCAAATTTCAAATTTCGATTTTCCAATTTCAAAATTTCAAAATTCAAATTTCAAATTTTAAAATTTTAAAATTTCAAATATTAAAGATTCAAAATTTCAGATTTCAAAATTTAAAATTCAAAATTTCGAATTTCAAATTTCAAAATTTCAAAATTCAAATTTTCAAATTTCAAACTACAAATTATAAAAATCAAAATTTCAATTCAAAATTTCAAATTTCAAATTTTAAAATTTCAAAAATTCAAAATTTTCAAAAATTCAAATTTCAAATTTCAAAATTTCAAATTTCAAAAATTCAAAATTTCAAATTTCAAAATTTTCAAATTTCAAATTTCAAATATTCAAAATTCAAAATTTCAAAACTCAAAATTTAAAAATTCAAAATTTCTAATCAAAATTCAAATTTTCGAGTTTCAAAATTTTGAACTTTAAATTTCAAAAATTTGATCTTAGAAATTTCGAATTTTTAGAATTCAAAATTTTTAAATTTTGAACTTTAAAATTTTGAATTTTCAAAATTTGAAATTTGAAAATTTCAAATTTCAAATTCGAAATTTTACATTTTAAATTTTCAAAATTTCAAATTTGAACTTTTAAACTTTTTTTTTCAATTTTGACTTGTAAGTCAAAAGTTTTCCAAATATACTTTTTCACTTTTTAACTTTCTAAAAGCAAAAGGACATTTGAAATAAGCAAAAGTCCTATTGTTTTTTTTTGCCAAACGGGCCCTAAAGGTTCGTGCCCGCTTTCCTGAGTATGCTCGGACCGAGTGATGTGGTAGATTAGGCACCGAGCCTATGCGGCAATGTGTGTTAGTACATGGGTATCGCATGCCTAAAACGGCAATATTTATAAGTTACAGCAGGCTTAATTTTGGTATACGATTTGGTATAGAGCCGGCTTAGTTTTTGAATTTAGGGACGAAATTCATTTTAACGGGGAGAGAATCTAATACCTTGAAAAATCAAATAGTATTCTAATTGAATAATAATAATAATATGATAGTATGAAAAATAGTGGAATCGATGGATTGATTAAATAAATTAAAAAGAAGGATGGGTAAAATGGTCATTTTAAGACATTGGAATTTGGTCACGAAACTGGCGCCATCGCAACAGTCTCGTTTTTCTGATTTGAACGATATATTTGTTTGTATCGCTTGGAGCTCGTAAGAAGGTCATTAGACCGAAAACGTCGTCGAGTCGCCCCGACGCCACGCAATCTGAATTTGAATTTGAATTTTCGGGCAGACTGCAGTTGTTTATCTCCTTTGACTCAAAAAGGAGATGCGTTTCCCACTTTCCATTTCAGAAAACTAATTTCCCATCTCCCTCTTCTTCTTCCCCGATGCTCTCATTAACCATAATATCCAAAATTAGTATTTTTATGCAATTCTATTAAATTCACACGAATTTATATACACAAACATTATATTATATTAAAAGCGGTCCAAATTCGTATATTAATGGTTTGGTGTAGATAAGCACAACAAAATGGCACGAAATTGATTTCAAAAGTTAAAGTACACTAAACAGTGATAACATACATGAATATATTATTTATATATATATAATACGGTTTAAAAATAAAGATTTGATTTCTATAGATCGAATACAAATGTTTTCGTAAGAAAAATAATTTTATTTAGAATATAAACTATATATATTGAATTTTTATAATTTATTTCAGTATAAGAAAGTTGAAGGAATTATAATCTTAAAAAATAAAACGAGGGTAAAATCTTACGGGGAAAGTAGTATGGTTTATTAAGAATGTATATTACGTAAATATGAAGATCAAAAGCAAAGAAACCACAAGGACAAAGAGTTAAAAATAATAAAAATACAATATTATAGAAATTTGTACATCCTAGAGTAACCCAAGAATTGTTTCGGGCAAGTACACCGTACTGGTCATCGAGTATTTTTTACAGGTTTCTGGACCTATTTTAGGCCGGAATCTATAAATTTAAGCGGTCGTTTGGATGGCAATAAATAAGTTGTTTTTTGGCTTATAAAAAGTAAAAGTTAAAAGGTCAATATGGATAAACAAAATCTACCATTTTTTAAAAGTCACTTTTCAACTTATTTCTAAAGCAATTTTTTTTGCTTTTCGACTTACACAAGTCGATTTTTTATAAGAAAAAATTCAATAAAAATTACATTTCAAAAAATTCCAAAAAAATTTCAATTTCAATTTTCAGATTTCAAATTTCAAATTTTAAAATTTCAATATTCAAATTTGAAATTTCAAAATTTCAAAATTCAAAATTCAAATTTCGAATTTCAAATTTCAATTTTCCAATTTCAAAATTTCAAAATTCAAATTTCAAATTTTAAAATTTTAAAATTTTAAAATTTCAAATATTAAAGATTCAAAATTTCAGATTTCAAAATTTAAAATTCAAAATTTCGAATTTCAAATTTCAAAATTTCAAAATTCAAATTTTCAAATTTCAAACTACAAATTATAAAAATCAAAATTTCAATTCAAAATTTCAAATTTCAAATTTTAAAATTTCAAAAATTCAAAATTTTCAAAAATTCAAATTTCAAATTTCAAAATTTCAAATTTCAAATTTCAAATTTCAAAAATTCAAAAATTCAAATTTCAAAATTTTCAAATTTCAAATATTCAAAATTCAAAATTCAAAATTTCAAAACTCAAAATTTAAAAATTCAAAATTTCTAATCAAAATTCAAACTTTCGAGTTTCAAAATTTTGAACTTTAAATTTCAAAACTTTGATCTTAGAAATTTCGAATTTTTAGAATTCAAAATTTTTAAATTTTGAACTTTAAAATTTTGAATTTTCAAAATTTGAAATTTGAAAATTTCAAATTTCAAATTCGAAATTTTACATTTTAAATTTTCAAAATTTCAAATTTGAACTTTTAAACTTTTTTTTTCA
Organism: Allium fistulosum; assembly: GCA_030737815.1. Classification (NCBI taxonomy): domain Eukaryota; kingdom Viridiplantae; phylum Streptophyta; class Magnoliopsida; order Asparagales; family Amaryllidaceae; genus Allium; species Allium fistulosum. The sequence goes on from CM060905.1 coordinate 706,249,706, forward strand.
ATTTTGACTTGTAAGTCAAAAGTTTTCCAAATATACTTTTTCACTTTTTAACTATCTAAAAGCAAAAGGACATTTGAAATAAGCAAAAGTCCTATTGTTTTTTTTTGCCAAACGGGCCCTAAAGGTTCGTGCCCGCTTTCCTGAGTATGCTCGGACCGAGTGATGTGGTAGATTAGGCACCGAGCCTATGCGGCAATGTGTGTTAGTACATGGGTATCGCATGCCTAAAACGGCAATATTTATAAGTTACAGCAGGCTTAATTTTGGTATACGATTTGGTATAGAGCCGGCTTAGTTTTTGAATTTAGGGACGAAATTCATTTTAACGGGGAGAGAATCTAATACCTTGAAAAATCAAATAGTATTCTAATTGAATAATAATAATAAAATGATAGTATGAAAAATAGTGGAATCGATGGATTGATTAAATAAATTAAAAAGAAGGATGGGTAAAATGGTCATTTTAAGACATTGGAATTTGGTCACGAAACTGGCGCCATCGCAACAGTCTCGTTTTTCTGATTTGAACGATATATTTGTTTGTATCGCTTGGAGCTCGTAAGAAGGTCATTAGACCGAAAACATCGTCGAGTCGCCCCGACGCCACGCAATCTGAATTTGAATTTGAATTTTCGGGCAGACTGCAGTTGTTTATCTCCTTTGACACAAAAAGGAGATGCGTTTCCCACTTTCCATTTCATAAAACTAATTTCCCATCTCCCTCTTCTTCTTCCCCGATGCTCTCATTAACCATAATATCCAAAATTAGTATTTTTATGCAATTCTATTAAATTCACACGAATTTATATACACAAACATTATATTATATTAAAAGCGGTCCAAATTCGTATATTAATGGTTTGGTGTAGATAAGCACAACAAAATGGCACGAAATTGATTTCAAAAGTTAAAGTACACTAAACAGTGATAACATACATGAATATATTATTTATATATATATAATACGGTTTAAAAATAAAGATTTGATTTCTATAGATCGAATACAAATGTTTTCGTAAGAAAAATAATTTTATTTAGAATATAAACTATATATATTGAATTTTTATAATTTATTTCAGTATAAGAAAGTTGAAGGAATTATAATCTTAAAAAATAAAACGAGGGTAAAATCTTACGGGGAAAGTAGTATGGTTTATTAAGAATGTATATTACGTAAATATGAAGATCAAAAGCAAAGAAACCACAAGGACAAAGAGTTAAAAATAATAAAAATACAATATTATAGAAATTTGTACATCCTAGAGTAACCCAAGAATTGTTTCGGGCAAGTACACCGTACTGGTCATCGAGTATTTTTTACAGGTTTCTGGACCTATTTTAGGCCGGAATCTATAAATTTAAGCGGTCGTTTGGATGGCAATAAATAAGTTGTTTTTTGGCTTATAAAAAGTAAAAGTTAAAAGGTCAATATGGATAAACAAAATCTACCATTTTTTAAAAGTAACTTTTCAACTTATTTCTAAAGCAATTTTTTTTGCTTTTCGACTTACACAAGTCGATTTTTTATAAGAAAAAATTCAATAAAAAATACATTTCAAAAAATTCCAAAAAAATTGAAATTTCAATTTTCAGATTTCAAATTTCAAATTTTAAAATTTCAATATTCAAATTTGAAATTTCAAAATTTCAAAATTCAAAATTCAAATTTCAAATTTCAAATTTTGATTTTCCAATTTCAAAATTTCAAAATTCAAATTTCAAATTTTAAAATTTTAAAATTTCAAATATTAAAGATTCAAAATTTCAGATTTCAAAATTTAAAATTCAAAATTTCGAATTTCAAATTTCAAAATTTCAAAATTCAAATTTTCAAATTTCAAACTACAAATTATAAAAATCAAAATTTCAATTCAAAATTTCAAATTTCAAATTTTAAAATTTCAAAAATTCAAAATTTTCAAAAATTCAAATTTCAAATTTCAAAATTTCAAATTTCAAATTTCAAATTTCAAAAATTCAAAAATTCAAATTTCAAAATTTTCAAATTTCAAATTTCAAATATTCAAAATTCAAAATTTCAAAACTCAAAATTTCAAAATTCAAAATTTCAAATTTCAAAATTTCTAATCAAAATTCAAATTTTCGAGTTTCAAAATTTTGAACTTTAAATTTCAAAACTTTGATCTTAGAAATTTCGAATTTTTAGAATTCAAAATTTTTAAATTTTGAACTTTAAAATTTTGAATTTTCAAAATTTGAAATTTGAAAATTTCAAATTCGAAATTTTACATTTTAAATTTTCAAAATTTCAAATTTGAACTTTAAAACTTTTTTTTTCAATTTTGACTTGTAAGTCAAAAGTTTTCCAAATATACTTTTTCACTTTTTAACTTTCTAAAAGCAAAAGGACATTTGAAATAAGCAAAAGTCCTATTGTTTTTTTTGCCAAACGGGCCCTAAAGGTTCGTGCCCGCTTTCATGAGTATGCTCGGACCGAGTGATGTGGTAGATTAGGCACCGAGCCTATGCGGCAATGTGTGTTAGTACATGGGTATCGCATGCCTAAAACGGCAATATTTATAAGTTACAGCAGGCTTAATTTTGGTATACGATTTGGTATAGAGCCGGCTTAGTTTTTGAATTTAGGGACGAAATTCATTTTAACGGGGAGAATCTAATACCTTGAAAAATCAAATAGTATTCTAATTGAATAATAATAATAATATGATAGTATGAAAAATAGTGGAATCGATGGATTGATTAAATAAATTAAAAAGAAGGATGGGTAAAATGGTCATTTTTAAGACATTGGAATTTGGTCACGAAACTGGCGCCATCGCAACCGTCTCGTTTTTCTGATTTGAACGATATATTTGTTTGTATCGCTTGGAGCTCGTAAGAAGGTCATTAGACCGAAAACGTCGTCGAGTCGCACCGACGCCACGCAATCTGAATTTTAATTTTAATTTTCGGGCAGACTGCAGTTGTTTATCTCCTTTGACTCAAAAAGGAGATGCGTTTCCCACTTTCCATTTCAGAAAACTAGTTTGACATCTCCCTCTTCTTCTTCCCCGATGCTCTCATTAACCATAATATCCAAAATTAGTATTTTTATGCAATTCTATTAAATTCACACGAATTTATATACACAAACATTATATTATATTAAAAGCGGTCCAAATTCGTATATTAATGTTTTGGTGTAGATAAGCACAACAAAATGGCACGAAATTGATTTCAAAAGTTAAAGTACACTAAACGGTGATAACATACATGAATATATTATTTATATATATATAATACGGTTTAAAAATAAAGATTTGATTCCTATAGATCGAATACATATGTTTTCGTAAGAAATATAATTTTATTTAGAATATAAACTATATATATTGAATTTTTATAATTTATTTCAATATAAGAAAGTTGAAGGAATTATAATCTTAAAAAATAAAACGAGGGTAAAATCTTACGGGGAAAGTAGTATGGTTTATTAAGAATGTATATTACGTAAATATGAAGATCAAAAGCAAAGAAACCACAAGGACAAAGAGTTAAAAATAATAAAAATACAATATTATAGAAATTTGTACATCCTAGAGTAACCCAAGAATTGTTTCGGGCAAGTACACCGTACTGGTCATCGAGTATTTTTTACAGGTTTCTGGACCTATTTTAGGCCGGAATCTATAAATTTAAGCGGTCGTTTGGATGGCAATAAATAAGTTGTTTTTTGGCTTATAAAAAGTAAAAGTTAAAAGGTCAATATGGATAAACAAAATCTACCATTTTTTAAAAGTCACTTTTCAACTTATTTCTAAAGCAATTTTTTTTGCTTTTCGACTTACACAAGTCGATTTTTTATAAGAAAAAATTCAATAAAAAATACATTTCAAAAAATTCCAAAAAAATAGAAATTTCAATTTTCAGATTTCAAATTTCAAATTTTAAAATTTCAATATTCAAATTTGAAATTTCAAAATTTCAAAATTCAAAATTCAAATTTCAAATTTCGAATTTCAAATTTCGATTTTCCAATTTCAAAATTTCAAAATTCATATTTCAAATTTTAAAATTTTAAAATTTCAAATATTAAAGATTCAAAATTTCAGATTTCAAAATTTAAAATTCAAAATTTCGAATTTCAAATTTCAAAATTTCAAAATTCAAATTTTCAAATTTCAAACTACAAATTATAAAAATCAAAATTTCAATTCAAAATTTCAAATTTCAAATTTTAAAATTTCAAAAATTCAAAATTTTCAAAAATTCAAATTTCAAATTTCAAAATTTCAAATTTCAAATTTCAAATTTCAAAAATTCAAAAATTCAAATTTCAAAATTTTCAAATTTCAAATTTCAAATATTCAAAATTCAAAATTTCAAAACTCAAAATTTCAAAATTCAAAATTTCAAATTTCAAAATTTCTAATCAAAATTCAAATTTTCGAGTTTCAAAATTTTGAACTTTAAATTTCAAAACTTTGATCTTAGAAATTTCGAATTTTTAGAATTCAAAATTTTTAAATTTTGAACTTTAAAATTTTGAATTTTCAAAATTTCAAATTTGAAAATTTCAAATTCGAAATTTTACATTTTAAATTTTCAAAATTTCAAATTTGAACTTTAAAACTTTTTTTTTCAATTTTGACTTGTAAGTCAAAAGTTTTCCAAATATACTTTTTCACTTTTTAACTTTCTAAAAGCAAAAGGACATTTGAAATAAGCAAAAGTCCTATTGTTTTTTTTGCCAAACGGGCCCTAAAGGTTCGTGCCCGCTTTCCTGAGTATGCTCGGACCGAGTGATGTGGTAGATTAGGCACCGAGCCTATGCGGCAATGTGTGTTAGTACATGGGTATCGCATGCCTAAAACGGCAATATTTATAAGTTACAGCAGGCTTAATTTTGGTATACGATTTGGTATAGAGCCGGCTTAGTTTTTGAATTTAGGGACGAAATTCATTTTAACGGGGAGAATCTAATACCTTGAAAAATCAAATAGTATTCTAATTGAATAATAATAATAATATGATAGTATGAAAAATAGTGGAATCGATGGATTGATTAAATAAATTAAAAAGAAGGATGGGTAAAATGGTCATTTTTAAGACATTGGAATTTGGTCACGAAACTGGCGCCATCGCAACCGTCTCGTTTTTCTGATTTGAACGATATATTTGTTTGTATCGCTTGGAGCTCGTAAGAAGGTCATTAGACCGAAAACGTCGTCGAGTCGCACCGACGCCACGCAATCTGAATTTTAATTTTAATTTTCGGGCAGACTGCAGTTGTTTATCTCCTTTGACTCAAAAAGGAGATGCGTTTCCCACTTTCCATTTCAGAAAACTAGTTTGACATCTCCCTCTTCTTCTTCCCCGATGCTCTCATTAACCATAATATCCAAAATTAGTATTTTTATGCAATTCTATTAAATTCACACGAATTTATATACACAAACATTATATTATATTAAAAGCGGTCCAAATTCGTATATTAATGTTTTGGTGTAGATAAGCACAACAAAATGGCACGAAATTGATTTCAAAAGTTAAAGTACACTAAACGGTGATAACATACATGAATATATTATTTATATATATATAATACGGTTTAAAAATAAAGATTTGATTCCTATAGATCGAATACATATGTTTTCGTAAGAAATATAATTTTATTTAGAATATAAACTATATATATTGAATTTTTATAATTTATTTCAATATAAGAAAGTTGAAGGAATTATAATCTTAAAAAATAAAACGAGGGTAAAATCTTACGGGGAAAGTAGTATGGTTTATTAAGAATGTATATTACGTAAATATGAAGATCAAAAGCAAAGAAACCACAAGGACAAAGAGTTAAAAATAATAAAAATACAATATTATAGAAATTTGTACATCCTAGAGTAACCCAAGAATTGTTTCGGGCAAGTACACCGTACTGGTCATCGAGTATTTTTTACAGGTTTCTGGACCTATTTTAGGCCGGAATCTATAAATTTAAGCGGTCGTTTGGATGGCAATAAATAAGTTGTTTTTTGGCTTATAAAAAGTAAAAGTTAAAAGGTCAATATGGATAAACAAAATCTACCATTTTTTAAAAGTCACTTTTCAACTTATTTCTAAAGCAATTTTTTTTGCTTTTCGACTTACACAAGTCGATTTTTTATAAGAAAAAATTCAATAAAAAATACATTTCAAAAAATTCCAAAAAAATTGAAATTTCAATTTTCAGATTTCAAATTTTAAAATTTCAATATTCAAATTTGAAATTTCAAAATTTCAAAATTCAAAATTCAAATTTCAAATTTCGAATTTCAAATTTCGATTTTCCAATTTCAAAATTTCAAAATTCATATTTCAAATTTTAAAATTTTAAAATTTCAAATATTAAAGATTCAAAATTTCAGATTTCAAAATTTAAAATTCAAAATTTCGAATTTCAAATTCCAAAATTTCAAAATTCAAATTTTCAAATTTCAAACTACAAATTATAAAAATCAAAATTTCAATTCAAAATTTCAAATTTCAAATTTTAAAATTTCAAAAATTCAAAATTTTCAAAAATTCAAATTTCAAATTTCAAAATTTCAAATTTCAAATTTCAAATTTCAAAAATTCAAAAATTCAAATTTCAAAATTTTCAAATTTCAAATATTCAAAATTCAAAATTTCAAAACTCAAAATTTCAAAATTCAAAATTTCAAATTTCAAAATTTCTAATCAAAATTCAAATTTTCGAGTTTCAAAATTTTGAACTTTAAATTTCAAAACTTTGATCTTAGAAATTTCGAATTTTTAGAATTCAAAATTTTTAAATTTTGAACTTTAAAATTTTGAATTTTCAAAATTTGAAATTTGAAAATTTCAAATTCGAAATTTTACATTTTAAATTTTCAAAATTTCAAATTTGAACTTTAAAACTTTTTTTTTCAATTTTGACTTGTAAGTCAAAAGTTTTCCAAATATACTTTTTCACTTTTTAACTATCTAAAAGCAAAAGGACATTTGAAATAAGCAAAAGTCCTATTGTTTTTTTTTGCCAAACGGGCCCTAAAGGTTCGTGCCCGCTTTCCTGAGTATGCTCGGACCGAGTGATGTGGTAGATTAGGCACCGAGCCTATGCGGCAATGTGTGTTAGTACATGGGTATCGCATGCCTAAAACGGCAATATTTATAAGTTACAGCAGGCTTAATTTTGGTATACGATTTGGTATAGAGCCGGCTTAGTTTTTGAATTTAGGGACGAAATTCATTTTAACGGGGAGAGAATCTAATACCTTGAAAAATCAAATAGTATTCTAATTGAATAATAATAATAAAATGATAGTATGAAAAATAGTGGAATCGATGGATTGATTAAATAAATTAAAAAGAAGGATGGGTAAAATGGTCATTTTAAGACATTGGAATTTGGTCACGAAACTGGCGCCATCGCAACAGTCTCGTTTTTCTGATTTGAACGATATATTTGTTTGTATCGCTTGGAGCTCGTAAGAAGGTCATTAGACCGAAAACATCGTCGAGTCGCCCCGACGCCACGCAATCTGAATTTGAATTTGAATTTTCGGGCAGACTGCAGTTGTTTATCTCCTTTGACACAAAAAGGAGATGCGTTTCCCACTTTCCATTTCATAAAACTAATTTCCCATCTCCCTCTTCTTCTTCCCCGATGCTCTCATTAACCATAATATCCAAAATTAGTATTTTTATGCAATTCTATTAAATTCACACGAATTTATATACACAAACATTATATTATATTAAAAGCGGTCCAAATTCGTATATTAATGGTTTGGTGTAGATAAGCACAACAAAATGGCACGAAATTGATTTCAAAAGTTAAAGTACACTAAACAGTGATAACATACATGAATATATTATTTATATATATATAATACGGTTTAAAAATAAAGATTTGATTTCTATAGATCGAATACAAATGTTTTCGTAAGAAAAATAATTTTATTTAGAATATAAACTATATATATTGAATTTTTATAATTTATTTCAGTATAAGAAAGTTGAAGGAATTATAATCTTAAAAAATAAAACGAGGGTAAAATCTTACGGGGAAAGTAGTATGGTTTATTAAGAATGTATATTACGTAAATATGAAGATCAAAAGCAAAGAAACCACAAGGACAAAGAGTTAAAAATAATAAAAATACAATATTATAGAAATTTGTACATCCTAGAGTAACCCAAGAATTGTTTCGGGCAAGTACACCGTACTGGTCATCGAGTATTTTTTACAGGTTTCTGGACCTATTTTAGGCCGGAATCTATAAATTTAAGCGGTCGTTTGGATGGCAATAAATAAGTTGTTTTTTGGCTTATAAAAAGTAAAAGTTAAAAGGTCAATATGGATAAACAAAATCTACCATTTTTTAAAAGTAACTTTTCAACTTATTTCTAAAGCAATTTTTTTTGCTTTTCGACTTACACAAGTCGATTTTTTATAAGAAAAAATTCAATAAAAAATACATTTCAAAAAATTCCAAAAAAATTGAAATTTCAATTTTCAGATTTCAAATTTCAAATTTTAAAATTTCAATATTCAAATTTGAAATTTCAAAATTTCAAAATTCAAAATTCAAATTTCAAATTTCAAATTTCGATTTTCCAATTTCAAAATTTCAAAATTCAAATTTCAAATTTTAAAATTTTAAAATTTCAAATATTAAAGATTCAAAATTTCAGATTTCAAAATTTAAAATTCAAAATTTCGAATTTCAAATTTCAAAATTTCAAAATTCAAATTTTCAAATTTCAAACTACAAATTATAAAAATCAAAATTTCAATTCAAAATTTCAAATTTCAAATTTTAAAATTTCAAAAATTCAAAATTTTCAAAAATTCAAATTTCAAATTTCAAAATTTCAAATTTCAAATTTCAAATTTCAAAAATTCAAAAATTCAAATTTCAAAATTTTCAAATTTCAAATTTCAAATATTCAAAATTCAAAATTTCAAAACTCAAAATTTCAAAATTCAAAATTTCAAATTTCAAAATTTCTAATCAAAATTCAAATTTTCGAGTTTCAAAATTTTGAACTTTAAATTTCAAAACTTTGATCTTAGAAATTTCGAATTTTTAGAATTCAAAATTTTTAAATTTTGAACTTTAAAATTTTGAATTTTCAAAATTTCAAATTTGAAAATTTCAAATTCGAAATTTTACATTTTAAATTTTCAAAATTTCAAATTTGAACTTTTAAACTTTTTTTTTCAATTTTGACTTGTAAGTCAAAAGTTTTCCAAATATACTTTTTCACTTTTTAACTTTCTAAAAGCAAAAGGACATTTGAAATAAGCAAAAGTCCTATTGTTTTTTTTGCCAAACGGGCCCTAAAGGTTCGTGCCCGCTTTCCTGAGTATGCTCGGACCGAGTGATGTGGTAGATTAGGCACCGAGCCTATGCGGCAATGTGTGTTAGTACATGGGTATCGCATGCCTAAAACGGCAATATTTATAAGTTACAGCAGGCTTAATTTTGGTATACGATTTGGTATAGAGCCGGCTTAGTTTTTGAATTTAGGGACGAAATTCATTTTAACGGGGAGAATCTAATACCTTGAAAAATCAAATAGTATTCTAATTGAATAATAATAATAATATGATAGTATGAAAAATAGTGGAATCGATGGATTGATTAAATAAATTAAAAAGAAGGATGGGTAAAATGGTCATTTTTAAGACATTGGAATTTGGTCACGAAACTGGCGCCATCGCAACCGTCTCGTTTTTCTGATTTGAACGATATATTTGTTTGTATCGCTTGGAGCTCGTAAGAAGGTCATTAGACCGAAAACGTCGTCGAGTCGCACCGACGCCACGCAATCTGAATTTTAATTTTAATTTTCGGGCAGACTGCAGTTGTTTATCTCCTTTGACTCAAAAAGGAGATGCGTTTCCCACTTTCCATTTCAGAAAACTAGTTTGACATCTCCCTCTTCTTCTTCCCCGATGCTCTCATTAACCATAATATCCAAAATTAGTATTTTTATGCAATTCTATTAAATTCACACGAATTTATATACACAAACATTATATTATATTAAAAGCGGTCCAAATTCGTATATTAATGTTTTGGTGTAGATAAGCACAACAAAATGGCACGAAATTGATTTCAAAAGTTAAAGTACACTAAACGGTGATAACATACATGAATATATTATTTATATATATATAATACGGTTTAAAAATAAAGATTTGATTCCTATAGATCGAATACATATGTTTTCGTAAGAAATATAATTTTATTTAGAATATAAACTATATATATTGAATTTTTATAATTTATTTCAATATAAGAAAGTTGAAGGAATTATAATCTTAAAAAATAAAACGAGGGTAAAATCTTACGGGGAAAGTAGTATGGTTTATTAAGAATGTATATTACGTAAATATGAAGATCAAAAGCAAAGAAACCACAAGGACAAAGAGTTAAAAATAATAAAAATACAATATTATAGAAATTTGTACATCCTAGAGTAACCCAAGAATTGTTTCGGGCAAGTACACCGTACTGGTCATCGAGTATTTTTTACAGGTTTCTGGACCTATTTTAGGCCGGAATCTATAAATTTAAGCGGTCGTTTGGATGGCAATAAATAAGTTGTTTTTTGGCTTATAAAAAGTAAAAGTTAAAAGGTCAATATGGATAAACAAAATCTACCATTTTTTAAAAGTCACTTTTCAACTTATTTCTAAAGCAATTTTTTTTGCTTTTCGACTTACACAAGTCGATTTTTTATAAGAAAAAATTCAATAAAAAATACATTTCAAAAAATTCCAAAAAAATTGAAATTTCAATTTTCAGATTTCAAATTTCAAATTTTAAAATTTCAATATTCAAATTTGAAATTTCAAAATTTCAAAATTCAAAATTCAAATTTCAAATTTCGAATTTCAAATTTCGATTTTCCAATTTCAAAATTTCAAAATTCATATTTCAAATTTTAAAATTTTAAAATTTCAAATATTAAAGATTCAAAATTTCAGATTTCAAAATTTAAAATTCAAAATTTCGAATTTCAAATTTCAAAATTTCAAAATTCAAATTTTCAAATTTCAAACTACAAATTATAAAAATCAAAATTTCAATTCAAAATTTCAAATTTCAAATTTTAAAATTTCAAAAATTACAAATTTTCAAAAATTCAAATTTCAAATTTCAAAATTTCAAATTTCAAATTTCAAATTTCAAAAATTCAAAAATTCAAATTTCAAAATTTTCAAATTTCAAATTTCAAATATTCAAAATTCAAAATTTCAAAACTCAAAATTTCAAAATTCAAAATTTCAAATTTCAAAATTTCTAATCAAAATTCAAATTTTCGAGTTTCAAAATTTTGAACTTTAAATTTCAAAACTTTGATCTTAGAAATTTCGAATTTTTAGAATTCAAAATTTTTAAATTTTGAACTTTAAAATTTTGAATTTTCAAAATTTCAAATTTGAAAATTTCAAATTCGAAATTTTACATTTTAAATTTTCAAAATTTCAAATTTGAACTTTAAAACTTTTTTTTTCAATTTTGACTTGTAAGTCAAAAGTTTTCCAAATATACTTTTTCACTTTTTAACTTTCTAAAAGCAAAAGGACATTTGAAATAAGCAAAAGTCCTATTGTTTTTTTTGCCAAACGGGCCCTAAAGGTTCGTGCCCGCTTTCCTGAGTATGCTCGGACCGAGTGATGTGGTAGATTAGGCACCGAGCCTATGCGGCAATGTGTGTTAGTACATGGGTATCGCATGCCTAAAACGGCAATATTTATAAGTTACAGCAGGCTTAATTTTGGTATACGATTTGGTATAGAGCCGGCTTAGTTTTTGAATTTAGGGACGAAATTCATTTTAACGGGGAGAATCTAATACCTTGAAAAATCAAATAGTATTCTAATTGAATAATAATAATAATATGATAGTATGAAAAATAGTGGAATCGATGGATTGATTAAATAAATTAAAAAGAAGGATGGGTAAAATGGTCATTTTTAAGACATTGGAATTTGGTCACGAAACTGGCGCCATCGCAACCGTCTCGTTTTTCTGATTTGAACGATATATTTGTTTGTATCGCTTGGAGCTCGTAAGAAGGTCATTAGACCGAAAACGTCGTCGAGTCGCACCGACGCCACGCAATCTGAATTTTAATTTTAATTTTCGGGCAGACTGCAGTTGTTTATCTCCTTTGACTCAAAAAGGAGATGCGTTTCCCACTTTCCATTTCAGAAAACTAGTTTGACATCTCCCTCTTCTTCTTCCCCGATGCTCTCATTAACCATAATATCCAAAATTAGTATTTTTATGCAATTCTATTAAATTCACACGAATTTATATACACAAACATTATATTATATTAAAAGCGGTCCAAATTCGTATATTAATGTTTTGGTGTAGATAAGCACAACAAAATGGCACGAAATTGATTTCAAAAGTTAAAGTACACTAAACGGTGATAACATACATGAATATATTATTTATATATATATAATACGGTTTAAAAATAAAGATTTGATTCCTATAGATCGAATACATATGTTTTCGTAAGAAATATAATTTTATTTAGAATATAAACTATATATATTGAATTTTTATAATTTATTTCAATATAAGAAAGTTGAAGGAATTATAATCTTAAAAAATAAAACGAGGGTAAAATCTTACGGGGAAAGTAGTATGGTTTATTAAGAATGTATATTACGTAAATATGAAGATCAAAAGCAAAGAAACCACAAGGACAAAGAGTTAAAAATAATAAAAATACAATATTATAGAAATTTGTACATCCTAGAGTAACCCAAGAATTGTTTCGGGCAAGTACACCGTACTGGTCATCGAGTATTTTTTACAGGTTTCTGGACCTATTTTAGGCCGGAATCTATAAATTTAAGCGGTCGTTTGGATGGCAATAAATAAGTTGTTTTTTGGCTTATAAAAAGTAAAAGTTAAAAGGTCAATATGGATAAACAAAATCTACCATTTTTTAAAAGTCACTTTTCAACTTATTTCTAAAGCAATTTTTTTTGCTTTTCGACTTACACAAGTCGATTTTTTATAAGAAAAAATTCAATAAAAAATACATTTCAAAAAATTCCAAAAAAATTGAAATTTCAATTTTCAGATTTCAAATTTCAAATTTTAAAATTTCAATATTCAAATTTGAAATTTCAAAATTTCAAAATTCAAATTTCAAATTTCGAATTTCAAATTTCGATTTTCCAATTTCAAAATTTCAAAATTCAAATTTCAAATTTTAAAATTTTAAAATTTCAAATATTAAAGATTCAAAATTTCATATTTCAAAATTTAAAATTCAAAATTTCGAATTTCAAATTTCAAAATTTCAAAATTCAAATTTTCAAATTTCAAACTACAAATTATAAAAATCAAAATTTCAATTCAAAATTTCAAATTTCAAATTTTAAAATTTCAAAAATTCAAAATTTTCAAAAATTCAAATTTCAAATTTCAAAATTTCAAATTTCAAATTTCAAATTTCAAAAATTCAAAAATTCAAATTTCAAAATTTTCAAATTTCAAATTTCAAATATTCAAAATTCAAAATTTCAAAACTCAAAATTTCAAAATTCAAAATTTCAAATTTCAAAATTTCTAATCAAAATTCAAATTTTCGAGTTTCAAAATTTTGAACTTTAAATTTCAAAACTTTGATCTTAGAAATTTCGAATTTTTAGAATTCAAAATTTTTAAATTTTGAACTTTAAAATTTTGAATTTTCAAAATTTCAAATTTGAAAATTTCAAATTCGAAATTTTACATTTTAAATTTTCAAAATTTCAAATTTGAACTTTAAAACTTTTTTTTTCAATTTTGACTTGTAAGTCAAAAGTTTTCCAAATATACTTTTTCACTTTTTAACTTTCTAAAAGCAAAAGGACATTTGAAATAAGCAAAAGTCCTATTGTTTTTTTTGCCAAACGGGCCCTAAAGGTTCGTGCCCGCTTTCCTGAGTATGCTCGGACCGAGTGATGTGGTAGATTAGGCACCGAGCCTATGCGGCAATGTGTGTTAGTACATGGGTATCGCATGCCTAAAACGGCAATATTTATAAGTTACAGCAGGCTTAATTTTGGTATACGATTTGGTATAGAGCCGGCTTAGTTTTTGAATTTAGGGACGAAATTCATTTTAACGGGGAGAATCTAATACCTTGAAAAATCAAATAGTATTCTAATTGAATAATAATAATAATATGATAGTATGAAAAATAGTGGAATCGATGGATTGATTAAATAAATTAAAAAGAAGGATGGGTAAAATGGTCATTTTTAAGACATTGGAATTTGGTCACGAAACTGGCGCCATCGCAACCGTCTCGTTTTTCTGATTTGAACGATATATTTGTTTGTATCGCTTGGAGCTCGTAAGAAGGTCATTAGACCGAAAACGTCGTCGAGTCGCACCGACGCCACGCAATCTGAATTTTAATTTTAATTTTCGGGCAGACTGCAGTTGTTTATCTCCTTTGACTCAAAAAGGAGATGCGTTTCCCACTTTCCATTTCAGAAAACTAGTTTGACATCTCCCTCTTCTTCTTCCCCGATGCTCTCATTAACCATAATATCCAAAATTAGTATTTTTATGCAATTCTATTAAATTCACACGAATTTATATACACAAACATTATATTATATTAAAAGCGGTCCAAATTCGTATATTAATGTTTTGGTGTAGATAAGCACAACAAAATGGCACGAAATTGATTTCAAAAGTTAAAGTACACTAAACGGTGATAACATACATGAATATATTATTTATATATATATAATACGGTTTAAAAATAAAGATTTGATTCCTATAGATCGAATACATATGTTTTCGTAAGAAATATAATTTTATTTAGAATATAAACTATATATATTGAATTTTTATAATTTATTTCAATATAAGAAAGTTGAAGGAATTATAATCTTAAAAAATAAAACGAGGGTAAAATCTTACGGGGAAAGTAGTATGGTTTATTAAGAATGTATATTACGTAAATATGAAGATCAAAAGCAAAGAAACCACAAGGACAAAGAGTTAAAAATAATAAAAATACAATATTATAGAAATTTGTACATCCTAGAGTAACCCAAGAATTGTTTCGGGCAAGTACACCGTACTGGTCATCGAGTATTTTTTACAGGTTTCTGGACCTATTTTAGGCCGGAATCTATAAATTTAAGCGGTCGTTTGGATGGCAATAAATAAGTTGTTTTTTGGCTTATAAAAAGTAAAAGTTAAAAGGTCAATATGGATAAACAAAATCTACCATTTTTTAAAAGTCACTTTTCAACTTATTTCTAAAGCAATTTTTTTTGCTTTTCGACTTACACAAGTCGATTTTTTATAAGAAAAAATTCAATAAAAAATACATTTCAAAAAATTCCAAAAAAATTGAAATTTCAATTTTCAGATTTCAAATTTCAAATTTTAAAATTTCAATATTCAAATTTGAAATTTCAAAATTTCAAAATTCAAAATTCAAATTTCAAATTTCGAATTTCAAATTTCGATTTTCCAATTTCAAAATTTCAAAATTCATATTTCAAATTTTAAAATTTTAAAATTTCAAATATTAAAGATTCAAAATTTCAGATTTCAAAATTTAAAATTCAAAATTTCGAATTTCAAATTTCAAAATTTCAAAATTCAAATTTTCAAATTTCAAACTACAAATTATAAAAATCAAAATTTCAATTCAAAATTTCAAATTTCAAATTTTAAAATTTCAAAAATTCAAAATTTTCAAAAATTCAAATTTCAAATTTCAAAATTTCAAATTTCAAATTTCAAATTTCAAAAATTCAAAAATTCAAATTTCAAAATTTTCAAATTTCAAATTTCAAATATTCAAAATTCAAAATTTCAAAACTCAAAATTTCAAAATTCAAAATTTCAAATTTCAAAATTTCTAATCAAAATTCAAATTTTCGAGTTTCAAAATTTTGAACTTTAAATTTCAAAACTTTGATCTTAGAAATTTCGAATTTTTAGAATTCAAAATTTTTAAATTTTGAACTTTAAAATTTTGAATTTTCAAAATTTCAAATTTGAAAATTTCAAATTCGAAATTTTACATTTTAAATTTTCAAAATTTCAAATTTGAACTTTAAAACTTTTTTTTTCAATTTTGACTTGTAAGTCAAAAGTTTTCCAAATATACTTTTTCACTTTTTAACTTTCTAAAAGCAAAAGGACATTTGAAATAAGCAAAAGTCCTATTGTTTTTTTTGCCAAACGGGCCCTAAAGGTTCGTGCCCGCTTTCCTGAGTATGCTCGGACCGAGTGATGTGGTAGATTAGGCACCGAGCCTATGCGGCAATGTGTGTTAGTACATGGGTATCGCATGCCTAAAACGGCAATATTTATAAGTTACAGCAGGCTTAATTTTGGTATACGATTTGGTATAGAGCCGGCTTAGTTTTTGAATTTAGGGACGAAATTCATTTTAACGGGGAGAATCTAATACCTTGAAAAATCAAATAGTATTCTAATTGAATAATAATAATAATATGATAGTATGAAAAATAGTGGAATCGATGGATTGATTAAATAAATTAAAAAGAAGGATGGGTAAAATGGTCATTTTTAAGACATTGGAATTTGGTCACGAAACTGGCGCCATCGCAACCGTCTCGTTTTTCTGATTTGAACGATATATTTGTTTGTATCGCTTGGAGCTCGTAAGAAGGTCATTAGACCGAAAACGTCGTCGAGTCGCACCGACGCCACGCAATCTGAATTTTAATTTTAATTTTCGGGCAGACTGCAGTTGTTTATCTCCTTTGACTCAAAAAGGAGATGCGTTTCCCACTTTCCATTTCAGAAAACTAGTTTGACATCTCCCTCTTCTTCTTCCCCGATGCTCTCATTAACCATAATATCCAAAATTAGTATTTTTATGCAATTCTATTAAATTCACACGAATTTATATACACAAACATTATATTATATTAAAAGCGGTCCAAATTCGTATATTAATGTTTTGGTGTAGATAAGCACAACAAAATGGCACGAAATTGATTTCAAAAGTTAAAGTACACTAAACGGTGATAACATACATGAATATATTATTTATATATATATAATACGGTTTAAAAATAAAGATTTGATTCCTATAGATCGAATACATATGTTTTCGTAAGAAATATAATTTTATTTAGAATATAAACTATATATATTGAATTTTTATAATTTATTTCAATATAAGAAAGTTGAAGGAATTATAATCTTAAAAAATAAAACGAGGGTAAAATCTTACGGGGAAAGTAGTATGGTTTATTAAGAATGTATATTACGTAAATATGAAGATCAAAAGCAAAGAA
Organism: Allium fistulosum; assembly: GCA_030737815.1. Classification (NCBI taxonomy): domain Eukaryota; kingdom Viridiplantae; phylum Streptophyta; class Magnoliopsida; order Asparagales; family Amaryllidaceae; genus Allium; species Allium fistulosum. The sequence goes on from CM060905.1 coordinate 706,267,008, forward strand.
ACCACAAGGACAAAGAGTTAAAAATAATAAAAATACAATATTATAGAAATTTGTACATCCTAGAGTAACCCAAGAATTGTTTCGGGCAAGTACACCGTACTGGTCATCGAGTATTTTTTACAGGTTTCTGGACCTATTTTAGGCCGGAATCTATAAATTTAAGCGGTCGTTTGGATGGCAATAAATAAGTTGTTTTTTGGCTTATAAAAAGTAAAAGTTAAAAGGTCAATATGGATAAACAAAATCTACCATTTTTTAAAAGTCACTTTTCAACTTATTTCTAAAGCAATTTTTTTTGCTTTTCGACTTACACAAGTCGATTTTTTATAAGAAAAAATTCAATAAAAAATACATTTCAAAAAATTCCAAAAAAATTGAAATTTCAATTTTCAGATTTCAAATTTCAAATTTTAAAATTTCAATATTCAAATTTGAAATTTCAAAATTTCAAAATTCAAAATTCAAATTTCAAATTTCGAATTTCAAATTTCGATTTTCCAATTTCAAAATTTCAAAATTCATATTTCAAATTTTAAAATTTTAAAATTTCAAATATTAAAGATTCAAAATTTCAGATTTCAAAATTTAAAATTCAAAATTTCGAATTTCAAATTTCAAAATTTCAAAATTCAAATTTTCAAATTTCAAACTACAAATTATAAAAATCAAAATTTCAATTCAAAATTTCAAATTTTAAAATTTCAAAAATTCAAAATTTTCAAAAATTCAAATTTCAAATTTCAAAATTTCAAATTTCAAATTTCAAATTTCAAAAATTCAAAAATTCAAATTTCAAAATTTTCAAATTTCAAATTTCAAATATTCAAAATTCAAAATTTCAAAACTCAAAATTTCAAAATTCAAAATTTCAAATTTCAAAATTTCTAATCAAAATTCAAATTTTCGAGTTTCAAAATTTTGAACTTTAAATTTCAAAACTTTGATCTTAGAAATTTCGAATTTTTAGAATTCAAAATTTTTAAATTTTGAACTTTAAAATTTTGAATTTTCAAAATTTCAAATTTGAAAATTTCAAATTCGAAATTTTACATTTTAAATTTTCAAAATTTCAAATTTGAACTTTAAAACTTTTTTTTTCAATTTTGACTTGTAAGTCAAAAGTTTTCCAAATATACTTTTTCACTTTTTAACTTTCTAAAAGCAAAAGGACATTTGAAATAAGCAAAAGTCCTATTGTTTTTTTTGCCAAACGGGCCCTAAAGGTTCGTGCCCGCTTTCCTGAGTATGCTCGGACCGAGTGATGTGGTAGATTAGGCACCGAGCCTATGCGGCAATGTGTGTTAGTACATGGGTATCGCATGCCTAAAACGGCAATATTTATAAGTTACAGCAGGCTTAATTTTGGTATACGATTTGGTATAGAGCCGGCTTAGTTTTTGAATTTAGGGACGAAATTCATTTTAACGGGGAGAATCTAATACCTTGAAAAATCAAATAGTATTCTAATTGAATAATAATAATAATATGATAGTATGAAAAATAGTGGAATCGATGGATTGATTAAATAAATTAAAAAGAAGGATGGGTAAAATGGTCATTTTTAAGACATTGGAATTTGGTCACGAAACTGGCGCCATCGCAACCGTCTCGTTTTTCTGATTTGAACGATATATTTGTTTGTATCGCTTGGAGCTCGTAAGAAGGTCATTAGACCGAAAACGTCGTCGAGTCGCACCGACGCCACGCAATCTGAATTTTAATTTTAATTTTCGGGCAGACTGCAGTTGTTTATCTCCTTTGACTCAAAAAGGAGATGCGTTTCCCACTTTCCATTTCAGAAAACTAGTTTGACATCTCCCTCTTCTTCTTCCCCGATGCTCTCATTAACCATAATATCCAAAATTAGTATTTTTATGCAATTCTATTAAATTCACACGAATTTATATACACAAACATTATATTATATTAAAAGCGGTCCAAATTCGTATATTAATGTTTTGGTGTAGATAAGCACAACAAAATGGCACGAAATTGATTTCAAAAGTTAAAGTACACTAAACGGTGATAACATACATGAATATATTATTTATATATATATAATACGGTTTAAAAATAAAGATTTGATTCCTATAGATCGAATACATATGTTTTCGTAAGAAATATAATTTTATTTAGAATATAAACTATATATATTGAATTTTTATAATTTATTTCAATATAAGAAAGTTGAAGGAATTATAATCTTAAAAAATAAAACGAGGGTAAAATCTTACGGGGAAAGTAGTATGGTTTATTAAGAATGTATATTACGTAAATATGAAGATCAAAAGCAAAGAAACCACAAGGACAAAGAGTTAAAAATAATAAAAATACAATATTATAGAAATTTGTACATCCTAGAGTAACCCAAGAATTGTTTCGGGCAAGTACACCGTACTGGTCATCGAGTATTTTTTACAGGTTTCTGGACCTATTTTAGGCCGGAATCTATAAATTTAAGCGGTCGTTTGGATGGCAATAAATAAGTTGTTTTTTGGCTTATAAAAAGTAAAAGTTAAAAGGTCAATATGGATAAACAAAATCTACCATTTTTTAAAAGTCACTTTTCAACTTATTTCTAAAGCAATTTTTTTTGCTTTTCGACTTACACAAGTCGATTTTTTATAAGAAAAAATTCAATAAAAAATACATTTCAAAAAATTCCAAAAAAATTGAAATTTCAATTTTCAGATTTCAAATTTCAAATTTTAAAATTTCAATATTCAAATTTGAAATTTCAAAATTTCAAAATTCAAAATTCAAATTTCAAATTTCGAATTTCAAATTTCGATTTTCCAATTTCAAAATTTCAAAATTCATATTTCAAATTTTAAAATTTTAAAATTTCAAATATTAAAGATTCAAAATTTCAGATTTCAAAATTTAAAATTCAAAATTTCGAATTTCAAATTTCAAAATTTCAAAATTCAAATTTTCAAATTTCAAACTACAAATTATAAAAATCAAAATTTCAATTCAAAATTTCAAATTTCAAATTTTAAAATTTCAAAAATTCAAAATTTTCAAAAATTCAAATTTCAAATTTCAAAATTTCAAATTTCAAATTTCAAATTTCAAAAATTCAAAAATTCAAATTTCAAAATTTTCAAATTTCAAATTTCAAATATTCAAAATTCAAAATTTCAAAACTCAAAATTTCAAAATTCAAAATTTCAAATTTCAAAATTTCTAATCAAAATTCAAATTTTCGAGTTTCAAAATTTTGAACTTTAAATTTCAAAACTTTGATCTTAGAAATTTCGAATTTTTAGAATTCAAAATTTTTAAATTTTGAACTTTAAAATTTTGAATTTTCAAAATTTCAAATTTGAAAATTTCAAATTCGAAATTTTACATTTTAAATTTTCAAAATTTCAAATTTGAACTTTAAAACTTTTTTTTTCAATTTTGACTTGTAAGTCAAAAGTTTTCCAAATATACTTTTTCACTTTTTAACTTTCTAAAAGCAAAAGGACATTTGAAATAAGCAAAAGTCCTATTGTTTTTTTTGCCAAACGGGCCCTAAAGGTTCGTGCCCGCTTTCCTGAGTATGCTCGGACCGAGTGATGTGGTAGATTAGGCACCGAGCCTATGCGGCAATGTGTGTTAGTACATGGGTATCGCATGCCTAAAACGGCAATATTTATAAGTTACAGCAGGCTTAATTTTGGTATACGATTTGGTATAGAGCCGGCTTAGTTTTTGAATTTAGGGACGAAATTCATTTTAACGGGGAGAATCTAATACCTTGAAAAATCAAATAGTATTCTAATTGAATAATAATAATAATATGATAGTATGAAAAATAGTGGAATCGATGGATTGATTAAATAAATTAAAAAGAAGGATGGGTAAAATGGTCATTTTTAAGACATTGGAATTTGGTCACGAAACTGGCGCCATCGCAACCGTCTCGTTTTTCTGATTTGAACGATATATTTGTTTGTATCGCTTGGAGCTCGTAAGAAGGTCATTAGACCGAAAACGTCGTCGAGTCGCACCGACGCCACGCAATCTGAATTTTAATTTTAATTTTCGGGCAGACTGCAGTTGTTTATCTCCTTTGACTCAAAAAGGAGATGCGTTTCCCACTTTCCATTTCAGAAAACTAGTTTGACATCTCCCTCTTCTTCTTCCCCGATGCTCTCATTAACCATAATATCCAAAATTAGTATTTTTATGCAATTCTATTAAATTCACACGAATTTATATACACAAACATTATATTATATTAAAAGCGGTCCAAATTCGTATATTAATGTTTTGGTGTAGATAAGCACAACAAAATGGCACGAAATTGATTTCAAAAGTTAAAGTACACTAAACGGTGATAACATACATGAATATATTATTTATATATATATAATACGGTTTAAAAATAAAGATTTGATTCCTATAGATCGAATACATATGTTTTCGTAAGAAATATAATTTTATTTAGAATATAAACTATATATATTGAATTTTTATAATTTATTTCAATATAAGAAAGTTGAAGGAATTATAATCTTAAAAAATAAAACGAGGGTAAAATCTTACGGGGAAAGTAGTATGGTTTATTAAGAATGTATATTACGTAAATATGAAGATCAAAAGCAAAGAAACCACAAGGACAAAGAGTTAAAAATAATAAAAATACAATATTATAGAAATTTGTACATCCTAGAGTAACCCAAGAATTGTTTCGGGCAAGTACACCGTACTGGTCATCGAGTATTTTTTACAGGTTTCTGGACCTATTTTAGGCCGGAATCTATAAATTTAAGCGGTCGTTTGGATGGCAATAAATAAGTTGTTTTTTGGCTTATAAAAAGTAAAAGTTAAAAGGTCAATATGGATAAACAAAATCTACCATTTTTTAAAAGTCACTTTTCAACTTATTTCTAAAGCAATTTTTTTTGCTTTTCGACTTACACAAGTCGATTTTTTATAAGAAAAAATTCAATAAAAAATACATTTCAAAAAATTCCAAAAAAATTGAAATTTCAATTTTCAGATTTCAAATTTCAAATTTTAAAATTTCAATATTCAAATTTGAAATTTCAAAATTTCAAAATTCAAAATTCAAATTTCAAATTTCGAATTTCAAATTTCGATTTTCCAATTTCAAAATTTCAAAATTCATATTTCAAATTTTAAAATTTTAAAATTTCAAATATTAAAGATTCAAAATTTCAGATTTCAAAATTTAAAATTCAAAATTTCGAATTTCAAATTTCAAAATTTCAAAATTCAAATTTTCAAATTTCAAACTACAAATTATAAAAATCAAAATTTCAATTCAAAATTTCAAATTTCAAATTTTAAAATTTCAAAAATTCAAAATTTTCAAAAATTCAAATTTCAAATTTCAAAATTTCAAATTTCAAATTTCAAATTTCAAAAATTCAAAAATTCAAATTTCAAAATTTTCAAATTTCAAATTTCAAATATTCAAAATTCAAAATTTCAAAACTCAAAATTTCAAAATTCAAAATTTCAAATTTCAAAATTTCTAATCAAAATTCAAATTTTCGAGTTTCAAAATTTTGAACTTTAAATTTCAAAACTTTGATCTTAGAAATTTCGAATTTTTAGAATTCAAAATTTTTAAATTTTGAACTTTAAAATTTTGAATTTTCAAAATTTCAAATTTGAAAATTTCAAATTCGAAATTTTACATTTTAAATTTTCAAAATTTTAAATTTGAACTTTAAAACTTTTTTTTTCAATTTTGACTTGTAAGTCAAAAGTTTTCCAAATATACTTTTTCACTTTTTAACTTTCTAAAAGCAAAAGGACATTTGAAATAAGCAAAAGTCCTATTGTTTTTTTTGCCAAACGGGCCCTAAAGGTTCGTGCCCGCTTTCCTGAGTATGCTCGGACCGAGTGATGTGGTAGATTAGGCACCGAGCCTATGCGGCAATGTGTGTTAGTACATGGGTATCGCATGCCTAAAACGGCAATATTTATAAGTTACAGCAGGCTTAATTTTGGTATACGATTTGGTATAGAGCCGGCTTAGTTTTTGAATTTAGGGACGAAATTCATTTTAACGGGGAGAATCTAATACCTTGAAAAATCAAATAGTATTCTAATTGAATAATAATAATAATATGATAGTATGAAAAATAGTGGAATCGATGGATTGATTAAATAAATTAAAAAGAAGGATGGGTAAAATGGTCATTTTTAAGACATTGGAATTTGGTCACGAAACTGGCGCCATCGCAACCGTCTCGTTTTTCTGATTTGAACGATATATTTGTTTGTATCGCTTGGAGCTCGTAAGAAGGTCATTAGACCGAAAACGTCGTCGAGTCGCACCGACGCCACGCAATCTGAATTTTAATTTTAATTTTCGGGCAGACTGCAGTTGTTTATCTCCTTTGACTCAAAAAGGAGATGCGTTTCCCACTTTCCATTTCAGAAAACTAGTTTGACATCTCCCTCTTCTTCTTCCCCGATGCTCTCATTAACCATAATATCCAAAATTAGTATTTTTATGCAATTCTATTAAATTCACACGAATTTATATACACAAACATTATATTATATTAAAAGCGGTCCAAATTCGTATATTAATGTTTTGGTGTAGATAAGCACAACAAAATGGCACGAAATTGATTTCAAAAGTTAAAGTACACTAAACGGTGATAACATACATGAATATATTATTTATATATATATAATACGGTTTAAAAATAAAGATTTGATTCCTATAGATCGAATACATATGTTTTCGTAAGAAATATAATTTTATTTAGAATATAAACTATATATATTGAATTTTTATAATTTATTTCAATATAAGAAAGTTGAAGGAATTATAATCTTAAAAAATAAAACGAGGGTAAAATCTTACGGGGAAAGTAGTATGGTTTATTAAGAATGTATATTACGTAAATATGAAGATCAAAAGCAAAGAAACCACAAGGACAAAGAGTTAAAAATAATAAAAATACAATATTATAGAAATTTGTACATCCTAGAGTAACCCAAGAATTGTTTCGGGCAAGTACACCGTACTGGTCATCGAGTATTTTTTACAGGTTTCTGGACCTATTTTAGGCCGGAATCTATAAATTTAAGCGGTCGTTTGGATGGCAATAAATAAGTTGTTTTTTGGCTTATAAAAAGTAAAAGTTAAAAGGTCAATATGGATAAACAAAATCTACCATTTTTTAAAAGTCACTTTTCAACTTATTTCTAAAGCAATTTTTTTTGCTTTTCGACTTACACAAGTCGATTTTTTATAAGAAAAAATTCAATAAAAAATACATTTCAAAAAATTCCAAAAAAATTGAAATTTCAATTTTCAGATTTCAAATTTCAAATTTTAAAATTTCAATATTCAAATTTGAAATTTCAAAATTTCAAAATTCAAAATTCAAATTTCAAATTTCGAATTTCAAATTTCGATTTTCCAATTTCAAAATTTCAAAATTCATATTTCAAATTTTAAAATTTTAAAATTTCAAATATTAAAGATTCAAAATTTCAGATTTCAAAATTTAAAATTCAAAATTTCGAATTTCAAATTTCAAAATTTCAAAATTCAAATTTTCAAATTTCAAACTACAAATTATAAAAATCAAAATTTCAATTCAAAATTTCAAATTTCAAATTTTAAAATTTCAAAAATTCAAAATTTTCAAAAATTCAAATTTCAAATTTCAAAATTTCAAATTTCAAATTTCAAATTTCAAAAATTCAAAAATTCAAATTTCAAAATTTTCAAATTTCAAATTTCAAATATTCAAAATTCAAAATTTCAAAACTCAAAATTTCAAAATTCAAAATTTCAAATTTCAAAATTTCTAATCAAAATTCAAATTTTCGAGTTTCAAAATTTTGAACTTTAAATTTCAAAACTTTGATCTTAGAAATTTCGAATTTTTAGAATTCAAAATTTTTAAATTTTGAACTTTAAAATTTTGAATTTTCAAAATTTCAAATTTGAAAATTTCAAATTCGAAATTTTACATTTTAAATTTTCAAAATTTCAAATTTGAACTTTAAAACTTTTTTTTTCAATTTTGACTTGTAAGTCAAAAGTTTTCCAAATATACTTTTTCACTTTTTAACTTTCTAAAAGCAAAAGGACATTTGAAATAAGCAAAAGTCCTATTGTTTTTTTTGCCAAACGGGCCCTAAAGGTTCGTGCCCGCTTTCCTGAGTATGCTCGGACCGAGTGATGTGGTAGATTAGGCACCGAGCCTATGCGGCAATGTGTGTTAGTACATGGGTATCGCATGCCTAAAACGGCAATATTTATAAGTTACAGCAGGCTTAATTTTGGTATACGATTTGGTATAGAGCCGGCTTAGTTTTTGAATTTAGGGACGAAATTCATTTTAACGGGGAGAATCTAATACCTTGAAAAATCAAATAGTATTCTAATTGAATAATAATAATAATATGATAGTATGAAAAATAGTGGAATCGATGGATTGATTAAATAAATTAAAAAGAAGGATGGGTAAAATGGTCATTTTTAAGACATTGGAATTTGGTCACGAAACTGGCGCCATCGCAACCGTCTCGTTTTTCTGATTTGAACGATATATTTGTTTGTATCGCTTGGAGCTCGTAAGAAGGTCATTAGACCGAAAACGTCGTCGAGTCGCACCGACGCCACGCAATCTGAATTTTAATTTTAATTTTCGGGCAGACTGCAGTTGTTTATCTCCTTTGACTCAAAAAGGAGATGCGTTTCCCACTTTCCATTTCAGAAAACTAGTTTGACATCTCCCTCTTCTTCTTCCCCGATGCTCTCATTAACCATAATATCCAAAATTAGTATTTTTATGCAATTCTATTAAATTCACACGAATTTATATACACAAACATTATATTATATTAAAAGCGGTCCAAATTCGTATATTAATGTTTTGGTGTAGATAAGCACAACAAAATGGCACGAAATTGATTTCAAAAGTTAAAGTACACTAAACGGTGATAACATACATGAATATATTATTTATATATATATAATACGGTTTAAAAATAAAGATTTGATTCCTATAGATCGAATACATATGTTTTCGTAAGAAATATAATTTTATTTAGAATATAAACTATATATATTGAATTTTTATAATTTATTTCAATATAAGAAAGTTGAAGGAATTATAATCTTAAAAAATAAAACGAGGGTAAAATCTTACGGGGAAAGTAGTATGGTTTATTAAGAATGTATATTACGTAAATATGAAGATCAAAAGCAAAGAAACCACAAGGACAAAGAGTTAAAAATAATAAAAATACAATATTATAGAAATTTGTACATCCTAGAGTAACCCAAGAATTGTTTCGGGCAAGTACACCGTACTGGTCATCGAGTATTTTTTACAGGTTTCTGGACCTATTTTAGGCCGGAATCTATAAATTTAAGCGGTCGTTTGGATGGCAATAAATAAGTTGTTTTTTGGCTTATAAAAAGTAAAAGTTAAAAGGTCAATATGGATAAACAAAATCTACCATTTTTTAAAAGTCACTTTTCAACTTATTTCTAAAGCAATTTTTTTTGCTTTTCGACTTACACAAGTCGATTTTTTATAAGAAAAAATTCAATAAAAAATACATTTCAAAAAATTCCAAAAAAATTGAAATTTCAATTTTCAGATTTCAAATTTCAAATTTTAAAATTTCAATATTCAAATTTGAAATTTCAAAATTTCAAAATTCAAAATTCAAATTTCAAATTTCGAATTTCAAATTTCGATTTTCCAATTTCAAAATTTCAAAATTCATATTTCAAATTTTAAAATTTTAAAATTTCAAATATTAAAGATTCAAAATTTCAGATTTCAAAATTTAAAATTCAAAATTTCGAATTTCAAATTTCAAAATTTCAAAATTCAAATTTTCAAATTTCAAACTACAAATTATAAAAATCAAAATTTCAATTCAAAATTTCAAATTTCAAATTTTAAAATTTCAAAAATTCAAAATTTTCAAAAATTCAAATTTCAAATTTCAAAATTTCAAATTTCAAATTTCAAATTTCAAAAATTCAAATTTCAAAATTTTCAAATTTCAAATTTCAAATATTCAAAATTCAAAATTTCAAAACTCAAAATTTCAAAATTCAAAATTTCAAATTTCAAAATTTCTAATCAAAATTCAAATTTTCGAGTTTCAAAATTTTGAACTTTAAATTTCAAAACTTTGATCTTAGAAATTTCGAATTTTTAGAATTCAAAATTTTTAAATTTTGAACTTTAAAATTTTGAATTTTCAAAATTTCAAATTTGAAAATTTCAAATTCGAAATTTTACATTTTAAATTTTCAAAATTTCAAATTTGAACTTTAAAACTTTTTTTTTCAATTTTGACTTGTAAGTCAAAAGTTTTCCAAATATACTTTTTCACTTTTTAACTTTCTAAAAGCAAAAGGACATTTGAAATAAGCAAAAGTCCTATTGTTTTTTTTGCCAAACGGGCCCTAAAGGTTCGTGCCCGCTTTCCTGAGTATGCTCGGACCGAGTGATGTGGTAGATTAGGCACCGAGCCTATGCGGCAATGTGTGTTAGTACATGGGTATCGCATGCCTAAAACGGCAATATTTATAAGTTACAGCAGGCTTAATTTTGGTATACGATTTGGTATAGAGCCGGCTTAGTTTTTGAATTTAGGGACGAAATTCATTTTAACGGGGAGAATCTAATACCTTGAAAAATCAAATAGTATTCTAATTGAATAATAATAATAATATGATAGTATGAAAAATAGTGGAATCGATGGATTGATTAAATAAATTAAAAAGAAGGATGGGTAAAATGGTCATTTTTAAGACATTGGAATTTGGTCACGAAACTGGCGCCATCGCAACCGTCTCGTTTTTCTGATTTGAACGATATATTTGTTTGTATCGCTTGGAGCTCGTAAGAAGGTCATTAGACCGAAAACGTCGTCGAGTCGCACCGACGCCACGCAATCTGAATTTTAATTTTAATTTTCGGGCAGACTGCAGTTGTTTATCTCCTTTGACTCAAAAAGGAGATGCGTTTCCCACTTTCCATTTCAGAAAACTAGTTTGACATCTCCCTCTTCTTCTTCCCCGATGCTCTCATTAACCATAATATCCAAAATTAGTATTTTTATGCAATTCTATTAAATTCACACGAATTTATATACACAAACATTATATTATATTAAAAGCGGTCCAAATTCGTATATTAATGTTTTGGTGTAGATAAGCACAACAAAATGGCACGAAATTGATTTCAAAAGTTAAAGTACACTAAACGGTGATAACATACATGAATATATTATTTATATATATATAATACGGTTTAAAAATAAAGATTTGATTCCTATAGATCGAATACATATGTTTTCGTAAGAAATATAATTTTATTTAGAATATAAACTATATATATTGAATTTTTATAATTTATTTCAATATAAGAAAGTTGAAGGAATTATAATCTTAAAAAATAAAACGAGGGTAAAATCTTACGGGGAAAGTAGTATGGTTTATTAAGAATGTATATTACGTAAATATGAAGATCAAAAGCAAAGAAACCACAAGGACAAAGAGTTAAAAATAATAAAAATACAATATTATAGAAATTTGTACATCCTAGAGTAACCCAAGAATTGTTTCGGGCAAGTACACCGTACTGGTCATCGAGTATTTTTTACAGGTTTCTGGACCTATTTTAGGCCGGAATCTATAAATTTAAGCGGTCGTTTGGATGGCAATAAATAAGTTGTTTTTTGGCTTATAAAAAGTAAAAGTTAAAAGGTCAATATGGATAAACAAAATCTACCATTTTTTAAAAGTCACTTTTCAACTTATTTCTAAAGCAATTTTTTTTGCTTTTCGACTTACACAAGTCGATTTTTTATAAGAAAAAATTCAATAAAAAATACATTTCAAAAAATTCCAAAAAAATTGAAATTTCAATTTTCAGATTTCAAATTTCAAATTTTAAAATTTCAATATTCAAATTTGAAATTTCAAAATTTCAAAATTCAAAATTCAAATTTCAAATTTCGAATTTCAAATTTCGATTTTCCAATTTCAAAATTTCAAAATTCATATTTCAAATTTTAAAATTTTAAAATTTCAAATATTAAAGATTCAAAATTTCAGATTTCAAAATTTAAAATTCAAAATTTCGAATTTCAAATTTCAAAATTTCAAAATTCAAATTTTCAAATTTCAAACTACAAATTATAAAAATCAAAATTTCAATTCAAAATTTCAAATTTCAAATTTTAAAATTTCAAAAATTCAAAATTTTCAAAAATTCAAATTTCAAATTTCAAAATTTCAAATTTCAAATTTCAAATTTCAAAAATTCAAAAATTCAAATTTCAAAATTTTCAAATTTCAAATTTCAAATATTCAAAATTCAAAATTTCAAAACTCAAAATTTCAAAATTCAAAATTTCAAATTTCAAAATTTCTAATCAAAATTCAAATTTTCGAGTTTCAAAATTTTGAACTTTAAATTTCAAAACTTTGATCTTAGAAATTTCGAATTTTTAGAATTCAAAATTTTTAAATTTTGAACTTTAAAATTTTGAATTTTCAAAATTTCAAATTTGAAAATTTCAAATTCGAAATTTTACATTTTAAATTTTCAAAATTTCAAATTTGAACTTTAAAACTTTTTTTTTCAATTTTGACTTGTAAGTCAAAAGTTTTCCAAATATACTTTTTCACTTTTTAACTTTCTAAAAGCAAAAGGACATTTGAAATAAGCAAAAGTCCTATTGTTTTTTTTGCCAAACGGGCCCTAAAGGTTCGTGCCCGCTTTCCTGAGTATGCTCGGACCGAGTGATGTGGTAGATTAGGCACCGAGCCTATGCGGCAATGTGTGTTAGTACATGGGTATCGCATGCCTAAAACGGCAATATTTATAAGTTACAGCAGGCTTAATTTTGGTATACGATTTGGTATAGAGCCGGCTTAGTTTTTGAATTTAGGGACGAAATTCATTTTAACGGGGAGAATCTAATACCTTGAAAAATCAAATAGTATTCTAATTGAATAATAATAATAATATGATAGTATGAAAAATAGTGGAATCGATGGATTGATTAAATAAATTAAAAAGAAGGATGGGTAAAATGGTCATTTTTAAGACATTGGAATTTGGTCACGAAACTGGCGCCATCGCAACCGTCTCGTTTTTCTGATTTGAACGATATATTTGTTTGTATCGCTTGGAGCTCGTAAGAAGGTCATTAGACCGAAAACGTCGTCGAGTCGCACCGACGCCACGCAATCTGAATTTTAATTTTAATTTTCGGGCAGACTGCAGTTGTTTATCTCCTTTGACTCAAAAAGGAGATGCGTTTCCCACTTTCCATTTCAGAAAACTAGTTTGACATCTCCCTCTTCTTCTTCCCCGATGCTCTCATTAACCATAATATCCAAAATTAGTATTTTTATGCAATTCTATTAAATTCACACGAATTTATATACACAAACATTATATTATATTAAAAGCGGTCCAAATTCGTATATTAATGTTTTGGTGTAGATAAGCACAACAAAATGGCACGAAATTGATTTCAAAAGTTAAAGTACACTAAACGGTGATAACATACATGAATATATTATTTATATATATATAATACGGTTTAAAAATAAAGATTTGATTCCTATAGATCGAATACATATGTTTTCGTAAGAAATATAATTTTATTTAGAATATAAACTATATATATTGAATTTTTATAATTTATTTCAATATAAGAAAGTTGAAGGAATTATAATCTTAAAAAATAAAACGAGGGTAAAATCTTACGGGGAAAGTAGTATGGTTTATTAAGAATGTATATTACGTAAATATGAAGATCAAAAGCAAAGAAACCACAAGGACAAAGAGTTAAAAATAATAAAAATACAATATTATAGAAATTTGTACATCCTAGAGTAACCCAAGAATTGTTTCGGGCAAGTACACCGTACTGGTCATCGAGTATTTTTTACAGGTTTCTGGACCTATTTTAGGCCGGAATCTATAAATTTAAGCGGTCGTTTGGATGGCAATAAATAAGTTGTTTTTTGGCTTATAAAAAGTAAAAGTTAAAAGGTCAATATGGATAAACAAAATCTACCATTTTTTAAAAGTCACTTTTCAACTTATTTCTAAAGCAATTTTTTTTGCTTTTCGACTTACACAAGTCGATTTTTTATAAGAAAAAATTCAATAAAAAATACATTTCAAAAAATTCCAAAAAAATTGAAATTTCAATTTTCAGATTTCAAATTTCAAATTTTAAAATTTCAATATTCAAATTTGAAATTTCAAAATTTCAAAATTCAAAATTCAAATTTCAAATTTCGAATTTCAAATTTCGATTTTCCAATTTCAAAATTTCAAAATTCATATTTCAAATTTTAAAATTTTAAAATTTCAAATATTAAAGATTCAAAATTTCAGATTTCAAAATTTAAAATTCAAAATTTCGAATTTCAAATTTCAAAATTTCAAAATTCAAATTTTCAAATTTCAAACTACAAATTATAAAAATCAAAATTTCAATTCAAAATTTCAAATTTCAAATTTTAAAATTTCAAAAATTCAAAATTTTCAAAAATTCAAATTTCAAATTTCAAAATTTCAAATTTCAAATTTCAAATTTCAAAAATTCAAAAATTCAAATTTCAAAATTTTCAAATTTCAAATTTCAAATATTCAAAATTCAAAATTTCAAAACTCAAAATTTCAAAATTCAAAATTTCAAATTTCAAAATTTCTAATCAAAATTCAAATTTTCGAGTTTCAAAATTTTGAACTTTAAATTTCAAAACTTTGATCTTAGAAATTTCGAATTTTTAGAATTCAAAATTTTTAAATTTTGAACTTTAAAATTTTGAATTTTCAAAATTTCAAATTTGAAAATTTCAAATTCGAAATTTTACATTTTAAATTTTCAAAATTTCAAATTTGAACTTTAAAACTTTTTTTTTCAATTTTGACTTGTAAGTCAAAAGTTTTCCAAATATACTTTTTCACTTTTTAACTTTCTAAAAGCAAAAGGACATTTGAAATAAGCAAAAGTCCTATTGTTTTTTTTGCCAAACGGGCCCTAAAGGTTCGTGCCCGCTTTCCTGAGTATGCTCGGACCGAGTGATGTGGTAGATTAGGCACCGAGCCTATGCGGCAATGTGTGTTAGTACATGGGTATCGCATGCCTAAAACGGCAATATTTATAAGTTACAGCAGGCTTAATTTTGGTATACGATTTGGTATAGAGCCGGCTTAGTTTTTGAATTTAGGGACGAAATTCATTTTAACGGGGAGAATCTAATACCTTGAAAAATCAAATAGTATTCTAATTGAATAATAATAATAATATGATAGTATGAAAAATAGTGGAATCGATGGATTGATTAAATAAATTAAAAAGAAGGATGGGTAAAATGGTCATTTTTAAGACATTGGAATTTGGTCACGAAACTGGCGCCATCGCAACCGTCTCGTTTTTCTGATTTGAAAGATATATTTGTTTGTATCGCTTGGAGCTCGTAAGAAGGTCATTTGACCGAAAACGTCGTCGAGTCGCACCGACGCCACGCAATCTGAATTTTAATTTTAATTTTCGGGCAGACTGCAGTTGTTTATCTCCTTTGACTCAAAAAGGAGATGCGTTTCCCACTTTCCATTTCAGAAAACTAGTTTGACATCTCCCTCTTCTTCTTCCCCGATGCTCTCATTAACCATAATATCCAAAATTAGTATTTTTATGCAATTCTATTAAATTCACACGAATTTATATACACAAACATTATATTATATTAAAAGCGGTCCAAATTCGTATATTAATGTTTTGGTGTAGATAAGCACAACAAAATGGCACGAAATTGATTTCAAAAGTTAAAGTACACTAAACGGTGATAACATACATGAATATATTATTTATCTATATAACAAAATTCCTTTGGTTTAACGGAAAAGATAAAGAACGGCTGAGATTTATTGTTGATAAAGACATCAGACGGCTACACTTTGTCCGAATCAACCAATAAGTAACGTCTTCTAACTCTTTCTTAACCTCCGTTAGTAGTTAGATTCGTTTCTCCCCACTTTCTCCATGACTACTCACCTCGCCCATCATTTTCAAAAAACATATCCTGGCAGTTGCTAGCCCAATGTTCAACTTGCTATTATTCTCTGATGTCTTTTTCCGCTCCAACCCAATCTTCAAATTCAAGCGTTCTTTTTTCCAACTCAAATAGCAGACGCTAATTTTAAATTCTAACATCCATTGCGATGGAAGAAACAAAACGCAAAGAATAAAGCGTTTTCAACTTCTTCATTTTAGATTTTGGTATTTCAGTTTCAACTGTTATCCACTCTTAACCACTCAATTATGACGTCCTTTAAAACTATTAACTACGACTTTGTTGCTTTTTTTGATTTACTGCTTTACCTTTTCAGGTTTATATTATGATTCAGGCATTCCTGTGGGGGTATGTTGACCATTTATTGCGAGTTTGCTTAGGTTTTCAGGAATTCCAATGAAGATAGTGGTTCAAAAACTGATAGCTGTTTTAATTCCGAACATTTAATATGGTAATGAACGAGGTAGTCCTTTTGCCAATTTCTATTTCCATTCATTTTCCTTTAATTTCATTGCCATTTTTGGTTTGCGTTAATTTAATGTTTTCTTTATTAATTCTAATTGATAGAATATGAATGATATGTTGAACTTAAGAGCTACAACTGAGTGATGGATTTATGCTTTGAAAACTGCTCCTCTAATCAAGCATGAACTGTACTGATTGGAGCTGTAATTTTGATGACACTTGGTTTGTAGCATCATTTTCAACGATTAGATCTCCTATTTTCCTTTGACCGTGCCAGGTAACTGAATCTTGATTATCTTTTTTTCAAAGATGTTTCCTTTTTTAAGTTTTTTCCCAGTAACTCAAACTTATATGGCACTTTTTAACAGAATCACACAATATTGAACAAGTAAATGAAAGTATTTTCTCGCAATAAATTATAAGAGCTAATAAATTTATACTTTTACTGACTTTTAGCATATTTCAGTTTGTTAATGAAGATTTTTGAGATCCTCACTCAATGAAAAAATATGTTACTATATCAAAATATTTATATACAATTTAAGTAATAACCTCAGCACCATTCTTGAACTTAATAGTATGAATATGTACACCTATAATTATTATTCTTATTCAGGTTTTTGTTACCACTACTTTGCATGCAAGTTAAATAATTTTTCAAACAACCCTTTGGTGAGCAATTCATGTGGGAAATACGGCTACACTTTATCTTGCAAATATTTTAATCCACTATAATTTTTGTATTGTAATGAACTTCGGATTACTTAATAGTTCAAATTATTGCTGTCAATTTATTGTATACACACTTACTAATGATCAATGATAAAGGGGCTGGATATTTCTATGAAAACAGAAGTCTATTTTCAATCAACTAATATATGAAAGAGGAGAACTTGAGTCCACTTCTTTTTCTATCGGTGGTGATGATCAGGTTTTAAAACAAAAGTCAATTTATTCCTTTATTCCCCAAGTAGATTAGACTTTGCTTGCCCATCAGAGGTTTTTGTTTGAGATTATGTACCAATGCTTTATCTTCAGTGTATAACTCAATTGAGAATGGATAGAGTTTAAATGTAGTATATGATTGATAAGGAGTCACACTTTATTTGGAGGTTATTTGAATTCATTATTTACTCTCATTTTCACAGAGATATTATATAAGCTAATGACATTGTCCTATATATAAATTTTTCTTTCAGTCCTACATTTATTGTTCAAAACTGCTAATTTTTAACTTTCTTACTCCATTACACCTTGACATTTCGTAGCTTTATATTTAATGCATATACATATGTTTGGAAGTTATATATTTTTAGTATTCTATAGAAATTTTATTGCATTCTTATTCGAAGATATATTAATTAGTATATGATTTGTGAATAAGTATTAAATCCTGATCATGTCACTTGATTAATGGATTCAATAATAACTAATATATCACTTGACTAATTATGTTTTTCCAAAACAACTATACCAGCCAAATTACATTTTTATACATCTTTTATATTCAATAAATATTACATTCATCAATATTTTTATCCTTACAAATTATTGTGTCATAAAAGTTGCAAATTATTTTTATCCTTCCACACTTGCTTCTTCACTTCCTATTTTGTCTAAACTAATTTGGATCTGCTCCAAACAAATGATAAAAAAGAAGACGGTGTTCTTTTCTCTCCGTTCCTCTCCTCCAACTTTATATGTATATTATTTCACTCAAATCCTTTTTTAAAGTTTCATCCAAAAGCTTCTTCGAATTCTTATGGGTGTCTTATTTTTGTAAAATTCAATTTTTTTTTAAATTTCATTCAAATACTTAATGTTGTCATTTTCTATAATTATTGTCAGATGACATTTTGTATTCACTACTGAAGCATGAGACCGTAATTTCTTTTGGATAAATCAAGAGAGAACGCATCACATCCTCATGGGTAATATATCCTAATTTTCCTTTTATAACTTTTGATTTGTTATGAAAAACCTTTGTAAGAGCATATTGAGAGAGAGAATTATAAACCATATCATTGCTCTTGCTCTTTACATCATTGATTCACTTTTTAACTATAACTATTTATGGTGTTTAGTATTAGATGTTGATATGAGCCGGAGTTTTACTAAATGCAAATGTTTCATATGAAATTCGATGAGATATGGTTTCAGATTCTTGGCTGATTTTTTTTCTAACTTGGGTTAGCTTGCTTACAATTTCAATCGGTGAATTTGTTTCTTTACCCATAGTTCACACATTTAGTTACAAGGATAATCTAAATAAAAAATTGAATTTGGCAGTATAAATGGTATATTTCTTTTGATGTCAATAATGGTTTATAATCAGTTTCATATTTCCTCTGTTATAAAATTTATATCTATTAATTAGTTTCATTTTTTTATAGGTTCTGATGTTATAAGGTTCTGACATGCAACCATCCAGCTAAAGTCTCGCACCAATTGGTTATATATCATAACATATTGCTGATAACGTAGGTTTTATTTTGTTTTATTTAATTGTATTTCATTTCATGGTTGCATATTTTCCTCCAACTATACATATTTGCTTCATTAATTTGGAATTTTATGACTGTTAGTTGGAAGAATGGATGTTTATCTGGAGTATGCATTGTATGCCTCGTGGGTATAATTGGAAACATGGTTCTTCTAGGTCTTGGAAAAAAGAAAAGAAAAAAACTCTTATATGCATTTGATTCGTTCAAGCTGTAAACCTACAACATGATCTGTTTAGCTATGGCTAAACATCATGGTTGTCAGTTGTATGCCCAATGCTATTGAGTTATAGTTTTGTTTCATAATTCTCACATTTTACTGTTATTGTTATTATTGTTACTCTATTTCCATATACATATAAGTTTTTATATCTAATAAAAAGATCCAACTGTTTGTTAGATTTTTTTTAATATTTTACCGATTGATACATCATCTCCCAATCACATCTTTATACGTTGGTTTGCATTTTAATATTAAAATTACCACCAGGATTTAATACTAAAGCTTATTCAATACTGAAGTTGTTTCCTGCTGCTTTTAATACTAACTCTATATTCATGTACATAATGAACTTGGACTCGCTGCTTTGGAAAATGGCCTCCATTCACATAGCAGTTATACATGCACACGCCAAGTCCAATTCAATTACATAATTTTGACGTAGCTGCATTTTGAATTTTATTTTTGTATTCATGAAGTAGTCAGTAATGGATAATTTATTGTTATATGTTGCAAACTTAGGCCTTAACTTACTGGATTTTTGGTAATAACAATTGTATGTTATTATTGTGATTAAATTGGATATTATTCTCTATTCTTCTAAATAAAAATGTTTTTCTTTTATAATGTACAACAACTAATCAAAAATAGTACAATTTAAAAGTTCACATACAAAAGTTTTAAATTGACCAAACTTTGCATCCATGCAGCACATGACATCATAATGTATATACAAATGAAAGTGAGAACAATAGTCTTTACCTTTGTTATATACATCCAACTTAATTTATAATTGAGTAAACCAATGCAGGAGAAAAATAAAGTTGACTGTTGAAATTCAAATATTCGTCCAAACTTGCAAAATTAAAATTACACCAAACCAATATATTAGCCATGTTTAACATACCAAAATAAGTAGTCGCACAATTATCACAATCAAAGGTATATATAAAACGGTTGCAAAATATGTATGTCTATCAATTATGTTCCAACAATATATTCATACCGATAAACTATAGCACCAAGTAAACTGCGCACCCGTGCAACGCACGGGCTTCCACTTGTATATATATAATACGGTTTAAAAATAAAGATTTGATTCCTATAGATCGAATACATATGTTTTCGTAAGAAATATAATTTTATTTAGAATATAAACTATATATATTGAATTTTTATAATTTATTTCAATATAAGAAAGTTGAAGGAATTATAATCTTAAAAAATAAAACGAGGGTAAAATCTTACGGGGAAAGTAGTATGGTTTATTAAGAATGTATATTACGTAAATATGAAGATCAAAAGCAAAGAAACCACAAGGACAAAGAGTTAAAAATAATAAAAATATTATAGAAATTTGTACATCCTAGAGTAACCCAAGAATTGTTTCGGGCAAGTACACCGTACTGGTCATCGAGTATTTTTTACAGGTTTCTGGACCTATTTTAGGCCGGAATCTATAAATTTAAGCGGTCGTTTGGATGGCAATAAATAAGTTGTTTTTTGGCTTATAAAAAGTAAAAGTTAAAAGGTCAATATGGATAAACAAAATCTACCATTTTTTAAAAGTCACTTTTCAACTTATTTCTAAAGCAATTTTTTTTGCTTTTCGACTTACACAAGTCGATTTTTTATAAGAAAAAATTCAATAAAAAATACATTTCAAAAAATTCCAAAAAAATTGAAATTTCAATTTTCAGATTTCAAATTTCAAATTTTAAAATTTCAATATTCAAATTTGAAATTTCAAAATTTCAAAATTCAAAATTCAAATTTCAAATTTCGAATTTCAAATTTCGATTTTCCAATTTCAAAATTTCAAAATTCATATTTCAAATTTTAAAATTTTAAAATTTCAAATATTAAAGATTCAAAATTTCAGATTTCAAAATTTAAAATTCAAAATTTCGAATTTCAAATTTCAAAATTTCAAAATTCAAATTTTCAAATTTCAAACTACAAATTATAAAAATCAAAATTTCAATTCAAAATTTCAAATTTCAAATTTTAAAATTTCAAAAATTCAAAATTTTCAAAAATTCAAATTTCAAATTTCAAAATTTCAAATTTCAAATTTCAAATTTCAAAAATTCAAAAATTCAAATTTCAAAATTTTCAAATTTCAAATTTCAAATATTCAAAATTCAAAATTTCAAAACTCAAAATTTCAAAATTCAAAATTTCAAATTTCAAAATTTCTAATCAAAATTCAAATTTTCGAGTTTCAAAATTTTGAACTTTAAATTTCAAAACTTTGATCTTAGAAATTTCGAATTTTTAGAATTCAAAATTTTTAAATTTTGAACTTTAAAATTTTGAATTTTCAAAATTTCAAATTTGAAAATTTCAAATTCGAAATTTTACATTTTAAATTTTCAAAATTTCAAATTTGAACTTTAAAACTTTTTTTTTCAATTTTGACTTGTAAGTCAAAAGTTTTCCAAATATACTTTTTCACTTTTTAACTTTCTAAAAGCAAAAGGACATTTGAAATAAGCAAAAGTCCTATTGTTTTTTTTGCCAAACGGGCCCTAAAGGTTCGTGCCCGCTTTCCTGAGTATGCTCGGACCGAGTGATGTGGTAGATTAGGCACCGAGCCTATGCGGCAATGTGTGTTAGTACATGGGTATCGCATGCCTAAAACGGCAATATTTATAAGTTACAGCAGGCTTAATTTTGGTATACGATTTGGTATAGAGCCGGCTTAGTTTTTGAATTTAGGGACGAAATTCATTTTAACGGGGAGAATCTAATACCTTGAAAAATCAAATAGTATTCTAATTGAATAATAATAATAATATGATAGTATGAAAAATAGTGGAATCGATGGATTGATTAAATAAATTAAAAAGAAGGATGGGTAAAATGGTCATTTTTAAGACATTGGAATTTGGTCACGAAACTGGCGCCATCGCAACCGTCTCGTTTTTCTGATTTGAACGATATATTTGTTTGTATCGCTTGGAGCTCGTAAGAAGGTCATTAGACCGAAAACGTCGTCGAGTCGCACCGACGCCACGCAATCTGAATTTTAATTTTAATTTTCGGGCAGACTGCAGTTGTTTATCTCCTTTGACTCAAAAAGGAGATGCGTTTCCCACTTTCCATTTCAGAAAACTAGTTTGACATCTCCCTCTTCTTCTTCCCCGATGCTCTCATTAACCATAATATCCAAAATTAGTATTTTTATGCAATTCTATTAAATTCACACGAATTTATATACACAAACATTATATTATATTAAAAGCGGTCCAAATTCGTATATTAATGTTTTGGTGTAGATAAGCACAACAAAATGGCACGAAATTGATTTCAAAAGTTAAAGTACACTAAACGGTGATAACATACATGAATATATTATTTATATATATATAATACGGTTTAAAAATAAAGATTTGATTCCTATAGATCGAATACATATGTTTTCGTAAGAAATATAATTTTATTTAGAATATAAACTATATATATTGAATTTTTATAATTTATTTCAATATAAGAAAGTTGAAGGAATTATAATCTTAAAAAATAAAACGAGGGTAAAATCTTACGGGGAAAGTAGTATGGTTTATTAAGAATGTATATTACGTAAATATGAAGATCAAAAGCAAAGAAACCACAAGGACAAAGAGTTAAAAATAATAAAAATACAATATTATAGAAATTTGTACATCCTAGAGTAACCCAAGAATTGTTTCGGGCAAGTACACCGTACTGGTCATCGAGTATTTTTTACAGGTTTCTGGACCTATTTTAGGCCGGAATCTATAAATTTAAGCGGTCGTTTGGATGGCAATAAATAAGTTGTTTTTTGGCTTATAAAAAGTAAAAGTTAAAAGGTCAATATGGATAAACAAAATCTACCATTTTTTAAAAGTCACTTTTCAACTTATTTCTAAAGCAATTTTTTTTGCTTTTCGACTTACACAAGTCGATTTTTTATAAGAAAAAATTCAATAAAAAATACATTTCAAAAAATTCCAAAAAAATTGAAATTTCAATTTTCAGATTTCAAATTTTAAAATTTCAATATTCAAATTTGAAATTTCAAAATTTCAAAATTCAAAATTCAAATTTCAAATTTCGAATTTCAAATTTCGATTTTCCAATTTCAAAATTTCAAAATTCATATTTCAAATTTTAAAATTTTAAAATTTCAAATATTAAAGATTCAAAATTTCAGATTTCAAAATTTAAAATTCAAAATTTCGAATTTCAAATTTCAAAATTTCAAAATTCAAATTTTCAAATTTCAAACTACAAATTATAAAAATCAAAATTTCAATTCAAAATTTCAAATTTCAAATTTTAAAATTTCAAAAATTCAAAATTTTCAAAAATTCAAATTTCAAATTTCAAAATTTCAAATTTCAAATTTCAAATTTCAAAAATTCAAAAATTCAAATTTCAAAATTTTCAAATTTCAAATTTCAAATATTCAAAATTCAAAATTTCAAAACTCAAAATTTCAAAATTCAAAATTTCAAATTTCAAAATTTCTAATCAAAATTCAAATTTTCGAGTTTCAAAATTTTGAACTTTAAATTTCAAAACTTTGATCTTAGAAATTTCGAATTTTTAGAATTCAAAATTTTTAAATTTTGAACTTTAAAATTTTGAATTTTCAAAATTTGAAATTTGAAAATTTCAAATTCGAAATTTTACATTTTAAATTTTCAAAATTTCAAATTTGAACTTTAAACCTTTTTTTTTCAATTTTGACTTGTAAGTCAAAAGTTTTCCAAATATACTTTTTCACTTTTTAACTTTCTAAAAGCAAAAGGACATTTGAAATAAGCAAAAGTCCTATTGTTTTTTTTGCCAAACGGGCCCTAAAGGTTCGTGCCCGCTTTCCTGAGTATGCTCGGACCGAGTGATGTGGTAGATTAGGCACCGAGCCTATGCGGCAATGTGTGTTAGTACATGGGTATCGCATGCCTAAAACGGCAATATTTATAAGTTACAGCAGGCTTAATTTTGGTATACGATTTGGTATAGAGCCGGCTTAGTTTTTGAATTTAGGGACGAAATTCATTTTAACGGGGAGAATCTAATACCTTGAAAAATCAAATAGTATTCTAATTGAATAATAATAATAATATGATAGTATGAAAAATAGTGGAATCGATGGATTGATTAAATAAATTAAAAAGAAGGATGGGTAAAATGGTCATTTTTAAGACATTGGAATTTGGTCACGAAACTGGCGCCATCGCAACCGTCTCGTTTTTCTGATTTGAACGATATATTTGTTTGTATCGCTTGGAGCTCGTAAGAAGGTCATTAGACCGAAAACGTCGTCGAGTCGCACCGACGCCACGCAATCTGAATTTTAATTTTAATTTTCGGGCAGACTGCAGTTGTTTATCTCCTTTGACTCAAAAAGGAGATGCGTTTCCCACTTTCCATTTCAGAAAACTAGTTTGACATCTCCCTCTTCTTCTTCCCCGATGCTCTCATTAACCATAATATCCAAAATTAGTATTTTTATGCAATTCTATTAAATTCACACGAATTTATATACACAAACATTATATTATATTAAAAGCGGTCCAAATTCGTATATTAATGTTTTGGTGTAGATAAGCACAACAAAATGGCACGAAATTGATTTCAAAAGTTAAAGTACACTAAACGGTGATAACATACATGAATATATTATTTATATATATATAATACGGTTTAAAAATAAAGATTTGATTCCTATAGATCGAATACATATGTTTTCGTAAGAAATATAATTTTATTTAGAATATAAACTATATATATTGAATTTTTATAATTTATTTCAATATAAGAAAGTTGAAGGAATTATAATCTTAAAAAATAAAACGAGGGTAAAATCTTACGGGGAAAGTAGTATGGTTTATTAAGAATGTATATTACGTAAATATGAAGATCAAAAGCAAAGAAACCACAAGGACAAAGAGTTAAAAATAATAAAAATACAATATTATAGAAATTTGTACATCCTAGAGTAACCCAAGAATTGTTTCGGGCAAGTACACCGTACTGGTCATCGAGTATTTTTTACAGGTTTCTGGACCTATTTTAGGCCGGAATCTATAAATTTAAGCGGTCGTTTGGATGGCAATAAATAAGTTGTTTTTTGGCTTATAAAAAGTAAAAGTTAAAAGGTCAATATGGATAAACAAAATCTACCATTTTTTAAAAGTCACTTTTCAACTTATTTCTAAAGCAATTTTTTTTGCTTTTCGACTTACACAAGTCGATTTTTTATAAGAAAAAATTCAATAAAAAATACATTTCAAAAAATTCCAAAAAAATTGAAATTTCAATTTTCAGATTTCAAATTTCAAATTTTAAAATTTCAATATTCAAATTTGAAATTTCAAAATTTCAAAATTCAAAATTCAAATTTCAAATTTCGAATTTCAAATTTCGATTTTCCAATTTCAAAATTTCAAAATTCATATTTCAAATTTTAAAATTTTAAAATTTCAAATATTAAAGATTCAAAATTTCAGATTTCAAAATTTAAAATTCAAAATTTCGAATTTCAAATTTCAAAATTTCAAAATTCAAATTTTCAAATTTCAAACTACAAATTATAAAAATCAAAATTTCAATTCAAAATTTCAAATTTCAAATTTTAAAATTTCAAAAATTCAAAATTTTCAAAAATTCAAATTTCAAATTTCAAAATTTCAAATTTCAAATTTCAAATTTCAAAAATTCAAAAATTCAAATATCAAAATTTTCAAATTTCAAATTTCAAATATTCAAAATTCAAAATTTCAAAACTCAAAATTTCAAAATTCAAAATTTCAAATTTCAAAATTTCTAATCAAAATTCAAATTTTCGAGTTTCAAAATTTTGAACTTTAAATTTCAAAACTTTGATCTTAGAAATTTCGAATTTTTAGAATTCAAAATTTTTAAATTTTGAACATTAAAATTTTGAATTTTCAAAATTTCAAATTTGAAAATTTCAAATTCGAAATTTTACATTTTAAATTTTCAAAATTTCAAATTTGAACTTTAAAACTTTTTTTTTCAATTTTGACTTGTAAGTCAAAAGTTTTCCAAATATACTTTTTCACTTTTTAACTTTCTAAAAGCAAAAGGACATTTGAAATAAGCAAAAGTCCTATTGTTTTTTTTGCCAAACGGGCCCTAAAGGTTCGTGCCCGCTTTCCTGAGTATGCTCGGACCGAGTGATGTGGTAGATTAGGCACCGAGCCTATGCGGCAATGTGTGTTAGTACATGGGTATCGCATGCCTAAAACGGCAATATTTATAAGTTACAGCAGGCTTAATTTTGGTATACGATTTGGTATAGAGCCGGCTTAGTTTTTGAATTTAGGGACGAAATTCATTTTAACGGGGAGAATCTAATACCTTGAAAAATCAAATAGTATTCTAATTGAATAATAATAATAATATGATAGTATGAAAAATAGTGGAATCGATGGATTGATTAAATAAATTAAAAAGAAGGATGGGTAAAATGGTCATTTTTAAGACATTGGAATTTGGTCACGAAACTGGCGCCATCGCAACCGTCTCGTTTTTCTGATTTGAACGATATATTTGTTTGTATCGCTTGGAGCTCGTAAGAAGGTCATTAGACCGAAAACGTCGTCGAGTCGCACCGACGCCACGCAATCTGAATTTTAATTTTAATTTTCGGGCAGACTGCAGTTGTTTATCTCCTTTGACTCAAAAAGGAGATGCGTTTCCCACTTTCCATTTCAGAAAACTAGTTTGACATCTCCCTCTTCTTCTTCCCCGATGCTCTCATTAACCATAATATCCAAAATTAGTATTTTTATGCAATTCTATTAAATTCACACGAATTTATATACACAAACATTATATTATATTAAAAGCGGTCCAAATTCGTATATTAATGTTTTGGTGTAGATAAGCACAACAAAATGGCACGAAATTGATTTCAAAAGTTAAAGTACACTAAACGGTGATAACATACATGAATATATTATTTATATATATATAATACGGTTTAAAAATAAAGATTTGATTCCTATAGATCGAATACATATGTTTTCGTAAGAAATATAATTTTATTTAGAATATAAACTATATATATTGAATTTTTATAATTTATTTCAATATAAGAAAGTTGAAGGAATTATAATCTTAAAAAATAAAACGAGGGTAAAATCTTACGGGGAAAGTAGTATGGTTTATTAAGAATGTATATTACGTAAATATGAAGATCAAAAGCAAAGAAACCACAAGGACAAAGAGTTAAAAATAATAAAAATACAATATTATAGAAATTTGTACATCCTAGAGTAACCCAAGAATTGTTTCGGGCAAGTACACCGTACTGGTCATCGAGTATTTTTTACAGGTTTCTGGACCTATTTTAGGCCGGAATCTATAAATTTAAGCGGTCGTTTGGATGGCAATAAATAAGTTGTTTTTTGGCTTATAAAAAGTAAAAGTTAAAAGGTCAATATGGATAAACAAAATCTACCATTTTTTAAAAGTCACTTTTCAACTTATTTCTAAAGCAATTTTTTTTGCTTTTCGACTTACACAAGTCGATTTTTTATAAGAAAAAATTCAATAAAAAATACATTTCAAAAAATTCCAAAAAAATTGAAATTTCAATTTTCAGATTTCAAATTTCAAATTTTAAAATTTCAATATTCAAATTTGAAATTTCAAAATTTCAAAATTCAAAATTCAAATTTCAAATTTCGAATTTCAAATTTCGATTTTCCAATTTCAAAATTTCAAAATTCATATTTCAAATTTTAAAATTTTAAAATTTCAAATATTAAAGATTCAAAATTTCAGATTTCAAAATTTAAAATTCAAAATTTCGAATTTCAAATTTCAAAATTCAAATTTTCAAATTTCAAACTACAAATTATAAAAATCAAAATTTCAATTCAAAATTTCAAATTTCAAATTTTAAAATTTCAAAAATTCAAAATTTTCAAAAATTCAAATTTCAAATTTCAAAATTTCAAATTTCAAATTTCAAATTTCAAAAATTCAAAAATTCAAATTTCAAAATTTTCAAATTTCAAATTTCAAATATTCAAAATTCAAAATTTCAAAACTCAAAATTTCAAAATTCAAAATTTCAAATTTCAAAATTTCTAATCAAAATTCAAATTTTCGAGTTTCAAAATTTTGAACTTTAAATTTCAAAACTTTGATCTTAGAAATTTCGAATTTTTAGAATTCAAAATTTTTAAATTTTGAACTTTAAAATTTTGAATTTTCAAAATTTCAAATTTGAAAATTTCAAATTCGAAATTTTACATTTTAAATTTTCAAAATTTCAAATTTGAACTTTAAAACTTTTTTTTTCAATTTTGACTTGTAAGTCAAAAGTTTTCCAAATATACTTTTTCACTTTTTAACTTTCTAAAAGCAAAAGGACATTTGAAATAAGCAAAAGTCCTATTGTTTTTTTTGCCAAACGGGCCCTAAAGGTTCGTGCCCGCTTTCCTGAGTATGCTCGGACCGAGTGATGTGGTAGATTAGGCACCGAGCCTATGCGGCAATGTGTGTTAGTACATGGGTATCGCATGCCTAAAACGGCAATATTTATAAGTTACAGCAGGCTTAATTTTGGTATACGATTTGGTATAGAGCCGGCTTAGTTTTTGAATTTAGGGACGAAATTCATTTTAACGGGGAGAATCTAATACCTTGAAAAATCAAATAGTATTCTAATTGAATAATAATAATAATATGATAGTATGAAAAATAGTGGAATCGATGGATTGATTAAATAAATTAAAAAGAAGGATGGGTAAAATGGTCATTTTTAAGACATTGGAATTTGGTCACGAAACTGGCGCCATCGCAACCGTCTCGTTTTTCTGATTTGAACGATATATTTGTTTGTATCGCTTGGAGCTCGTAAGAAGGTCATTAGACCGAAAACGTCGTCGAGTCGCACCGACGCCACGCAATCTGAATTTTAATTTTAATTTTCGGGCAGACTGCAGTTGTTTATCTCCTTTGACTCAAAAAGGAGATGCGTTTCCCACTTTCCATTTCAGAAAACTAGTTTGACATCTCCCTCTTCTTCTTCCCCGATGCTCTCATTAACCATAATATCCAAAATTAGTATTTTTATGCAATTCTATTAAATTCACACGAATTTATATACACAAACATTATATTATATTAAAAGCGGTCCAAATTCGTATATTAATGTTTTGGTGTAGATAAGCACAACAAAATGGCACGAAATTGATTTCAAAAGTTAAAGTACACTAAACGGTGATAACATACATGAATATATTATTTATATATATATAATACGGTTTAAAAATAAAGATTTGATTCCTATAGATCGAATACATATGTTTTCGTAAGAAATATAATTTTATTTAGAATATAAACTATATATATTGAATTTTTATAATTTATTTCAATATAAGAAAGTTGAAGGAATTATAATCTTAAAAAATAAAACGAGGGTAAAATCTTACGGGGAAAGTAGTATGGTTTATTAAGAATGTATATTACGTAAATATGAAGATCAAAAGCAAAGAAACCACAAGGACAAAGAGTTAAAAATAATAAAAATACAATATTATAGAAATTTGTACATCCTAGAGTAACCCAAGAATTGTTTCGGGCAAGTACACCGTACTGGTCATCGAGTATTTTTTACAGGTTTCTGGACCTATTTTAGGCCGGAATCTATAAATTTAAGCGGTCGTTTGGATGGCAATAAATAAGTTGTTTTTTGGCTTATAAAAAGTAAAAGTTAAAAGGTCAATATGGATAAACAAAATCTACCATTTTTTAAAAGTCACTTTTCAACTTATTTCTAAAGCAATTTTTTTTGCTTTTCGACTTACACAAGTCGATTTTTTATAAGAAAAAATTCAATAAAAAATACATTTCAAAAAATTCCAAAAAAATTGAAATTTCAATTTTCAGATTTCAAATTTCAAATTTTAAAATTTCAATATTCAAATTTGAAATTTCAAAATTTCAAAATTCAAAATTCAAATTTCAAATTTCGAATTTTAAATTTCGATTTTCCAATTTCAAAATTTCAAAATTCATATTTCAAATTTTAAAATTTTAAAATTTCAAATATTAAAGATTCAAAATTTCAGATTTCAAAATTTAAAATTCAAAATTTCGAATTTCAAATTTCAAAATTTCAAAATTCAAATTTTCAAATTTCAAACTACAAATTATAAAAATCAAAATTTCAATTCAAAATTTCAAATTTCAAATTTTAAAATTTCAAAAATTCAAAATTTTCAAAAATTCAAATTTCAAATTTCAAAATTTCAAATTTCAAATTTCAAATTTCAAAAATTCAAAAATTCAAATTTCAAAATTTTCAAATTTCAAATTTCAAATATTCAAAATTCAAAATTTCAAAACTCAAAATTTCAAAATTCAAAATTTCAAATTTCAAAATTTCTAATCAAAATTCAAATTTTCAAGTTTCAAAATTTTGAACTTTAAATTTCAAAACTTTGATCTTAGAAATTTCGAATTTTTAGAATTCAAAATTTTTAAATTTTGAACTTTAAAATTTTGAATTTTCAAAATTTCAAATTTGAAAATTTCAAATTCGAAATTTTACATTTTAAATTTTCAAAATTTCAAATTTGAACTTTAAAACTTTTTTTTTCAATTTTGACTTGTAAGTCAAAAGTTTTCCAAATATACTTTTTCACTTTTTAACTTTCTAAAAGCAAAAGGACATTTGAAATAAGCAAAAGTCCTATTGTTTTTTTTGCCAAACGGGCCCTAAAGGTTCGTGCCCGCTTTCCTGAGTATGCTCGGACCGAGTGATGTGGTAGATTAGGCACCGAGCCTATGCGGCAATGTGTGTTAGTACATGGGTATCGCATGCCTAAAACGGCAATATTTATAAGTTACAGCAGGCTTAATTTTGGTATACGATTTGGTATAGAGCCGGCTTAGTTTTTGAATTTAGGGACGAAATTCATTTTAACGGGGAGAATCTAATACCTTGAAAAATCAAATAGTATTCTAATTGAATAATAATAATAATATGATAGTATGAAAAATAGTGGAATCGATGGATTGATTAAATAAATTAAAAAGAAGGATGGGTAAAATGGTCATTTTTAAGACATTGGAATTTGGTCACGAAACTGGCGCCATCGCAACCGTCTCGTTTTTCTGATTTGAACGATATATTTGTTTGTATCGCTTGGAGCTCGTAAGAAGGTCATTAGACCGAAAACGTCGTCGAGTCGCACCGACGCCACGCAATCTGAATTTTAATTTTAATTTTCGGGCAGACTGCAGTTGTTTATCTCCTTTGACTCAAAAAGGAGATGCGTTTCCCACTTTCCATTTCAGAAAACTAGTTTGACATCTCCCTCTTCTTCTTCCCCGATGCTCTCATTAACCATAATATCCAAAATTAGTATTTTTATGCAATTCTATTAAATTCACACGAATTTATATACACAAACATTATATTATATTAAAAGCGGTCCAAATTCGTATATTAATGTTTTGGTGTAGATAAGCACAACAAAATGGCACGAAATTGATTTCAAAAGTTAAAGTACACTAAACGGTGATAACATACATGAATATATTATTTATATATATATAATACGGTTTAAAAATAAAGATTTGATTCCTATAGATCGAATACATATGTTTTCGTAAGAAATATAATTTTATTTAGAATATAAACTATATATATTGAATTTTTATAATTTATTTCAATATAAGAAAGTTGAAGGAATTATAATCTTAAAAAATAAAACGAGGGTAAAATCTTACGGGGAAAGTAGTATGGTTTATTAAGAATGTATATTACGTAAATATGAAGATCAAAAGCAAAGAAACCACAAGGACAAAGAGTTAAAAATAATAAAAATACAATATTATAGAAATTTGTACATCCTAGAGTAACCCAAGAATTGTTTCGGGCAAGTACACCGTACTGGTCATCGAGTATTTTTTACAGGTTTCTGGACCTATTTTAGGCCGGAATCTATAAATTTAAGCGGTCGTTTGGATGGCAATAAATAAGTTGTTTTTTGGCTTATAAAAAGTAAAAGTTAAAAGGTCAATATGGATAAACAAAATCTACCATTTTTTAAAAGTCACTTTTCAACTTATTTCTAAAGCAATTTTTTTTGCTTTTCGACTTACACAAGTCGATTTTTTATAAAAAAAAATTCAATAAAAAATACATTTCAAAAAATTCCAAAAAAATTGAAATTTCAATTTTCAGATTTCAAATTTCAAATTTTAAAATTTCAATATTCAAATTTGAAATTTCAAAATTTCAAAATTCAAAATTCAAATTTCAAATTTCGAATTTCAAATTTCGATTTTCCAATTTCAAAATTTCAAAATTCATATTTCAAATTTTAAAATTTTAAAATTTCAAATATTAAAGATTCAAAATTTCAGATTTCAAAATTTAAAATTCAAAATTTCGAATTTCAAATTTCAAAATTTCAAAATTCAAATTTTCAAATTTCAAACTACAAATTATAAAAATCAAAATTTCAATTCAAAATTTCAAATTTCAAATTTTAAAATTTCAAAAATTCAAAATTTTCAAAAATTCAAATTTCAAATTTCAAAATTTCAAATTTCAAATTTCAAATTTCAAAAATTCAAAAATTCAAATTTCAAAATTTTCAAATTTCAAATTTCAAATATTCAAAATTCAAAATTTCAAAACTCAAAATTTCAAAATTCAAAATTTCAAATTTCAAAATTTCTAATCAAAATTCAAATTTTCGAGTTTCAAAATTTTGAACTTTAAATTTCAAAACTTTGATCTTAGAAATTTCGAATTTTTAGAATTCAAAATTTTTAAATTTTGAACTTTAAAATTTTGAATTTTCAAAATTTCAAATTTGAAAATTTCAAATTCGAAATTTTACATTTTAAATTTTCAAAATTTCAAATTTGAACTTTAAAACTTTTTTTTTCAATTTTGACTTGTAAGTCAAAAGTTTTCCAAATATACTTTTTCACTTTTTAACTTTCTAAAAGCAAAAGGACATTTGAAATAAGCAAAAGTCCTATTGTTTTTTTTGCCAAACGGGCCCTAAAGGTTCGTGCCCGCTTTCTTGAGTATGCTCGGACCGAGTGATGTGGTAGATTAGGCACCGAGCCTATGCGGCAATGTGTGTTAGTACATGGGTATCGCATGCCTAAAACGGCAATATTTATAAGTTACAGCAGGCTTAATTTTGGTATACGATTTGGTATAGAG
The DNA here is from genome assembly GCA_030737815.1 of Allium fistulosum. Classification (NCBI taxonomy): domain Eukaryota; kingdom Viridiplantae; phylum Streptophyta; class Magnoliopsida; order Asparagales; family Amaryllidaceae; genus Allium; species Allium fistulosum. The sequence continues at coordinate 706,300,478 of CM060905.1, forward strand.
CCGGCTTAGTTTTTGAATTTAGGGACGAAATTCATTTTAACGGGGAGAATCTAATACCTTGAAAAATCAAATAGTATTCTAATTGAATAATAATAATAATATGATAGTATGAAAAATAGTGGAATCGATGGATTGATTAAATAAATTAAAAAGAAGGATGGGTAAAATGGTCATTTTTAAGACATTGGAATTTGGTCACGAAACTGGCGCCATCGCAACCGTCTCGTTTTTCTGATTTGAACGATATATTTGTTTGTATCGCTTGGAGCTCGTAAGAAGGTCATTAGACCGAAAACGTCGTCGAGTCGCACCGACGCCACGCAATCTGAATTTTAATTTTAATTTTCGGGCAGACTGCAGTTGTTTATCTCCTTTGACTCAAAAAGGAGATGCGTTTCCCACTTTCCATTTCAGAAAACTAGTTTGACATCTCCCTCTTCTTCTTCCCCGATGCTCTCATTAACCATAATATCCAAAATTAGTATTTTTATGCAATTCTATTAAATTCACACGAATTTATATACACAAACATTATATTATATTAAAAGCGGTCCAAATTCGTATATTAATGTTTTGGTGTAGATAAGCACAACAAAATGGCACGAAATTGATTTCAAAAGTTAAAGTACACTAAACGGTGATAACATACATGAATATATTATTTATATATATATAATACGGTTTAAAAATAAAGATTTGATTCCTATAGATCGAATACATATGTTTTCGTAAGAAATATAATTTTATTTAGAATATAAACTATATATATTGAATTTTTATAATTTATTTCAATATAAGAAAGTTGAAGGAATTATAATCTTAAAAAATAAAACGAGGGTAAAATCTTACGGGGAAAGTAGTATGGTTTATTAAGAATGTATATTACGTAAATATGAAGATCAAAAGCAAAGAAACCACAAGGACAAAGAGTTAAAAATAATAAAAATACAATATTATAGAAATTTGTACATCCTAGAGTAACCCAAGAATTGTTTCGGGCAAGTACACCGTACTGGTCATCGAGTATTTTTTACAGGTTTCTGGACCTATTTTAGGCCGGAATCTATAAATTTAAGCGGTCGTTTGGATGGCAATAAATAAGTTGTTTTTTGGCTTATAAAAAGTAAAAGTTAAAAGGTCAATATGGATAAACAAAATCTACCATTTTTTAAAAGTCACTTTTCAACTTATTTCTAAAGCAATTTTTTTTGCTTTTCGACTTACACAAGTCGATTTTTTATAAGAAAAAATTCAATAAAAAATACATTTCAAAAAATTCCAAAAAAATTGAAATTTCAATTTTCAGATTTCAAATTTCAAATTTTAAAATTTCAATATTCAAATTTGAAATTTCAAAATTTCAAAATTCAAAATTCAAATTTCAAATTTCGAATTTCAAATTTCGATTTTCCAATTTCAAAATTTCAAAATTCATATTTCAAATTTTAAAATTTTAAAATTTCAAATATTAAAGATTCAAAATTTCAGATTTCAAAATTTAAAATTCAAAATTTCGAATTTCAAATTTCAAAATTTCAAAATTCAAATTTTCAAATTTCAAACTACAAATTATAAAAATCAAAATTTCAATTCAAAATTTCAAATTTCAAATTTTAAAATTTCAAAAATTCAAAATTTTCAAAAATTCAAATTTCAAATTTCAAAATTTCAAATTTCAAATTTCAAATTTCAAAAATTCAAAAATTCAAATTTCAAAATTTTCAAATTTCAAATTTCAAATATTCAAAATTCAAAATTTCAAAACTCAAAATTTCAAAATTCAAAATTTCAAATTTCAAAATTTCTAATCAAAATTCAAATTTTCGAGTTTCAAAATTTTGAACTTTAAATTTCAAAACTTTGATCTTAGAAATTTCGAATTTTTAGAATTCAAAATTTTTAAATTTTGAACTTTAAAATTTTGAATTTTCAAAATTTCAAATTTGAAAATTTCAAATTCGAAATTTTACATTTTAAATTTTCAAAATTTCAAATTTGAACTTTAAAACTTTTTTTTTCAATTTTGACTTGTAAGTCAAAAGTTTTCCAAATATACTTTTTCACTTTTTAACTTTCTAAAAGCAAAAGGACATTTGAAATAAGCAAAAGTCCTATTGTTTTTTTTGCCAAACGGGCCCTAAAGGTTCGTGCCCGCTTTCCTGAGTATGCTCGGACCGAGTGATGTGGTAGATTAGGCACCGAGCCTATGCGGCAATGTGTGTTAGTACATGGGTATCGCATGCCTAAAACGGCAATATTTATAAGTTACAGCAGGCTTAATTTTGGTATACGATTTGGTATAGAGCCGGCTTAGTTTTTGAATTTAGGGACGAAATTCATTTTAACGGGGAGAATCTAATACCTTGAAAAATCAAATAGTATTCTAATTGAATAATAATAATAATATGATAGTATGAAAAATAGTGGAATCGATGGATTGATTAAATAAATTAAAAAGAAGGATGGGTAAAATGGTCATTTTTAAGACATTGGAATTTGGTCACGAAACTGGCGCCATCGCAACCGTCTCGTTTTTCTGATTTGAACGATATATTTGTTTGTATCGCTTGGAGCTCGTAAGAAGGTCATTAGACCGAAAACGTCGTCGAGTCGCACCGACGCCACGCAATCTGAATTTTAATTTTAATTTTCGGGCAGACTGCAGTTGTTTATCTCCTTTGACTCAAAAAGGAGATGCGTTTCCCACTTTCCATTTCAGAAAACTAGTTTGACATCTCCCTCTTCTTCTTCCCCGATGCTCTCATTAACCATAATATCCAAAATTAGTATTTTTATGCAATTCTATTAAATTCACACGAATTTATATACACAAACATTATATTATATTAAAAGCGGTCCAAATTCGTATATTAATGTTTTGGTGTAGATAAGCACAACAAAATGGCACGAAATTGATTTCAAAAGTTAAAGTACACTAAACGGTGATAACATACATGAATATATTATTTATATATATATAATACGGTTTAAAAATAAAGATTTGATTCCTATAGATCGAATACATATGTTTTCGTAAGAAATATAATTTTATTTAGAATATAAACTATATATATTGAATTTTTATAATTTATTTCAATATAAGAAAGTTGAAGGAATTATAATCTTAAAAAATAAAACGAGGGTAAAATCTTACGGGGAAAGTAGTATGGTTTATTAAGAATGTATATTACGTAAATATGAAGATCAAAAGCAAAGAAACCACAAGGACAAAGAGTTAAAAATAATAAAAATACAATATTATAGAAATTTGTACATCCTAGAGTAACCCAAGAATTGTTTCGGGCAAGTACACCGTACTGGTCATCGAGTATTTTTTACAGGTTTCTGGACCTATTTTAGGCCGGAATCTATAAATTTAAGCGGTCGTTTGGATGGCAATAAATAAGTTGTTTTTTGGCTTATAAAAAGTAAAAGTTAAAAGGTCAATATGGATAAACAAAATCTACCATTTTTTAAAAGTCACTTTTCAACTTATTTCTAAAGCAATTTTTTTTGCTTTTCGACTTACACAAGTCGATTTTTTATAAGAAAAAATTCAATAAAAAATACATTTCAAAAAATTCCAAAAAAATTGAAATTTCAATTTTCAGATTTCAAATTTCAAATTTTAAAATTTCAATATTCAAATTTGAAATTTCAAAATTTCAAAATTCAAAATTCAAATTTCAAATTTCGAATTTTAAATTTCGATTTTCCAATTTCAAAATTTCAAAATTCATATTTCAAATTTTAAAATTTTAAAATTTCAAATATTAAAGATTCAAAATTTCAGATTTCAAAATTTAAAATTCAAAATTTCGAATTTCAAATTTCAAAATTTCAAAATTCAAATTTTCAAATTTCAAACTACAAATTATAAAAATCAAAATTTCAATTCAAAATTTCAAATTTCAAATTTTAAAATTTCAAAAATTCAAAATTTTCAAAAATTCAAATTTCAAATTTCAAAATTTCAAATTTCAAATTTCAAATTTCAAAAATTCAAAAATTCAAATTTCAAAATTTTCAAATTTCAAATTTCAAATATTCAAAATTCAAAATTTCAAAACTCAAAATTTCAAAATTCAAAATTTCAAATTTCAAAATTTCTAATCAAAATTCAAATTTTCGAGTTTCAAAATTTTGAACTTTAAATTTCAAAACTTTGATCTTAGAAATTTCGAATTTTTAGAATTCAAAATTTTTAAATTTTGAACTTTAAAATTTTGAATTTTCAAAATTTCAAATTTGAAAATTTCAAATTCGAAATTTTACATTTTAAATTTTCAAAATTTCAAATTTGAACTTTAAAACTTTTTTTTTCAATTTTGACTTGTAAGTCAAAAGTTTTCCAAATATACTTTTTCACTTTTTAACTTTCTAAAAGCAAAAGGACATTTGAAATAAGCAAAAGTCCTATTGTTTTTTTTGCCAAACGGGCCCTAAAGGTTCGTGCCCGCTTTCCTGAGTATGCTCGGACCGAGTGATGTGGTAGATTAGGCACCGAGCCTATGCGGCAATGTGTGTTAGTACATGGGTATCGCATGCCTAAAACGGCAATATTTATAAGTTACAGCAGGCTTAATTTTGGTATACGATTTGGTATAGAGCCGGCTTAGTTTTTGAATTTAGGGACGAAATTCATTTTAACGGGGAGAATCTAATACCTTGAAAAATCAAATAGTATTCTAATTGAATAATAATAATAATATGATAGTATGAAAAATAGTGGAATCGATGGATTGATTAAATAAATTAAAAAGAAGGATGGGTAAAATGGTCATTTTTAAGACATTGGAATTTGGTCACGAAACTGGCGCCATCGCAACCGTCTCGTTTTTCTGATTTGAACGATATATTTGTTTGTATCGCTTGGAGCTCGTAAGAAGGTCATTAGACCGAAAACGTCGTCGAGTCGCACCGACGCCACGCAATCTGAATTTTAATTTTAATTTTCGGGCAGACTGCAGTTGTTTATCTCCTTTGACTCAAAAAGGAGATGCGTTTCCCACTTTCCATTTCAGAAAACTAGTTTGACATCTCCCTCTTCTTCTTCCCCGATGCTCTCATTAACCATAATATCCAAAATTAGTATTTTTATGCAATTCTATTAAATTCACACGAATTTATATACACAAACATTATATTATATTAAAAGCGGTCCAAATTCGTATATTAATGTTTTGGTGTAGATAAGCACAACAAAATGGCACGAAATTGATTTCAAAAGTTAAAGTACACTAAACGGTGATAACATACATGAATATATTATTTATATATATATAATACGGTTTAAAAATAAAGATTTGATTCCTATAGATCGAATACATATGTTTTCGTAAGAAATATAATTTTATTTAGAATATAAACTATATATATTGAATTTTTATAATTTATTTCAATATAAGAAAGTTGAAGGAATTATAATCTTAAAAAATAAAACGAGGGTAAAATCTTACGGGGAAAGTAGTATGGTTTATTAAGAATGTATATTACGTAAATATGAAGATCAAAAGCAAAGAAACCACAAGGACAAAGAGTTAAAAATAATAAAAATACAATATTATAGAAATTTGTACATCCTAGAGTAACCCAAGAATTGTTTCGGGCAAGTACACCGTACTGGTCATCGAGTATTTTTTACAGGTTTCTGGACCTATTTTAGGCCGGAATCTATAAATTTAAGCGGTCGTTTGGATGGCAATAAATAAGTTGTTTTTTGGCTTATAAAAAGTAAATGTTAAAAGGTCAATATGGATAAACAAAATCTACCATTTTTTAAAAGTCACTTTTCAACTTATTTCTAAAGCAATTTTTTTTGCTTTTCGACTTACACAAGTCGATTTTTTATAAGAAAAAATTCAATAAAAAATACATTTCAAAAAATTCCAAAAAAATTGAAATTTCAATTTTCAGATTTCAAATTTCAAATTTTAAAATTTCAATATTCAAATTTGAAATTTCAAAATTTCAAAATTCAAAATTCAAATTTCAAATTTCGAATTTCAAATTTCGATTTTCCAATTTCAAAATTTCAAAATTCATATTTCAAATTTTAAAATTTTAAAATTTCAAATATTAAAGATTCAAAATTTCAGATTTCAAAATTTAAAATTCAAAATTTCGAATTTCAAATTTCAAAATTTCAAAATTCAAATTTTCAAATTTCAAACTACAAATTATAAAAATCAAAATTTCAATTCAAAATTTCAAATTTCAAATTTTAAAATTTCAAAAATTCAAAATTTTCAAAAATTCAAATTTCAAATTTCAAAATTTCAAATTTCAAATTTCAAATTTCAAAAATTCAAAAATTCAAATTTCAAAATTTTCAAATTTCAAATATTCAAAATTCAAAATTTCAAAACTCAAAATTTCAAAATTCAAAATTTCAAATTTCAAAATTTCTAATCAAAATTCAAATTTTCGAGTTTCAAAATTTTGAACTTTAAATTTCAAAACTTTGATCTTAGAAATTTCGAATTTTTAGAATTCAAAATTTTTAAATTTTGAACATTAAAATTTTGAATTTTCAAAATTTCAAATTTGAAAATTTCAAATTCGAAATTTTACATTTTAAATTTTCAAAATTTCAAATTTGAACTTTAAAACTTTTTTTTTCAATTTTGACTTGTAAGTCAAAAGTTTTCCAAATATACTTTTTCACTTTTTAACTTTCTAAAAGCAAAAGGACATTTGAAATAAGCAAAAGTCCTATTGTTTTTTTTGCCAAACGGGCCCTAAAGGTTCGTGCCCGCTTTCCTGAGTATGCTCGGACCGAGTGATGTGGTAGATTAGGCACCGAGCCTATGCGGCAATGTGTGTTAGTACATGGGTATCGCATGCCTAAAACGGCAATATTTATAAGTTACAGCAGGCTTAATTTTGGTATACGATTTGGTATAGAGCCGGCTTAGTTTTTGAATTTAGGGACGAAATTCATTTTAACGGGGAGAATCTAATACCTTGAAAAATCAAATAGTATTCTAATTGAATAATAATAATAATATGATAGTATGAAAAATAGTGGAATCGATGGATTGATTAAATAAATTAAAAAGAAGGATGGGTAAAATGGTCATTTTTAAGACATTGGAATTTGGTCACGAAACTGGCGCCATCGCAACCGTCTCGTTTTTCTGATTTGAACGATATATTTGTTTGTATCGCTTGGAGCTCGTAAGAAGGTCATTAGACCGAAAACGTCGTCGAGTCGCACCGACGCCACGCAATCTGAATTTTAATTTTAATTTTCGGGCAGACTGCAGTTGTTTATCTCCTTTGACTCAAAAAGGAGATGCGTTTCCCACTTTCCATTTCAGAAAACTAGTTTGACATCTCCCTCTTCTTCTTCCCCGATGCTCTCATTAACCATAATATCCAAAATTAGTATTTTTATGCAATTCTATTAAATTCACACGAATTTATATACACAAACATTATATTATATTAAAAGCGGTCCAAATTCGTATATTAATGTTTTGGTGTAGATAAGCACAACAAAATGGCACGAAATTGATTTCAAAAGTTAAAGTACACTAAACGGTGATAACATACATGAATATATTATTTATATATATATAATACGGTTTAAAAATAAAGATTTGATTCCTATAGATCGAATACATATGTTTTCGTAAGAAATATAATTTTATTTAGAATATAAACTATATATATTGAATTTTTATAATTTATTTCAATATAAGAAAGTTGAAGGAATTATAATCTTAAAAAATAAAACGAGGGTAAAATCTTACGGGGAAAGTAGTATGGTTTATTAAGAATGTATATTACGTAAATATGAAGATCAAAAGCAAAGAAACCACAAGGACAAAGAGTTAAAAATAATAAAAATACAATATTATAGAAATTTGTACATCCTAGAGTAACCCAAGAATTGTTTCGGGCAAGTACACCGTACTGGTCATCGAGTATTTTTTACAGGTTTCTGGACCTATTTTAGGCCGGAATCTATAAATTTAAGCGGTCGTTTGGATGGCAATAAATAAGTTGTTTTTTGGCTTATAAAAAGTAAAAGTTAAAAGGTCAATATGGATAAACAAAATCTACCATTTTTTAAAAGTCACTTTTCAACTTATTTCTAAAGCAATTTTTTTTGCTTTTCGACTTACACAAGTCGATTTTTTATAAGAAAAAATTCAATAAAAAATACATTTCAAAAAATTCCAAAAAAATTGAAATTTCAATTTTCAGATTTCAAATTTCAAATTTTAAAATTTCAATATTCAAATTTGAAATTTCAAAATTTCAAAATTCAAAATTCAAATTTCAAATTTCGAATTTCAAATTTCGATTTTCCAATTTCAAAATTTCAAAATTCATATTTCAAATTTTAAAATTTTAAAATTTCAAATATTAAAGATTCAAAATTTCAGATTTCAAAATTTAAAATTCAAAATTTCGAATTTCAAATTTCAAAATTTCAAAATTCAAATTTTCAAATTTCAAACTACAAATTATAAAAATCAAAATTTCAATTCAAAATTTCAAATTTCAAATTTTAAAATTTCAAAAATTCAAAATTTTCAAAAATTCAAATTTCAAATTTCAAAATTTCAAATTTCAAATTTCAAATTTCAAAAATTCAAAAATTCAAATTTCAAAATTTTCAAATTTCAAATTTCAAATATTCAAAATTCAAAATTTCAAAACTCAAAATTTCAAAATTCAAAATTTCAAATTTCAAAATTTCTAATCAAAATTCAAATTTTCGAGTTTCAAAATTTTGAACTTTAAATTTCAAAACTTTGATCTTAGAAATTTCGAATTTTTAGAATTCAAAATTTTTAAATTTTGAACATTAAAATTTTGAATTTTCAAAATTTCAAATTTGAAAATTTCAAATTCGAAATTTTACATTTTAAATTTTCAAAATTTCAAATTTGAACTTTAAAACTTTTTTTTTCAATTTTGACTTGTAAGTCAAAAGTTTTCCAAATATACTTTTTCACTTTTTAACTTTCTAAAAGCAAAAGGACATTTGAAATAAGCAAAAGTCCTATTGTTTTTTTTGCCAAACGGGCCCTAAAGGTTCGTGCCCGCTTTCCTGAGTATGCTCGGACCGAGTGATGTGGTAGATTAGGCACCGAGCCTATGCGGCAATGTGTGTTAGTACATGGGTATCGCATGCCTAAAACGGCAATATTTATAAGTTACAGCAGGCTTAATTTTGGTATACGATTTGGTATAGAGCCGGCTTAGTTTTTGAATTTAGGGACGAAATTCATTTTAACGGGGAGAATCTAATACCTTGAAAAATCAAATAGTATTCTAATTGAATAATAATAATAATATGATAGTATGAAAAATAGTGGAATCGATGGATTGATTAAATAAATTAAAAAGAAGGATGGGTAAAATGGTCATTTTTAAGACATTGGAATTTGGTCACGAAACTGGCGCCATCGCAACCGTCTCGTTTTTCTGATTTGAACGATATATTTGTTTGTATCGCTTGGAGCTCGTAAGAAGGTCATTAGACCGAAAACGTCGTCGAGTCGCACCGACGCCACGCAATCTGAATTTTAATTTTAATTTTCGGGCAGACTGCAGTTGTTTATCTCCTTTGACTCAAAAAGGAGATGCGTTTCCCACTTTCCATTTCAGAAAACTAGTTTGACATCTCCCTCTTCTTCTTCCCCGATGCTCTCATTAACCATAATATCCAAAATTAGTATTTTTATGCAATTCTATTAAATTCACACGAATTTATATACACAAACATTATATTATATTAAAAGCGGTCCAAATTCGTATATTAATGTTTTGGTGTAGATAAGCACAACAAAATGGCACGAAATTGATTTCAAAAGTTAAAGTACACTAAACGGTGATAACATACATGAATATATTATTTATATATATATAATACGGTTTAAAAATAAAGATTTGATTCCTATAGATCGAATACATATGTTTTCGTAAGAAATATAATTTTATTTAGAATATAAACTATATATATTGAATTTTTATAATTTATTTCAATATAAGAAAGTTGAAGGAATTATAATCTTAAAAAATAAAACGAGGGTAAAATCTTACGGGGAAAGTAGTATGGTTTATTAAGAATGTATATTACGTAAATATGAAGATCAAAAGCAAAGAAACCACAAGGACAAAGAGTTAAAAATAATAAAAATACAATATTATAGAAATTTGTACATCCTAGAGTAACCCAAGAATTGTTTCGGGCAAGTACACCGTACTGGTCATCGAGTATTTTTTACAGGTTTCTGGACCTATTTTAGGCCGGAATCTATAAATTTAAGCGGTCGTTTGGATGGCAATAAATAAGTTGTTTTTTGGCTTATAAAAAGTAAAAGTTAAAAGGTCAATATGGATAAACAAAATCTACCATTTTTTAAAAGTCACTTTTCAACTTATTTCTAAAGCAATTTTTTTTGCTTTTCGACTTACACAAGTCGATTTTTTATAAGAAAAAATTCAATAAAAAATACATTTCAAAAAATTCCAAAAAAATTGAAATTTCAATTTTCAGATTTCAAATTTCAAATTTTAAAATTTCAATATTCAAATTTGAAATTTCAAAATTTCAAAATTCAAAATTCAAATTTCAAATTTCGAATTTCAAATTTCGATTTTCCAATTTCAAAATTTCAAAATTCTAATTTCAAATTTTAAAATTTTAAAATTTCAAATATTAAAGATTCAAAATTTCAGATTTCAAAATTTAAAATTCAAAATTTCAAATTTCAAATTTCAAAATTTCAAAATTCAAATTTTCAAATTTCAAACTACAAATTATAAAAATCAAAATTTCAATTCAAAATTTCAAATTTCAAATTTTAAAATTTCAAAAATTCAAAATTTTCAAAAATTCAAATTTCAAATTTCAAAATTTCAAATTTCAAATTTCAAATTTCAAAAATTCAAAAATTCAAATTTCAAAATTTTCAAATTTCAAATTTCAAATATTCAAAATTCAAAATTTCAAAACTCAAAATTTCAAAATTCAAAATTTCAAATTTCAAAATTTCTAATCAAAATTCAAATTTTCGAGTTTCAAAATTTTGAACTTTAAATTTCAAAACTTTGATCTTAGAAATTTCGAATTTTTAGAATTCAAAATTTTTAAATTTTGAACTTTAAAATTTTGAATTTTCAAAATTTGAAATTTGAAAATTTCAAATTCGAAATTTTACATTTTAAATTTTCAAAATTTCAAATTTGAACTTTAAAACTTTTTTTTTCAATTTTGACTTGTAAGTCAAAAGTTTTCCAAATATACTTTTTCACTTTTTAACTTTCTAAAAGCAAAAGGACATTTGAAATAAGCAAAAGTCCTATTGTTTTTTTTGCCAAACGGGCCCTAAAGGTTCGTGCCCGCTTTCCTGAGTATGCTCGGACCGAGTGATGTGGTAGATTAGGCACCGAGCCTATGCGGCAATGTGTGTTAGTACATGGGTATCGCATGCCTAAAACGGCAATATTTATAAGTTACAGCAGGCTTAATTTTGGTATACGATTTGGTATAGAGCCGGCTTAGTTTTTGAATTTAGGGACGAAATTCATTTTAACGGGGAGAATCTAATACCTTGAAAAATCAAATAGTATTCTAATTGAATAATAATAATAATATGATAGTATGAAAAATAGTGGAATCGATGGATTGATTAAATAAATTAAAAAGAAGGATGGGTAAAATGGTCATTTTTAAGACATTGGAATTTGGTCACGAAACTGGCGCCATCGCAACCGTCTCGTTTTTCTGATTTGAACGATATATTTGTTTGTATCGCTTGGAGCTCGTAAGAAGGTCATTAGACCGAAAACGTCGTCGAGTCGCACCGACGCCACGCAATCTGAATTTTAATTTTAATTTTCGGGCAGACTGCAGTTGTTTATCTCCTTTGACTCAAAAAGGAGATGCGTTTCCCACTTTCCATTTCAGAAAACTAGTTTGACATCTCCCTCTTCTTCTTCCCCGATGCTCTCATTAACCATAATATCCAAAATTAGTATTTTTATGCAATTCTATTAAATTCACACGAATTTATATACACAAACATTATATTATATTAAAAGCGGTCCAAATTCGTATATTAATGTTTTGGTGTAGATAAGCACAACAAAATGGCACGAAATTGATTTCAAAAGTTAAAGTACACTAAACGGTGATAACATACATGAATATATTATTTATATATATATAATACGGTTTAAAAATAAAGATTTGATTCCTATAGATCGAATACATATGTTTTCGTAAGAAATATAATTTTATTTAGAATATAAACTATATATATTGAATTTTTATAATTTATTTCAATATAAGAAAGTTGAAGGAATTATAATCTTAAAAAATAAAACGAGGGTAAAATCTTACGGGGAAAGTAGTATGGTTTATTAAGAATGTATATTACGTAAATATGAAGATCAAAAGCAAAGAAACCACAAGGACAAAGAGTTAAAAATAATAAAAATACAATATTATAGAAATTTGTACATCCTAGAGTAACCCAAGAATTGTTTCGGGCAAGTACACCGTACTGGTCATCGAGTATTTTTTACAGGTTTCTGGACCTATTTTAGGCCGGAATCTATAAATTTAAGCGGTCGTTTGGATGGCAATAAATAAGTTGTTTTTTGGCTTATAAAAAGTAAAAGTTAAAAGGTCAATATGGATAAACAAAATCTACCATTTTTTAAAAGTCACTTTTCAACTTATTTCTAAAGCAATTTTTTTTGCTTTTCGACTTACACAAGTCGATTTTTTATAAGAAAAAATTCAATAAAAAATACATTTCAAAAAATTCCAAAAAAATTGAAATTTCAATTTTCAGATTTCAAATTTCAAATTTTAAAATTTCAATATTCAAATTTGAAATTTCAAAATTTCAAAATTCAAAATTCAAATTTCAAATTTCGAATTTCAAATTTCGATTTTCCAATTTCAAAATTTCAAAATTCATATTTCAAATTTTAAAATTTTAAAATTTCAAATATTAAAGATTCAAAATTTCAGATTTCAAAATTTAAAATTCAAAATTTCGAATTTCAAATTTCAAAATTTCAAAATTCAAATTTTCAAATTTCAAACTACAAATTATAAAAATCAAAATTTCAATTCAAAATTTCAAATTTCAAATTTTAAAATTTCAAAAATTCAAAATTTTCAAAAATTCAAATTTCAAATTTCAAAATTTCAAATTTCAAATTTCAAAAATTCAAAAATTCAAATTTCAAAATTTTCAAATTTCAAATTTCAAATATTCAAAATTCAAAATTTCAAAACTCAAAATTTCAAAATTCAAAATTTCAAATTTCAAAATTTCTAATCAAAATTCAAATTTTCGAGTTTCAAAATTTTGAACTTTAAATTTCAAAACTTTGATCTTAGAAATTTCGAATTTTTAGAATTCAAAATTTTTAAATTTTGAACTTTAAAATTTTGAATTTTCAAAATTTCAAATTTGAAAATTTCAAATTCGAAATTTTACATTTTAAATTTTCAAAATTTCAAATTTGAACTTTAAAACTTTTTTTTTCAATTTTGACTTGTAAGTCAAAAGTTTTCCAAATATACTTTTTCACTTTTTAACTTTCTAAAAGCAAAAGGACATTTGAAATAAGCAAAAGTCCTATTGTTTTTTTTGCCAAACGGGCCCTAAAGGTTCGTGCCCGCTTTCCTGAGTATGCTCGGACCGAGTGATGTGGTAGATTAGGCACCGAGCCTATGCGGCAATGTGTGTTAGTACATGGGTATCGCATGCCTAAAACGGCAATATTTATAAGTTACAGCAGGCTTAATTTTGGTATACGATTTGGTATAGAGCCGGCTTAGTTTTTGAATTTAGGGACGAAATTCATTTTAACGGGGAGAATCTAATACCTTGAAAAATCAAATAGTATTCTAATTGAATAATAATAATAATATGATAGTATGAAAAATAGTGGAATCGATGGATTGATTAAATAAATTAAAAAGAAGGATGGGTAAAATGGTCATTTTTAAGACATTGGAATTTGGTCACGAAACTGGCGCCATCGCAACCGTCTCGTTTTTCTGATTTGAACGATATATTTGTTTGTATCGCTTGGAGCTCGTAAGAAGGTCATTAGACCGAAAACGTCGTCGAGTCGCACCGACGCCACGCAATCTGAATTTTAATTTTAATTTTCGGGCAGACTGCAGTTGTTTATCTCCTTTGACTCAAAAAGGAGATGCGTTTCCCACTTTCCATTTCAGAAAACTAGTTTGACATCTCCCTCTTCTTCTTCCCCGATGCTCTCATTAACCATAATATCCAAAATTAGTATTTTTATGCAATTCTATTAAATTCACACGAATTTATATACACAAACATTATATTATATTAAAAGCGGTCCAAATTCGTATATTAATGTTTTGGTGTAGATAAGCACAACAAAATGGCACGAAATTGATTTCAAAAGTTAAAGTACACTAAACGGTGATAACATACATGAATATATTATTTATATATATATAATACGGTTTAAAAATAAAGATTTGATTCCTATAGATCGAATACATATGTTTTCGTAAGAAATATAATTTTATTTAGAATATAAACTATATATATTGAATTTTTATAATTTATTTCAATATAAGAAAGTTGAAGGAATTATAATCTTAAAAAATAAAACGAGGGTAAAATCTTACGGGGAAAGTAGTATGGTTTATTAAGAATGTATATTACGTAAATATGAAGATCAAAAGCAAAGAAACCACAAGGACAAAGAGTTAAAAATAATAAAAATACAATATTATAGAAATTTGTACATCCTAGAGTAACCCAAGAATTGTTTCGGGCAAGTACACCGTACTGGTCATCGAGTATTTTTTACAGGTTTCTGGACCTATTTTAGGCCGGAATCTATAAATTTAAGCGGTCGTTTGGATGGCAATAAATAAGTTGTTTTTTGGCTTATAAAAAGTAAAAGTTAAAAGGTCAATATGGATAAACAAAATCTACCATTTTTTAAAAGTCACTTTTCAACTTATTTCTAAAGCAATTTTTTTTGCTTTTCGACTTACACAAGTCGATTTTTTATAAGAAAAAATTCAATAAAAAATACATTTCAAAAAATTCCAAAAAAATTGAAATTTCAATTTTCAGATTTCAAATTTCAAATTTTAAAATTTCAATATTCAAATTTGAAATTTCAAAATTTCAAAATTCAAAATTCAAATTTCAAATTTCGAATTTCAAATTTCGATTTTCCAATTTCAAAATTTCAAAATTCATATTTCAAATTTTAAAATTTTAAAATTTCAAATATTAAAGATTCAAAATTTCAGATTTCAAAATTTAAAATTCAAAATTTCGAATTTCAAATTTCAAAATTTCAAAATTCAAATTTTCAAATTTCAAACTACAAATTATAAAAATCAAAATTTCAATTCAAAATTTCAAATTTCAAATTTTAAAATTTCAAAAATTCAAAATTTTCAAAAATTCAAATTTCAAATTTCAAAATTTCAAATTTCAAATTTCAAATTTCAAAAATTCAAAAATTCAAATTTCAAAATTTTCAAATTTCAAATTTCAAATATTCAAAATTCAAAATTTCAAAACTCAAAATTTCAAAATTCAAAATTTCAAATTTCAAAATTTCTAATCAAAATTCAAATTTTCGAGTTTCAAAATTTTGAACTTTAAATTTCAAAACTTTGATCTTAGAAATTTCGAATTTTTAGAATTCAAAATTTTTAAATTTTGAACTTTAAAATTTTGAATTTTCAAAATTTGAAATTTGAAAATTTCAAATTCGAAATTTTACATTTTAAATTTTCAAAATTTCAAATTTGAACTTTAAAACTTTTTTTTTCAATTTTGACTTGTAAGTCAAAAGTTTTCCAAATATACTTTTTCACTTTTTAACTTTCTAAAAGCAAAAGGACATTTGAAATAAGCAAAAGTCCTATTGTTTTTTTTGCCAAACGGGCCCTAAAGGTTCGTGCCCGCTTTCCTGAGTATGCTCGGACCGAGTGATGTGGTAGATTAGGCACCGAGCCTATGCGGCAATGTGTGTTAGTACATGGGTATCGCATGCCTAAAACAGCAATATTTATAAGTTACAGCAGGCTTAATTTTGGTATACGATTTGGTATAGAGCCGGCTTAGTTTTTGAATTTAGGGACGAAATTCATTTTAACGGGGAGAATCTAATACCTTGAAAAATCAAATAGTATTCTAATTGAATAATAATAATAATATGATAGTATGAAAAATAGTGGAATCGATGGATTGATTAAATAAATTAAAAAGAAGGATGGGTAAAATGGTCATTTTTAAGACATTGGAATTTGGTCACGAAACTGGCGCCATCGCAACCGTCTCGTTTTTCTGATTTGAACGATATATTTGTTTGTATCGCTTGGAGCTCGTAAGAAGGTCATTAGACCGAAAACGTCGTCGAGTCGCACCGACGCCACGCAATCTGAATTTTAATTTTAATTTTCGGGCAGACTGCAGTTGTTTATCTCCTTTGACTCAAAAAGGAGATGCGTTTCCCACTTTCCATTTCAGAAAACTAGTTTGACATCTCCCTCTTCTTCTTCCCCGATGCTCTCATTAACCATAATATCCAAAATTAGTATTTTTATGCAATTCTATTAAATTCACACGAATTTATATACACAAACATTATATTATATTAAAAGCGGTCCAAATTCGTATATTAATGTTTTGGTGTAGATAAGCACAACAAAATGGCACGAAATTGATTTCAAAAGTTAAAGTACACTAAACGGTGATAACATACATGAATATATTATTTATATATATATAATACGGTTTAAAAATAAAGATTTGATTCCTATAGATCGAATACATATGTTTTCGTAAGAAATATAATTTTATTTAGAATATAAACTATATATATTGAATTTTTATAATTTATTTCAATATAAGAAAGTTGAAGGAATTATAATCTTAAAAAATAAAACGAGGGTAAAATCTTACGGGGAAAGTAGTATGGTTTATTAAGAATGTATATTACGTAAATATGAAGATCAAAAGCAAAGAAACCACAAGGACAAAGAGTTAAAAATAATAAAAATACAATATTATAGAAATTTGTACATCCTAGAGTAACCCAAGAATTGTTTCGGGCAAGTACACCGTACTGGTCATCGAGTATTTTTTACAGGTTTCTGGACCTATTTTAGGCCGGAATCTATAAATTTAAGCGGTCGTTTGGATGGCAATAAATAAGTTGTTTTTTGGCTTATAAAAAGTAAAAGTTAAAAGGTCAATATGGATAAACAAAATCTACCATTTTTTAAAAGTCACTTTTCAACTTATTTCTAAAGCAATTTTTTTTGCTTTTCGACTTACACAAGTCGATTTTTTATAAGAAAAAATTCAATAAAAAATACATTTCAAAAAATTCCAAAAAAATTGAAATTTCAATTTTCAGATTTCAAATTTCAAATTTTAAAATTTCAATATTCAAATTTGAAATTTCAAAATTTCAAAATTCAAAATTCAAATTTCAAATTTCGAATTTCAAATTTCGATTTTCCAATTTCAAAATTTCAAAATTCATATTTCAAATTTTAAAATTTTAAAATTTCAAATATTAAAGATTCAAAATTTCAGATTTCAAAATTTAAAATTCAAAATTTCGAATTTCAAATTTCAAAATTTCAAAATTCAAATTTTCAAATTTCAAACTACAAATTATAAAAATCAAAATTTCAATTCAAAATTTCAAATTTCAAATTTTAAAATTTCAAAAATTCAAAATTTTCAAAAATTCAAATTTCAAATTTCAAAATTTCAAATTTCAAATTTCAAATTTCAAAAATTCAAATTTCAAAATTTTCAAATTTCAAATTTCAAATATTCAAAATTCAAAATTTCAAAACTCAAAATTTCAAAATTCAAAATTTCAAATTTCAAAATTTCTAATCAAAATTCAAATTTTCGAGTTTCAAAATTTTGAACTTTAAATTTCAAAACTTTGATCTTAGAAATTTCGAATTTTTAGAATTCAAAATTTTTAAATTTTGAACTTTAAAATTTTGAATTTTCAAAATTTCAAATTTGAAAATTTCAAATTCGAAATTTTACATTTTAAATTTTCAAAATTTCAAATTTGAACTTTAAAACTTTTTTTTTCAATTTTGACTTGTAAGTCAAAAGTTTTCCAAATATACTTTTTCACTTTTTAACTTTCTAAAAGCAAAAGGACATTTGAAATAAGCAAAAGTCCTATTGTTTTTTTTGCCAAACGGGCCCTAAAGGTTCGTGCCCGCTTTCCTGAGTATGCTCGGACCGAGTGATGTGGTAGATTAGGCACCGAGCCTATGCGGCAATGTGTGTTAGTACATGGGTATCGCATGCCTAAAACGGCAATATTTATAAGTTACAGCAGGCTTAATTTTGGTATACGATTTGGTATAGAGCCGGCTTAGTTTTTGAATTTAGGGACGAAATTCATTTTAACGGGGAGAATCTAATACCTTGAAAAATCAAATAGTATTCTAATTGAATAATAATAATAATATGATAGTATGAAAAATAGTGGAATCGATGGATTGATTAAATAAATTAAAAAGAAGGATGGGTAAAATGGTCATTTTTAAGACATTGGAATTTGGTCACGAAACTGGCGCCATCGCAACCGTCTCGTTTTTCTGATTTGAACGATATATTTGTTTGTATCGCTTGGAGCTCGTAAGAAGGTCATTAGACCGAAAACGTCGTCGAGTCGCACCGACGCCACGCAATCTGAATTTTAATTTTAATTTTCGGGCAGACTGCAGTTGTTTATCTCCTTTGACTCAAAAAGGAGATGCGTTTCCCACTTTCCATTTCAGAAAACTAGTTTGACATCTCCCTCTTCTTCTTCCCCGATGCTCTCATTAACCATAATATCCAAAATTAGTATTTTTATGCAATTCTATTAAATTCACACGAATTTATATACACAAACATTATATTATATTAAAAGCGGTCCAAATTCGTATATTAATGTTTTGGTGTAGATAAGCACAACAAAATGGCACGAAATTGATTTCAAAAGTTAAAGTACACTAAACGGTGATAACATACATGAATATATTATTTATATATATATAATACGGTTTAAAAATAAAGATTTGATTCCTATAGATCGAATACATATGTTTTCGTAAGAAATATAATTTTATTTAGAATATAAACTATATATATTGAATTTTTATAATTTATTTCAATATAAGAAAGTTGAAGGAATTATAATCTTAAAAAATAAAACGAGGGTAAAATCTTACGGGGAAAGTAGTATGGTTTATTAAGAATGTATATTACGTAAATATGAAGATCAAAAGCAAAGAAACCACAAGGACAAAGAGTTAAAAATAATAAAAATACAATATTATAGAAATTTGTACATCCTAGAGTAACCCAAGAATTGTTTCGGGCAAGTACACCGTACTGGTCATCGAGTATTTTTTACAGGTTTCTGGACCTATTTTAGGCCGGAATCTATAAATTTAAGCGGTCGTTTGGATGGCAATAAATAAGTTGTTTTTTGGCTTATAAAAAGTAAAAGTTAAAAGGTCAATATGGATAAACAAAATCTACCATTTTTTAAAAGTCACTTTTCAACTTATTTCTAAAGCAATTTTTTTTGCTTTTCGACTTACACAAGTCGATTTTTTATAAGAAAAAATTCAATAAAAAATACATTTCAAAAAATTCCAAAAAAATTGAAATTTCAATTTTCAGATTTCAAATTTCAAATTTTAAAATTTCAATATTCAAATTTGAAATTTCAAAATTTCAAAATTCAAAATTCAAATTTCAAATTTCGAATTTCAAATTTCGATTTTCCAATTTCAAAATTTCAAAATTCTAATTTCAAATTTTAAAATTTTAAAATTTCAAATATTAAAGATTCAAAATTTCAGATTTCAAAATTTAAAATTCAAAATTTCGAATTTCAAATTTCAAAATTTCAAAATTCAAATTTTCAAATTTCAAACTACAAATTATAAAAATCAAAATTTCAATTCAAAATTTCAAATTTCAAATTTTAAAATTTCAAAAATTCAAAATTTTCAAAAATTCAAATTTCAAATTTCAAAATTTCAAATTTCAAATTTCAAATTTCAAAAATTCAAAAATTCAAATTTCAAAATTTTCAAATTTCAAATTTCAAATATTCAAAATTCAAAATTTCAAAACTCAAAATTTCAAAATTCAAAATTTCAAATTTCAAAATTTCTAATCAAAATTCAAATTTTCGAGTTTCAAAATTTTGAACTTTAAATTTCAAAACTTTGATCTTAGAAATTTCGAATTTTTAGAATTCAAAATTTTTAAATTTTGAACTTTAAAATTTTGAATTTTCAAAATTTGAAATTTGAAAATTTCAAATTCGAAATTTTACATTTTAAATTTTCAAAATTTCAAATTTGAACTTTAAAACTTTTTTTTTCAATTTTGACTTGTAAGTCAAAAGTTTTCCAAATATACTTTTTCACTTTTTAACTTTCTAAAAGCAAAAGGACATTTGAAATAAGCAAAAGTCCTATTGTTTTTTTTGCCAAACGGGCCCTAAAGGTTCGTGCCCGCTTTCCTGAGTATGCTCGGACCGAGTGATGTGGTAGATTAGGCACCGAGCCTATGCGGCAATGTGTGTTAGTACATGGGTATCGCATGCCTAAAACGGCAATATTTATAAGTTACAGCAGGCTTAATTTTGGTATACGATTTGGTATAGAGCCGGCTTAGTTTTTGAATTTAGGGACGAAATTCATTTTAACGGGGAGAATCTAATACCTTGAAAAATCAAATAGTATTCTAATTGAATAATAATAATAATATGATAGTATGAAAAATAGTGGAATCGATGGATTGATTAAATAAATTAAAAAGAAGGATGGGTAAAATGGTCATTTTTAAGACATTGGAATTTGGTCACGAAACTGGCGCCATCGCAACCGTCTCGTTTTTCTGATTTGAACGATATATTTGTTTGTATCGCTTGGAGCTCGTAAGAAGGTCATTAGACCGAAAACGTCGTCGAGTCGCACCGACGCCACGCAATCTGAATTTTAATTTTAATTTTCGGGCAGACTGCAGTTGTTTATCTCCTTTGACTCAAAAAGGAGATGCGTTTCCCACTTTCCATTTCAGAAAACTAGTTTGACATCTCCCTCTTCTTCTTCCCCGATGCTCTCATTAACCATAATATCCAAAATTAGTATTTTTATGCAATTCTATTAAATTCACACGAATTTATATACACAAACATTATATTATATTAAAAGCGGTCCAAATTCGTATATTAATGTTTTGGTGTAGATAAGCACAACAAAATGGCACGAAATTGATTTCAAAAGTTAAAGTACACTAAACGGTGATAACATACATGAATATATTATTTATATATATATAATACGGTTTAAAAATAAAGATTTGATTCCTATAGATCGAATACATATGTTTTCGTAAGAAATATAATTTTATTTAGAATATAAACTATATATATTGAATTTTTATAATTTATTTCAATATAAGAAAGTTGAAGGAATTATAATCTTAAAAAATAAAACGAGGGTAAAATCTTACGGGGAAAGTAGTATGGTTTATTAAGAATGTATATTACGTAAATATGAAGATCAAAAGCAAAGAAACCACAAGGACAAAGAGTTAAAAATAATAAAAATACAATATTATAGAAATTTGTACATCCTAGAGTAACCCAAGAATTGTTTCGGGCAAGTACACCGTACTGGTCATCGAGTATTTTTTACAGGTTTCTGGACCTATTTTAGGCCGGAATCTATAAATTTAAGCGGTCGTTTGGATGGCAATAAATAAGTTGTTTTTTGGCTTATAAAAAGTAAAAGTTAAAAGGTCAATATGGATAAACAAAATCTACCATTTTTTAAAAGTCACTTTTCAACTTATTTCTAAAGCAATTTTTTTTGCTTTTCGACTTACACAAGTCGATTTTTTATAAGAAAAAATTCAATAAAAAATA
The DNA here is from genome assembly GCA_030737815.1 of Allium fistulosum. Lineage (NCBI taxonomy): Eukaryota > Viridiplantae > Streptophyta > Magnoliopsida > Asparagales > Amaryllidaceae > Allium > Allium fistulosum. The sequence goes on from CM060905.1 coordinate 706,322,465, forward strand.
CATTTCAAAAAATTCCAAAAAAATTGAAATTTCAATTTTCAGATTTCAAATTTCAAATTTTAAAATTTCAATATTCAAATTTGAAATTTCAAAATTTCAAAATTCAAAATTCAAATTTCAAATTTCGAATTTCAAATTTCGATTTTCCAATTTCAAAATTTCAAAATTCATATTTCAAATTTTAAAATTTTAAAATTTAAAATATTAAAGATTCAAAATTTCAGATTTCAAAATTTAAAATTCAAAATTTCGAATTTCAAATTTCAAAATTTCAAAATTCAAATTTTCAAATTTCAAACTACAAATTATAAAAATCAAAATTTCAATTCAAAATTTCAAATTTCAAATTTTAAAATTTCAAAAATTCAAAATTTTCAAAAATTCAAATTTCAAATTTCAAAATTTCAAATTTCAAATTTCAAATTTCAAAAATTCAAATTTCAAAATTTTCAAATTTCACATTTCAAATATTCAAAATTCAAAATTTCAAAACTCAAAATTTCAAAATTCAAAATTTCAAATTTCAAAATTTCTAATCAAAATTCAAATTTTCGAGTTTCAAAATTTTGAACTTTAAATTTCAAAACTTTGATCTTAGAAATTTCGAATTTTTAGAATTCAAAATTTTTAAATTTTGAACTTTAAAATTTTGAATTTTCAAAATTTCAAATTTGAAAATTTCAAATTCGAAATTTTACATTTTAAATTTTCAAAATTTCAAATTTGAACTTTAAAACTTTTTTTTTCAATTTTGACTTGTAAGTCAAAAGTTTTCCAAATATACTTTTTCACTTTTTAACTTTCTAAAAGCAAAAGGACATTTGAAATAAGCAAAAGTCCTATTGTTTTTTTTGCCAAACGGGCCCTAAAGGTTCGTGCCCGCTTTCCTGAGTATGCTCGGACCGAGTGATGTGGTAGATTAGGCACCGAGCCTATGCGGCAATGTGTGTTAGTACATGGGTATCGCATGCCTAAAACGGCAATATTTATAAGTTACAGCAGGCTTAATTTTGGTATACGATTTGGTATAGAGCCGGCTTAGTTTTTGAATTTAGGGACGAAATTCATTTTAACGGGGAGAATCTAATACCTTGAAAAATCAAATAGTATTCTAATTGAATAATAATAATAATATGATAGTATGAAAAATAGTGGAATCGATGGATTGATTAAATAAATTAAAAAGAAGGATGGGTAAAATGGTCATTTTTAAGACATTGGAATTTGGTCACGAAACTGGCGCCATCGCAACCGTCTCGTTTTTCTGATTTGAACGATATATTTGTTTGTATCGCTTGGAGCTCGTAAGAAGGTCATTAGACCGAAAACGTCGTCGAGTCGCACCGACGCCACGCAATCTGAATTTTAATTTTAATTTTCGGGCAGACTGCAGTTGTTTATCTCCTTTGACTCAAAAAGGAGATGCGTTTCCCACTTTCCATTTCAGAAAACTAGTTTGACATCTCCCTCTTCTTCTTCCCCGATGCTCTCATTAACCATAATATCCAAAATTAGTATTTTTATGCAATTCTATTAAATTCACACGAATTTATATACACAAACATTATATTATATTAAAAGCGGTCCAAATTCGTATATTAATGTTTTGGTGTAGATAAGCACAACAAAATGGCACGAAATTGATTTCAAAAGTTAAAGTACACTAAACGGTGATAACATACATGAATATATTATTTATATATATATAATACGGTTTAAAAATAAAGATTTGATTCCTATAGATCGAATACATATGTTTTCGTAAGAAATATAATTTTATTTAGAATATAAACTATATATATTGAATTTTTATAATTTATTTCAATATAAGAAAGTTGAAGGAATTATAATCTTAAAAAATAAAACGAGGGTAAAATCTTACGGGGAAAGTAGTATGGTTTATTAAGAATGTATATTACGTAAATATGAAGATCAAAAGCAAAGAAACCACAAGGACAAAGAGTTAAAAATAATAAAAATACAATATTATAGAAATTTGTACATCCTAGAGTAACCCAAGAATTGTTTCGGGCAAGTACACCGTACTGGTCATCGAGTATTTTTTACAGGTTTCTGGACCTATTTTAGGCCGGAATCTATAAATTTAAGCGGTCGTTTGGATGGCAATAAATAAGTTGTTTTTTGGCTTATAAAAAGTAAAAGTTAAAAGGTCAATATGGATAAACAAAATCTACCATTTTTTAAAAGTCACTTTTCAACTTATTTCTAAAGCAATTTTTTTTGCTTTTCGACTTACACAAGTCGATTTTTTATAAGAAAAAATTCAATAAAAAATACATTTCAAAAAATTCCAAAAAAATTGAAATTTCAATTTTCAGATTTCAAATTTCAAATTTTAAAATTTCAATATTCAAATTTGAAATTTCAAAATTTCAAAATTCAAAATTCAAATTTCAAATTTCGAATTTCAAATTTCGATTTTCCAATTTCAAAATTTCAAAATTCTAATTTCAAATTTTAAAATTTTAAAATTTCAAATATTAAAGATTCAAAATTTCAGATTTCAAAATTTAAAATTCAAAATTTCGAATTTCAAATTTCAAAATTTCAAAATTCAAATTTTCAAATTTCAAACTACAAATTATAAAAATCAAAATTTCAATTCAAAATTTCAAATTTCAAATTTTAAAATTTCAAAAATTCAAAATTTTCAAAAATTCAAATTTCAAATTTCAAAATTTCAAATTTCAAATTTCAAATTTCAAAAATTCAAAAATTCAAATTTCAAAATTTTCAAATTTCAAATTTCAAATATTCAAAATTCAAAATTTCAAAACTCAAAATTTCAAAATTCAAAATTTCAAATTTCAAAATTTCTAATCAAAATTCAAATTTTCGAGTTTCAAAATTTTGAACTTTAAATTTCAAAACTTTGATCTTAGAAATTTCGAATTTTTAGAATTCAAAATTTTTAAATTTTGAACTTTAAAATTTTGAATTTTCAAAATTTGAAATTTGAAAATTTCAAATTCGAAATTTTACATTTTAAATTTTCAAAATTTCAAATTTGAACTTTAAAACTTTTTTTTTCAATTTTGACTTGTAAGTCAAAAGTTTTCCAAATATACTTTTTCACTTTTTAACTTTCTAAAAGCAAAAGGACATTTGAAATAAGCAAAAGTCCTATTGTTTTTTTTTGCCAAACGGGCCCTAAAGGTTCGTGCCCGCTTTCCTGAGTATGCTCGGACCGAGTGATGTGGTAGATTAGGCACCGAGCCTATGCGGCAATGTGTGTTAGTACATGGGTATCGCATGCCTAAAACGGCAATATTTATAAGTTACAGCAGGCTTAATTTTGGTATACGATTTGGTATAGAGCCGGCTTAGTTTTTGAATTTAGGGACGAAATTCATTTTAACGGGGAGAATCTAATACCTTGAAAAATCAAATAGTATTCTAATTGAATAATAATAATAATATGATAGTATGAAAAATAGTGGAATCGATGGATTGATTAAATAAATTAAAAAGAAGGATGGGTAAAATGGTCATTTTTAAGACATTGGAATTTGGTCACGAAACTGGCGCCATCGCAACCGTCTCGTTTTTCTGATTTGAACGATATATTTGTTTGTATCGCTTGGAGCTCGTAAGAAGGTCATTAGACCGAAAACGTCGTCGAGTCGCACCGACGCCACGCAATCTGAATTTTAATTTTAATTTTCGGGCAGACTGCAGTTGTTTATCTCCTTTGACTCAAAAAGGAGATGCGTTTCCCACTTTCCATTTCAGAAAACTAGTTTGACATCTCCCTCTTCTTCTTCCCCGATGCTCTCATTAACCATAATATCCAAAATTAGTATTTTTATGCAATTCTATTAAATTCACACGAATTTATATACACAAACATTATATTATATTAAAAGCGGTCCAAATTCGTATATTAATGTTTTGGTGTAGATAAGCACAACAAAATGGCACGAAATTGATTTCAAAAGTTAAAGTACACTAAACGGTGATAACATACATGAATATATTATTTATATATATATAATACGGTTTAAAAATAAAGATTTGATTCCTATAGATCGAATACATATGTTTTCGTAAGAAATATAATTTTATTTAGAATATAAACTATATATATTGAATTTTTATAATTTATTTCAATATAAGAAAGTTGAAGGAATTATAATCTTAAAAAATAAAACGAGGGTAAAATCTTACGGGGAAAGTAGTATGGTTTATTAAGAATGTATATTACGTAAATATGAAGATCAAAAGCAAAGAAACCACAAGGACAAAGAGTTAAAAATAATAAAAATACAATATTATAGAAATTTGTACATCCTAGAGTAACCCAAGAATTGTTTCGGGCAAGTACACCGTACTGGTCATCGAGTATTTTTTACAGGTTTCTGGACCTATTTTAGGCCGGAATCTATAAATTTAAGCGGTCGTTTGGATGGCAATAAATAAGTTGTTTTTTGGCTTATAAAAAGTAAAAGTTAAAAGGTCAATATGGATAAACAAAATCTACCATTTTTTAAAAGTCACTTTTCAACTTATTTCTAAAGCAATTTTTTTTGCTTTTCGACTTACACAAGTCGATTTTTTATAAGAAAAAATTCAATAAAAAATACATTTCAAAAAATTCCAAAAAAATTGAAATTTCAATTTTCAGATTTCAAATTTCAAATTTTAAAATTTCAATATTCAAATTTGAAATTTCAAAATTTCAAAATTCAAAATTCAAATTTCAAATTTCGAATTTCAAATTTCGATTTTCCAATTTCAAAATTTCAAAATTCTAATTTCAAATTTTAAAATTTTAAAATTTCAAATATTAAAGATTCAAAATTTCAGATTTCAAAATTTAAAATTCAAAATTTCGAATTTCAAATTTCAAAATTTCAAAATTCAAATTTTCAAATTTCAAACTACAAATTATAAAAATCAAAATTTCAATTCAAAATTTCAAATTTCAAATTTTAAAATTTCAAAAATTCAAAATTTTCAAAAATTCAAATTTCAAATTTCAAAATTTCAAATTTCAAATTTCAAAAATTCAAAAATTCAAATTTCAAAATTTTCAAATTTCAAATTTCAAATATTCAAAATTCAAAATTTCAAAACTCAAAATTTCAAAATTCAAAATTTCAAATTTCAAAATTTCTAATCAAAATTCAAATTTTCGAGTTTCAAAATTTTGAACTTTAAATTTCAAAACTTTGATCTTAGAAATTTCGAATTTTTAGAATTCAAAATTTTTAAATTTTGAACTTTAAAATTTTGAATTTTCAAAATTTGAAATTTGAAAATTTCAAATTCGAAATTTTACATTTTAAATTTTCAAAATTTCAAATTTGAACTTTAAAACTTTTTTTTTCAATTTTGACTTGTAAGTCAAAAGTTTTCCAAATATACTTTTTCACTTTTTAACTTTCTAAAAGCAAAAGGACATTTGAAATAAGCAAAAGTCCTATTGTTTTTTTTGCCAAACGGGCCCTAAAGGTTCGTGCCCGCTTTCCTGAGTATGCTCGGACCGAGTGATGTGGTAGATTAGGCACCGAGCCTATGCGGCAATGTGTGTTAGTACATGGGTATCGCATGCCTAAAACGGCAATATTTATAAGTTACAGCAGGCTTAATTTTGGTATACGATTTGGTATAGAGCCGGCTTAGTTTTTGAATTTAGGGACGAAATTCATTTTAACGGGGAGAATCTAATACCTTGAAAAATCAAATAGTATTCTAATTGAATAATAATAATAATATGATAGTATGAAAAATAGTGGAATCGATGGATTGATTAAATAAATTAAAAAGAAGGATGGGTAAAATGGTCATTTTTAAGACATTGGAATTTGGTCACGAAACTGGCGCCATCGCAACCGTCTCGTTTTTCTGATTTGAACGATATATTTGTTTGTATCGCTTGGAGCTCGTAAGAAGGTCATTAGACCGAAAACGTCGTCGAGTCGCACCGACGCCACGCAATCTGAATTTTAATTTTAATTTTCGGGCAGACTGCAGTTGTTTATCTCCTTTGACTCAAAAAGGAGATGCGTTTCCCACTTTCCATTTCAGAAAACTAGTTTGACATCTCCCTCTTCTTCTTCCCCGATGCTCTCATTAACCATAATATCCAAAATTAGTATTTTTATGCAATTCTATTAAATTCACACGAATTTATATACACAAACATTATATTATATTAAAAGCGGTCCAAATTCGTATATTAATGTTTTGGTGTAGATAAGCACAACAAAATGGCACGAAATTGATTTCAAAAGTTAAAGTACACTAAACGGTGATAACATACATGAATATATTATTTATATATATATAATACGGTTTAAAAATAAAGATTTGATTCCTATAGATCGAATACATATGTTTTCGTAAGAAATATAATTTTATTTAGAATATAAACTATATATATTGAATTTTTATAATTTATTTCAATATAAGAAAGTTGAAGGAATTATAATCTTAAAAAATAAAACGAGGGTAAAATCTTACGGGGAAAGTAGTATGGTTTATTAAGAATGTATATTACGTAAATATGAAGATCAAAAGCAAAGAAACCACAAGGACAAAGAGTTAAAAATAATAAAAATACAATATTATAGAAATTTGTACATCCTAGAGTAACCCAAGAATTGTTTCGGGCAAGTACACCGTACTGGTCATCGAGTATTTTTTACAGGTTTCTGGACCTATTTTAGGCCGGAATCTATTAATTTAAGCGGTCGTTTGGATGGCAATAAATAAGTTGTTTTTTGGCTTATAAAAAGTAAAAGTTAAAAGGTCAATATGGATAAACAAAATCTACCATTTTTTAAAAGTCACTTTTCAACTTATTTCTAAAGCAATTTTTTTTGCTTTTCGACTTACACAAGTCGATTTTTTATAAGAAAAAATTCAATAAAAAATACATTTCAAAAAATTCCAAAAAAATTGAAATTTCAATTTTCAGATTTCAAATTTCAAATTTTAAAATTTCAATATTCAAATTTGAAATTTCAAAATTTCAAAATTCAAAATTCAAATTTCAAATTTCGAATTTCAAATTTCGATTTTCCAATTTCAAAATTTCAAAATTCTAATTTCAAATTTTAAAATTTTAAAATTTCAAATATTAAAGATTCAAAATTTCAGATTTCAAAATTTAAAATTCAAAATTTCGAATTTCAAATTTCAAAATTTCAAAATTCAAATTTTCAAATTTCAAACTACAAATTATAAAAATCAAAATTTCAATTCAAAATTTCAAATTTCAAATTTTAAAATTTCAAAAATTCAAAATTTTCAAAAATTCAAATTTCAAATTTCAAAATTTCAAATTTCAAATTTCAAATTTCAAAAATTCAAAAATTCAAATTTCAAAATTTTCAAATTTCAAATTTCAAATATTCAAAATTCAAAATTTCAAAACTCAAAATTTCAAAATTCAAAATTTCAAATTTCAAAATTTCTAATCAAAATTCAAATTTTCGAGTTTCAAAATTTTGAACTTTAAATTTCAAAACTTTGATCTTAGAAATTTCGAATTTTTAGAATTCAAAATTTTTAAATTTTGAACTTTAAAATTTTGAATTTTCAAAATTTGAAATTTGAAAATTTCAAATTCGAAATTTTACATTTTAAATTTTCAAAATTTCAAATTTGAACTTTAAAACTTTTTTTTTCAATTTTGACTTGTAAGTCAAAAGTTTTCCAAATATACTTTTTCACTTTTTAACTTTCTAAAAGCAAAAGGACATTTGAAATAAGCAAAAGTCCTATTGTTTTTTTTGCCAAACGGGCCCTAAAGGTTCGTGCCCGCTTTCCTGAGTATGCTCGGACCGAGTGATGTGGTAGATTAGGCACCGAGCCTATGCGGCAATGTGTGTTAGTACATGGGTATCGCATGCCTAAAACGGCAATATTTATAAGTTACAGCAGGCTTAATTTTGGTATACGATTTGGTATAGAGCCGGCTTAGTTTTTGAATTTAGGGACGAAATTCATTTTAACGGGGAGAATCTAATACCTTGAAAAATCAAATAGTATTCTAATTGAATAATAATAATAATATGATAGTATGAAAAATAGTGGAATCGATGGATTGATTAAATAAATTAAAAAGAAGGATGGGTAAAATGGTCATTTTTAAGACATTGGAATTTGGTCACGAAACTGGCGCCATCGCAACCGTCTCGTTTTTCTGATTTGAACGATATATTTGTTTGTATCGCTTGGAGCTCGTAAGAAGGTCATTAGACCGAAAACGTCGTCGAGTCGCACCGACGCCACGCAATCTGAATTTTAATTTTAATTTTCGGGCAGACTGCAGTTGTTTATCTCCTTTGACTCAAAAAGGAGATGCGTTTCCCACTTTCCATTTCAGAAAACTAGTTTGACATCTCCCTCTTCTTCTTCCCCGATGCTCTCATTAACCATAATATCCAAAATTAGTATTTTTATGCAATTCTATTAAATTCACACGAATTTATATACACAAACATTATATTATATTAAAAGCGGTCCAAATTCGTATATTAATGTTTTGGTGTAGATAAGCACAACAAAATGGCACGAAATTGATTTCAAAAGTTAAAGTACACTAAACGGTGATAACATACATGAATATATTATTTATATATATATAATACGGTTTAAAAATAAAGATTTGATTCCTATAGATCGAATACATATGTTTTCGTAAGAAATATAATTTTATTTAGAATATAAACTATATATATTGAATTTTTATAATTTATTTCAATATAAGAAAGTTGAAGGAATTATAATCTTAAAAAATAAAACGAGGGTAAAATCTTACGGGGAAAGTAGTATGGTTTATTAAGAATGTATATTACGTAAATATGAAGATCAAAAGCAAAGAAACCACAAGGACAAAGAGTTAAAAATAATAAAAATACAATATTATAGAAATTTGTACATCCTAGAGTAACCCAAGAATTGTTTCGGGCAAGTACACCGTACTGGTCATCGAGTATTTTTTACAGGTTTCTGGACCTATTTTAGGCCGGAATCTATAAATTTAAGCGGTCGTTTGGATGGCAATAAATAAGTTGTTTTTTGGCTTATAAAAAGTAAAAGTTAAAAGGTCAATATGGATAAACAAAATCTACCATTTTTTAAAAGTCACTTTTCAACTTATTTCTAAAGCAATTTTTTTTGCTTTTCGACTTACACAAGTCGATTTTTTATAAGAAAAAATTCAATAAAAAATACATTTCAAAAAATTCCAAAAAAATTGAAATTTCAATTTTCAGATTTCAAATTTCAAATTTTAAAATTTCAATATTCAAATTTGAAATTTCAAAATTTCAAAATTCAAAATTCAAATTTCAAATTTCGAATTTCAAATTTCGATTTTCCAATTTCAAAATTTCAAAATTCTAATTTCAAATTTTAAAATTTTAAAATTTCAAATATTAAAGATTCAAAATTTCAGATTTCAAAATTTAAAATTCAAAATTTCGAATTTCAAATTTCAAAATTTCAAAATTCAAATTTTCAAATTTCAAACTACAAATTATAAAAATCAAAATTTCAATTCAAAATTTCAAATTTCAAATTTTAAAATTTCAAAAATTCAAAATTTTCAAAAATTCAAATTTCAAATTTCAAAATTTTCAAAAATTCAAATTTCAAATTTCAAAATTTCAAATTTCAAATTTCAAATTTCAAAATTTCAAATTTCAAATTTCAAAAATTCAAAAATTCAAATTTCAAAATTTTCAAATTTCAAATTTCAAATTTTCAAAATTCAAAATTTCAAAACTCAAAATTTCAAAATTCAAAATTTCAAATTTCAAAATTTCTAATCAAAATTCAAATTTTCGAGTTTCAAAATTTTGAACTTTAAATTTCAAAACTTTGATCTTAGAAATTTCGAATTTTTAGAATTCAAAATTTTTAAATTTTGAACTTTAAAATTTTGAATTTTCAAAATTTCAAATTTGAAAATTTCAAATTCGAAATTTTACATTTTAAATTTTCAAAATTTCAAATTTGAACTTTAAAACTTTTTTTTTCAATTTTGACTTGTAAGTCAAAAGTTTTCCAAATATACTTTTTCACTTTTTAACTTTCTAAAAGCAAAAGGACATTTGAAATAAGCAAAAGTCCTATTGTTTTTTTTGCCAAACGGGCCCTAAAGGTTCGTGCCCGCTTTCCTGAGTATGCTCGGACCGAGTGATGTGGTAGATTAGGCACCGAGCCTATGCGGCAATGTGTGTTAGTACATGGGTATCGCATGCCTAAAACGGCAATATTTATAAGTTACAGCAGGCTTAATTTTGGTATACGATTTGGTATAGAGCCGGCTTAGTTTTTGAATTTAGGGACGAAATTCATTTTAACGGGGAGAATCTAATACCTTGAAAAATCAAATAGTATTCTAATTGAATAATAATAATAATATGATAGTATGAAAAATAGTGGAATCGATGGATTGATTAAATAAATTAAAAAGAAGGATGGGTAAAATGGTCATTTTTAAGACATTGGAATTTGGTCACGAAACTGGCGCCATCGCAACCGTCTCGTTTTTCTGATTTGAACGATATATTTGTTTGTATCGCTTGGAGCTCGTAAGAAGGTCATTAGACCGAAAACGTCGTCGAGTCGCACCGACGCCACGCAATCTGAATTTTAATTTTAATTTTCGGGCAGACTGCAGTTGTTTATCTCCTTTGACTCAAAAAGGAGATGCGTTTCCCACTTTCCATTTCAGAAAACTAGTTTGACATCTCCCTCTTCTTCTTCCCCGATGCTCTCATTAACCATAATATCCAAAATTAGTATTTTTATGCAATTCTATTAAATTCACACGAATTTATATACACAAACATTATATTATATTAAAAGCGGTCCAAATTCGTATATTAATGTTTTGGTGTAGATAAGCACAACAAAATGGCACGAAATTGATTTCAAAAGTTAAAGTACACTAAACGGTGATAACATACATGAATATATTATTTATATATATATAATACGGTTTAAAAATAAAGATTTGATTCCTATAGATCGAATACATATGTTTTCGTAAGAAATATAATTTTATTTAGAATATAAACTATATATATTGAATTTTTATAATTTATTTCAATATAAGAAAGTTGAAGGAATTATAATCTTAAAAAATAAAACGAGGGTAAAATCTTACGGGGAAAGTAGTATGGTTTATTAAGAATGTATATTACGTAAATATGAAGATCAAAAGCAAAGAAACCACAAGGACAAAGAGTTAAAAATAATAAAAATACAATATTATAGAAATTTGTACATCCTAGAGTAACCCAAGAATTGTTTCGGGCAAGTACACCGTACTGGTCATCGAGTATTTTTTACAGGTTTCTGGACCTATTTTAGGCCGGAATCTATAAATTTAAGCGGTCGTTTGGATGGCAATAAATAAGTTGTTTTTTGGCTTATAAAAAGTAAAAGTTAAAAGGTCAATATGGATAAACAAAATCTACCATTTTTTAAAAGTCACTTTTCAACTTATTTCTAAAGCAATTTTTTTTGCTTTTCGACTTACACAAGTCGATTTTTTATAAGAAAAAATTCAATAAAAAATACATTTCAAAAAATTCCAAAAAAATTGAAATTTCAATTTTCAGATTTCAAATTTCAAATTTTAAAATTTCAATATTCAAATTTGAAATTTCAAAATTTCAAAATTCAAAATTCAAATTTCAAATTTCGAATTTCAAATTTCGATTTTCCAATTTCAAAATTTCAAAATTCTAATTTCAAATTTTAAAATTTTAAAATTTCAAATATTAAAGATTCAAAATTTCAGATTTCAAAATTTAAAATTCAAAATTTCGAATTTCAAATTTCAAAATTTCAAAATTCAAATTTTCAAATTTCAAACTACAAATTATAAAAATCAAAATTTCAATTCAAAATTTCAAATTTCAAATTTTAAAATTTCAAAAATTCAAAATTTTCAAAAATTCAAATTTCAAATTTCAAAATTTCAAATTTCAAATTTCAAATTTCAAAAATTCAAAAATTCAAATTTCAAAATTTTCAAATTTCAAATTTCAAATATTCAAAATTCAAAATTTCAAAACTCAAAATTTCAAAATTCAAAATTTCAAATTTCAAAATTTCTAATCAAAATTCAAATTTTCGAGTTTCAAAATTTTGAACTTTAAATTTCAAAACTTTGATCTTAGAAATTTCGAATTTTTAGAATTCAAAATTTTTAAATTTTGAACTTTAAAATTTTGAATTTTCAAAATTTGAAATTTGAAAATTTCAAATTCGAAATTTTACATTTTAAATTTTCAAAATTTCAAATTTGAACTTTAAAACTTTTTTTTTCAATTTTGACTTGTAAGTCAAAAGTTTTCCAAATATACTTTTTCACTTTTTAACTTTCTAAAAGCAAAAGGACATTTGAAATAAGCAAAAGTCCTATTGTTTTTTTTGCCAAACGGGCCCTAAAGGTTCGTGCCCGCTTTCCTGAGTATGCTCGGACCGAGTGATGTGGTAGATTAGGCACCGAGCCTATGCGGCAATGTGTGTTAGTACATGGGTATCGCATGCCTAAAACGGCAATATTTATAAGTTACAGCAGGCTTAATTTTGGTATACGATTTGGTATAGAGCCGGCTTAGTTTTTGAATTTAGGGACGAAATTCATTTTAACGGGGAGAATCTAATACCTTGAAAAATCAAATAGTATTCTAATTGAATAATAATAATAATATGATAGTATGAAAAATAGTGGAATCGATGGATTGATTAAATAAATTAAAAAGAAGGATGGGTAAAATGGTCATTTTTAAGACATTGGAATTTGGTCACGAAACTGGCGCCATCGCAACCGTCTCGTTTTTCTGATTTGAACGATATATTTGTTTGTATCGCTTGGAGCTCGTAAGAAGGTCATTAGACCGAAAACGTCGTCGAGTCGCACCGACGCCACGCAATCTGAATTTTAATTTTAATTTTCGGGCAGACTGCAGTTGTTTATCTCCTTTGACTCAAAAAGGAGATGCGTTTCCCACTTTCCATTTCAGAAAACTAGTTTGACATCTCCCTCTTCTTCTTCCCCGATGCTCTCATTAACCATAATATCCAAAATTAGTATTTTTATGCAATTCTATTAAATTCACACGAATTTATATACACAAACATTATATTATATTAAAAGCGGTCCAAATTCGTATATTAATGTTTTGGTGTAGATAAGCACAACAAAATGGCACGAAATTGATTTCAAAAGTTAAAGTACACTAAACGGTGATAACATACATGAATATATTATTTATATATATATAATACGGTTTAAAAATAAAGATTTGATTCCTATAGATCGAATACATATGTTTTCGTAAGAAATATAATTTTATTTAGAATATAAACTATATATATTGAATTTTTATAATTTATTTCAATATAAGAAAGTTGAAGGAATTATAATCTTAAAAAATAAAACGAGGGTAAAATCTTACGGGGAAAGTAGTATGGTTTATTAAGAATGTATATTACGTAAATATGAAGATCAAAAGCAAAGAAACCACAAGGACAAAGAGTTAAAAATAATAAAAATACAATATTATAGAAATTTGTACATCCTAGAGTAACCCAAGAATTGTTTCGGGCAAGTACACCGTACTGGTCATCGAGTATTTTTTACAGGTTTCTGGACCTATTTTAGGCCGGAATCTATAAATTTAAGCGGTCGTTTGGATGGCAATAAATAAGTTGTTTTTTGGCTTATAAAAAGTAAAAGTTAAAAGGTCAATATGGATAAACAAAATCTACCATTTTTTAAAAGTCACTTTTCAACTTATTTCTAAAGCAATTTTTTTTGCTTTTCGACTTACACAAGTCGATTTTTTATAAGAAAAAATTCAATAAAAAATACATTTCAAAAAATTCCAAAAAAATTGAAATTTCAATTTTCAGATTTCAAATTTCAAATTTTAAAATTTCAATATTCAAATTTGAAATTTCAAAATTTCAAAATTCAAAATTCAAATTTCAAATTTCGAATTTCAAATTTCGATTTTCCAATTTCAAAATTTCAAAATTCTAATTTCAAATTTTAAAATTTTAAAATTTCAAATATTAAAGATTCAAAATTTCAGATTTCAAAATTTAAAATTCAAAATTTCGAATTTCAAATTTCAAAATTTCAAAATTCAAATTTTCAAATTTCAAACTACAAATTATAAAAATCAAAATTTCAATTCAAAATTTCAAATTTCAAATTTTAAAATTTCAAAAATTCAAAATTTTCAAAAATTCAAATTTCAAATTTCAAAATTTTCAAAAATTCAAATTTCAAATTTCAAAATTTCAAATTTCAAATTTCAAATTTCAAAATTTCAAATTTCAAATTTCAAAAATTCAAAAATTCAAATTTCAAAATTTTCAAATTTCAAATTTCAAATTTTCAAAATTCAAAATTTCAAAACTCAAAATTTCAAAATTCAAAATTTCAAATTTCAAAATTTCTAATCAAAATTCAAATTTTCGAGTTTCAAAATTTTGAACTTTAAATTTCAAAACTTTGATCTTAGAAATTTCGAATTTTTAGAATTCAAAATTTTTAAATTTTGAACTTTAAAATTTTGAATTTTCAAAATTTCAAATTTGAAAATTTCAAATTCGAAATTTTACATTTTAAATTTTCAAAATTTCAAATTTGAACTTTAAAACTTTTTTTTTCAATTTTGACTTGTAAGTCAAAAGTTTTCCAAATATACTTTTTCACTTTTTAACTTTCTAAAAGCAAAAGGACATTTGAAATAAGCAAAAGTCCTATTGTTTTTTTTGCCAAACGGGCCCTAAAGGTTCGTGCCCGCTTTCCTGAGTATGCTCGGACCGAGTGATGTGGTAGATTAGGCACCGAGCCTATGCGGCAATGTGTGTTAGTACATGGGTATCGCATGCCTAAAACGGCAATATTTATAAGTTACAGCAGGCTTAATTTTGGTATACGATTTGGTATAGAGCCGGCTTAGTTTTTGAATTTAGGGACGAAATTCATTTTAACGGGGAGAATCTAATACCTTGAAAAATCAAATAGTATTCTAATTGAATAATAATAATAATATGATAGTATGAAAAATAGTGGAATCGATGGATTGATTAAATAAATTAAAAAGAAGGATGGGTAAAATGGTCATTTTTAAGACATTGGAATTTGGTCACGAAACTGGCGCCATCGCAACCGTCTCGTTTTTCTGATTTGAACGATATATTTGTTTGTATCGCTTGGAGCTCGTAAGAAGGTCATTAGACCGAAAACGTCGTCGAGTCGCACCGACGCCACGCAATCTGAATTTTAATTTTAATTTTCGGGCAGACTGCAGTTGTTTATCTCCTTTGACTCAAAAAGGAGATGCGTTTCCCACTTTCCATTTCAGAAAACTAGTTTGACATCTCCCTCTTCTTCTTCCCCGATGCTCTCATTAACCATAATATCCAAAATTAGTATTTTTATGCAATTCTATTAAATTCACACGAATTTATATACACAAACATTATATTATATTAAAAGCGGTCCAAATTCGTATATTAATGTTTTGGTGTAGATAAGCACAACAAAATGGCACGAAATTGATTTCAAAAGTTAAAGTACACTAAACGGTGATAACATACATGAATATATTATTTATATATATATAATACGGTTTAAAAATAAAGATTTGATTCCTATAGATCGAATACATATGTTTTCGTAAGAAATATAATTTTATTTAGAATATAAACTATATATATTGAATTTTTATAATTTATTTCAATATAAGAAAGTTGAAGGAATTATAATCTTAAAAAATAAAACGAGGGTAAAATCTTACGGGGAAAGTAGTATGGTTTATTAAGAATGTATATTACGTAAATATGAAGATCAAAAGCAAAGAAACCACAAGGACAAAGAGTTAAAAATAATAAAAATACAATATTATAGAAATTTGTACATCCTAGAGTAACCCAAGAATTGTTTCGGGCAAGTACACCGTACTGGTCATCGAGTATTTTTTACAGGTTTCTGGACCTATTTTAGGCCGGAATCTATAAATTTAAGCGGTCGTTTGGATGGCAATAAATAAGTTGTTTTTTGGCTTATAAAAAGTAAAAGTTAAAAGGTCAATATGGATAAACAAAATCTACCATTTTTTAAAAGTCACTTTTCAACTTATTTCTAAAGCAATTTTTTTTGCTTTTCGACTTACACAAGTCGATTTTTTATAAGAAAAAATTCAATAAAAAATACATTTCAAAAAATTCCAAAAAAATTGAAATTTCAATTTTCAGATTTCAAATTTCAAATTTTAAAATTTCAATATTCAAATTTGAAATTTCAAAATTTCAAAATTCAAAATTCAAATTTCAAATTTCGAATTTCAAATTTCGATTTTCCAATTTCAAAATTTCAAAATTCTAATTTCAAATTTTAAAATTTTAAAATTTCAAATATTAAAGATTCAAAATTTCAGATTTCAAAATTTAAAATTCAAAATTTCGAATTTCAAATTTCAAAATTTCAAAATTCAAATTTTCAAATTTCAAACTACAAATTATAAAAATCAAAATTTCAATTCAAAATTTCAAATTTCAAATTTTAAAATTTCAAAAATTCAAAATTTTCAAAAATTCAAATTTCAAATTTCAAAATTTTCAAAAATTCAAATTTCAAATTTCAAAATTTCAAATTTAAAATTTCAAATTTCAAAATTTCAAATTTCAAATTTCAAAAATTCAAAAATTCAAATTTCAAAATTTTCAAATTTCAAATTTCAAATTTTCAAAATTCAAAATTTCAAAACTCAAAATTTCAAAATTCAAAATTTCAAATTTCAAAATTTCTAATCAAAATTCAAATTTTCGAGTTTCAAAATTTTGAACTTTAAATTTCAAAACTTTGATCTTAGAAATTTCGAATTTTTAGAATTCAAAATTTTTAAATTTTGAACTTTAAAATTTTGAATTTTCAAAATTTCAAATTTGAAAATTTCAAATTCGAAATTTTACATTTTAAATTTTCAAAATTTCAAATTTGAACTTTAAAACTTTTTTTTTCAATTTTGACTTGTAAGTCAAAAGTTTTCCAAATATACTTTTTCACTTTTTAACTTTCTAAAAGCAAAAGGACATTTGAAATAAGCAAAAGTCCTATTGTTTTTTTTGCCAAACGGGCCCTAAAGGTTCGTGCCCGCTTTCCTGAGTATGCTCGGACCGAGTGATGTGGTAGATTAGGCACCGAGCCTATGCGGCAATGTGTGTTAGTACATGGGTATCGCATGCCTAAAACGGCAATATTTATAAGTTACAGCAGGCTTAATTTTGGTATACGATTTGGTATAGAGCCGGCTTAGTTTTTGAATTTAGGGACGAAATTCATTTTAACGGGGAGAATCTAATACCTTGAAAAATCAAATAGTATTCTAATTGAATAATAATAATAATATGATAGTATGAAAAATAGTGGAATCGATGGATTGATTAAATAAATTAAAAAGAAGGATGGGTAAAATGGTCATTTTTAAGACATTGGAATTTGGTCACGAAACTGGCGCCATCGCAACCGTCTCGTTTTTCTGATTTGAACGATATATTTGTTTGTATCGCTTGGAGCTCGTAAGAAGGTCATTAGACCGAAAACGTCGTCGAGTCGCACCGACGCCACGCAATCTGAATTTTAATTTTAATTTTCGGGCAGACTGCAGTTGTTTATCTCCTTTGACTCAAAAAGGAGATGCGTTTCCCACTTTCCATTTCAGAAAACTAGTTTGACATCTCCCTCTTCTTCTTCCCCGATGCTCTCATTAACCATAATATCCAAAATTAGTATTTTTATGCAATTCTATTAAATTCACACGAATTTATATACACAAACATTATATTATATTAAAAGCGGTCCAAATTCGTATATTAATGTTTTGGTGTAGATAAGCACAACAAAATGGCACGAAATTGATTTCAAAAGTTAAAGTACACTAAACGGTGATAACATACATGAATATATTATTTATATATATATAATACGGTTTAAAAATAAAGATTTGATTCCTATAGATCGAATACATATGTTTTCGTAAGAAATATAATTTTATTTAGAATATAAACTATATATATTGAATTTTTATAATTTATTTCAATATAAGAAAGTTGAAGGAATTATAATCTTAAAAAATAAAACGAGGGTAAAATCTTACGGGGAAAGTAGTATGGTTTATTAAGAATGTATATTACGTAAATATGAAGATCAAAAGCAAAGAAACCACAAGGACAAAGAGTTAAAAATAATAAAAATACAATATTATAGAAATTTGTACATCCTAGAGTAACCCAAGAATTGTTTCGGGCAAGTACACCGTACTGGTCATCGAGTATTTTTTACAGGTTTCTGGACCTATTTTAGGCCGGAATCTATAAATTTAAGCGGTCGTTTGGATGGCAATAAATAAGTTGTTTTTTGGCTTATAAAAAGTAAAAGTTAAAAGGTCAATATGGATAAACAAAATCTACCATTTTTTAAAAGTCACTTTTCAACTTATTTCTAAAGCAATTTTTTTTGCTTTTCGACTTACACAAGTCGATTTTTTATAAGAAAAAATTCAATAAAAAATACATTTCAAAAAATTCCAAAAAAATTGAAATTTCAATTTTCAGATTTCAAATTTCAAATTTTAAAATTTCAATATTCAAATTTGAAATTTCAAAATTTCAAAATTCAAAATTCAAATTTCAAATTTCGAATTTCAAATTTCGATTTTCCAATTTCAAAATTTCAAAATTCTAATTTCAAATTTTAAAATTTTAAAATTTCAAATATTAAAGATTCAAAATTTCAGATTTCAAAATTTAAAATTCAAAATTTCGAATTTCAAATTTCAAAATTTCAAAATTCAAATTTTCAAATTTCAAACTACAAATTATAAAAATCAAAATTTCAATTCAAAATTTCAAATTTCAAATTTTAAAATTTCAAAAATTCAAAATTTTCAAAAATTCAAATTTCAAATTTCAAAATTTCAAATTTCAAATTTCAAATTTCAAAAATTCAAAAATTCAAATTTCAAAATTTTCAAATTTCAAATTTCAAATATTCAAAATTCAAAATTTCAAAACTCAAAATTTCAAAATTCAAAATTTCAAATTTCAAAATTTCTAATCAAAATTCAAATTTTCGAGTTTCAAAATTTTGAACTTTAAATTTCAAAACTTTGATCTTAGAAATTTCGAATTTTTAGAATTCAAAATTTTTAAATTTTGAACTTTAAAATTTTGAATTTTCAAAATTTGAAATTTGAAAATTTCAAATTCGAAATTTTACATTTTAAATTTTCAAAATTTCAAATTTGAACTTTAAAACTTTTTTTTTCAATTTTGACTTGTAAGTCAAAAGTTTTCCAAATATACTTTTTCACTTTTTAACTTTCTAAAAGCAAAAGGACATTTGAAATAAGCAAAAGTCCTATTGTTTTTTTTGCCAAACGGGCCCTAAAGGTTCGTGCCCGCTTTCCTGAGTATGCTCGGACCGAGTGATGTGGTAGATTAGGCACCGAGCCTATGCGGCAATGTGTGTTAGTACATGGGTATCGCATGCCTAAAACGGCAATATTTATAAGTTACAGCAGGCTTAATTTTGGTATACGATTTGGTATAGAGCCGGCTTAGTTTTTGAATTTAGGGACGAAATTCATTTTAACGGGGAGAATCTAATACCTTGAAAAATCAAATAGTATTCTAATTGAATAATAATAATAATATGATAGTATGAAAAATAGTGGAATCGATGGATTGATTAAATAAATTAAAAAGAAGGATGGGTAAAATGGTCATTTTTAAGACATTGGAATTTGGTCACGAAACTGGCGCCATCGCAACCGTCTCGTTTTTCTGATTTGAACGATATATTTGTTTGTATCGCTTGGAGCTCGTAAGAAGGTCATTAGACCGAAAACGTCGTCGAGTCGCACCGACGCCACGCAATCTGAATTTTAATTTTAATTTTCGGGCAGACTGCAGTTGTTTATCTCCTTTGACTCAAAAAGGAGATGCGTTTCCCACTTTCCATTTCAGAAAACTAGTTTGACATCTCCCTCTTCTTCTTCCCCGATGCTCTCATTAACCATAATATCCAAAATTAGTATTTTTATGCAATTCTATTAAATTCACACGAATTTATATACACAAACATTATATTATATTAAAAGCGGTCCAAATTCGTATATTAATGTTTTGGTGTAGATAAGCACAACAAAATGGCACGAAATTGATTTCAAAAGTTAAAGTACACTAAACGGTGATAACATACATGAATATATTATTTATATATATATAATACGGTTTAAAAATAAAGATTTGATTCCTATAGATCGAATACATATGTTTTCGTAAGAAATATAATTTTATTTAGAATATAAACTATATATATTGAATTTTTATAATTTATTTCAATATAAGAAAGTTGAAGGAATTATAATCTTAAAAAATAAAACGAGGGTAAAATCTTACGGGGAAAGTAGTATGGTTTATTAAGAATGTATATTACGTAAATATGAAGATCAAAAGCAAAGAAACCACAAGGACAAAGAGTTAAAAATAATAAAAATACAATATTATAGAAATTTGTACATCCTAGAGTAACCCAAGAATTGTTTCGGGCAAGTACACCGTACTGGTCATCGAGTATTTTTTACAGGTTTCTGGACCTATTTTAGGCCGGAATCTATAAATTTAAGCGGTCGTTTGGATGGCAATAAATAAGTTGTTTTTTGGCTTATAAAAAGTAAAAGTTAAAAGGTCAATATGGATAAACAAAATCTACCATTTTTTAAAAGTCACTTTTCAACTTATTTCTAAAGCAATTTTTTTTGCTTTTCGACTTACACAAGTCGATTTTTTATAAGAAAAAATTCAATAAAAAATACATTTCAAAAAATTCCAAAAAAATTGAAATTTCAATTTTCAGATTTCAAATTTCAAATTTTAAAATTTCAATATTCAAATTTGAAATTTCAAAATTTCAAAATTCAAAATTCAAATTTCAAATTTCGAATTTCAAATTTCGATTTTCCAATTTCAAAATTTCAAAATTCTAATTTCAAATTTTAAAATTTTAAAATTTCAAATATTAAAGATTCAAAATTTCAGATTTCAAAATTTAAAATTCAAAATTTCGAATTTCAAATTTCAAAATTTCAAAATTCAAATTTTCAAATTTCAAACTACAAATTATAAAAATCAAAATTTCAATTCAAAATTTCAAATTTCAAATTTTAAAATTTCAAAAATTCAAAATTTTCAAAAATTCAAATTTCAAATTTCAAAATTTCAAATTTCAAATTTCAAATTTCAAAAATTCAAAAATTCAAATTTCAAAATTTTCAAATTTCAAATTTCAAATATTCAAAATTCAAAATTTCAAAACTCAAAATTTCAAAATTCAAAATTTCAAATTTCAAAATTTCTAATCAAAATTCAAATTTTCGAGTTTCAAAATTTTGAACTTTAAATTTCAAAACTTTGATCTTAGAAATTTCGAATTTTTAGAATTCAAAATTTTTAAATTTTGAACTTTAAAATTTTGAATTTTCAAAATTTGAAATTTGAAAATTTCAAATTCGAAATTTTACATTTTAAATTTTCAAAATTTCAAATTTGAACTTTAAAACTTTTTTTTTCAATTTTGACTTGTAAGTCAAAAGTTTTCCAAATATACTTTTTCACTTTTTAACTTTCTAAAAGCAAAAGGACATTTGAAATAAGCAAAAGTCCTATTGTTTTTTTTGCCAAACGGGCCCTAAAGGTTCGTGCCCGCTTTCCTGAGTATGCTCGGACCGAGTGATGTGGTAGATTAGGCACCGAGCCTATGCGGCAATGTGTGTTAGTACATGGGTATCGCATGCCTAAAACGGCAATATTTATAAGTTACAGCAGGCTTAATTTTGGTATACGATTTGGTATAGAGCCGGCTTAGTTTTTGAATTTAGGGACGAAATTCATTTTAACGGGGAGAATCTAATACCTTGAAAAATCAAATAGTATTCTAATTGAATAATAATAATAATATGATAGTATGAAAAATAGTGGAATCGATGGATTGATTAAATAAATTAAAAAGAAGGATGGGTAAAATGGTCATTTTTAAGACATTGGAATTTGGTCACGAAACTGGCGCCATCGCAACCGTCTCGTTTTTCTGATTTGAACGATATATTTGTTTGTATCGCTTGGAGCTCGTAAGAAGGTCATTAGACCGAAAACGTCGTCGAGTCGCACCGACGCCACGCAATCTGAATTTTAATTTTAATTTTCGGGCAGACTGCAGTTGTTTATCTCCTTTGACTCAAAAAGGAGATGCGTTTCCCACTTTCCATTTCAGAAAACTAGTTTGACATCTCCCTCTTCTTCTTCCCCGATGCTCTCATTAACCATAATATCCAAAATTAGTATTTTTATGCAATTCTATTAAATTCACACGAATTTATATACACAAACATTATATTATATTAAAAGCGGTCCAAATTCGTATATTAATGTTTTGGTGTAGATAAGCACAACAAAATGGCACGAAATTGATTTCAAAAGTTAAAGTACACTAAACGGTGATAACATACATGAATATATTATTTATATATATATAATACGGTTTAAAAATAAAGATTTGATTCCTATAGATCGAATACATATGTTTTCGTAAGAAATATAATTTTATTTAGAATATAAACTATATATATTGAATTTTTATAATTTATTTCAATATAAGAAAGTTGAAGGAATTATAATCTTAAAAAATAAAACGAGGGTAAAATCTTACGGGGAAAGTAGTATGGTTTATTAAGAATGTATATTACGTAAATATGAAGATCAAAAGCAAAGAAACCACAAGGACAAAGAGTTAAAAATAATAAAAATACAATATTATAGAAATTTGTACATCCTAGAGTAACCCAAGAATTGTTTCGGGCAAGTACACCGTACTGGTCATCGAGTATTTTTTACAGGTTTCTGGACCTATTTTAGGCCGGAATCTATAAATTTAAGCGGTCGTTTGGATGGCAATAAATAAGTTGTTTTTTGGCTTATAAAAAGTAAAAGTTAAAAGGTCAATATGGATAAACAAAATCTACCATTTTTTAAAAGTCACTTTTCAACTTATTTCTAAAGCAATTTTTTTTGCTTTTCGACTTACACAAGTCGATTTTTTATAAGAAAAAATTCAATAAAAAATACATTTCAAAAAATTCCAAAAAAATTGAAATTTCAATTTTCAGATTTCAAATTTCAAATTTTAAAATTTCAATATTCAAATTTGAAATTTCAAAATTTCAAAATTCAAAATTCAAATTTCAAATTTCGAATTTCAAATTTCGATTTTCCAATTTCAAAATTTCAAAATTCTAATTTCAAATTTTAAAATTTTAAAATTTCAAATATTAAAGATTCAAAATTTCAGATTTCAAAATTTAAAATTCAAAATTTCGAATTTCAAATTTCAAAATTTCAAAATTCAAATTTTCAAATTTCAAACTACAAATTATAAAAATCAAAATTTCAATTCAAAATTTCAAATTTCAAATTTTAAAATTTCAAAAATTCAAAATTTTCAAAAATTCAAATTTCAAATTTCAAAATTTTCAAAAATTCAAATTTCAAATTTCAAAATTTCAAATTTCAAATTTCAAATTTCAAAATTTCAAATTTCAAATTTCAAATTTCAAAAATTCAAAAATTCAAATTTCAAAATTTTCAAATTTCAAATTTCAAATTTTCAAAATTCAAAATTTCAAAACTCAAAATTTCAAAATTCAAAATTTCAAATTTCAAAATTTCTAATCAAAATTCAAATTTTCGAGTTTCAAAATTTTGAACTTTAAATTTCAAAACTTTGATCTTAGAAATTTCGAATTTTTAGAATTCAAAATTTTTAAATTTTGAACTTTAAAATTTTGAATTTTCAAAATTTCAAATTTGAAAATTTCAAATTCGAAATTTTACATTTTAAATTTTCAAAATTTCAAATTTGAACTTTAAAACTTTTTTTTTCAATTTTGACTTGTAAGTCAAAAGTTTTCCAAATATACTTTTTCACTTTTTAACTTTCTAAAAGCAAAAGGACATTTGAAATAAGCAAAAGTCCTATTGTTTTTTTTGCCAAACGGGCCCTAAAGGTTCGTGCCCGCTTTCCTGAGTATGCTCGGACCGAGTGATGTGGTAGATTAGGCACCGAGCCTATGCGGCAATGTGTGTTAGTACATGGGTATCGCATGCCTAAAACGGCAATATTTATAAGTTACAGCAGGCTTAATTTTGGTATACGATTTGGTATAGAGCCGGCTTAGTTTTTGAATTTAGGGACGAAATTCATTTTAACGGGGAGAATCTAATACCTTGAAAAATCAAATAGTATTCTAATTGAATAATAATAATAATATGATAGTATGAAAAATAGTGGAATCGATGGATTGATTAAATAAATTAAAAAGAAGGATGGGTAAAATGGTCATTTTTAAGACATTGGAATTTGGTCACGAAACTGGCGCCATCGCAACCGTCTCGTTTTTCTGATTTGAACGATATATTTGTTTGTATCGCTTGGAGCTCGTAAGAAGGTCATTAGACCGAAAACGTCGTCGAGTCGCACCGACGCCACGCAATCTGAATTTTAATTTTAATTTTCGGGCAGACTGCAGTTGTTTATCTCCTTTGACTCAAAAAGGAGATGCGTTTCCCACTTTCCATTTCAGAAAACTAGTTTGACATCTCCCTCTTCTTCTTCCCCGATGCTCTCATTAACCATAATATCCAAAATTAGTATTTTTATGCAATTCTATTAAATTCACACGAATTTATATACACAAACATTATATTATATTAAAAGCGGTCCAAATTCGTATATTAATGTTTTGGTGTAGATAAGCACAACAAAATGGCACGAAATTGATTTCAAAAGTTAAAGTACACTAAACGGTGATAACATACATGAATATATTATTTATATATATATAATACGGTTTAAAAATAAAGATTTGATTCCTATAGATCGAATACATATGTTTTCGTAAGAAATATAATTTTATTTAGAATATAAACTATATATATTGAATTTTTATAATTTATTTCAATATAAGAAAGTTGAAGGAATTATAATCTTAAAAAATAAAACGAGGGTAAAATCTTACGGGGAAAGTAGTATGGTTTATTAAGAATGTATATTACGTAAATATGAAGATCAAAAGCAAAGAAACCACAAGGACAAAGAGTTAAAAATAATAAAAATACAATATTATAGAAATTTGTACATCCTAGAGTAACCCAAGAATTGTTTCGGGCAAGTACACCGTACTGGTCATCGAGTATTTTTTACAGGTTTCTGGACCTATTTTAGGCCGGAATCTATAAATTTAAGCGGTCGTTTGGATGGCAATAAATAAGTTGTTTTTTGGCTTATAAAAAGTAAAAGTTAAAAGGTCAATATGGATAAACAAAATCTACCATTTTTTAAAAGTCACTTTTCAACTTATTTCTAAAGCAATTTTTTTTGCTTTTCGACTTACACAAGTCGATTTTTTATAAGAAAAAATTCAATAAAAAATACATTTCAAAAAATTCCAAAAAAATTGAAATTTCAATTTTCAGATTTCAAATTTCAAATTTTAAAATTTCAATATTCAAATTTGAAATTTCAAAATTTCAAAATTCAAAATTCAAATTTCAAATTTCGAATTTCAAATTTCGATTTTTCAATTTCAAAATTTCAAAATTCTAATTTCAAATTTTAAAATTTTAAAATTTCAAATATTAAAGATTCAAAATTTCAGATTTCAAAATTTAAAATTCAAAATTTCGAATTTCAAATTTCAAAATTTCAAAATTCAAATTTTCAAATTTCAAACTACAAATTATAAAAATCAAAATTTCAATTCAAAATTTCAAATTTCAAATTTTAAAATTTCAAAAATTCAAAATTTTCAAAAATTCAAATTTCAAATTTCAAAATTTTCAAAAATTCAAATTTCAAATTTCAAAATTTCAAATTTCAAATTTCAAATTTCAAAATTTCAAATTTCAAAATTTTCAAATTTCAAATTTCAAATTTTCAAAATTCAAAATTTCAAAACTCAAAATTTCAAAATTCAAAATTTCAAATTTCAAAATTTCTAATCAAAATTCAAATTTTCGATTTTCAAAATTTTGAACTTTAAATTTCAAAACTTTGATCTTAGAAATTTCGAATTTTTAGAATTCAAAATTTTTAAATTTTGAACTTTAAAATTTTGAATTTTCAAAATTTCAAATTTGAAAATTTCAAATTCGAAATTTTACATTTTAAATTTTCAAAATTTCAAATTTGAACTTTAAAACTTTTTTTTTCAATTTTGACTTGTAAGTCAAAAGTTTTCCAAATATACTTTTTCACTTTTTAACTTTCTAAAAGCAAAAGGACATTTGAAATAAGCAAAAGTCCTATTGTTTTTTTTGCCAAACGGGCCCTAAAGGTTCGTGCCCGCTTTCCTGAGTATGCTCGGACCGAGTGATGTGGTAGATTAGGCACCGAGCCTATGCGGCAATGTGTGTTAGTACATGGGTATCGCATGCCTAAAACGGCAATATTTATAAGTTACAGCAGGCTTAATTTTGGTATACGATTTGGTATAGAGCCGGCTTAGTTTTTGAATTTAGGGACGAAATTCATTTTAACGGGGAGAATCTAATACCTTGAAAAATCAAATAGTATTCTAATTGAATAATAATAATAATATGATAGTATGAAAAATAGTGGAATCGATGGATTGATTAAATAAATTAAAAAGAAGGATGGGTAAAATGGTCATTTTTAAGACATTGGAATTTGGTCACGAAACTGGCGCCATCGCAACCGTCTCGTTTTTCTGATTTGAACGATATATTTGTTTGTATCGCTTGGAGCTCGTAAGAAGGTCATTAGACCGAAAACGTCGTCGAGTCGCACCGACGCCACGCAATCTGAATTTTAATTTTAATTTTCGGGCAGACTGCAATTGTTTATCTCCTTTGACTCAAAAAGGAGATGCGTTTCCCACTTTCCATTTCAGAAAACTAGTTTGACATCTCCCTCTTCTTCTTCCCCGATGCTCTCATTAACCATAATATCCAAAATTAGTATTTTTATGCAATTCTATTAAATTCACACGAATTTATATACACAAACATTATATTATATTAAAAGCGGTCCAAATTCGTATATTAATGTTTTGGTGTAGATAAGCACAACAAAATGGCACGAAATTGATTTCAAAAGTTAAAGTACACTAAACGGTGATAACATACATGAATATATTATTTATATATATATAATACGGTTTAAAAATAAAGATTTGATTCCTATAGATCGAATACATATGTTTTCGTAAGAAATATAATTTTATTTAGAATATAAACTATATATATTGAATTTTTATAATTTATTTCAATATAAGAAAGTTGAAGGAATTATAATCTTAAAAAATAAAACGAGGGTAAAATCTTACGGGGAAAGTAGTATGGTTTATTAAGAATGTATATTACGTAAATATGAAGATCAAAAGCAAAGAAACCACAAGGACAAAGAGTTAAAAATAATAAAAATACAATATTATAGAAATTTGTACATCCTAGAGTAACCCAAGAATTGTTTCGGGCAAGTACACCGTACTGGTCATCGAGTATTTTTTACAGGTTTCTGGACCTATTTTAGGCCGGAATCTATAAATTTAAGCGGTCGTTTGGATGGCAATAAATAAGTTGTTTTTTGGCTTATAAAAAGTAAAAGTTAAAAGGTCAATATGGATAAACAAAATCTACCATTTTTTAAAAGTCACTTTTCAACTTATTTCTAAAGCAATTTTTTTTGCTTTTCGACTTACACAAGTCGATTTTTTATAAGAAAAAATTCAATAAAAAATACATTTCAAAAAATTCCAAAAAAATTGAAATTTCAATTTTCAGATTTCAAATTTCAAATTTTAAAATTTCAATATTCAAATTTGAAATTTCAAAATTTCAAAATTCAAAATTCAAATTTCAAATTTCGAATTTCAAATTTCGATTTTCCAATTTCAAAATTTCAAAATTCTAATTTCAAATTTTAAAATTTTAAAATTTCAAATATTAAAGATTCAAAATTTCAGATTTCAAAATTTAAAATTCAAAATTTCGAATTTCAAATTTCAAAATTTCAAAATTCAAATTTTCAAATTTCAAACTACAAATTATAAAAATCAAAATTTCAATTCAAAATTTCAAATTTCAAATTTTAAAATTTCAAAAATTCAAAATTTTCAAAAATTCAAATTTCAAATTTCAAAATTTCAAATTTCAAATTTCAAATTTCAAAAATTCAAAAATTCAAATTTCAAAATTTTCAAATTTCAAATTTCAAATATTCAAAATTCAAAATTTCAAAACTCAAAATTTCAAAATTCAAAATTTCAAATTTCAAAATTTCTAATCAAAATTCAAATTTTCGAGTTTCAAAATTTTGAACTTTAAATTTCAAAACTTTGATCTTAGAAATTTCGAATTTTTAGAATTCAAAATTTTTAAATTTTGAACTTTAAAATTTTGAATTTTCAAAATTTGAAATTTGAAAATTTCAAATTCGAAATTTTACATTTTAAATTTTCAAAATTTCAAATTTGAACTTTAAAACTTTTTTTTTCAATTTTGACTTGTAAGTCAAAAGTTTTCCAAATATACTTTTTCACTTTTTAACTTTCTAAAAGCAAAAGGACATTTGAAATAAGCAAAAGTCCTATTGTTTTTTTTGCCAAACGGGCCCTAAAGGTTCGTGCCCGCTTTCCTGAGTATGCTCGGACCGAGTGATGTGGTAGATTAGGCACCGAGCCTATGCGGCAATGTGTGTTAGTACATGGGTATCGCATGCCTAAAACGGCAATATTTATAAGTTACAGCAGGCTTAATTTTGGTATACGATTTGGTATAGAGCCGGCTTAGTTTTTGAATTTAGGGACGAAATTCATTTTAACGGGGAGAATCTAATACCTTGAAAAATCAAATAGTATTCTAATTGAATAATAATAATAATATGATAGTATGAAAAATAGTGGAATCGATGGATTGATTAAATAAATTAAAAAGAAGGATGGGTAAAATGGTCATTTTTAAGACATTGGAATTTGGTCACGAAACTGGCGCCATCGCAACCGTCTCGTTTTTCTGATTTGAACGATATATTTGTTTGTATCGCTTGGAGCTCGTAAGAAGGTCATTAGACCGAAAACGTCGTCGAGTCGCACCGACGCCACGCAATCTGAATTTTAATTTTAATTTTCGGGCAGACTGCAGTTGTTTATCTCCTTTGACTCAAAAAGGAGATGCGTTTCCCACTTTCCATTTCAGAAAACTAGTTTGACATCTCCCTCTTCTTCTTCCCCGATGCTCTCATTAACCATAATATCCAAAATTAGTATTTTTATGCAATTCTATTAAATTCACACGAATTTATATACACAAACATTATATTATATTAAAAGCGGTCCAAATTCGTATATTAATGTTTTGGTGTAGATAAGCACAACAAAATGGCACGAAATTGATTTCAAAAGTTAAAGTACACTAAACGGTGATAACATACATGAATATATTATTTATATATATATAATACGGTTTAAAAATAAAGATTTGATTCCTATAGATCGAATACATATGTTTTCGTAAGAAATATAATTTTATTTAGAATATAAACTATATATATTGAATTTTTATAATTTATTTCAATATAAGAAAGTTGAAGGAATTATAATCTTAAAAAATAAAACGAGGGTAAAATCTTACGGGGAAAGTAGTATGGTTTATTAAGAATGTATATTACGTAAATATGAAGATCAAAAGCAAAGAAACCACAAGGACAAAGAGTTAAAAATAATAAAAATACAATATTATAGAAATTTGTACATCCTAGAGTAACCCAAGAATTGTTTCGGGCAAGTACACCGTACTGGTCATCGAGTATTTTTTACAGGTTTCTGGACCTATTT
This sequence comes from Allium fistulosum, assembly GCA_030737815.1. Classification (NCBI taxonomy): domain Eukaryota; kingdom Viridiplantae; phylum Streptophyta; class Magnoliopsida; order Asparagales; family Amaryllidaceae; genus Allium; species Allium fistulosum. Next base: position 706,352,446 of record CM060905.1, read on the forward strand.
TAGGCCGGAATCTATAAATTTAAGCGGTCGTTTGGATGGCAATAAATAAGTTGTTTTTTGGCTTATAAAAAGTAAAAGTTAAAAGGTCAATATGGATAAACAAAATCTACCATTTTTTAAAAGTCACTTTTCAACTTATTTCTAAAGCAATTTTTTTTGCTTTTCGACTTACACAAGTCGATTTTTTATAAGAAAAAATTCAATAAAAAATACATTTCAAAAAATTCCAAAAAAATTGAAATTTCAATTTTCAGATTTCAAATTTCAAATTTTAAAATTTCAATATTCAAATTTGAAATTTCAAAATTTCAAAATTCAAAATTCAAATTTCAAATTTCGAATTTCAAATTTCGATTTTCCAATTTCAAAATTTCAAAATTCTAATTTCAAATTTTAAAATTTTAAAATTTCAAATATTAAAGATTCAAAATTTCAGATTTCAAAATTTAAAATTCAAAATTTCGAATTTCAAATTTCAAAATTTCAAAATTCAAATTTTCAAATTTCAAATTACAAATTATAAAAATCAAAATTTCAATTCAAAATTTCAAATTTCAAATTTTAAAATTTCAAAAATTCAAAATTTTCAAAAATTCAAATTTCAAATTTCAAAATTTTCAAAAATTCAAATTTCAAATTTCAAAATTTCAAATTTCAAATTTCAAATTTCAAAATTTCAAATTTCAAATTTCAAATTTCAAAAATTCAAAAATTCAAATTTCAAAATTTTCAAATTTCAAATTTCAAATTTTCAAAATTCAAAATTTCAAAACTCAAAATTTCAAAATTCAAAATTTCAAATTTCAAAATTTCTAATCAAAATTCAAATTTTCGAGTTTCAAAATTTTGAACTTTAAATTTCAAAACTTTGATCTTAGAAATTTCGAATTTTTAGAATTCAAAATTTTTAAATTTTGAACTTTAAAATTTTGAATTTTCAAAATTTCAAATTTGAAAATTTCAAATTCGAAATTTTACATTTTAAATTTTCAAAATTTCAAATTTGAACTTTAAAACTTTTTTTTTCAATTTTGACTTGTAAGTCAAAAGTTTTCCAAATATACTTTTTCACTTTTTAACTTTCTAAAAGCAAAAGGACATTTGAAATAAGCAAAAGTCCTATTGTTTTTTTTGCCAAACGGGCCCTAAAGGTTCGTGCCCGCTTTCCTGAGTATGCTCGGACCGAGTGATGTGGTAGATTAGGCACCGAGCCTATGCGGCAATGTGTGTTAGTACATGGGTATCGCATGCCTAAAACGGCAATATTTATAAGTTACAGCAGGCTTAATTTTGGTATACGATTTGGTATAGAGCCGGCTTAGTTTTTGAATTTAGGGACGAAATTCATTTTAACGGGGAGAATCTAATACCTTGAAAAATCAAATAGTATTCTAATTGAATAATAATAATAATATGATAGTATGAAAAATAGTGGAATCGATGGATTGATTAAATAAATTAAAAAGAAGGATGGGTAAAATGGTCATTTTTAAGACATTGGAATTTGGTCACGAAACTGGCGCCATCGCAACCGTCTCGTTTTTCTGATTTGAACGATATATTTGTTTGTATCGCTTGGAGCTCGTAAGAAGGTCATTAGACCGAAAACGTCGTCGAGTCGCACCGACGCCACGCAATCTGAATTTTAATTTTAATTTTCGGGCAGACTGCAGTTGTTTATCTCCTTTGACTCAAAAAGGAGATGCGTTTCCCACTTTCCATTTCAGAAAACTAGTTTGACATCTCCCTCTTCTTCTTCCCCGATGCTCTCATTAACCATAATATCCAAAATTAGTATTTTTATGCAATTCTATTAAATTCACACGAATTTATATACACAAACATTATATTATATTAAAAGCGGTCCAAATTCGTATATTAATGTTTTGGTGTAGATAAGCACAACAAAATGGCACGAAATTGATTTCAAAAGTTAAAGTACACTAAACGGTGATAACATACATGAATATATTATTTATATATATATAATACGGTTTAAAAATAAAGATTTGATTCCTATAGATCGAATACATATGTTTTCGTAAGAAATATAATTTTATTTAGAATATAAACTATATATATTGAATTTTTATAATTTATTTCAATATAAGAAAGTTGAAGGAATTATAATCTTAAAAAATAAAACGAGGGTAAAATCTTACGGGGAAAGTAGTATGGTTTATTAAGAATGTATATTACGTAAATATGAAGATCAAAAGCAAAGAAACCACAAGGACAAAGAGTTAAAAATAATAAAAATACAATATTATAGAAATTTGTACATCCTAGAGTAACCCAAGAATTGTTTCGGGCAAGTACACCGTACTGGTCATCGAGTATTTTTTACAGGTTTCTGGACCTATTTTAGGCCGGAATCTATAAATTTAAGCGGTCGTTTGGATGGCAATAAATAAGTTGTTTTTTGGCTTATAAAAAGTAAAAGTTAAAAGGTCAATATGGATAAACAAAATCTACCATTTTTTAAAAGTCACTTTTCAACTTATTTCTAAAGCAATTTTTTTTGCTTTTCGACTTACACAAGTCGATTTTTTATAAGAAAAAATTCAATAAAAAATACATTTCAAAAAATTCCAAAAAAATTGAAATTTCAATTTTCAGATTTCAAATTTCAAATTTTAAAATTTCAATATTCAAATTTGAAATTTCAAAATTTCAAAATTCAAAATTCAAATTTCAAATTTCGAATTTCAAATTTCGATTTTCCAATTTCAAAATTTCAAAATTCTAATTTCAAATTTTAAAATTTTAAAATTTCAAATATTAAAGATTCAAAATTTCAGATTTCAAAATTTAAAATTCAAAATTTCGAATTTCAAATTTCAAAATTTCAAAATTCAAATTTTCAAATTTCAAACTACAAATTATAAAAATCAAAATTTCAATTCAAAATTTCAAATTTCAAATTTTAAAATTTCAAAAATTCAAAATTTTCAAAAATTCAAATTTCAAATTTCAAAATTTCAAATTTCAAATTTCAAATTTCAAAATTTCAAATTTCAAATATCAAATTTCAAAAATTCAAAAATTCAAATTTCAAAATTTTCAAATTTCAAATTTCAAATATTCAAAATTCAAAATTTCAAAACTCAAAATTTCAAAATTCAAAATTTCAAATTTCAAAATTTCTAATCAAAATTCAAATTTTCGAGTTTCAAAATTTTGAACTTTAAATTTCAAAACTTTGATCTTAGAAATTTCGAATTTTTAGAATTCAAAATTTTTAAATTTTGAACTTTAAAATTTTGAATTTTCAAAATTTCAAATTTGAAAATTTCAAATTCGAAATTTTACATTTTAAATTTTCAAAATTTCAAATTTGAACTTTAAAACTTTTTTTTTCAATTTTGACTTGTAAGTCAAAAGTTTTCCAAATATACTTTTTCACTTTTTAACTTTCTAAAAGCAAAAGGACATTTGAAATAAGCAAAAGTCCTATTGTTTTTTTTGCCAAACGGGCCCTAAAAGTTCGTGCCCGCTTTCCTGAGTATGCTCGGACCGAGTGATGTGGTAGATTAGGCACCGAGCCTATGCGGCAATGTGTGTTAGTACATGGGTATCGCATGCCTAAAACGGCAATATTTATAAGTTACAGCAGGCTTAATTTTGGTATACGATTTGGTATAGAGCCGGCTTAGTTTTTGAATTTAGGGACGAAATTCATTTTAACGGGGAGAATCTAATACCTTGAAAAATCAAATAGTATTCTAATTGAATAATAATAATAATAAGATAGTATGAAAAATAGTGGAATCGATGGATTGATTAAATAAATTAAAAAGAAGGATGGGTAAAATGGTCATTTTTAAGACATTGGAATTTGGTCACGAAACTGGCGCCATCGCAACCGTCTCGTTTTTCTGATTTGAACGATATATTTGTTTGTATCGCTTGGAGCTCGTAAGAAGGTCATTAGACCGAAAACGTCGTCGAGTCGCACCGACGCCACGCAATCTGAATTTGAATTTTAATTTTCGGGCAGACTGCAGTTGTTTATCTCCTTTGACTCAAAAAGGAGATGCGTTTCCCACTTTCCATTTCAGAAAACTAGTTTGACATCTCCCTCTTCTTCTTCCCCGATGCTCTCATTAACCATAATATCCAAAATTAGTATTTTTATGCAATTCTATTAAATTCACACGAATTTATATACACAAACATTATATTATATTAAAAGCGGTCCAAATTCGTATATTAATGTTTTGGTGTAGATAAGCACAATAAAATGGCACGAAATTGATTTCAAAAGTTAAAGTACACTAAACGGTGATAACATACATGAATATATTATTTATATATATATAATACGGTTTAAAAATAAAGATTTGATTCCTATAGATCGAATACATATGTTTTCGTAAGAAATATAATTTTATTTAGAATATAAACTATATATATTGAATTTTTATAATTTATTTCAATATAAGAAAGTTGAAGGAATTATAATCTTAAAAAATAAAACGAGGGAAAAATCTTACGGGGAAAGTAGTATGGTTTATTAAGAATGTATATTACGTAAATATGAAGATCAAAAGCAAAGAAACCACAAGGACAAAGAGTTAAAAATAATAAAAATACAGTATTATAGAAATTTGTACATCCTAGAGTAACCCAAGAATTGTTTCGGGCAAGTACACCGTACTGGTCATCGAGTATTTTTTACAGGTTTCTGGACCTATTTTAGGCCGGAATCTATAAATTTAAGGGGTCGTTAGGATGGCAATAAATAAGTTGTTTTTTGGCTTATAAAAAGTAAAAGTTAAAAGGTCAATATGGATAAACAAAATCTACCATTTTTTAAAAGTCACTTTTCAACTTATTTCTAAAGCAATTTTTTTTGCTTTTCGACTTACACAAGTCGATTTTTTATAAGAAAAAATTCAATAAAAATTACATTTCAAAAAATTCCAAAAAAATTGAAATTTCAATTTTCAGATTTCAAATTTCAAATTTTAAAATTTCAATATTCAAATTTGAAATTTCAAAATTTCAAAATTCAAAATTCAAATTTCAAATTTCGAATTTCAAATTTCGAATTTCAAATTTCGATTTTCCAATTTCAAAATTTCAAAATTCTAATTTCAAATTTTAAAATTTTAAAATTTCAAATATTAAAGATTCAAAATTTCAGATTTCAAAATTTAAAATTCAAAATTTCGAATTTCAAATTTCAAAATTTCAAAATTCAAATTTTCAAATTTCAAACTACAAATTATAAAAATCAAAATTTCAATTCAAAATTTCAAATTTCAAATTTTAAAATTTCAAAAATTCAAAATTTTCAAAAATTCAAATTTCAAATTTCAAAATTTCAAATTTCAAATTTCAAATTTCAAAATTTCAAATTTCAAATTTCAAATTTCAAAAATTCAAAAATTCAAATTTCAAAATTTTCAAATTTCAAATTTCAAATATTCAAATTTCAAAATTTCAAAACTCAAAATTTCAAAATTCAAAATTTCAAATTTCAAAATTTCTAATCAAAATTCAAATTTTCGAGTTTCAAAATTTTGAACTTTAAATTTCAAAACTTTGATCTTAGAAATTTCGAATTTTTAGAATTCAAAATTTTTAAATTTTGAACTTTAAAATTTTGAATTTTCAAAATTTCAAATTTGAAAATTTCAAATTCGAAATTTTACATTTTAAATTTCCAAAATTTCAAATTTGAACTTTAAAACTTTTTTTTTCAATTTTGACTTGTAAGTCAAAAGTTTTCCAAATATACTTTTTCACTTTTTAACTTTCTAAAAGCAAAAGGACATTTGAAATAAGCAAAAGTCCTATTGTTTTTTTTGCCAAACGGGCCCTAAAGGTTCGTGCCCGCTTTCCTGAGTATGCTCGGACCGAGTGATGTGGTAGATTAGGCACCGAGCCTATGCGGCAATGTGTGTTAGTACATGGGTATCGCATGCCTAAAACGGCAATATTTATAAGTTACAGCAGGCTTAATTTTGGTATACGATTTGGTATAGAGCCGGCTTAGTTTTTGAATTTAGGGATGAAATTCATTTTAACGGGGAGAATCTAATACCTTGAAAAATCAAATAGTATTCTAATTGAATAATAATAATAATATGATAGTATGAAAAATAGTGGAATCGATGGATTGATTAAATAAATTAAAAAGAAGGATGGGTAAAATGGTCATTTTTAAGACATTGGAATTTGGTCACGAAACTGGCGCCATCGCAACCGTCTCGTTTTTCTGATTTGAACGATATATTTGTTTGTATCGCTTGGAGCTCGTAAGAAGGTCATTAGACCGAAAACGTCGTCGAGTCGCACCGACGCCACGCAATCTGAATTTGAATTTTAATTTTCGGGCAGACTGCAGTTGTTTATCTCCTTTGACTCAAAAAGGAGATGCGTTTCCCACTTTCCATTTCAGAAAACTAGTTTGACATCTCCCTCTTCTTCTTCCCCGATGCTCTCATTAACCATAATATCCAAAATTAGTATTTTTATGCAATTCTATTAAATTCACACGAATTTATATACACAAACATTATATTATATTAAAAGCGGTCCAAATTCGTATATTAATGTTTTGGTGTAGATAAGCACAATAAAATGGCACGAAATTGATTTCAAAAGTTAAAGTACACTAAACGGTGATAACATACATGAATATATTATTTATATATATATAATACGGTTTAAAAATAAAGATTTGATTCCTATAGATCGAATACATATGTTTTCGTAAGAAATATAATTTTATTTAGAATATAAACTATATATATTGAATTTTTATAATTTATTTCAATATAAGAAAGTTGAAGGAATTATAATCTTAAAAAATAAAACGAGGGAAAAATCTTACGGGGAAAGTAGTATGGTTTATTAAGAATGTATATTACGTAAATATGAAGATCAAAAGCAAAGAAACCACAAGGACAAAGAGTTAAAAATAATAAAAATACAGTATTATAGAAATTTGTACATCCTAGAGTAACCCAAGAATTGTTTCGGGCAAGTACACCGTACTGGTCATCGAGTATTTTTTACAGGTTTCTGGACCTATTTTAGGCCGGAATCTATAAATTTAAGGGGTCGTTAGGATGGCAATAAATAAGTTGTTTTTTGGCTTATAAAAAGTAAAAGTTAAAAGGTCAATATGGATAAACAAAATCTACCATTTTTTAAAAGTCACTTTTCAACTTATTTCTAAAGCAATTTTTTTTGCTTTTCGACTTACACAAGTCGATTTTTTATAAGAAAAAATTCAATAAAAATTACATTTCAAAAAATTCCAAAAAAATTGAAATTTCAATTTTCAGATTTCAAATTTCAAATTTTAAAATTTCAATATTCAAATTTGAAATTTCAAAATTCAAAATTCAAATTTCAATTTTCAAATTTCGATTTTCAAAATTCAAATTTCAAATTTTCAAATTTCAAATATTAAAGATTCAAAATTTCAGATTTCAAAATTTAAATTTCAAAATTTCGAATTTCAAATTTCAAAATTCAAATTTCATAATTCAAATTTTCAAATTTCAAACTACAAATTATAAAAATCAAAATTTCAATTCAAAATTTCAAATTTCAAATTTCAAAAATTCAAAAATTCAAATTTCAAAATTTTCAAATTTCAAATTTCAAATATTAAAAACTCAAAATTTCAAATTTCAAAATTTCTAATCAAAATTCAAATTTTCGAGTTTCAAAATTTTGAACTTTAAATTTCAAAACTTTGATCTTAGAAATTTCGAATTTTTAGAATTCAAAATTTTTAAATTTTGAACTTTAAAAATTTGAATTTTCAAAATTTGAAATTTGAAAATTTCAAATTCGAAATTTTACATTTTAAATTTTCAAAATTTCAAATTTGAACTTTTAAACTTTTTTTTTCAGTTTTGACATTTGAAATATACTTTTTCACTTTTTAACTTTCTAAAAGCAAAAGGACATTTGAAATAAGCAAAAGTCCTATTGTTTTTTTTTGCCAAACGGGCCCTAAAGGTTCGTGCCCGCTTTCCTGAGTATGCTCGGACCGAGTGATGTGGTAGATTAGGCACCGAGCCTATGCGGCAATGTGTGTTAGTACATGGGTATCGCATGCCTAAAACGGCAATATTTATAAGTTACAGCAGGCTTAATTTTGGTATACGATTTGGTATAGAGCCGGCTTAGTTTTTGAATTTAGGGACGAAATTCATTTTAACGCGGAGAATCTAATACCTTGAAAAATCAAATAGTATTCTAATTGAATAATAATAATAATATGATAGTATGAAAAATAGTGGAATCGATGGATTGATTAAATAAATTAAAAAGAAGGATGGGTAAAATGGTCATTTTTAAGACATTGGAATTTGGTCACGAAACTGGCGCCATCGCAACCGTCTCGTTTTTCTGATTTGAACGATATATTTGTTTGTATCGCTTGGAACTCGTAAGAAGGTCATTAGACCGAAAACGTCGTCGAGTCGCACCGACGCCACGCAATCTGAATTTGAATTTTAATTTTCGGGCAGACTGCAGTTGTTTATCTCCTTTGACTCAAAAAGGAGATGCGTTTCCCACTTTCCATTTCAGAAAACTAATTTCCCATCTCCCTCTTCTTCTTCCCCGATGCTCTCATTAACCATAATATCCAAAATTAGTATTTTTATGCAATTCTATTAAATTCACACGAATTTATATACACAAACATTATATTATATTAAAAGCGGTCCAAATTCGTATATTAATGGTTTGGTGTAGATAAGCACAACAAAATGGCACGAAATTGATTTCAAAAGTTAAAGTACACTAAACGGTGATAACATACATGAATATATTATTTATATATATATAATACGGTTTAAAAATAAAGATTTGATTTCTATAGATCGAATACATATGTTTTCGTCAGAAATATAATTTTATTTAGAATATAAACTATATATATTGAATTTTTATAATTTTTTTCAATATAAGAAAGTTGAAGGAATTATAATCTTAAAAAATAAAACGAGGGTAAAATCTTACGGGGAAAGTAGTATGCTTTATTAAGAATGTATATTACGTAAATATGAAGATCAAAGCAAAGAAACCACAAGGACAAAGAGTTAAAAATAATAAAAATACAATATTATAGAAATTTGTACATCCTAGAGTAACCCAAGAATTGTTTCGAGCAAGTACACCTTACTGGTCATCGAGTATTTTTTACAGGTTTCTGGACCTATTTTAGGCCGGAATCTATAAATTAAGGGGTCGTTTGGATGGCAATAAATAAGTTGTTTTTTGGCTTATAAAAAGTAAAAGTTAAAAGGTCAATATGGATAAACAAAATCTACCATTTTTTAAAAGTCACTTTTCAACTTATTTCTAAAGCAATTTTTTTTGCTTTTCGACTTACACAAGTCGATTTTTTATAAGAAAAAATTCAATAAAAATTACATTTCAAAAAATTCCAAAAAAATTGAAATTTCAATTTTCAGATTTCAAATTTCAAATTTTAAAATTTCAATATTCAAATTTGAAATTTCAATTTTGAAATTTCAATTTTCCAATTTCAAAATTCAAATTTAAAATTTTAAAATTTTAAAATTTCAAATATTAAAGATTCAAAATTTCAGATTTCAAAATTTAAATTTCAAAATTTCGAATTTCAAAATTCAAATTTTCAAATTTCAAACTACAAATTATAAAAATCAAAATTTCAAATTTCAAATTTTCAAATTTCAAAAATTCAAAATTTTCAAAAATTCAAATTTCAAATTTCAAATTTCAAAAATTCAAATTTCAAAATTTTCAAATTTCAAATTTCAAATATTCAAAATTCAAAATTTCAAAACTCAAAATTTCAAAATTCAAAATTTCAAATTTCAAAATTTCTAATCAAAATTCAAATTTTCGAGTTTCAAAATTTTGAACTTTAAATTTTAAAACTTTGATCTTAGAAATTTCGAATTTTTAGAATTCAAAATTTTTAAATTTTGAACTTTAAAATTTTGAATTTTCAAAATTTGAAAATTTCAAATTCGAAATTTTACATTTTAAATTTTCAAAATTTCAAATTTGAACTTTTAAACTTTTTTTTTCAATTTTGACTTGTAAGTCAAAAGTTTTCCAAATATACTTTTTTACTTTTTCACTTTCTAAAAGCAAAAGGACATTTGAAATAAGCAAAAGTCCTATTGTTTTTTTTTGCCAAACAGGCCCTAAAGGTTCATGCCCACTTTCCTGAGTATGCTCGGACCGAGTGATGTGGTAGATTAGGCACCGAGCCTATGCGGCAATGTGTGTTAGTACATGGGTATCGCATGCCTAAAACGGCAATATTTATAAGTTACAGCAGGCTTAATTTTGGTATACGATTTGGTATAGAGCCGGCTTAGTTTTTGAATTTGGAGACGAAATTCATTTTAACGGGGAGAATCTAATACCTTGAAAAATCAAATAGTATTCTAATTGAATAATAATAATAATATGATAGTATGAAAAATAGTGGAATCGATGGATTGATTAAATAAATTAAAAAGAAGGATGGGTAAAATGGTCATTTTTAAGACATTGGAATTTGGTCACGAAACTGGCGCCATCGCAACCGTCTCGTTTTTCTGATTTGAACGATATATTTGTTTGTATCGCTTGGAGCTCGTAAGAAGGTCATTAGACCGAAAACGTCGTCGAGTCGCACCGACGCCACGCAATCTGAATTTGAATTTTAATTTTCGGGCAGACTGCAGTTGTTTATCTCCTTTGACTCAAAAAGGAGATGCGTTTCCCACTTTCCATTTCAGAAAACTAGTTTGACATCTCCCTCTTCTTCTTCCCCGATGCTCTCATTAACCATAATATCCAAAATTAGTATTTTTATGCAATTCTATTAAATTCACACGAATTTATATACACAAACATTATATTATATTAAAAGCGGTCCAAATTCGTATATTAATGTTTTGGTATAGATAAGCACAACAAAATGGCACGAAATTGATTTCAAAAGTTAAAGTACACTAAACGGTGATAACATACATGAATATATTATTTATATATATATAATACGGTTTAAAAATAAAGATTTGATTCCTATAGATCGAATACATATGTTTTCGTAAGAAATATAATTTTATTTAGAATATAAACTATATATATTGAATTTTTATAATTTATTTCAATATAAGAAAGTTGAAGGAATTATAATCTTAAAAAATAAAACGAGGGAAAAATCTTACGGGGAAAGTAGTATGGTTTATTAAGAATGTATATTACGTAAATATGAAGATCAAAAGCAAAGAAACCACAAGGACAAAGAGTTAAAAATAATAAAAATACAGTATTATAGAAATTTGTACATCCTAGAGTAACCCAAGAATTGTTTCGGGCAAGTACACCGTACTGGTCATCGAGTATTTTTTACAGGTTTCTGGACCTATTTTAGGCCGGAATCTATAAATTTAAGGGGTCGTTAGGATGGCAATAAATAAGTTGTTTTTTGGCTTATAAAAAGTAAAAGTTAAAAGGTCAATATGGATAAACAAAATCTACCATTTTTTAAAAGTCACTTTTCAACTTATTTCTAAAGCAATTTTTTTTGCTTTTCGACTTACACAAGTCGATTTTTTATAAGAAAAAATTCAATAAAAATTACATTTCAAAAAATTCCAAAAAAATTGAAATTTCAATTTTCAGATTTCAAATTTCAAATTTTAAAATTTCAATATTCAAATTTGAAATTTCAAAATTCAAAATTCAAATTTCAATTTTCAAATTTCGATTTTCAAAATTCAAATTTCAAATTTTCAAATTTCAAATATTAAAGATTCAAAATTTCAGATTTCAAAATTTAAATTTCAAAATTTCGAATTTCAAATTTCAAAATTCAAATTTCATAATTCAAATTTTCAAATTTCAAACTACAAATTATAAAAATCAAAATTTCAATTCAAAATTTCAAATTTCAAATTTCAAAAATTCAAAAATTCAAATTTCAAAATTTTCAAATTTCAAATTTCAAATATTAAAAACTCAAAATTTCAAATTTCAAAATTTCTAATCAAAATTCAAATTTTCGAGTTTCAAAATTTTGAACTTTAAATTTCAAAACTTTGATCTTAGAAATTTCGAATTTTTAGAATTCAAAATTTTTAAATTTTGAACTTTAAAAATTTGAATTTTCAAAATTTGAAATTTGAAAATTTCAAATTCGAAATTTTACATTTTAAATTTTCAAAATTTCAAATTTGAACTTTTAAACTTTTTTTTTCAGTTTTGACATTTGAAATATACTTTTTCACTTTTTAACTTTCTAAAAGCAAAAGGACATTTGAAATAAGCAAAAGTCCTATTGTTTTTTTTTGCCAAACGGGCCCTAAAGGTTCGTGCCCGCTTTCCTGAGTATGCTCGGACCGAGTGATGTGGTAGATTAGGCACCGAGCCTATGCGGCAATGTGTGTTAGTACATGGGTATCGCATGCCTAAAACGGCAATATTTATAAGTTACAGCAGGCTTAATTTTGGTATACGATTTGGTATAGAGCCGGCTTAGTTTTTGAATTTAGGGACGAAATTCATTTTAACGCGGAGAATCTAATACCTTGAAAAATCAAATAGTATTCTAATTGAATAATAATAATAATATGATAGTATGAAAAATAGTGGAATCGATGGATTGATTAAATAAATTAAAAAGAAGGATGGGTAAAATGGTCATTTTTAAGACATTGGAATTTGGTCACGAAACTGGCGCCATCGCAACCGTCTCGTTTTTCTGATTTGAACGATATATTTGTTTGTATCGCTTGGAACTCGTAAGAAGGTCATTAGACCGAAAACGTCGTCGAGTCGCACCGACGCCACGCAATCTGAATTTGAATTTTAATTTTCGGGCAGACTGCAGTTGTTTCTCCTTTGACTCAAAAAGGAGATGCGTTTCCCACTTTCCATTTCAGAAAACTAATTTCCCATCTCCCTCTTCTTCTTCCCCGATGCTCTCATTAACCATAATATCCAAAATTAGTATTTTTATGCAATTCTATTAAATTCACACGAATTTATATACACAAACATTATATTATATTAAAAGCGGTCCAAATTCGTATATTAATGGTTTGGTGTAGATAAGCACAACAAAATGGCACGAAATTGATTTCAAAAGTTAAAGTACACTAAACGGTGATAACATACATGAATATATTATTTATATATATATAATACGGTTTAAAAATAAAGATTTGATTTCTATAGATCGAATACATATGTTTTCGTCAGAAATATAATTTTATTTAGAATATAAACTATATATATTGAATTTTTATAATTTTTTTCAATATAAGAAAGTTGAAGGAATTATAATCTTAAAAAATAAAACGAGGGTAAAATCTTACGGGGAAAGTAGTATGCTTTATTAAGAATGTATATTACGTAAATATGAAGATCAAAGCAAAGAAACCACAAGGACAAAGAGTTAAAAATAATAAAAATACAATATTATAGAAATTTGTACATCCTAGAGTAACCCAAGAATTGTTTCGAGCAAGTACACCTTACTGGTCATCGAGTATTTTTTACAGGTTTCTGGACCTATTTTAGGCCGGAATCTATAAATTAAGGGGTCGTTTGGATGGCAATAAATAAGTTGTTTTTTGGCTTATAAAAAGTAAAAGTTAAAAGGTCAATATGGATAAACAAAATCTACCATTTTTTAAAAGTCACTTTTCAACTTATTTCTAAAGCAATTTTTTTTGCTTTTCGACTTACACAAGTCGATTTTTTATAAGAAAAAATTCAATAAAAATTACATTTCAAAAAATTCCAAAAAAATTGAAATTTCAATTTTCAGATTTCAAATTTCAAATTTTAAAATTTCAATATTCAAATTTGAAATTTCAATTTTGAAATTTCAATTTTCCAATTTCAAAATTCAAATTTAAAATTTTAAAATTTTAAAATTTCAAATATTAAAGATTCAAAATTTCAGATTTCAAAATTTAAATTTCAAAATTTCGAATTTCAAAATTCAAATTTTCAAATTTCAAACTACAAATTATAAAAATCAAAATTTCAAATTTCAAATTTTCAAATTTCAAAAATTCAAAATTTTCAAAAATTCAAATTTCAAATTTCAAATTTCAAAAATTCAAATTTCAAAATTTTCAAATTTCAAATTTCAAATATTCAAAATTCAAAATTTCAAAACTCAAAATTTCAAAATTCAAAATTTCAAATTTCAAAATTTCTAATCAAAATTCAAATTTTCGAGTTTCAAAATTTTGAACTTTAAATTTTAAAACTTTGATCTTAGAAATTTCGAATTTTTAGAATTCAAAATTTTTAAATTTTGAACTTTAAAATTTTGAATTTTCAAAATTTGAAAATTTCAAATTCGAAATTTTACATTTTAAATTTTCAAAATTTCAAATTTGAACTTTTAAACTTTTTTTTTCAATTTTGACTTGTAAGTCAAAAGTTTTCCAAATATACTTTTTTACTTTTTCACTTTCTAAAAGCAAAAGGACATTTGAAATAAGCAAAAGTCCTATTGTTTTTTTTTGCCAAACAGGCCCTAAAGGTTCATGCCCACTTTCCTGAGTATGCTCGGACCGAGTGATGTGGTAGATTAGGCACCGAGCCTATGCGGCAATGTGTGTTAGTACATGGGTATCGCATGCCTAAAACGGCAATATTTATAAGTTACAGCAGGCTTAATTTTGGTATACGATTTGGTATAGAGCCGGCTTAGTTTTTGAATTTGGAGACGAAATTCATTTTAACGGGGAGAATCTAATACCTTGAAAAATCAAATAGTATTCTAATTGAATAATAATAATAATATGATAGTATGAAAAATAGTGGAATCGATGGATTGATTAAATAAATTAAAAAGAAGGATGGGTAAAATGGTCATTTTTAAGACATTGGAATTTGGTCACGAAACTGGCGCCATCGCAACCGTCTCGTTTTTCTGATTTGAACGATATATTTGTTTGTATCGCTTGGAGCTCGTAAGAAGGTCATTAGACCGAAAACGTCGTCGAGTCGCACCGACGCCACGCAATCTGAATTTGAATTTTAATTTTCGGGCAGACTGCAGTTGTTTATCTCCTTTGACTCAAAAAGGAGATGCGTTTCCCACTTTCCATTTCAGAAAACTAGTTTGACATCTCCCTCTTCTTCTTCCCCGATGCTCTCATTAACCATAATATCCAAAATTAGTATTTTTATGCAATTCTATTAAATTCACACGAATTTATATACACAAACATTATATTATATTAAAAGCGGTCCAAATTCGTATATTAATGTTTTGGTATAGATAAGCACAACAAAATGGCACGAAATTGATTTCAAAAGTTAAAGTACACTAAACGGTGATAACATACATGAATATATTATTTATATATATATAATACGGTTTAAAAATAAAGATTTGATTCCTATAGATCGAATACATATGTTTTCGTAAGAAATATAATTTTATTTAGAATATAAACTATATATATTGAATTTTTATAATTTATTTCAATATAAGAAAGTTGAAGGAATTATAATCTTAAAAAATAAAACGAGGGAAAAATCTTACGGGGAAAGTAGTATGGTTTATTAAGAATGTATATTACGTAAATATGAAGATCAAAAGCAAAGAAACCACAAGGACAAAGAGTTAAAAATAATAAAAATACAGTATTATAGAAATTTGTACATCCTAGAGTAACCCAAGAATTGTTTCGGGCAAGTACACCGTACTGGTCATCGAGTATTTTTTACAGGTTTCTGGACCTATTTTAGGCCGGAATCTATAAATTTAAGGGGTCGTTAGGATGGCAATAAATAAGTTGTTTTTTGGCTTATAAAAAGTAAAAGTTAAAAGGTCAATATGGATAAACAAAATCTACCATTTTTTAAAAGTCACTTTTCAACTTATTTCTAAAGCAATTTTTTTTGCTTTTCGACTTACACAAGTCGATTTTTTATAAGAAAAAATTCAATAAAAATTACATTTCAAAAAATTCCAAAAAAATTGAAATTTCAATTTTCAGATTTCAAATTTCAAATTTTAAAATTTCAATATTCAAATTTGAAATTTCAAAATTCAAAATTCAAATTTCAATTTTCAAATTTCGATTTTCAAAATTCAAATTTCAAATTTTCAAATTTCAAATATTAAAGATTCAAAATTTCAGATTTCAAAATTTAAATTTCAAAATTTCGAATTTCAAATTTCAAAATTCAAATTTCATAATTCAAATTTTCAAATTTCAAACTACAAATTATAAAAATCAAAATTTCAATTCAAAATTTCAAATTTCAAATTTCAAAAATTCAAAAATTCAAATTTCAAAATTTTCAAATTTCAAATTTCAAATATTAAAAACTCAAAATTTCAAATTTCAAAATTTCTAATCAAAATTCAAATTTTCGAGTTTCAAAATTTTGAACTTTAAATTTCAAAACTTTGATCTTAGAAATTTCGAATTTTTAGAATTCAAAATTTTTAAATTTTGAACTTTAAAAATTTGAATTTTCAAAATTTGAAATTTGAAAATTTCAAATTCGAAATTTTACATTTTAAATTTTCAAAATTTCAAATTTGAACTTTTAAACTTTTTTTTTCAGTTTTGACATTTGAAATATACTTTTTCACTTTTTAACTTTCTAAAAGCAAAAGGACATTTGAAATAAGCAAAAGTCCTATTGTTTTTTTTTGCCAAACGGGCCCTAAAGGTTCGTGCCCGCTTTCCTGAGTATGCTCGGACCGAGTGATGTGGTAGATTAGGCACCGAGCCTATGCGGCAATGTGTGTTAGTACATGGGTATCGCATGCCTAAAACGGCAATATTTATAAGTTACAGCAGGCTTAATTTTGGTATACGATTTGGTATAGAGCCGGCTTAGTTTTTGAATTTAGGGACGAAATTCATTTTAACGCGGAGAATCTAATACCTTGAAAAATCAAATAGTATTCTAATTGAATAATAATAATAATATGATAGTATGAAAAATAGTGGAATCGATGGATTGATTAAATAAATTAAAAAGAAGGATGGGTAAAATGGTCATTTTTAAGACATTGGAATTTGGTCACGAAACTGGCGCCATCGCAACCGTCTCGTTTTTCTGATTTGAACGATATATTTGTTTGTATCGCTTGGAACTCGTAAGAAGGTCATTAGACCGAAAACGTCGTCGAGTCGCACCGACGCCACGCAATCTGAATTTGAATTTTAATTTTCGGGCAGACTGCAGTTGTTTATCTCCTTTGACTCAAAAAGGAGATGCGTTTCCCACTTTCCATTTCAGAAAACTAATTTCCCATCTCCCTCTTCTTCTTCCCCGATGCTCTCATTAACCATAATATCCAAAATTAGTATTTTTATGCAATTCTATTAAATTCACACGAATTTATATACACAAACATTATATTATATTAAAAGCGGTCCAAATTCGTATATTAATGGTTTGGTGTAGATAAGCACAACAAAATGGCACGAAATTGATTTCAAAAGTTAAAGTACACTAAACGGTGATAACATACATGAATATATTATTTATATATATATAATACGGTTTAAAAATAAAGATTTGATTTCTATAGATCGAATACATATGTTTTCGTCAGAAATATAATTTTATTTAGAATATAAACTATATATATTGAATTTTTATAATTTTTTTCAATATAAGAAAGTTGAAGGAATTATAATCTTAAAAAATAAAACGAGGGTAAAATCTTACGGGGAAAGTAGTATGCTTTATTAAGAATGTATATTACGTAAATATGAAGATCAAAGCAAAGAAACCACAAGGACAAAGAGTTAAAAATAATAAAAATACAATATTATAGAAATTTGTACATCCTAGAGTAACCCAAGAATTGTTTCGAGCAAGTACACCTTACTGGTCATCGAGTATTTTTTACAGGTTTCTGGACCTATTTTAGGCCGGAATCTATAAATTAAGGGGTCGTTTGGATGGCAATAAATAAGTTGTTTTTTGGCTTATAAAAAGTAAAAGTTAAAAGGTCAATATGGATAAACAAAATCTACCATTTTTTAAAAGTCACTTTTCAACTTATTTCTAAAGCAATTTTTTTTGCTTTTCGACTTACACAAGTCGATTTTTTATAAGAAAAAATTCAATAAAAATTACATTTCAAAAAATTCCAAAAAAATTGAAATTTCAATTTTCAGATTTCAAATTTCAAATTTTAAAATTTCAATATTCAAATTTGAAATTTCAATTTTGAAATTTCAATTTTCCAATTTCAAAATTCAAATTTAAAATTTTAAAATTTTAAAATTTCAAATATTAAAGATTCAAAATTTCAGATTTCAAAATTTAAATTTCAAAATTTCGAATTTCAAAATTCAAATTTTCAAATTTCAAACTACAAATTATAAAAATCAAAATTTCAAATTTCAAATTTTCAAATTTCAAAAATTCAAAATTTTCAAAAATTCAAATTTCAAATTTCAAATTTCAAAAATTCAAATTTCAAAATTTTCAAATTTCAAATTTCAAATATTCAAAATTCAAAATTTCAAAACTCAAAATTTCAAAATTCAAAATTTCAAATTTCAAAATTTCTAATCAAAATTCAAATTTTCGAGTTTCAAAATTTTGAACTTTAAATTTTAAAACTTTGATCTTAGAAATTTCGAATTTTTAGAATTCAAAATTTTTAAATTTTGAACTTTAAAATTTTGAATTTTCAAAATTTGAAAATTTCAAATTCGAAATTTTACATTTTAAATTTTCAAAATTTCAAATTTGAACTTTTAAACTTTTTTTTTCAATTTTGACTTGTAAGTCAAAAGTTTTCCAAATATACTTTTTTACTTTTTCACTTTCTAAAAGCAAAAGGACATTTGAAATAAGCAAAAGTCCTATTGTTTTTTTTTGCCAAACAGGCCCTAAAGGTTCATGCCCACTTTCCTGAGTATGCTCGGACCGAGTGATGTGGTAGATTAGGCACCGAGCCTATGCGGCAATGTGTGTTAGTACATGGGTATCGCATGCCTAAAACGGCAATATTTATAAGTTACAACAGGCTTAATTTTGGTATACGATTTGGTATAGAGCCGGCTTAGTTTTTGAATTTGGAGACGAAATTCATTTTAACGGGGAGAATCTAATACCTTGAAAAATCAAATAGTATTCTAATTGAATAATAATAATAATATGATAGTATGAAAAATAGTGGAATCGATGGATTGATTAAATAAATTAAAAAGAAGGATGGGTAAAATGGTCATTTTTAAGACATTGGAATTTGGTCACGAAACTGGCGCCATCGCAACCGTCTCGTTTTTCTGATTTGAACGATATATTTGTTTGTATCGCTTGGAGCTCGTAAGAAGGTCATTAGACCGAAAACGTCGTCGAGTCGCACCGACGCCACGCAATCTGAATTTGAATTTTAATTTTCGGGCAGACTGCAGTTGTTTATCTCCTTTGACTCAAAAAGGAGATGCGTTTCCCACTTTCCATTTCAGAAAACTAGTTTGACATCTCCCTCTTCTTCTTCCCCGATGCTCTCATTAACCATAATATCCAAAATTAGTATTTTTATGCAATTCTATTAAATTCACACGAATTTATATACACAAACATTATATTATATTAAAAGCGGTCCAAATTCGTATATTAATGTTTTGGTATAGATAAGCACAACAAAATGGCACGAAATTGATTTCAAAAGTTAAAGTACACTAAACGGTGATAACATACATGAATATATTATTTATATATATATAATACGGTTTAAAAATAAAGATTTGATTCCTATAGATCGAATACATATGTTTTCGTAAGAAATATAATTTTATTTAGAATATAAACTATATATATTGAATTTTTATAATTTATTTCAATATAAGAAAGTTGAAGGAATTATAATCTTAAAAAATAAAACGAGGGAAAAATCTTACGGGGAAAGTAGTATGGTTTATTAAGAATGTATATTACGTAAATATGAAGATCAAAAGCAAAGAAACCACAAGGACAAAGAGTTAAAAATAATAAAAATACAGTATTATAGAAATTTGTACATCCTAGAGTAACCCAAGAATTGTTTCGGGCAAGTACACCGTACTGGTCATCGAGTATTTTTTACAGGTTTCTGGACCTATTTTAGGCCGGAATCTATAAATTTAAGGGGTCGTTAGGATGGCAATAAATAAGTTGTTTTTTGGCTTATAAAAAGTAAAAGTTAAAAGGTCAATATGGATAAACAAAATCTACCATTTTTTAAAAGTCACTTTTCAACTTATTTCTAAAGCAATTTTTTTTGCTTTTCGACTTACACAAGTCGATTTTTTATAAGAAAAAATTCAATAAAAATTACATTTCAAAAAATTCCAAAAAAATTGAAATTTCAATTTTCAGATTTCAAATTTCAAATTTTAAAATTTCAATATTCAAATTTGAAATTTCAAAATTCAAAATTCAAATTTCAATTTTCAAATTTCGATTTTCAAAATTCAAATTTCAAATTTTCAAATTTCAAATATTAAAGATTCAAAATTTCAGATTTCAAAATTTAAATTTCAAAATTTCGAATTTCAAATTTCAAAATTCAAATTTCATAATTCAAATTTTCAAATTTCAAACTACAAATTATAAAAATCAAAATTTCAATTCAAAATTTCAAATTTCAAATTTCAAAAATTCAAAAATTCAAATTTCAAAATTTTCAAATTTCAAATTTCAAATATTAAAAACTCAAAATTTCAAATTTCAAAATTTCTAATCAAAATTCAAATTTTCGAGTTTCAAAATTTTGAACTTTAAATTTCAAAACTTTGATCTTAGAAATTTCGAATTTTTAGAATTCAAAATTTTTAAATTTTGAACTTTAAAAATTTGAATTTTCAAAATTTGAAATTTGAAAATTTCAAATTCGAAATTTTACATTTTAAATTTTCAAAATTTCAAATTTGAACTTTTAAACTTTTTTTTTCAGTTTTGACATTTGAAATATACTTTTTCACTTTTTAACTTTCTAAAAGCAAAAGGACATTTGAAATAAGCAAAAGTCCTATTGTTTTTTTTTGCCAAACGGGCCCTAAAGGTTCGTGCCCGCTTTCCTGAGTATGCTCGGACCGAGTGATGTGGTAGATTAGGCACCGAGCCTATGCGGCAATGTGTGTTAGTACATGGGTATCGCATGCCTAAAACGGCAATATTTATAAGTTACAGCAGGCTTAATTTTGGTATACGATTTGGTATAGAGCCGGCTTAGTTTTTGAATTTAGGGACGAAATTCATTTTAACGCGGAGAATCTAATACCTTGAAAAATCAAATAGTATTCTAATTGAATAATAATAATAATATGATAGTATGAAAAATAGTGGAATCGATGGATTGATTAAATAAATTAAAAAGAAGGATGGGTAAAATGGTCATTTTTAAGACATTGGAATTTGGTCACGAAACTGGCGCCATCGCAACCGTCTCGTTTTTCTGATTTGAACGATATATTTGTTTGTATCGCTTGGAACTCGTAAGAAGGTCATTAGACCGAAAACGTCGTCGAGTCGCACCGACGCCACGCAATCTGAATTTGAATTTTAATTTTCGGGCAGACTGCAGTTGTTTATCTCCTTTGACTCAAAAAGGAGATGCGTTTCCCACTTTCCATTTCAGAAAACTAATTTCCCATCTCCCTCTTCTTCTTCCCCGATGCTCTCATTAACCATAATATCCAAAATTAGTATTTTTATGCAATTCTATTAAATTCACACGAATTTATATACACAAACATTATATTATATTAAAAGCGGTCCAAATTCGTATATTAATGGTTTGGTGTAGATAAGCACAACAAAATGGCACGAAATTGATTTCAAAAGTTAAAGTACACTAAACGGTGATAACATACATGAATATATTATTTATATATATATAATACGGTTTAAAAATAAAGATTTGATTTCTATAGATCGAATACATATGTTTTCGTCAGAAATATAATTTTATTTAGAATATAAACTATATATATTGAATTTTTATAATTTTTTTCAATATAAGAAAGTTGAAGGAATTATAATCTTAAAAAATAAAACGAGGGTAAAATCTTACGGGGAAAGTAGTATGCTTTATTAAGAATGTATATTACGTAAATATGAAGATCAAAGCAAAGAAACCACAAGGACAAAGAGTTAAAAATAATAAAAATACAATATTATAAAATTTGTACATCCTAGAGTAACCCAAGAATTGTTTCGAGCAAGTACACCTTACTGGTCATCGAGTATTTTTTACAGGTTTCTGGACCTATTTTAGGCCGGAATCTATAAATTAAGGGGTCGTTTGGATGGCAATAAATAAGTTGTTTTTTGGCTTATAAAAAGTAAAAGTTAAAAGGTCAATATGGATAAACAAAATCTACCATTTTTTAAAAGTCACTTTTCAACTTATTTCTAAAGCAATTTTTTTTGCTTTTCGACTTACACAAGTCGATTTTTTATAAGAAAAAATTCAATAAAAATTACATTTCAAAAAATTCCAAAAAAATTGAAATTTCAATTTTCAGATTTCAAATTTCAAATTTTAAAATTTCAATATTCAAATTTGAAATTTCAATTTTGAAATTTCAATTTTCCAATTTCAAAATTCAAATTTAAAATTTTAAAATTTTAAAATTTCAAATATTAAAGATTCAAAATTTCAGATTTCAAAATTTAAATTTCAAAATTTCGAATTTCAAAATTCAAATTTTCAAATTTCAAACTACAAATTATAAAAATCAAAATTTCAAATTTCAAATTTTCAAATTTCAAAAATTCAAAATTTTCAAAAATTCAAATTTCAAATTTCAAATTTCAAAAATTCAAATTTCAAAATTTTCAAATTTCAAATTTCAAATATTCAAAATTCAAAATTTCAAAACTCAAAATTTCAAAATTCAAAATTTCAAATTTCAAAATTTCTAATCAAAATTCAAATTTTCGAGTTTCAAAATTTTGAACTTTAAATTTTAAAACTTTGATCTTAGAAATTTCGAATTTTTAGAATTCAAAATTTTTAAATTTTGAACTTTAAAATTTTGAATTTTCAAAATTTGAAAATTTCAAATTCGAAATTTTACATTTTAAATTTTCAAAATTTCAAATTTGAACTTTTAAACTTTTTTTTTCAATTTTGACTTGTAAGTCAAAAGTTTTCCAAATATACTTTTTTACTTTTTCACTTTCTAAAAGCAAAAGGACATTTGAAATAAGCAAAAGTCCTATTGTTTTTTTTTGCCAAACAGGCCCTAAAGGTTCATGCCCACTTTCCTGAGTATGCTCGGACCGAGTGATGTGGTAGATTAGGCACCGAGCCTATGCGGCAATGTGTGTTAGTACATGGGTATCGCATGCCTAAAACGGCAATATTTATAAGTTACAGCAGGCTTAATTTTGGTATACGATTTGGTATAGAGCCGGCTTAGTTTTTGAATTTGGAGACGAAATTCATTTTAACGGGGAGAATCTAATACCTTGAAAAATCAAATAGTATTCTAATTGAATAATAATAATAATATGATAGTATGAAAAATAGTGGAATCGATGGATTGATTAAATAAATTAAAAAGAAGGATGGGTAAAATGGTCATTTTTAAGACATTGGAATTTGGTCACGAAACTGGCGCCATCGCAACCGTCTCGTTTTTCTGATTTGAACGATATATTTGTTTGTATCGCTTGGAGCTCGTAAGAAGGTCATTAGACCGAAAACGTCGTCGAGTCGCACCGACGCCACGCAATCTGAATTTGAATTTTAATTTTCGGGCAGACTGCAGTTGTTTATCTCCTTTGACTCAAAAAGGAGATGCGTTTCCCACTTTCCATTTCAGAAAACTAGTTTGACATCTCCCTCTTCTTCTTCCCCGATGCTCTCATTAACCATAATATCCAAAATTAGTATTTTTATGCAATTCTATTAAATTCACACGAATTTATATACACAAACATTATATTATATTAAAAGCGGTCCAAATTCGTATATTAATGTTTTGGTATAGATAAGCACAACAAAATGGCACGAAATTGATTTCAAAAGTTAAAGTACACTAAACGGTGATAACATACATGAATATATTATTTATATATATATAATACGGTTTAAAAATAAAGATTTGATTCCTATAGATCGAATACATATGTTTTCGTAAGAAATATAATTTTATTTAGAATATAAACTATATATATTGAATTTTTATAATTTATTTCAATATAAGAAAGTTGAAGGAATTATAATCTTAAAAAATAAAACGAGGGAAAAATCTTACGGGGAAAGTAGTATGGTTTATTAAGAATGTATATTACGTAAATATGAAGATCAAAAGCAAAGAAACCACAAGGACAAAGAGTTAAAAATAATAAAAATACAGTATTATAGAAATTTGTACATCCTAGAGTAACCCAAGAATTGTTTCGGGCAAGTACACCGTACTGGTCATCGAGTATTTTTTACAGGTTTCTGGACCTATTTTAGGCCGGAATCTATAAATTTAAGGGGTCGTTAGGATGGCAATAAATAAGTTGTTTTTTGGCTTATAAAAAGTAAAAGTTAAAAGGTCAATATGGATAAACAAAATCTACCATTTTTTAAAAGTCACTTTTCAACTTATTTCTAAAGCAATTTTTTTTGCTTTTCGACTTACACAAGTCGATTTTTTATAAGAAAAAATTCAATAAAAATTACATTTCAAAAAATTCCAAAAAAATTGAAATTTCAATTTTCAGATTTCAAATTTCAAATTTTAAAATTTCAATATTCAAATTTGAAATTTCAAAATTCAAAATTCAAATTTCAATTTTCAAATTTCGATTTTCAAAATTCAAATTTCAAATTTTCAAATTTCAAATATTAAAGATTCAAAATTTCAGATTTCAAAATTTAAATTTCAAAATTTCGAATTTCAAATTTCAAAATTCAAATTTCATAATTCAAATTTTCAAATTTCAAACTACAAATTATAAAAATCAAAATTTCAATTCAAAATTTCAAATTTCAAATTTCAAAAATTCAAAAATTCAAATTTCAAAATTTTCAAATTTCAAATTTCAAATATTAAAAACTCAAAATTTCAAAATTCAAAATTTCAAATTTCAAAATTTCTAATCAAAATTCAAATTTTCGAGTTTCAAAATTTTGAACTTTAAATTTCAAAACTTTGATCTTAGAAATTTCGAATTTTTAGAATTCAAAATTTTTAAATTTTGAACTTTAAAAATTTGAATTTTCAAAATTTGAAATTTGAAAATTTCAAATTCGAAATTTTACATTTTAAATTTTCAAAATTTCAAATTTGAACTTTTAAACTTTTTTTTTCAGTTTTGACATTTGAAATATACTTTTTCACTTTTTAACTTTCTAAAAGCAAAAGGACATTTGAAATAAGCAAAAGTCCTATTGTTTTTTTTTGCCAAACGGGCCCTAAAGGTTCGTGCCCGCTTTCCTGAGTATGCTCGGACCGAGTGATGTGGTAGATTAGGCACCGAGCCTATGCGGCAATGTGTGTTAGTACATGGGTATCGCATGCCTAAAACGGCAATATTTATAAGTTACAGCAGGCTTAATTTTGGTATACGATTTGGTATAGAGCCGGCTTAGTTTTTGAATTTAGGGACGAAATTCATTTTAACGCGGAGAATCTAATACCTTGAAAAATCAAATAGTATTCTAATTGAATAATAATAATAATATGATAGTATGAAAAATAGTGGAATCGATGGATTGATTAAATAAATTAAAAAGAAGGATGGGTAAAATGGTCATTTTTAAGACATTGGAATTTGGTCACGAAACTGGCGCCATCGCAACCGTCTCGTTTTTCTGATTTGAACGATATATTTGTTTGTATCGCTTGGAACTCGTAAGAAGGTCATTAGACCGAAAACGTCGTCGAGTCGCACCGACGCCACGCAATCTGAATTTGAATTTTAATTTTCGGGCAGACTGCAGTTGTTTATCTCCTTTGACTCAAAAAGGAGATGCGTTTCCCACTTTCCATTTCAGAAAACTAATTTCCCATCTCCCTCTTCTTCTTCCCCGATGCTCTCATTAACCATAATATCCAAAATTAGTATTTTTATGCAATTCTATTAAATTCACACGAATTTATATACACAAACATTATATTATATTAAAAGCGGTCCAAATTCGTATATTAATGGTTTGGTGTAGATAAGCACAACAAAATGGCACGAAATTGATTTCAAAAGTTAAAGTACACTAAACGGTGATAACATACATGAATATATTATTTATATATATATAATACGGTTTAAAAATAAAGATTTGATTTCTATAGATCGAATACATATGTTTTCGTCAGAAATATAATTTTATTTAGAATATAAACTATATATATTGAATTTTTATAATTTTTTTCAATATAAGAAAGTTGAAGGAATTATAATCTTAAAAAATAAAACGAGGGTAAAATCTTACGGGGAAAGTAGTATGCTTTATTAAGAATGTATATTACGTAAATATGAAGATCAAAGCAAAGAAACCACAAGGACAAAGAGTTAAAAATAATAAAAATACAATATTATAGAAATTTGTACATCCTAGAGTAACCCAAGAATTGTTTCGAGCAAGTACACCTTACTGGTCATCGAGTATTTTTTACAGGTTTCTGGACCTATTTTAGGCCGGAATCTATAAATTAAGGGGTCGTTTGGATGGCAATAAATAAGTTGTTTTTTGGCTTATAAAAAGTAAAAGTTAAAAGGTCAATATGGATAAACAAAATCTACCATTTTTTAAAAGTCACTTTTCAACTTATTTCTAAAGCAATTTTTTTTGCTTTTCGACTTACACAAGTCGATTTTTTATAAGAAAAAATTCAATAAAAATTACATTTCAAAAAATTCCAAAAAAATTGAAATTTCAATTTTCAGATTTCAAATTTCAAATTTTAAAATTTCAATATTCAAATTTGAAATTTCAATTTTGAAATTTCAATTTTCCAATTTCAAAATTCAAATTTCAAATTTTAAAATTTTAAAATTTCAAATATTAAAGATTCAAAATTTCAGATTTCAAAATTTAAATTTCAAAATTTCGAATTTCAAAATTCAAATTTTCAAATTTCAAACTACAAATTATAAAAATCAAAATTTCAAATTTCAAATTTTCAAATTTCAAAAATTCAAAATTTTCAAAAATTCAAATTTCAAATTTCAAATTTCAAAAATTCAAATTTCAAAATTTTCAAATTTCAAATATTCAAAATTCAAAATTTCAAAACTCAAAATTTCAAAATTCAAAATTTCAAATTTCAAAATTTCTAATCAAAATTCAAATTTTCGAGTTTCAAAATTTTGAACTTTAAATTTTAAAACTTTGATCTTAGAAATTTCGAATTTTTAGAATTCAAAATTTTTAAATTTTGTACTTTAAAATTTTGAATTTTCAAAATTTGAAAATTTCAAATTCGAAATTTTACATTTTAAATTTTCAAAATTTCAAATTTGAACTTTTAAACTTTTTTTTTCAATTTTGACTTGTAAGTCAAAAGTTTTCCAAATATACTTTTTTACTTTTTCACTTTCTAAAAGCAAAAGGACATTTGAAATAAGCAAAAGTCCTATTGTTTTTTTTTGCCAAACAGGCCCTAAAGGTTCGTGCCCACTTTCCTGAGTATGCTCGGACCGAGTGATGTGGTAGATTAGGCACCGAGCCTATGCGGCAATGTGTGTTAGTACATGGGTATCGCATGCCTAAAACGGCAATATTTATAAGTTACAGCAGGCTTAATTTTGGTATACGATTTGGTATAGAGCCGGCTTAGTTTTTGAATTTGGAGACGAAATTCATTTTAACGGGGAGAATCTAATACCTTGAAAAATCAAATAGTATTCTAATTGAATAATAATAATAATATGATAGTATGAAAAATAGTGGAATCGATGGATTGATTAAATAAATTAAAAAGAAGGATGGGTAAAATGGTCATTTTTAAGACAATGGAATTTGGTCACGAAACTGGCGCCATCGCAACCGTCTCGTTTTTCTGATTTGAACGATATATTTGTTTGTATCGCTTGGAGCTCGTAAGAAGGTCATTAGACCGAAAACGTCGTCGAGTCGCACCGACGCCACGCAATCTGAATTTGAATTTTAATTTTCGGGCAGACTGCAGTTGTTTATCTCCTTTGACTAAAAAAGGAGATGCGTTTCCCACTTTCCATTTCAGAAAACTAGTTTCCCATCTCCCTCTTCTTCTTCCCCGATGCTCTCATTAACCATAATATCCAAAATTAGTATTTTTATGCAATTCTATTAAATTCACACGAATTTATATACACAAACATTATATTATATTAAAAGCGGTCCAAATTCGTATATTAATGGTTTGGTGTAGATAATAAGCACAACAAAATGGTACGAAATTGATTTCAAAAGTTAAAGTACACTAAACGGTGATAACATACATGAATATATTATTTATATATATATAATACGGTTTAAAAATAAAGATTTGATTTCTACAGATCGAATACATATGTTTTCGTAAGAAATATAATTTTATTTAGAATATAAACTATATATATTGAATTTTTATAATTTATTTCAATATAAGAAAGTTGAAGGAATTATAATCTTAAAAAATAAAACGAGGGTAAATTCTTACGGGGAAAGTAGTATGGTTTATTAAGAATGTATATTACGTAAATATGAAGATCAAAAGCAAAGAAACCACAAGGACAAAGAGTTAAAAATAATAAAAATACAGTATTATAGAAATTTGTACATCCTAGAGTAACCCAAGAATTGTTTCGGGCAAGTACACCGTACTGGTCATCGAGTATTTTTTACAGGTTTCTGGACCTATTTTAGGCCGTAATCTATAAATTAAGGGGTCGTTTGGATGGCAATAAATAAGTTGTTTTTTGGCTTATAAAAAGTAAAAGTTAAAAGGTCAATATGGATAAACAAAATCTACCATTTTTTAAAAGTCACTTTTCAACTTATTTCTAAAGCAATTTTTTTTGCTTTTCGACTTACACAAGTCGATTTTTTATAAGAAAAAATTCAATAAAAATTACATTTCAAAAAATTCCAAAAAAATTGAAATTTCAATTTTCAGATTTCAAATTTCAAATTTTAAAATTTCAATATTCAAATTTGAAATTTCAAAATTCAAAATTCAAATTTCAATTTTCAAATTTCGATTTTCAAAATTCAAATTTCAAATTTTCAAATTTCAAATATTAAAGATTCAAAATTTCAGATTTCAAAATTTAAATTTCAAAATTTCGAATTTCAAATTTCAAAATTCAAATTTCATAATTCAAATTTTCAAATTTCAAACTACAAATTATAAAAATCAAAATTTCAATTCAAAATTTCAAATTTCAAATTTCAAAAATTCAAAAATTCAAATTTCAAATATTAAAAACTCAAAATTTCAAAATTCAAAATTTCAAATTTCAAAATTTCTAATCAAAATTCAAATTTTCGAGTTTCAAAATTTTGAACTTTAAATTTCAAAACTTTGATCTTAGAAATTTCGAATTTTTAGAATTCAAAATTTTTAAATTTTGAACTTTAAAAATTTGAATTTTCAAAATTTGAAATTTGAAAATTTCAAATTCGAAATTTTACATTTTAAATTTTCAAAATTTCAAATTTGAACTTTTAAACTTTTTTTTTCAGTTTTGACATTTGAAATATACTTTTTCACTTTTTAACTTTCTAAAAGCAAAAGGACATTTGAAATAAGCAAAAGTCCTATTGTTTTTTTTTGCCAAACGGGCCCTAAAGGTTCGTGCCCGCTTTCCTGAGTATGCTCGGACCGAGTGATGTGGTAGATTAGGCACCGAGCCTATGCGGCAATGTGTGTTAGTACATGGGTATCGCATGCCTAAAACGGCAATATTTATAAGTTACAGCAGGCTTAATTTTGGTATACGATTTGGTATAGAGCCGGCTTAGTTTTTGAATTTAGGGACGAAATTCATTTTAACGCGGAGAATCTAATACCTTGAAAAATCAAATAGTATTCTAATTGAATAATAATAATAATATGATAGTATGAAAAATAGTGGAATCGATGGATTGATTAAATAAATTAAAAAGAAGGATGGGTAAAATGGTCATTTTTAAGACATTGGAATTTGGTCACGAAACTGGCGCCATCGCAACCGTCTCGTTTTTCTGATTTGAACGATATATTTGTTTGTATCGCTTGGAACTCGTAAGAAGGTCATTAGACCGAAAACGTCGTCGAGTCGCACCGACGCCACGCAATCTGAATTTGAATTTTAATTTTCGGGCAGACTGCAGTTGTTTATCTCCTTTGACTCAAAAAGGAGATGCGTTTCCCACTTTCCATTTCAGAAAACTAATTTCCCATCTCCCTCTTCTTCTTCCCCGATGCTCTCATTAACCATAATATCCAAAATTAGTATTTTTATGCAATTCTATTAAATTCACACGAATTTATATACACAAACATTATATTATATTAAAAGCGGTCCAAATTCGTATATTAATGGTTTGGTGTAGATAAGCACAACAAAATGGCACGAAATTGATTTCAAAAGTTAAAGTACACTAAACGGTGATAACATACATGAATATATTATTTATATATATATAATACGGTTTAAAAATAAAGATTTGATTTCTATAGATCGAATACATATGTTTTCGTCAGAAATATAATTTTATTTAGAATATAAACTATATATATTGAATTTTTATAATTTTTTTCAATATAAGAAAGTTGAAGGAATTATAATCTTAAAAAATAAAACGAGGGTAAAATCTTACGGGGAAAGTAGTATGCTTTATTAAGAATGTATATTACGTAAATATGAAGATCAAAGCAAAGAAACCACAAGGACAAAGAGTTAAAAATAATAAAAATACAATATTATAGAAATTTGTACATCCTAGAGTAACCCAAGAATTGTTTCGAGCAAGTACACCTTACTGGTCATCGAGTATTTTTTACAGGTTTCTGGACCTATTTTAGGCCGGAATCTATAAATTAAGGGGTCGTTTGGATGGCAATAAATAAGTTGTTTTTTGGCTTATAAAAAGTAAAAGTTAAAAGGTCAATATGGATAAACAAAATCTACCATTTTTTAAAAGTCACTTTTCAACTTATTTCTAAAGCAATTTTTTTTGCTTTTCGACTTACACAAGTCGATTTTTTATAAGAAAAAATTCAATAAAAATTACATTTCAAAAAATTCCAAAAAAATTGAAATTTCAATTTTCAGATTTCAAATTTCAAATTTTAAAATTTCAATATTCAAATTTGAAATTTCAATTTTGAAATTTCAATTTTCCAATTTCAAAATTCAAATTTAAAATTTTAAAATTTTAAAATTTCAAATATTAAAGATTCAAAATTTCAGATTTCAAAATTTAAATTTCAAAATTTCGAATTTCAAAATTCAAATTTTCAAATTTCAAACTACAAATTATAAAAATCAAAATTTCAAATTTCAAATTTTCAAATTTCAAAAATTCAAAATTTTCAAAAATTCAAATTTCAAATTTCAAATTTCAAAAATTCAAATTTCAAAATTTTCAAATTTCAAATTTCAAATATTCAAAATTCAAAATTTCAAAACTCAAAATTTCAAAATTCAAAATTTCAAATTTCAAAATTTCTAATCAAAATTCAAATTTTCGAGTTTCAAAATTTTGAACTTTAAATTTTAAAACTTTGATCTTAGAAATTTCGAATTTTTAGAATTCAAAATTTTTAAATTTTGAACTTTAAAATTTTGAATTTTCAAAATTTGAAAATTTCAAATTCGAAATTTTACATTTTAAATTTTCAAAATTTCAAATTTGAACTTTTAAACTTTTTTTTTCAATTTTGACTTGTAAGTCAAAAGTTTTCCAAATATACTTTTTTACTTTTTCACTTTCTAAAAGCAAAAGGACATTTGAAATAAGCAAAAGTCCTATTGTTTTTTTTTGCCAAACAGGCCCTAAAGGTTCGTGCCCACTTTCCTGAGTATGCTCGGACCGAGTGATGTGGTAGATTAGGCACCGAGCCTATGCGGCAATGTGTGTTAGTACATGGGTATCACATGCCTAAAACGGCAATATTTATAAGTTACAGCAGGCTTAATTTTGGTATACGATTTGGTATAGAGCCGGCTTAGTTTTTGAATTTGGAGACGAAATTCATTTTAACGGGGAGAATCTAATACCTTGAAAAATCAAATAGTATTCTAATTGAATAATAATAATAATATGATAGTATGAAAAATAGTGGAATCGATGGATTGATTAAATAAATTAAAAAGAAGGATGGGTAAAATGGTCATTTTTAAGACAATGGAATTTGGTCACGAAACTGGCGCCATCGCAACCGTCTCGTTTTTCTGATTTGAACGATATATTTGTTTGTATCGCTTGGAGCTCGTAAGAAGGTCATTAGACCGAAAACGTCGTCGAGTCGCACCGACGCCACGCAATCTGAATTTGAATTTTAATTTTCGGGCAGACTGCAGTTGTTTATCTCCTTTGACTCAAAAAGGAGATGCGTTTCCCACTTTCCATTTCAGAAAACTAGTTTGACATCTCCCTCTTCTTCTTCCCCGATGCTCTCATTAACCATAATATCCAAAATTAGTATTTTTATGCAATTCTATTAAATTCACACGAATTTATATACACAAACATTATATTATATTAAAAGCGGTCCAAATTCGTATATTAATGTTTTGGTGTAGATAAGCACAACAAAATGGCACGAAATTGATTTCAAAAGTTAAAGTACACTAAACGGTGATAACATACATGAATATATTATTTATATATATATAATACGGTTTAAAAATAAAGATTTGATTCCTATAGATCGAATACATATGTTTTCGTAAGAAATATAATTTTATTTAGAATATAAACTATATATATTGAATTTTTATAATTTATTTCAATATAAGAAAGTTGAAGGAATTATAATCTTAAAAAATAAAACGAGGGAAAAATCTTACGGGGAAAGTAGTATGGTTTATTAAGAATGTATATTACGTAAATATGAAGATCAAAAGCAAAGAAACCACAAGGACAAAGAGTTAAAAATAATAAAAATACAGTATTATAGAAATTTGTACATCCTAGAGTAACCCAAGAATTGTTTCGGGCAAGTACACCGTACTGGTCATCGAGTATTTTTTACAGGTTTCTGGACCTATTTTAGGCCGGAATCTATAAATTTAAGGGGTCGTTAGGATGGCAATAAATAAGTTGTTTTTTGGCTTATAAAAAGTAAAAGTTAAAAGGTCAATATGGATAAACAAAATCTACCATTTTTTAAAAGTCACTTTTCAACTTATTTCTAAAGCAATTTTTTTTGCTTTCGACTTACACAAGTCGATTTTTTATAAGAAAAAATTCAATAAAAATTACATTTCAAAAAATTCCAAAAAAATTGAAATTTCAATTTTCAGATTTCAAATTTCAAATTTTAAAATTTCAATATTCAAATTTGAAATTTCAAAATTCAAAATTCAAATTTCAATTTTCAAATTTCGATTTTCAAAATTCAAATTTCAAATTTTCAAATTTCAAATATTAAAGATTCAAAATTTCAGATTTCAAAATTTAAATTTCAAAATTTCAAATTTCAAATTTCAAAATTCAAATTTCATAATTCAAATTTTCAAATTTCAAACTACAAATTATAAAAATCAAAATTTCAATTCAAAATTTCAAATTTCAAATTTCAAAAATTCAAAAATTCAAATTTCAAAATTTTCAAATTTCAAATTTCAAATATTAAAAACTCAAAATTTCAAAATTCAAAATTTCAAATTTCAAAATTTCTAATCAAAATTCAAATTTTCGAGTTTCAAAATTTTGAACTTTAAATTTCAAAACTTTGATCTTAGAAATTTCGAATTTTTAGAATTCAAAATTTTTAAATTTTGAACTTTAAAAATTTGAATTTTCAAAATTTGAAATTTGAAAATTTCAAATTCGAAATTTTACATTTTAAATTTTCAAAATTTCAAATTTGAACTTTTAAACTTTTTTTTTCAGTTTTGACATTTGAAATATACTTTTTCACTTTTTAACTTTCTAAAAGCAAAAGGACATTTGAAATAAGCAAAAGTCCTATTGTTTTTTTTTGCCAAACGGGCCCTAAAGGTTCGTGCCCGCTTTCCTGAGTATGCTCGGACCGAGTGATGTGGTAGATTAGGCACCGAGCCTATGCGGCAATGTGTACATGGGTATCGCATGCCTAAAACGGCAATATTTATAAGTTACAGCAGGCTTAATTTTGGTATACGATTTGGTATCGAGCCGGCTTAGTTTTTGAATTTAGGGACGAAATTCATTTTAACGCGGAGAATCTAATACCT
This sequence comes from Allium fistulosum, assembly GCA_030737815.1. NCBI lineage: Eukaryota > Viridiplantae > Streptophyta > Magnoliopsida > Asparagales > Amaryllidaceae > Allium > Allium fistulosum. Next base: position 706,386,748 of record CM060905.1, read on the forward strand.
TGAAAAATCAAATAGTATTCTAATTGAATAATAATAATAATATGATAGTATGAAAAATAGTGGAATCGATGGATTGATTAAATAAATTAAAAAGAAGGATGGGTAAAATGGTCATTTTTAAGACATTGGAATTTGGTCACGAAACTGGCGCCATCGCAACCGTCTCGTTTTTCTGATTTGAACGATATATTTGTTTGTATCGCTTGGAACTCGTAAGAAGGTCATTAGACCGAAAACGTCGTCGAGTCGCACCGACGCCACGCAATCTGAATTTGAATTTTAATTTTCGGGCAGACTGCAGTTGTTTATCTCCTTTGACTCAAAAAGGAGATGCGTTTCCCACTTTCCATTTCAGAAAACTAATTTCCCATCTCCCTCTTCTTCTTCCCCGATGCTCTCATTAACCATAATATCCAAAATTAGTATTTTTATGCAATTCTATTAAATTCACACGAATTTATATACACAAACATTATATTATATTAAAAGCGGTCCAAATTCGTATATTAATGGTTTGGTGTAGATAAGCACAACAAAATGGCACGAAATTGATTTCAAAAGTTAAAGTACACTAAACGGTGATAACATACATGAATATATTATTTATATATACATAATACGGTTTAAAAATAAAGATTTGATTTCTATAGATCGAATACATATGTTTTCGTCAGAAATATAATTTTATTTAGAATATAAACTATATATATTGAATTTTTATAATTTTTTTCAATATAAGAAAGTTGAAGGAATTATAATCTTAAAAAATAAAACGAGGGTAAAATCTTACGGGGAAAGTAGTATGCTTTATTAAGAATGTATATTACGTAAATATGAAGATCAAAGCAAAGAAACCACAAGGACAAAGAGTTAAAAATAATAAAAATACAATATTATAGAAATTTGTACATCCTAGAGTAACCCAAGAATTGTTTCGAGCAAGTACACCTTACTGGTCATCGAGTATTTTTTACAGGTTTCTGGACCTATTTTAGGCCGGAATCTATAAATTAAGGGGTCGTTTGGATGGCAATAAATAAGTTGTTTTTTGGCTTATAAAAAGTAAAAGTTAAAAGGTCAATATGGATAAACAAAATCTACCATTTTTTAAAAGTCACTTTTCAACTTATTTCTGAAGCAATTTTTTTTGCTTTTCGACTTACACAAGTCGATTTTTTATAAGAAAAAATTCAATAAAAATTTCATTTCAAAAAATTCCAAAAAAATTGAAATTTCAATTTTCAGATTTCAAATTTCAAATTTTAAAATTTCAATATTCAAATTTGAAATTTCAATTTTGAAATTTCAATTTTCCAATTTCAAAATTCAAATTTCAAATTTTAAAATTTTAAAATTTCAAATATTAAAGATTCAAAATTTCAGATTTCAAAATTTAAATTTCAAAATTTCGAATTTCAAAATTCCAATTTTCAAATTTCAAACTACAAATTATAAAAATCAAAATTTCAAATTTCAAATTTTCAAATTTCAAAAATTCAAAATTTTCAAAAATTCAAATTTCAAATTTCAAATTTCAAAAATTCAAATTTCAAAATTTTCAAATTTCAAATTTCAAATATTCAAAATTCAAAATTTCAAAACTCAAAATTTCAAAATTCAAAATTTCAAATTTCAAAATTTCTAATCAAAATTCAAATTTTCGAGTTTCAAAATTTTGAACTTTAAATTTTAAACCTTTGATCTTAGAAATTTCGAATTTTTAGAATTCAAAATTTTTAAATTTTGAACTTTAAAATTTTGAATTTTCAAAATTTGAAAATTTCAAATTCGAAATTTTACATTTTAAATTTTCAAAATTTCAAATTTGAACTTTTAAACTTTTTTTTTCAATTTTGACTTGTAAGTCAAAAGTTTTCCAAATATACTTTTTTACTTTTTCACTTTCTAAAAGCAAAAGGACATTTGAAATAAGCAAAAGTCCTATTGTTTTTTTTTGCCAAACAGGCCCTAAAGGTTCGTGCCCACTTTCCTGAGTATGCTCGGACCGAGTGATGTGGTAGATTAGGCACCGAGCCTATGCGGCAATGTGTGTTAGTACATGGGTATCACATGCCTAAAACGGCAATATTTATAAGTTACAGCAGGCTTAATTTTGGTATACGATTTGGTATAGAGCCGGCTTAGTTTTTGAATTTGGAGACGAAATTCATTTTAACGGGGAGAATCTAATACCTTGAAAAATCAAATAGTATTCTAATTGAATAATAATAATAATATGATAGTATGAAAAATAGTGGAATCGATGGATTGATTAAATAAATTAAAAAGAAGGATGGGTAAAATGGTCATTTTTAAGACAATGGAATTTGGTCACGAAACTGGCGCCATCGCAACCGTCTCGTTTTTCTGATTTGAACGATATATTTGTTTGTATCGCTTGGAGCTCGTAAGAAGGTCATTAGACCGAAAACGTCGTCGAGTCGCACCGACGCCACGCAATCTGAATTTGAATTTTAATTTTCGGGCAGACTGCAGTTGTTTATCTCCTTTGACTCAAAAAGGAGATGCGTTTCCCACTTTCCATTTCAGAAAACTAGTTTGACATCTCCCTCTTCTTCTTCCCCGATGCTCTCATTAACCATAATATCCAAAATTAGTATTTTTATGCAATTCTATTAAATTCACACGAATTTATATACACAAACATTATATTATATTAAAAGCGGTCCAAATTCGTATATTAATGTTTTGGTGTAGATAAGCACAACAAAATGGCACGAAATTGATTTCAAAAGTTAAAGTACACTAAACGGTGATAACATACATGAATATATTATTTATATATATATAATACGGTTTAAAAATAAAGATTTGATTCCTATAGATCGAATACATATGTTTTCGTAAGAAATATAATTTTATTTAGAATATAAACTATATATATTGAATTTTTATAATTTATTTCAATATAAGAAAGTTGAAGGAATTATAATCTTAAAAAATAAAACGAGGGAAAAATCTTACGGGGAAAGTAGTATGGTTTATTAAGAATGTATATTACGTAAATATGAAGATCAAAAGCAAAGAAACCACAAGGACAAAGAGTTAAAAATAATAAAAATACAGTATTATAGAAATTTGTACATCCTAGAGTAACCCAAGAATTGTTTCGGGCAAGTACACCGTACTGGTCATCGAGTATTTTTTACAGGTTTCTGGACCTATTTTAGGCCGGAATCTATAAATTTAAGGGGTCGTTAGGATGGCAATAAATAAGTTGTTTTTTGGCTTATAAAAAGTAAAAGTTAAAAGGTCAATATGGATAAACAAAATCTACCATTTTTTAAAAGTCACTTTTCAACTTATTTCTAAAGCAATTTTTTTTGCTTTCGACTTACACAAGTCGATTTTTTATAAGAAAAAATTCAATAAAAATTACATTTCAAAAAATTCCAAAAAAATTGAAATTTCAATTTTCAGATTTCAAATTTCAAATTTTAAAATTTCAATATTCAAATTTGAAATTTCAAAATTCAAAATTCAAATTTCAATTTTCAAATTTCGATTTTCAAAATTCAAATTTCAAATTTTCAAATTTCAAATATTAAAGATTCAAAATTTCAGATTTCAAAATTTAAATTTCAAAATTTCAAATTTCAAATTTCAAAATTCAAATTTCATAATTCAAATTTTCAAATTTCAAACTACAAATTATAAAAATCAAAATTTCAATTCAAAATTTCAAATTTCAAATTTCAAAAATTCAAAAATTCAAATTTCAAAATTTTCAAATTTCAAATTTCAAATATTAAAAACTCAAAATTTCAAAATTCAAAATTTCAAATTTCAAAATTTCTAATCAAAATTCAAATTTTCGAGTTTCAAAATTTTGAACTTTAAATTTCAAAACTTTGATCTTAGAAATTTCGAATTTTTAGAATTCAAAATTTTTAAATTTTGAACTTTAAAAATTTGAATTTTCAAAATTTGAAATTTGAAAATTTCAAATTCGAAATTTTACATTTTAAATTTTCAAAATTTCAAATTTGAACTTTTAAACTTTTTTTTTCAGTTTTGACATTTGAAATATACTTTTTCACTTTTTAACTTTCTAAAAGCAAAAGGACATTTGAAATAAGCAAAAGTCCTATTGTTTTTTTTTGCCAAACGGGCCCTAAAGGTTCGTGCCCGCTTTCCTGAGTATGCTCGGACCGAGTGATGTGGTAGATTAGGCACCGAGCCTATGCGGCAATGTGTACATGGGTATCGCATGCCTAAAACGGCAATATTTATAAGTTACAGCAGGCTTAATTTTGGTATACGATTTGGTATCGAGCCGGCTTAGTTTTTGAATTTAGGGACGAAATTCATTTTAACGCGGAGAATCTAATACCTTGAAAAATCAAATAGTATTCTAATTGAATAATAATAATAATATGATAGTATGAAAAATAGTGGAATCGATGGATTGATTAAATAAATTAAAAAGAAGGATGGGTAAAATGGTCATTTTTAAGACATTGGAATTTGGTCACGAAACTGGCGCCATCGCAACCGTCTCGTTTTTCTGATTTGAACGATATATTTGTTTGTATCGCTTGGAACTCGTAAGAAGGTCATTAGACCGAAAACGTCGTCGAGTCGCACCGACGCCACGCAATCTGAATTTGAATTTTAATTTTCGGGCAGACTGCAGTTGTTTATCTCCTTTGACTCAAAAAGGAGATGCGTTTCCCACTTTCCATTTCAGAAAACTAATTTCCCATCTCCCTCTTCTTCTTCCCCGATGCTCTCATTAACCATAATATCCAAAATTAGTATTTTTATGCAATTCTATTAAATTCACACGAATTTATATACACAAACATTATATTATATTAAAAGCGGTCCAAATTCGTATATTAATGGTTTGGTGTAGATAAGCACAACAAAATGGCACGAAATTGATTTCAAAAGTTAAAGTACACTAAACGGTGATAACATACATGAATATATTATTTATATATATATAATACGGTTTAAAAATAAAGATTTGATTTCTATAGATCGAATACATATGTTTTCGTCAGAAATATAATTTTATTTAGAATATAAACTATATATATTGAATTTTTATAATTTTTTTCAATATAAGAAAGTTGAAGGAATTATAATCTTAAAAAATAAAACGAGGGTAAAATCTTACGGGGAAAGTAGTATGCTTTATTAAGAATGTATATTACGTAAATATGAAGATCAAAGCAAAGAAACCACAAGGACAAAGAGTTAAAAATAATAAAAATACAATATTATAGAAATTTGTACATCCTAGAGTAACCCAAGAATTGTTTCGAGCAAGTACACCTTACTGGTCATCGAGTATTTTTTACAGGTTTCTGGACCTATTTTAGGCCGGAATCTATAAATTAAGGGGTCGTTTGGATGGCAATAAATAAGTTGTTTTTTGGCTTATAAAAAGTAAAAGTTAAAAGGTCAATATGGATAAACAAAATCTACCATTTTTTAAAAGTCACTTTTCAACTTATTTCTGAAGCAATTTTTTTTGCTTTTCGACTTACACAAGTCGATTTTTTATAAGAAAAAATTCAATAAAAATTTCATTTCAAAAAATTCCAAAAAAATTGAAATTTCAATTTTCAGATTTCAAATTTCAAATTTTAAAATTTCAATATTCAAATTTGAAATTTCAATTTTGAAATTTCAATTTTCCAATTTCAAAATTCAAATTTCAAATTTTAAAATTTTAAAATTTCAAATATTAAAGATTCAAAATTTCAGATTTCAAAATTTAAATTTCAAAATTTCGAATTTCAAAATTCCAATTTTCAAATTTCAAACTACAAATTATAAAAATCAAAATTTCAAATTTCAAATTTTCAAATTTCAAAAATTCAAAATTTTCAAAAATTCAAATTTCAAATTTCAAATTTCAAAAATTCAAATTTCAAAATTTTCAAATTTCAAATTTCAAATATTCAAAATTCAAAATTTCAAAACTCAAAATTTCAAAATTCAAAATTTCAAATTTCAAAATTTCTAATCAAAATTCAAATTTTCGAGTTTCAAAATTTTGAACTTTAAATTTTAAAACTTTGATCTTAGAAATTTCGAATTTTTAGAATTCAAAATTTTTAAATTTTGAACTTTAAAATTTTGAATTTTCAAAATTTGAAAATTTCAAATTCGAAATTTTACATTTTAAATTTTCAAAATTTCAAATTTGAACTTTTAAACTTTTTTTTTCAATTTTGACTTGTAAGTCAAAAGTTTTCCAAATATACTTTTTTACTTTTTCACTTTCTAAAAGCAAAAGGACATTTGAAATAAGCAAAAGTCCTATTGTTTTTTTTTGCCAAACAGGCCCTAAAGGTTCGTGCCCACTTTCCTGAGTATGCTCGGACCGAGTGATGTGGTAGATTAGGCACCGAGCCTATGCGGCAATGTGTGTTAGTACATGGGTATCGCATGCCTAAAACGACAATATTTATAAGTTACAGCAGGCTTAATTTTGGTATACGATTTGGTATAGAGCTGGCTTAGTTTTTGAATTTGGAGACGAAATTCATTTTAACGGGGAGAATCTAATACCTTGAAAAATCAAATAGTATTCTAATTGAATAATAATAATAATATGATAGTATGAAAAATAGTGGAATCGATGGATTGATTAAATAAATTAAAAAGAAGGATGGGTAAAATGGTCATTTTTAAGACAATGGAATTTGGTCACGAAACTAGCTCCATCGCAACCGTCTCGTTTTTCTGATTTGAACGATATATTTGTTTGTATCGCTTGGAGCTCGTAATAAGGTCATTAGACCGAAAACGTCGTCGAGTCGCACCGACGCCACGCAATCTGAATTTGAATTTTAATTTTCGGGCAGACTGCAGTTGTTTATCTCCTTTGACTAAAAATGGAGATGCGTTTCCCACTTTCCATTTCAGAAAACTAGTTTGACATCTCCCTCTTCTTCTTCCCCGATGCTCTCATTAACCATAATATCCAAAATTAGTATTTTTATGCAATTCTATTAAATTCACACGAATTTATATACACAAACATTATATTATATTAAAAGCGGTCCAAATTCGTATATTAATGGTTTGGTGTAGATAAGCACAACAAAATGGCACGAAATTGATTTCAAAAGTTAAAGTACACTAAACAGTGATAACATACATGAATATATTATTTATATATATATAATACGGTTTAAAAATAAAGATTTGATTTCTATAGATCGAATACATATGTTTTCGTAAGAAAAATAATTTTATTTAGAATATAAACTATATATATTGAATTTTTATAATTTATTTCAGTATAAGAAAGTTGAAGGAATTATAATCTTAAAAAATAAAACGAGGGTAAAATCTTACGGGGAAAGTAGTATGGTTTATTAAGAATGTATATTACGTAAATATGAAGATCAAAAGCAAAGAAACCACAAGGACAAAGAGTTAAAAATAATAAAAATACAATATTATAGAAATTTGTACATCCTAGAGTAACCCAAGAATTGTTTCGGGCAAGTACACTGTACTGGTCATCGAGTATTTTTTACAGGTTTCTGGACCTATTTTAGGCCGGAATCTATAAATTTAAGCGGTCGTTTGGATGGCAATAAATAAGTTGTTTTTTGGCTTATAAAAAGTAAAAGTTAAAAGGTCAATATAGATAAACAAAATCTACCATTTTTTAAAAGTCACTTTTCAACTTATTTCTAGAGCAATTTTTTTTGCTTTTCGACTTACACAAGTCGATTTTTTATAAGAAAAAATTCAATAAAAATTACATTTCAAAAAATTCCAAAAAAATTGAAATTTCAATTTTCAGATTTCAAATTTCAAATTTTAAAATTTCAATATTCAAATTTGAAATTTCAAAATTTCAAAATTCAAAATTCAAATTTCAATTATCAAATTTTGATTTTCCAATTTCAAAATTCAAATTTCAAATTTTAAAATTTTAAAATTTCAAATATTAAAGATTCAAAATTTCAGATTTCAAAATTTAAAATTCAAAATTTCGAATTTCAAATTCAAATTTTAAAAATTTAAATTTTCAAATTTCAAACTACAAATTATAAAAATCAAAATTTCAATTCAAAATTTCAAATTTCAAATTTCAAAATTTCAAATTTTAAAATTTCAAAAATTCAAAGTTTCAAAAATTCAAATTTCAAATTTCAAATTTCAAAAATTAAAATTTCAAAATTTTCAAATTTCAAATTTCAAATTTCAAATTTCAAAATTTAAAATTTCAAAACTCAAAATTTCAAAATTCAAAATTTCAAATTTCAAAATTTCTAATCAAAATTCAAATTTTCGAGTTTCAAAATTTTGAACTTTAAATTTCAAAACTTTGATCTTAGAAATTTCGAATTTTTAGAATTCAAAATTTTTAAATTTTGAACTTTAAAATTTTGAATTTTCAAAATTTGAAATTTGAAAATTTCAAATTCGAAATTTTACATTTTAAATTTTCAAAATTTCAAATTTCAACTTTAAAACTTTTTTTTTCAATTTTGACTTGTAAGTCAAAAGTTTTCCAAATATACTTTTTAACTTTCTAAAAGCAAAAGGACATTTGAAATAAGCAAAAGTCCTATTGTTTTTTTTGCCAAACGGGCCCTAAAGGTTCGTGCCCGATTTCCTGAGTATGCTCGGACCGAGTGATGTGGTAGATTAGGCACCGAGCCTATGCGGCAATGTGTGTTAGTACATGGGTATCGCATGCCTAAAACGGCAATATTTATAAGTTACAGCAGGCTTAATTTTGGTATACGATTTGGTATAGAGCCGGCTTAGTTTTTGAATTTAGGGACGAAATTCATTTTAACGGGGAGAATCTAATACCTTGAAAAATCAAATAGTATTCAAATTGAATAATAATAAAAATATGATAGTATGAAAAATAGTGGAATCGATGGATTGATTAAATAAATTAAAAAGAAGGTTGGGTAAAATGGTCATTTTAAGACATTGGAATTTGGTCACGAAACTGGCGCCATCGCAACCGTCTCGTTTTTCTGATTTGAACGATATATTGGTTTGTATCGCTTGGAGCTCGTAAGAAGGTCATTAGACCGAAAAAGTCGTCGAGTCGCACCGACGCCACGCAATCTGAATTTGAATTTTAATTTTCGGGCAGACTGCAGTTGTTTATCTCCTTTGACTCAAAAAGGAGATGCGTTTCCCACTTTCCATTTCAGAAAACTAATTTCCCATCTCCCTCTTCTTCTTCCCCGATGCTCTCATTAACCATAATATCCAAAATTAGTATTTTTATGCAATTCTATTAAATTCACACGAATTTATATACACAAACATTATATTATATTAAAAGCGGTCCAAATTCGTATAATAATGGTTTGGTGTAGATAAGCACAACAAAATGGCACGAAATTGATTTCAAAAGTTAAAGTACACTAAACGGTGATAACATACATGAATATATTATTTATCTATATATAATACGGTTTAAAAATAAAGATTTGATTTCTATAGATCGAATACATATGTTTTCGTAAGAAATATAATTTTATTTAGAATATAAACTATATATATTGAATTTTTATAATTTATTTCAATATAAGAAAGTTGAAGGAATTATAATCTTAAAAAATAAAACGAGGGTAAAATCTTACGGGGAAAGTAGTATGGTTTATTAAGAATGTATATTACGTGAATATGAAGATCAAAAGCAAAGAAACCACAAGGACAAAGAGTTAAAAATAATAAAAATACAATATTATAGAAATTTGTACATCCTAGAGTAACCCAAGAATTGTTTCGGGCAAGTACACCGTACTGGTCATCGAGTATTTTTTACAGGTTTCTGGACCTATTTTAGGCCGGAATCTATAAATTTAAGGGGTCGTTTGGATGGCAATAAATAAGTTGTTTTTTGGCTTATAAAAAGTAAAAGTTAAAAGATCAATATGGATAAACAAAAGGGTAAGTTTGGCTCACATCCCTAATAAGTTTCAAAATAAACAAAACATCCTTCACATACAAAACTTACATTTCCGCCCCCTATTTTCAAATTCGCGTAGGCAAAAATACACAAATACCCTTTACGTTTTTAACATTTCAAACGCGTATAACTTTATGTACAAAAACCGAATCAACAAACCGTTTTCACCAAAAAATCACAAATTTTATGATTTTTGAAATGAGATCCATTGTTGATACCAAAAATTCATATTTGTAGTAAATGTGCAATTATTTCAAATATTTGCAGACAATTCAGCAACTTTTAAACCTTTTTTATTTTTTTTCAAATTTACAAAATTTACAAATAATTGCAGATATTTCTGCAGCTATATGGTATAGTTGCATAAATGTCTGCAACTATTGGGTATAGTTGCAGAAATTTCTACAACTATACGGTATAGTTGCAGAAATATCTGCAACTATTGCACATAGTTGCAGACATTTCTGCAACTATTGCATATAGTTGGAGAAATGCAACTATTGCACATAGTTGCAAACATTTCTGCAACTATTGCAAATAGTTGCAGAAATATCTGCAACTATTGCACACAGTTGCGAACATTTCTGCAACTATTGCGTATAGTTGCAGAAATATCTGCAACTATTGCGTATAGTTGCAGAAATATCTGCAACTATTGCAAATAGTTGCAGAAATGCAACTATTGCTAATAGTTGCAGAAATGTCTGCAACTATTGCGTATAGTTGCAGAAATTACTGCAACTATTGCTTATAGTTGCAGACATTTCTACAATTATTGCTTATAGTTGCAGAAATGTCTGCAACTATTGTGTATTGTTGCAGAAATTTCTGCAACTATTGCGCATATATTTGCAGAAATTTGTTGCGATTATTCATAACTGCAAATATTAATAATATCATATTTCATAAAAAAAATTGATTCATCTTTAATATTATTGCAGTTTACCATTAAATCGAAAAATAAGAAGAAGATTCAGCTCCACAGCGAAACGTAAGGGTAATTTGGGGAAAAAAATGGCGGAAAACAGAAACAGGGATGTAGAAAATATATATTTTATGACAGGGACCCGCTTTGAATTTAAGTTCCGTTTTAAGGATGTGTGGCTAATTTTCACTAAACAAAATCTACCATTAAAAGTCACTTTTCAACTTATTTCTAAAGCAATTTTTTTTGCTTTTCGACTTACACAAGTCGATTTTTTATAAGAAAAAATTCAACAAAAATTACATTTCAAAAAATTCCAAAAAATTTGAAATTTCAATTTTCAGATTTCAAATTTCAAATTTTAAAATTTCAATATTCCAATTTGAAATTTCAAAATTTCAAAATTCAAATTTGAAATTTCAAAATTTCAAAATTCAAATTTCAATTTTCAAATTTCGATTTTCCAATTACAAAATTTCAAAATTCAAATTTCAAATTTTAAAATTTTAAAATTTCAAATATTAAAGATTCAAAATTTCAGATTTCAAAATTTAAATTTCAAAATTTCGAATTTCAAATTTCAAAATTTCAAACTACAAATTATAAAAATCAAAATTTCAATTCAAAATTTCAAATTTCAAATTTTAAAATTTCAAAAATTCAAAATTTTCAAAAATTCAAATTTCAAATTTCAAATTTCAAAAATTCAAAAATTCAAATTTCAAAATTTTCAAATTTCAAATTTCAAATATTCAAAATTCAAAATTCAAAATTTCAAAACTCAAAATTTCAAAATTCAAAATTTCTAATCAAAATTCAAATTTTCGAGTTTCAAAATTTTGAACTTTAAATTTCAAAACTTTGATCTTAGAAATTTCGAATTTTTAGAATTCAAAATTTTTAAATTTTGAACTTTAAAATTTTGAATTTTCAAAATTTGAAATTTGAAAATTTCAAATTCGAAATTTTACATTTTAAATTTTCAAAATTTCAAATTTGAACTTTTAAACTTTTTTTTTCAATTTTGACTTGTAAGTCAAAAGTTTTCCAAATATACTTTTTCACTTTTTAACTTTCTAAAAGCAAAAGGACATTCGAAATAAGCAAAAGTCCTATTGTTTTTTTTGCCAAACGGGCCCTAAAGGTTCGTGCCCGCTTTCCTGAGTATGCTCGGACCGAGTGATGTGGTAGATTAGGCACCGAGCCTATGCGGCAATGTGTGTTAGTACATGGTATCGCATGCCTAAAACGGCAATATTTATAAGTTACAGCAGGCTTAATTTGGTTTACGATTTGGTATAGAGCCGGCTTAGTTTTTGAATTTGGGGACGAAATTCATTTTAACGGGGAGAATCTAATACCTTGAAAAATCAAATAGTATTCTAATTGAATAATAATAATAATATGATAGTATGAAAAATAGTGGAATCGATCGATTGATTAAATAAATTAAAAAGAAGGATGGGTAAAATGGTCATTTTTAAGACATTGGAATTTGGTGATGAAACTGGCGCCCTCGCAACCGTCTCGTTTTTCTGATTTGAACGATATATTAGTTTGTATCGCTTGGAGCTCGTATGAAGGTCATTAGACCGAAAACGTCGTCGAGTCGCACCGACGCCACGCAATCTGAATTTTAATTTTAATTTTCGGGCAGACTGCAGTTGTTTATCTCCGTTGACTCAAAAAGGAGATGCGTTTCCCACTTTCCATTTCAGAAAACTAGTTTCCCATCTCCCTCTTCTTCTTCCCCGATGCTCTCATTAACCATAATATCCAAAATTAGTATTTTTATGCAATTCTATTAAATTCACACGAATTTATATACACAAACATTATATTATATTAAAAGCGGTCCAAATTCGTATATTAATGGTTTGGTGTAGATAAGCACAACAAAATGGCACGAAATTGATTTCAAAAGTTAAAGTACACTAAACGGTGATAACATACATGAATATATTATTTATATATATATAATACGGTTTAAAAATAAAGATTTGATTTCTATAGATCGAATACATATGTTTTCGTAAGAAATATAATTTTATTTAGAATATAAACTATATATATTGAATTTTTATAATTTATTTCAATATAAGAAAGTTGAAGGAATTATAATCTTAAAAAATAAAACGAGGGTAAAATCTTACGGGGAAAGTAGTATGGTTTATTAAGAATTTATATTACGTAAATATGAAGATCAAAAGAAAAGAAACCACAAGGACAAAGAGTTAAAAATAATAAAAATACAATATTATAGAAATTTGTACATCCTAGAGTAACCCAAGAATTGTTTCGGGCAAGTACACTGTACTGGTCATCGAGTATTTTTGCCAGGTTTCTGGACCTATTTTAGGCCGGAATCTATAAATTTAAGGGGTCGTTTGGATGGCAATAAATAAGTTGCTTTTTGGCTTATAAAAAGCAAAAGTTAAAAGGTCAATATGGATAAACAATATCTGCCAACTTTTAAAAGTCACTTTTCAACTTTTTCAAAGCAATTTTTTTTGCTTTTCGACTTACACAAGTCGATTTTTTATAAGAAAAAATTCAATAAAAATTAAATTTCAAAAAATTCCAAAAAAATTCAAATTTCAAAATTTCAATTTTCAGATTTCCAATTTTAAAATTTCAATATTCAAATCTCAAATTTCAAAATTTTAAAATTCAAAATTTCAATTTTAAAATTTCAAAATTCAAATTTTATATTTTCAATTTTTAAAATTTCAATTATCAAAGATTCAAAATTTCAAAGATTCAAAATTTCAGATTTCAAAATTTAAATTTCAAAATTTCGAATTTCAAATTTCAAAATTTAAAATTTCAAAATTCAAAATTCAAAATTCAAATTTTCAAATTTCAAACTACAAATTATAAAAATCAAAATTTCAATTCAATATTTCAAATTTTCAAATTTCAAATTTTAAAATTTCAAAAATTCAAATTTCAAATTTCAAAAATTCATATTTCAAAATTTTCAAATATTCAAAATTCTAAATTTCAAAACTCAAAATTTCAAAATTCTAAATTTCAATTTTCAAAATATCAAATACAAATTCAAATTTTCGAGTTTCAAAATTTTGAACTTTAAATTTCGAATTTTTAAAATTCAAAATTTTCAAATTTTGAACATTAAAATTTTGAATTTTCAAAATTTGAAATTTGAAAATTTCAAATTCGAAATTTTACAATTTAAATTTTCAAAATTTCAAATTTGGACTTTTAAAACTTTTTTTTCAATTTTGACTTGTAAGTCAAAAGTTTTCCAAATATACTTTTTCACTTTTTAACTTTCTAAAAGCAAAAGGACATTTGAAATAAGCAAAAGTCCTATTGTGTTTTTTGGCCAAACGGGCCCTAAAGGTTTGTGCCCGCTTTCCTGAGTATGCTCGGACCGAGTGATGTGGTAGATTAGGCACCGAGCCTTTGCGGCAATGTGTGTTAGTACACGGGTATCGCATGCCTAAAACGGCAATATTTATAAGTTACAGCAGGCTTAATTTTGGTTTACGATTTGGTATAGAGCCGGCTTAGTTTTTGAATTTGGGGACGAAATTCATTTTAACGGGGAGATTCTAGTACCTTAAAAAATCAAATAGTATTCAATTTTAAGTTTTCAAATTTCAAAATTTAAAATTTCAATATTCAAATTTGAAATTTCAAAATTCAAATTTTCAAATTTCAATTTTCAAATTTCGATTTTCAAATTTCAAAATTCAAATTTCAAATTTTAAAATTTTAAAATTTCAAATATCAAAGATTCAAAATTTCAAATTTCAAATATTCAAAATTTCAGATTTCAAAATTTAAATTTCAAAATTCAAATTTTCAAATTTCAAACTACAAATTATAAAAATCAAAATTTCAAATTTCAAAATCCAAATTTTAAAATTTCAAATATTCAAAATTTTCAAAATTTCAAATTTCAAAATTCAAAATTTTCAAATTTCAAAGTTCAAATATTTAAAATTCAAAATTTCAAAACTCAAAATTTCAAATTTCAAAATCTCAAATCAAAACTCAACTTTTCGAGTTTCAAAATTTTGAACTTTAAATTTCAAAACTTTGATCTTAGAAATTTCGAATTTTTAAAATTCAAAATTTTCAAAATTTGAACTTTAAAATTTTGAATTTTCAAAATTTGAAATTTGAAAATTTCAAATTCGAAATTTTACATTTTAAATTTTCAAAATTTCAAATTTGAACTTTTAAACTTTTTTTTTTCAATTTTGACTTGTAAGTCAAAAGTTTTCCAAATATACTTTTTCACTTTTTAACTTTCTAAAAGCAAAAGGACATTCGAAATAAGCAAAAGTCCTATTGTTTTTTTGCCAAACGGGCCCTAAAGGTTCGTGCCCGCTTTCCTGAGTATGCTCGGACCGAGTGATGTGGTAGATTAGGCACCGAGCCTATGCGGCAATGTGTGTTAGTACATGGTATCGCATGCCTAAAACGGCAATATTTATAAGTTACAGCAGGCTTAATTTTGGTTTACTATTTGGTATAGAGCCGGCTTAGTTATTGAATTTGGGGACGAAATTCATTTTAACGGGGAGAATCTAATACCTTGAAAAATCAAATAGTATTCTAACTGAATAATAGTAATAATATGATAGTATGAAAAATAGTGGAATCGATGGATTGATTAAATAAATTAAAAAGAAGGATGGGTAAAATGGTCATTTTTAAGACATTGGAATTTGGGGACGAAACTGGCGCCATCGCAACCGTCTCGTTTTTTTTATTTGAACGATATATTAGTTTGTATCGCTTGGAGCTCGTTGAAGGTCATTAGACCGAAAACGTCGTCGAGTCGCACCGACGCCACGCAATCTGAATTTCAATTTTAATTTTCGGGCAGACTGCAGTTGTTTATCTCCTTTGACTCAAAAAGGAGATGCGTTTCCCACTTTCCATTTCAGAAAACTAATTTCCCATCTCCCTCTTCTTCTTCCCCGATGCTCTCATTAACCATAATATCCAAAATTAGTATTTTTATGAAATTCTATTAAATTCGCACGAATTTATATACACAAACATTATATTATATTAAAAGCGGTCCAAATTCGTATATTAATGGTTTGGTGTAGATAAGCACAACAAAATGGCACGAAATTGATTTCAAAAGTTAAAGTACACTAAATGGTGATAACATACATGAATATATTATTTATATATATAAAATACGGTTTAAAAATAATGATTTGATTTCTATAGATCGAATAGATATGTTTTCGTAAGAAATATAATTTTATTTAGAATATATACTATATATATTGAATTTATATAATTTATTTCAATATAAGAAAGTTGAAGGAATTATAATCTTAAAAAATAAAACGAGGGTAAAATCTTACGGGGAAAATAGTATGGTTTATTAAGAATGTATATTACGAAAGTATGAAGATCAAAAGCAAAGAAACCACAAGGACAAAGAGTTAAAAATAATAAAAATACAATATTATAGAAATTTGTACATCATAGAGTAACCCAAGAATTGTTTCGGGCTAGTACACACTACTGGTCGTCGAGTATTTTTTATAGGTTCATGTACCTACTTTAGGCCGGAATCTATAAATTTAAGGGGTCGTTTGGATGGCAATAAATAAGTTGCTTTTTGGCTTATAAAAAGCAAAAGTTAAAAGGTCAATATGGATAAACAATATCTGCCAACTTTTAAAAGTCACTTTTCAACTTATTTCAAAGCAATATTTTTTGCTTTTCGACTTACACAAGTCGATTTTTTATAAGAAAAAATTCAATAAAAATTAAATTTCAAAAAATTCCAAAATAATTCAAATTTCAAAATTTCAATTTTCAGATTTCAAATTTCAAAATTTCAATATTCAAATCTCAAATTTCAAAATTTTAAAATTCAAAATTTCAATTTTAAAATTTCAAAATTCAAATTTTATATTTTCAATTTTTATAATTTCAATTATCAAAGATTCAAAATTTCAAAGATTCAAAATTTCAGATTTCAAAATTTAAATTTCAAAATTTCGAATTTCAAATTTCAAAATTTAAAATTTCAAAATTCAAAATTCAAAATTCAAATTTTCAAATTTCAAACTACAAATTATAAAAATCAAAATTTCAATTCAAAATTTCAAATTTTCAAATTTCAAATTTTAAAATTTCAAAAATTCAAATTTCAAATTTCAAAAATTCATATTTCAAAATTTTCAAATATTCAAAATTCTAAATTTCAAAACTCAAAATTTCAAAATTCTAAATTTCAATTTTCAAAATTTCAAATACAAATTCAAATTTTCGAGTTTCAAAATTTTGAACTTTAAATTTCAAAACTTTGATCTGAGAAATTTCGAATTTTTAAAATTCAAAATTTTCAAATTTTGAACATTAAAATTTTGAATTTTCAAAATTTGAAATTTGAAAATTTCAAATTCGAAATTTTACAATTTAAATTTTCAAAATTTCAAATTTGGACTTTTAAAACTTTTTTTTCAATTTTGACTTGTAAGTCAAAAGTTTTCCAAATATACTTTTTCACTTTTTAACTTTCTAAAAGCAAAAGGACATTTGAAATAAGCAAAAGTCCTATTGTGTTTTTTGGCCAAACGGGCCCTAAAGGTTTTTGCCCGCTTTCCTGAGTATGCTCGGACCGAGTGATGTGGTAGATTAGGCACCGAGCCTTTGCGGCAATGTGTGTTAGTACAGGGGTATCGCATGCCTAAAACGGCAATATTTATAAGTTACAGCAAGCTTAATTTTGGTTTACGATTTGGTATAGAGCCGGCTTAGTTTTTGAATTTGGGGACGAAATTCATTTTAACGGGGAGAATCTAGTACCTTAAAAAATCAAATAGTATTCAATTTTAAGTTTTCAAATTTCAAAATTTAAAATTTCAATATTCAAATTTGAAATTTCAAAATTCAAATTTTCAAATTTCAATTTTCAAATTTCGATTTTCAAATTTCAAAATTCAAATTTCAAATTTTAAAATTTTAAAATTTCAAATATCAAAGATTCAAAATTTCAAATTTCAAATATTCAAAATTTCAGATTTCAAAATTTAAATTTCAAAATTCAAATTTTCAAATTTCAAACTACAAATTATAAAAATCAAAATTTCAAATTTCAAAATCCAAATTTTAAAATTTCAAATATTCAAAATTTTCAAAATTTCAAATTTCAAAATTCAAAATTTTCAAATTTCAAATTTCAAATATTTAAAATTCAAAATTTCAAAACTCAAAATTTCAAATTTCAAAATCTCAAATCAAAACTCAACTTTTCGAGTTTCAAAATTTTGAACTTTAAATTTCAAAACTTTGATCTTAGAAATTTCGAATTTTTAAAATTCAAAATTTTCAAAATTTGAAAATTTCAAATTCGAAATTTTACATTTTAAATTTTCAAAATTTCAAATTTGAACTTTTAAACTTTTTTTTTCAATTTTGACTTGTAAGTCAAAAGTTTTCCAAATATACTTTTTCACTTTTTAACTTTCTAAAAGCAAAAGGACATTCGAAATAAGCAAAAGTCCTATTGTTTTTTTGCCAAACGGGCCCTAAAGGTTCGTGCCCGCTTTCCTGAGTATGCTCGGACCGAGTGATGTGGTAGATTAGGCACCGAGCCTATGCGGCAATGTGTGTTAGTACATGGTATCGCATGCCTAAAACGGCAATATTTATAAGTTACGGCAGGCTTAATTTTGGTTTACTATTTGGTATAGAGCCGGCTTAGTTTTTGAATTTGGGGACGAAAATCATTTTAACGGGGAGAATCTAATACCTTGAAAAATCAAATAGTATTCTAACTGAATAATAGTAATAATATGATAGTATGAAAAATAGTGGAATCGATGGATTGATTAAATAAATTAAAAAGAAGGATGGGTAAAATGGTCATTTTTAAGACATTGGAATTTGGGGTCGAAACTGGCGCCATCGCAACCGTCTCGTTTTTTTTATTTGAACGATATATTAGTTTGTATCGCTTGGAGCTCGTTGAAGGTCATTAGACCGAAAACGTCGTCGAGTCGCACCGACGCCACGCAATCTGAATTTCAATTTTAATTTTCGGGCAGACTGCAGTTGTTTATCTCCTTTGACTCAAAAAGGAGATGCGTTTCCCACTTTCCATTTCAGAAAACTAATTTCCCATCTCCCTCTTCTTCTTCCCCGATGCTCTCATTAACCATAATATCCAAAATTAGTATTTTTATGAAATTCTATTAAATTCGCACGAATTTATATACACAAACATTATATTATATTAAAAGCGGTCCAAATTCGTATATTAATGGTTTGGTGTAGATAAGCACAACAAAATGGCACGAAATTGATTTCAAAAGTTAAAGTACACTAAATGGTGATAACATACATGAATATATTATTTATATATATAAAATACGGTTTAAAAATAAAGATTTGATTTCTATAGATCGAATAGATATGTTTTCGTAAGAAATATAATTTTATTTAGAATATATACTATATATATTGAATTTATATAATTTATTTCAATATAAGAAAGTTGAAGGAATTATAATCTTAAAAAATAAAACGAGGGTAAAATCTTACGGGGAAAATAGTATGGTTTATTAAGAATGTATATTACGAAAGTATGAAGATCAAAAGCAAAGAAACCACAAGGACAAAGAGTTAAAAATAATAAAAATACAATATTATAGAAATTTGTACATCATAGAGTAACCCAAGAATTGTTTCGGGCTAGTACACCCTACTGGTCGTCGAGTATTTTTTACAGGTTCATATACCTATTTTAGGCCGGAATCTATAAATTTAAGGGGTCGTTTGGATGGCAATAAATAAGTTGCTTTTTGGCTTATAAAAAGCAAAAGTTAAAAGGTCAATATGGATAAACAATATCTGCCAACTTTTAAAAGTCACTTTTCAACTTATTTCAAAGCAATTTTTTTTGCTTTTCGACTTACACAAGTCGATTTTTTATAAGAAAAAATTCCAAAAAAATTCAAATTTCAAAATTTCAATTTTCAGATTTCAAATTTCAAAATTTCAATATTCAAATCTCAAATTTCAAAATTTTAAAATTCAAAATTTCAATTTTAAAATTTCAAAATTCAAATTTTATATTTTCAATTTTTAAAATTTCAATTATCAAAGATTCAAAATTTCAGATTTCAAAATTTAAATTTCAAAATTTCAAATTTCAAATTTCAAAATTTAAAATTTCAAAATTCAAAACTCAAAATTCAAATTTTCAAATTTCAAACTACAAATTATAAAAATTAAAATTTCAATTCAAAATTTCAAATTTTCAAATTTCAAATTTTAAAATTTCAAAAATTCAAATTTCAAATTTCAAAAATTCATATTTCAAAATTTTCAAATATTCAAAATTCTAAATTTCAAAACTCAAAATTTCAAAATTCTAAATTTCAATTTTCAAAATTTCAAATACAAACTCAAATTTTCGAGTTTCAAAATTTTGAACTTTAAATTTCAAAACTTTGATCTGAGAAATTTCGAATTTTTAAAATTCAAAATTTTCAAATTTTGAACATTAAAATTTTGAATTTTCAAAATTTGAAAATTGAAAATTTCAAATTCGAAATTTTACAATTTAAATTTTCAAAATTTCAAATTTGGACTTTTAAAACTTTTTTTTCAATTTTGACTTGTAAGTCAAAAGTTTTCCAAATATACTTTTTCACTTTTTAACTTTCTAAAAGCAAAAGGACATTTGAAATAAGCAAAAGTCCTATTGTGTTTTTTGGCCAAACGGGCCCTAAAGGTTTGTGCCCGCTTTCCTGAATATGCTCGGACCGAGTGATGTGGTAGATTAGGCACCGAGCCTTTGCGGCAATGTGTGTTAGTACACGGGTATCGCATGCCTAAAACGGCAATATTTATAAGTTAAAGCAGGCTTAATTTTGGTTTACGATTTGGTATAGAGCCGGCTTAGTTTTTGAATTTGGGGACGAAATTCATTTTAACGGGGAGAATCTAGTACCTAAAAAAATCAAATAGTATTCAATTTTAAGTTTTCAAATTTCAAAATTTAAAATTTCAATATTCAAATTTGAAATTTCAAAATTCAAATTTTCAAATTTCAATTTTAAAATTTCGATTTTCAAATTTCAAAATTCAAATTTCAAATTTTAAAATTTTAAAATTTCAAATATCAAAGATTCAAAATTTCAAATTTGAAATATTCAAAATTTCAGATTTCAAAATTTAAATTTCAAAATTCAAATTTTCAAATTTCAAACTACAAATTATAAAAATCAAAATTTCAAATTTCAAAATCCAAATTTTAAAATTTCAAATATTCAAAATTTTCAAAATTTCAAATTTCAAAATTCAAAATTTTCAAATTTCAAATATTTAAAATTCAAAATTTCAAAACTCAAAATTTCAAATTTCAAAATCTCAAATCAAAACTCAACTTTTCGAGTTTCAAAATTTTGAACTTTAAATTTCAAAACTTTGATCTTAGAAATTTCGAATTTTTAAAATTCAAAATTTTCAAAATTTGAACTTTAAAATTTTGAATTTTCAAAATTTGAAATTTGAAAATTTCAAATTCGAAATTTTACATTTTAAATTTTCAAAATTTCAAATTTGAACTTTTAAACTTTTTTTTTCAATTTTGACTTGTAAGTCAAAAGTTTTCCAAATATACTTTTTCACTTTTTAACATTCTAAAAGTAAAAGGACATTCGAAATAAGCAAAAGTCCTATTGTTTTTTTGCCAAACGGGCCCTAAAGGTTCGTGCCCGCTTTCCTGAGTATGCTCGGACCGAGTGATGTGGTAGATTAGGCACCGAGCCTATGCGGCAATGTGTGTTAGTACATGGTATCGCATGCCTAAAACGGCAATATTTATAAGTTACAGCAGGCTTAATTTTGGTTTACTATTTGGTATAGAGCCGGCTTAGTTTTTGAATTTGGGGACGAAATTCATTTTAACGGGGAGAATCTAATACCTTGAAAAATCAAATAGTATTCTAATTGAATAATAATAATAATATGATAGTATGAAAAATAGTGGAATTGATGGATTGATTAAATAAATTAAAAAGAAGGATGGGTAAAATGGTCATTTTTAAGACATTGGAATTTGGTGACGAAACTGGTGACATCGCAACCGTCTTTTTTTTCTGATTTGAACGATATATTTGTTTGTATCGCTTGGAGCTCGTTGAAGGTCATTAGACCGAAAACGTCGTCGAGTCACACCGACGCCACGCAATCTGAATTTTAATTTTCGGACAGACTGCAGTTGTTTATCTCCTTTGACTCAAAAAGGAGATGCGTTTCCCACTTTCCATTTCAGAAAACTAATTTCCCATCTCCCTCTTCTTCTTCCCCGATGCTCTCATTAACCATAATATCCAAAATTAGTATTTTGTGCGATTCTATTAATTCACACGAATTTATATACACAAACGTTATATTATATTAAAAGCGGTCCAAATTCGTATATTAATGGTTTGGTTTAGATAAGCACAACAAAATGGCACGAAATTGATTTCAAAAGTTAAAGTACACTAAACGGTGATAACATACATGAATATATTATTTATATATATATAATACGGTTTAAAAATAAAGATTTGATTTCTACAGATCGAATACATATGTTTTCGAAAGAAATATAATTTTATTTAGAATATAAACTATATATATTGAATTTTTATAATTTATTTCAATATAAGAAAGTTGAAGGAATTATAATCTTAAAAAATAAAACGAGGGTAAAATCTTACGGGGAAATTAGTATGGTTTATTAAGAATGTATATTACGTAAATATGAAGATCAAAAGCAAAGAAACCACAAGGACAAAGAGTTAAAAATAATAAAAATACGATATTATAGAAATTTGTACATCCTAGAGTAACCCAAGAATTGTTTCGGGCAAGTACACCGTACTGGTCATCGAGTATTTTTTACAGGTTTCTGGACCTATTTTAGGCCGGAACCTATAAATTAAGGGGTCGTTTGGATGGCAATAAATAAGTTGTTTTTTGGCAAATAAAAAGTAAAAGTTAAAAGGTCAATATGGATAAACAAAATCTACCATTTTTTAAAAGTCACTTTTCAACTTATTTCTAAAGCAATTTTTTTTGCTTTTCAACTTACACAAGTCGATTTTTTATAAGAAAAAATTCAATAAAAATTACATTTCAAAAAATTCCAAAAAAATTGAAATTTCAATTTTCAGATTTTAAATTTTAAATTTTAAAATTTCAATATTCAAATTTGAAATATCAAATTTTCAAAATTCAAAATTCAAATTTCAATTTTCAAATTTCGATTTTCCAATTTCAAAATTCAAATTTCAAATTTTAAAATTTTAAAATTTCAAATATTAAAGATTCAAAATTTCAGATTTCAAAATTTAAATTTCAAAATTTCGAATTTCAAAATTCAAATTTTCAAATTTCAAACTACAAATTATAAAAATCAAAATTTCAAATTTCAAATTTTCAAATTTCAAAAATTCAAAATTTTCAAAAATTCAAATTTCAATTTTCAAATTTCAAAAATTCAAATTTCAAAATTTTCAAATTTCAAATTATAAATATTCAAAATTCAAAATTTCAAAACTCAAAATTTCAAAATTCAAAATTTCAAATTTCAAAATTTCTAATCAAAATTCAAATTTTCGAGTTTCAAAATTTTGAACTTTAAATTTCAAAACTATGATCTTAGAAATTTCGAATTTTTAGAATTCAAAATTTTTAAATTTTGAACTTTAAAATTTTGAATTTTCAAAATTTGAAATTTGAAAATTTCAAATTCGAAATTTGAAAATTTCAAATTCGAAATTTTACATTTTAAATTTTCAAAATTTCAAATTTGAACTTTTAAACTTTTTTTTTCAATTTTGACTTGTAAGTCAAAAGTTTTCCAAATATACTTTTACACTTTTTAACTTTCTAAAAGCAAAAGGACATTTTAAATAAGCAAAAGTCCTATTGTTTTTTCGCCAAACGGGCCCTAAAGGTTCGTGCCCGCTTTCCTGAGTATGCTCGGACCGAGTGATGTGGTAGATTAGGCACCGAGCCTATGCGGCAATGTGTGTTAGTACATGGGTATCGCATGCCTAAAACGACAATATTTATAAGTTACAGCAGGCTTAATTTTGGTTTACGATTTGGTATAGAGCCGGCTTAGTTTTTGAATTTGGAGACGAAATTCATTTTAACGGGGAGAATCTAATACCTTGAAAAATCAAATAGTATTCTAATTGAATAATAATAATAATATGATAGTATGAAAAATAGTGGAATCGATGGATTGATTAAATAAATTAAAAAGAAGGATGGGTAAAATGGTCATTTTTAAGACAATGGAATTTGGTCACGAAACTGGCGCCAGCGCAACCGTCTCGTTTTTCTGATTTGAACGATATATTTGTGTGTATCGCTTGGAGCTCGTAAGAAGGTCATTAGACCGAAAACGTCGTCGAGTCGCACCGACGCCACGCAATCTGAATTTGAATTTTAATTTTCGGGCAGACTACAGTTGTTTATCTCCTCTGACTAAAAAAGGAGATGCGTTTCCCACTTTCCATTTCAGAAAACTAGTTTCCCATCTCCCTCTTCTTCTTCCCCGATGCTCTCATTAACCATAATATCCAAAATTAGTATTTTTATGCAATTCTATTAAATTCACACGAATTTATATACACAAACATTATATTATATTAAAAGCGGTCCAAATTCGTATATTAATGGTTTGGTGTAGATAAGCACAACAAAATGGCACGAAATTGATTTCAAAAGTTAAAGTACACTAAACGGTGATAACATACATGAATATATTATTTATATATATATATAATACGGTTTAAAAATAAAGATTTGATTTCTATAGATCGAATACATATGTTTTCGTAAGAAATATAATTTTATTTAGAATATAAACTATATATATTGAATTTTTATAATTTATTTCAATATAAGAAAGTTGAAGGAATTATAATCTTAAAAAATAAAACGGGGGTAAAATCTTACGGGGAAAGTAGTATGGTTTATTAAGAATGTATATTACGTAAATATGAAGATCAAAAGCAAAGAAACCACAAGGACAAAGAGTAAAAATAATAAAAATACAGTATTATAGAAATTTGTACATCCTAGAGTAACCTAAGAATTGTTTCGGGCTAGTACGCCGTACTGATCATCGAGTATTTTTTACATGTTTCTAGACCTATTTTAGGCCGGAATCAATAAATTTAAGGGGTCGTTTGGATGGCAATAAATAAGTTGCTTTTTGGCTTATAAAAAGCAAAAGTTAAAAGGTCAATATGGATAAACAAAATCTCAATTTTCAGATTTCAAATTTCAAATTTTAAAATTTCTATATTCAACTTTGAAATTTCAAAATTTCAATTTTCAATTTTCAATTTCAAATTTCGATTTTCAAATTTCAAAATTTCAAAATTCAAATTTCATATTTTAAAAGTTTAAAATTTCAAATGTCAAAGATTAAAAATTTCAAATTTCAAAGATTCAAAATTTCAGATTTCAAAATTTAAATTTCAAAATTTCGAATTTCAAATTTCAAAATTTCAAAATTCAAATTTTCAAATTTCTAACTACAAATTATAAAAATCAAAATTTCAAATTTCAAAATTCAAATTTTAAAATTTCAAAAATTCAAAATTTTCAAAAATTCAAATTTCAAATTTCAAAATTTCAAATTTCAAATTTCAAAAATTAAAAAATTCAAATTTCAAATATTCAAAATTCAAAATTTCAAAACTCAAAATTTCAAAATTCAAAATTTCAAATCAAAATTCAAATTATCGAGTTTCAAAATTTTGAACTTTATATTTCAAAACTTTGATCTTAGAAATTTCGAATTTTTAGAATTCAAAATTTTCAAATTTTGAACTTTAAAATTTTGAATTTCCAAAATTTGAAAATTTCAAATTCGAAATTTTACATTTTAAAATTTCAAAATTTCAAATTTGACTTGTAAGTCAAAAGTTTTCCAAATATACTTTTTCACTTTTTAACTTTCTAAAAGCAAAAGGACATTCGAAATAAGCAAAAGTCCTATTGTTTTTTTGCCAAACGGGCCCTAAAGTTTCGTGCCCGCTTTCCTGAGTATGCTCGGACCGAGTGATGTGGTAGATTAGGCACCGAGCCTATGCGGCAATGTGTGTTAGTACATGGTATCGCATGCCTAAAACGGCAATATTTATAAGTTACAGCAGGCTTAATTTTGGTTTACGATTTGGTATAGAGCCGGCTTAGTTTTTGAATTTGGGGACGAAATTCATTTTAACGGGGAGAATCTAATACCTTGAAAAATCAAATAGTATTCTAATTGAATAATAATAATAATATGATAGTATGAAAAATAGTGGAATCGATCGATTGATTAAATAAATTAAAAAGAAGGATGGGTAAAATGGTCATTTTTAAGACATTGGAATTTGGTGACGAAACTGGCGCCCTCGCAACCGTCTCGTTTTTCTGATTTGAACGATATATTAGTTTGTATCGCTTGGAGCTCGTATGAAGGTCATTAGACCGAAAACGTCGTCGAGTCGCACCGACGCCACGCAATCTGAATTTTAATTTTAATTTTCAGGCAGACTGCAGTTGTTTATCTCCGTTGACTCAAAAAAGAGATGCGTTTCCCACTTTCCATTTCAGAAAACTAGTTTCCCATCTCCCTCTTCTTCTTCCCCGATGCTCTCATTAACCATAATATCCAAAATTAGTATTTTTTTGCAATTCTATTAAATTCACACGAATTTATATACACAAACATTATATTATATTAAAAGCGGTCCAAATTCGTATATTAATCGTTTGGTGTAGATAAGCACAACAAAATGGCACGAAATTGATTTCAAAAGTTAAAGTACACTAAACGGTGATAACATACATGAATATATTATTTATATATATATATAATACGGTTTAAAAATAAAGATTTGATTTCTATAGATCGAATACATATGTTTTCGTAAGAAATATAATTTTATTTAGAATATAAACTATATATATTGAATTTTTATAATTTATTTCAATATAAGAAAGTTGAAGGAATTATAATCTTAAAAAATAAAACGGGGGTAAAATCTTACGGGGAAAGTAGTATGGTTTATTAAGAATGTATATTACGTAAATATGAAGATCAAAAGCAAAGAAACCACAAGGACAAAGAGTAAAAATAATAAAAATACAGTATTATAGAAATTTGTACATCCTAGAGTAACCCAAGAATTGTTTCGGGTTAGTACGCCGTACTGGTCATCGAGTATTTTTTACATGTTTCTAGACCTATTTTAGGCCGGAATCAATAAATTTAAGGGGTCGTTTGGATGGCAATAAATAAGTTGCTTTTTGGCTTATAAAAAGCAAAAGTTAAAAGGTCAATAAGGATAAACAAAATCTCAATTTTCAGATTTCAAATTTCAAATTTTAAAATTTCTATATTCAAATTTGAAATTTCAAAATTTCAATTTTCAATTTTCAATTTCAAATTTCGATTTTCAAATTTCAAAATTCAAATTTCATATTTTAAAAGTTTAAAATTTCAAATGTCAAAGATTAAAAATTTCAAATTTCAAAGATTCAAAATTTCAGATTTCAAAATTTAAATTTCAAAATTTCGAATTTCAAATTTCAAAATTTCAAAATTCAAATTTTCAAATTTCTAACTACAAATTATAAAAATCAAAATTTCAAATTTCAAAATTCAAATTTTAAAATTTCAAAAATTCAAAATTTTCAAAAATTCAAATTTCAAATTTCAAAATTTCAAATTTCAAATTTCAAAAGTTCAAAAATTCAAATTTCAAATATTCAAAATTCAAAATTTCAAAACTCAAAATTTCAAAATTCAAAATTTCAAAATTTCAAATCAAAATTCAAATTTTCGAGTTTCAAAATTTTGAACTTTATATTTCAAAACTTTGATCTTAGAAATTTCGAATTTGTAGAA
Source organism: Allium fistulosum (assembly GCA_030737815.1). Taxonomy (NCBI): domain Eukaryota; kingdom Viridiplantae; phylum Streptophyta; class Magnoliopsida; order Asparagales; family Amaryllidaceae; genus Allium; species Allium fistulosum. The sequence goes on from CM060905.1 coordinate 706,414,543, forward strand.
TTCAAAATTTTCAAATTTTGAACTTTAAAATTTTGAATTTCCAAAATTTGAAAATTTCAAATTCGAAATTTTACATTTTAAAATTTCAAAATTTCAAATTTGAACTTTTAAACTTTTTTTTTTTTAATTTTGACTTGTAAGTCAAAAGTTTTCCAAATATACTTTTTCACTTTTTAACTTTCTAAAAGCAAAAGGACATTCGAAATAAGCAAAAGTCCTATTGTTTTTTGCCAAACGGGCCCTAAAGGTTCGTGCCCGCTTTCCTGAGTATGCTCGGACCGAGTGATGTGGTAGATTAGGCACCGAGCCTATGCGGCAATGTGTGTTAGTACATGGTATCGCATGCCTAAAACGGCAATATTTATAAGTTACAGCAGGCTTAATTTTGGTTTACGATTTGGTATAGAGCCGGCTTAGTTTTTGAATTTGGGGACGAAATTCATTTTAACGGGGAGAATCTAATACCTTGAAAAATCAAATAGTATTCTAATTGAATAATAATAATAATATGATAGTATGAAAAATAGTGGAATCGATCGATTGATTAAATAAATTAAAAAGAAGGATGGGTAAAATGGTCATTTTTAAGACATTGGAATTTGGTGACGAAACTGGCGCCCTCGCAACCGTCTCGTTTTTCTGATTTGAACGATATATTAGTTTGTATCGCTTGGAGCTCGTATGAAGGTCATTAGACCGAAAACGTCGTCGAGTCGCACCGACGCCACGCAATCTGAATTTTAATTTTAATTTTCAGGCAGACTGCAGTTGTTTATCTCCGTTGACTCAAAAAAGAGATGCGTTTCCCACTTTCCATTTCAGAAAACTAGTTTCCCATCTCCCTCTTCTTCTTCCCCGATGCTCTCATTAACCATAATATCCAAAATTAGTATTTTTATGCAATTCTATTAAATTCACAAGAATTTATATACACAAACATTATATTATATTAAAATCGGTCCAAATTCGTATATTAATGGTTTGGTGTAGATAAGCACAACAAAATGGCACGAAATTGATTTCAAAAGTTAAAATACACTAAACGGTGATAACATACATGAATATATTATTTATATATATATATATAATACGGTTTAAAAATAAAGATTTGATTTCTATAGATCGAATACATATGTTTTCGTAAGAAATATAATTTTATTTAGAATATAAACTATATATATTGAATTTTTATAATTTATTTCAATATAAGAAAGTTGAAGGAATTATAATCTTAAAAAATAAAACGGGGGTAAAATCTTACGGGGAAAGTAGTATGGTTTATTAAGAATGTATATTACGTAAATATGAAGATCAAAAGCAAAGAAACCACAAGGACAAAGAGTAAAAATAATAAAAATACAGTATTATAGAAATTTGTACATCCTAGAGTAACCTAAGAATTGTTTCGGGCTAGTACGCCGTACTGGTCATCGAGTATTTTTTACATGTTTCTAGACCTATTTTAGGCCGGAATCAATAAATTTAAGGGGTCGTTTGGATGGCAATAAATAAGTTGCTTTTTGGCTTATAAAAAGCAAAAGTTAAAAGGTCAATAGGGATAAACAAAATCTCAAATTTCAGATTTCAAATTTCAAATTTTAAAATTTCTATATTCAAATTTGAAATTTCAAAATTTCAAATTTCAAAATTTCAATTTTCAATTTCAAATTTCGATTTTCAAATTTCAAAATTTCAAATTTCATATTTTAAAAGTTTAAAATTTCAAATGTAAAAGATTAAAAATTTCAAAGATTCAAAATTTCAGATTTCAAAATTTCGAATTTCAAATTTCAAAATTTCAAAATTCAAAATTTCAAATTTCTAACTACAAATTATAAAAATCAAAATTTCAATTCAAATTTCAAATTTCAAAATTCAAATTTTAAAATTTCAAAAATTCAAAATTTTCAAAAATTCAAATTTCAAATTTCAAAATTTCAAATTTCAAATTTCAAAAATTCAAAAATTCAAATTTCAAAATTCAAAATTTTCAAATTTCAAATATTCAAAATTCAAAATTTCAAAACTCAAAATTTCAAAATTCAAAATTTCAAAATTTCAAATCAAAATTCAAATTTTCGAGTTTCAAAATTTTGAACTTTATATTTCAAAACTTTGATCTTAGAAATTTCGAATTTTTAAAATTCAAAATTTTCAAATTTTGAATTTCCAAAATTTGAAAATTTCAAATTCGAAATTTTACATTTTAAAATTTCAAAATTTCAAATTTGAACTTTTAAACTTTTTTTTTTTCAATTTTGACTTGTAAGTCAAAAGTTTTCCAAATATACTTTTTCACTTTTTAACTTTCTAAAAGCAAAAGGACATTCGAAATAAGCAAAAGTCCTATTGTTTTTTTTGCCAAACGGGCCCTAAAGGTTCGTGCCCGCTTTCCTGAGTATGCTCGGACCGAGTGATGTGGTAGATTAGGCACCGAGCCTATGCGGCAATGTGTGTTAGTACATGGTATCGCATGCCTAAAACGGCAATATTTATAAGTTACAGCAGGCTTAATTTTGGTTTACGATTTGGTATAGAGCCGGCTTAGTTTTTGAATTTGGGGACGAAATTCATTTTAACGGGGAGAATCTAATACCTTGAAAAATCAAATAGTATTCTAATTGAATAATAATAATAATATGATAGTATGAAAAATTGTGGAATCGATCGATTGATTAAATAAATTAAAAAGAAGGATGGGTAAAATGGTCATTTTTAAGACATTGGAATTTGGTGACGAAACTGGCGCCCTCGCAACCGTCTCGTTTTTCTGATTTGAACGATATATTAGTTTGTATCGCTTGGAGCTCGTATGAAGGTCATTAGACCGAAAACGTCGTCGAGTCGCACCGACGCCACGCAATCTGAATTTTAATTTTAATTTTCAGGCAGACTGCAGTTGTTTATCTCCGTTGACTCGAAAAAGAGATGCGTTTCCCACTTTCCATTTCAGAAAACTAGTTTCCCATCTCCCTCTTCTTCTTCCCCGATGCTCTCATTAACCATAATATCCAAAATTAGTATTTTTATGCAATTCTATTAAATTCACACGAATTTATATACACAAACATTATATTATATTAAAAGCGGTCCAAATTCGTATATTAATGGTTTGGTGTAGATAAGCACAACAAAATGGCACGAAATTGATTTCAAAAGTTAAAGTACACTAAACGGTGATAACATACATGAATATATTATTTATATATATATAATACGGTTTAAAAATAAAGATTTGATTTCTATAGATCGAATACATATGTTTTCGTAAGAAATATAATTTTATTTAGAATATAAACTATATATATTGAATTTTTATAATTTATTTCAATATAAGAAAGTTGAAGGAATTATAATCTTAAAAAATAAAACGGGGGTAAAATCTTACGGGGAAAGTAGTATGGTTTATTAAGAATGTATATTACGTAAATATGAAGATCAAAAGCAAAGAAACCACAAGGACAAAGAGTAAAAATAATAAAAATACAGTATTATAGAAATTTGTACATCCTAGAGTAACCTAAGAATTGTTTCGGGCTAGTACGCCGTACTGGTCATCAAGTATTTTTTACATGTTTCTAGACCTATTTTAGGCCGGAATCAATAAATTTAAGGGGTCGTTTGGATGGCAATAAATAAGTTGCTTTTTGGCTTATAAAAAGCAAAAGTTAAAAGGTCAATATGGATAAACAAAATCTCAATTTTCAGATTTCAAATTTCAAATTTTAAAATTTCTGTATTCAAATTTGAAATTTCAATTTTCAATTTCAAATTTCGATTTTCAAATTTCAAAATTTCAAAATTCAAATTTCATATTTTAAAAGTTTAAAATTTCAAATGTCAAAGATTAAAAATTTCAAATTTCAAAGATTCAAAATTTCAGATTTCAAAATTTAAATTTCAAAATTTCAAATTTCAAATTTCAAAATTTCAAAATTCAAATTTTCAAATTTCTAACTACAAATTATAAAAATCAAAATTTCAATTCAAAATTTCAAATTTCAAAATTCAAATTTTAAAATTTCAAAAATTCAAAATTTTCAAAAATTCAAATTTCAAATTTCAAAATTTCAAATTTCAAATTTCAAAAATTCAAAAATTCAAATTTCAAATATTCAAAATTCAAAATTTCAAAACTCAAAATTTCAAAATTCAAAATTTCAAAATTTCAAATCAAAATTCAAATTTTCGAGTTTCAAAATTTTGAACTTTATATTTCAAAACTTTGATCTTAGAAATTTCGAATTTTTAGAATTCAAAATTTTCAAATTTTGAACTTTAAAATTTTGAATTTCCAAAATTTGAAAATTTCAAATTCGAAATTTTACATTTTAAAATTACAAAATTTCAAATTTGAACTTTTAAACTTTTTTTTTTTCAATTTTGACTTGTAAGTCAAAAGTTTTCCAAATATACTTTTTCACTTTTTAACTTTCTAAAAGCAAAAGGACATTCGAAATAAGCAAAAGTCCTATTGTTTTTTGCCAAACGGGCCCTAAAGGTTCGTGCCCGCTTTCCTGAGTATGCTCGGACCGAGTGATGTGGTAGATTAGGCACCGAGCCTATGCGGCAATGTGTGTTAGTACATGGTATCGCATGCCTAAAACGGCAATATTTATAAGTTACAGCAGGCTTAATTTTGGTTTACGATTTGGTATAGAGCCGGCTTAGTTTTTGAATTTGGGGACGAAATTCATTTTAACGGGGAGAATCTAATACCTTGAAAAATCAAATAGTATTCTAATTGAATAATAATAATAATATGATAGTATGAAAAATAGTGGAATCGATCGATTGATTAAATAAATTAAAAAGAAGGATGGGTAAAATAGTCATTTTTAAGACATTGGAATTTGGTGACGAAACTGGCGCCCTCGCAACCGTCTCGTTTTTCTGATTTGAACGATATATTAGTTTGTATCGCTTGGAGCTCGTATGAAGGTCATTAGACCGAAAACGTCGTCGAGTCGCACCGACGCCACGCAATCTGAATTTTAATTTTAATTTTCAGGCAGACTGCAGTTGTTTATCTCCGTTGACTCAAAAAAGAGATGCGTTTCCCACTTTCCATTTCAGAAAACTAGTTTCCCATCTCCCTCTTCTTCTTCTCCGATGCTCTCATTAACCATAATATCCAAAATTAGTATTTTTATGCAATTCTATTAAATTCACACGAATTTATATACACAAACATTATATTATATTAAAAGCGGTCCAAATTCGTATATTAATGGTTTGGTGTAGATAAGCACAACAAAATGGCACGAAATTGATTTCAAAAGTTAAAGTACACTAAACGGTGATAACATACATGAATATATTATTTATATATATATAATACGGTTTAAAAATAAAGATTTGATTTCTATAGATCGAATACATATGTTTTCGTAAGAAATATAATTTTATTTAGAATATAAACTATATATATTGAATTTTTATAATTTATTTCAATATAAGAAAGTTGAAGGAATTATAATCTTAAAAAATAAAACGGGGGTAAAATCTTACGGGGAAAGTAGTATGGTTTATTAAGAATGTATATTACGTAAATATGAAGATCAAAAGCAAAGAAACCACAAGGACAAAGAGTAAAAATAATAAAAATACAGTATTATAGAAATTTGTACATCCTAGAGTAACCTAAGAATTGTTTCGGGCTAGTACGCCGTACTGGTCATCGAGTATTTTTTACATGTTTCTAGACCCATTTTAGGCCGGAATCAATAAATTTAAGGGGTCGTTTGGATGGCAATAAATAAGTTGCTTTTTGGCTTATAAAAAGCAAAAGTTAAAAGGTCAATATGGATAAACAAAATCTCAATTTTCAGATTTCAAATTTCAAAATTTGAAATTTCTATATTCAAATTTGAAATTTCAATTTTCAATTTCAAATTTCGATTTTCAAATTTCAAAATTTCAAAATTCAAATTTCATATTTTAAAAGTTTAAAATTTCAAATGTCAAAGATTAAAAATTTCAAATTTCAAAGATTCAAAATTTCAGATTTCAAAATTTAAATTTCAAAATTTCGAATTTCAAATTTCAAAATTTCAAAATTCAAATTTTCAAATTTCTAACTACAAATTATAAAAATCAAAATTTCAATTCAAAATTTCAAATTTCAAAATTCAAATTTTAAAATTTCAAAAATTCAAAATTTTCAAAAATTCAAATTTCAAAATTTCAAATTTCAAATTTCAAAAATTCAAAAATTCAAATTTCAAATATTCAAAATTCAAAATTTCAAAACTCAAAATTTCAAAATTCAAAATTTCAAAATTTCAAATCAAAATTCAAATTTTCGAGTTTCAAAATTTTGAACTTTATATTTCAAAACTTTGATCTTAGAAATTTCGAATTTTTAGAATTCAAAATTTTCAAATTTTGAACTTTAAAATTTTGAATTTCCAAAATTTGAAAATTTCAAATTCGAAATTTTACATTTTAAAATTTCAAAATTTCAAATTTGAACTTTTAAACATTTTTTTTTTCAATTTTGACTTGTAAGTCAAAAGTTTTCCAAATATACTTTTTCACTTTTTAACTTTCTAAAAGCAAAAGGACATTCGAAATAAGCAAAAGTCCTATTGTTTTTTTTGCCAAACGGGCCCTAAAGGTTCGTGCCCGCTTTCCTGAGTATGCTCGGACCGAGTGATGTGGTAGATTAGGCACCGAGCCTATGCGGCAATGTGTGTTAGTACATGGTATCGCATGCCTAAAACGGCAATATTTATAAGTTACAGCAGGCTTAATTTTGGTTTACGATTTGGTATAGAGCCGGCTTAGTTTTTGAATTTGGGGACGAAATTCATTTTAACGGGGAGAATCTAATACCTTGAAAAATCAAATAGTATTCTAATTGAATAATAATAATAATATGATAGTATGAAAAATAGTGGAATCGATCGATTGATTAAATAAATTAAAAAGAAGGATGGGTAAAATGGTCATTTTTAAGACATTGGAATTTGGTGACGAAACTGGCGCCCTCGCAACCGTCTCGTTTTTCTGATTTGAACGATATATTAGTTTGTATCGCTTGGAGCTCGTATGAAGGTCATTAGACCGAAAACGTCGTCGAGTCGCACCGACGCCACGCAATCTGAATTTGAATTTTAATTTTCAGGCAGACTGCAGTTGTTTATCTCCGTTGACTCAAAAAAGAGATGCGTTTCCCACTTTCCATTTCAGAAAACTAGTTTCCCATCTCCCTCTTCTTCTTCCCCGATGCTCTCATTAACCATAATATCCAAAATTAGTATTTTTATGCAATTCTATTAAATTCACACGAATTTATATACACAAACATTATATTATATTAAAAGCGGTCCAAATTCGTATATTAATGGTTTGGTGTAGATAAGCACAACAAAATGGCACGAAATTGATTTCAAAAGTTAAAGTACACTAAACGGTGATAACATACATGAATATATTATTTATATATATATAATACGGTTTAAAAATAAAGATTTGATTTCTATAGATCGAATACATATGTTTTCGTAAGAAATATAATTTTATTTAGAATATAAACTATATATATTGAATTTTTATAATTTATTTCAATATAAGAAAGTTGAAGGAATTATAATCTTAAAAAATAAAACGGGGGTAAAATCTTACGGGGAAAGTAGTATGGTTTATTAAGAATGTATATTACGTAAATATGAAGATCAAAAGCAAAGAAACCACAAGGACAAAGAGTAAAAATAATAAAAATACAGTATTATAGAAATTTGTACATCCTAGAGTAACCTAAGAATTGTTTCGGGCTAGTACGCCGTACTGGTCATCGAGTATTTTTTACATGTTTCTAGACTCATTTTAGGCCGGAATCAATAAATTTAAGGGGTCGTTTGGATGGCAATAAATAAGTTGCTTTTTGGCTTATAAAAAGCAAAAGTTAAAAGGTCAATATGGATAAACAAAATCTCAATTTTCAGATTTCAAATTTCAAAATTTGAAATTTCTATATTCAAATTTGAAATTTCAATTTTCAATTTCAAATTTCGATTTTCAAATTTCAAAATTTCAAAATTCAAATTTCATATTTTAAAAGTTTAAAATTTCAAATGTCAAAGATTAAAAATTTCAAATTTCAAAGATTCAAAATTTCAGATTTCAAAATTTAAATTTCAAAATTTCGAATTTCAAATTTCAAAATTTCAAAATTCAAATTTTCAAATTTCTAACTACAAATTATAAAAATCAAAATTTCAATTCAAAATTTCAAATTTCAAAATTCAAATTTTAAAATTTCAAAAATTCAAAATTTTCAAAAATTCAAATTTCAAATTTCAAAATTTCAAATTTCAAATTTCAAAAATTCAAAAATTCAAATTTCAAATATTCAAAATTCAAAATTTCAAAACTCAAAATTTCAAAATTCAAAATTTCAAAATTTCAAATCAAAATTCAAATTTTCGAGTTTCAAAATTTTGAACTTTATATTTCAAAACTTTGATCTTAGAAATTTCGAATTTTTAGAATTCAAAATTTTCAAATTTTGAACTTTAAAATTTTGAATTTCCAAAATTTGAAAATTTCAAATTCGAAATTTTACATTTTAAAATTTCAAAATTTCAAATTTGAACTTTTAAACATTTTTTTTTTCAATTTTGACTTGTAAGTCAAAAGTTTTCCAAATATACTTTTTCACTTTTTAACTTTCTAAAAGCAAAAGGACATTCGAAATAAGCAAAAGTCCTATTGTTTTTTTTGCCAAACGGGCCCTAAAGGTTCGTGCCCGCTTTCCTGAGTATGCTCGGACCGAGTGATGTGGTAGATTAGGCACCGAGCCTATGCGGCAATGTGTGTTAGTACATGGTATCGCATGCCTAAAACGGCAATATTTATAAGTTACAGCAGGCTTAATTTTGGTTTACGATTTGGTATAGAGCCGGCTTAGTTTTTGAATTTGGGGACGAAATTCATTTTAACGGGGAGAATCTAATACCTTGAAAAATCAAATAGTATTCTAATTGAATAATAATAATAATATGATAGTATGAAAAATAGTGGAATCGATCGATTGATTAAATAAATTAAAAAGAAGGATGGGTAAAATGGTCATTTTTAAGACATTGGAATTTGGTGACGAAACTGGCGCCCTCGCAACCGTCTCGTTTTTCTGATTTGAACGATATATTAGTTTGTATCGCTTGGAGCTCGTATGAAGGTCATTAGACCGAAAACGTCGTCGAGTCGCACCGACGCCACGCAATCTGAATTTGAATTTTAATTTTCAGGCAGACTGCAGTTGTTTATCTCCGTTGACTCAAAAAAGAGATGCGTTTCCCACTTTCCATTTCAGAAAACTAGTTTCCCATCTCCCTCTTCTTCTTCCCCGATGCTCTCATTAACCATAATATCCAAAATTAGTATTTTTATGCAATTCTATTAAATTCACACGAATTTATATACACAAACATTATATTATATTAAAAGCGGTCCAAATTCGTATATTAATGGTTTGGTGTAGATAAGCACAACAAAATGGCACGAAATTGATTTCAAAAGTTAAAGTACACTAAACGGTGATAACATACATGAATATATTATTTATATATATATAATACGGTTTAAAAATAAAGATTTGATTTCTATAGATCGAATACATATGTTTTCGTAAGAAATATAATTTTATTTAGAATATAAACTATATATATTGAATTTTTATAATTTATTTCAATATAAGAAAGTTGAAGGAATTATAATCTTAAAAAATAAAACGGGGGTAAAATCTTACGGGGAAAGTAGTATGGTTTATTAAGAATGTATATTACGTAAATATGAAGATCAAAAGCAAAGAAACCACAAGGACAAAGAGTAAAAATAATAAAAATACAGTATTATAGAAATTTGTACATCCTAGAGTAACCTAAGAATTGTTTCGGGCTAGTACGCCGTACTGGTCATCGAGTATTTTTTACATGTTTCTACACCCATTTTAGGCCGGAATCAATAAATTTAAGGGGTCGTTTGGATGGCAATAAATAAGTTGCTTTTTGGCTTATAAAAAGCAAAAGTTAAAAGGTCAATATGGATAAACAAAATCTCAATTTTCAGATTTCAAATTTCAAAATTTAAAATTTCTATATTCAAATTTGAAATTTCAATTTTCAATTTCAAATTTTGATTTTCAAATTTCAAAATTTCAAAATTCAAATTTCATATTTTAAAAGTTTAAAATTTCAAATGTCAAAGATTAAAAATTTCAAATTTCAAAGATTCAAAATTTCAGATTTCAAAATTTAAATTTCAAAATTTCGAATTTCAAATTTCAAAATTTCAAAATTCAAATTTTCAAATTTCTAACTACAAATTATAAAAATCAAAATTTCAATTCAAAATTTCAAATTTCAAAATTCAAATTTTAAAATTTCAAAAATTCAAAATTTTCAAAATTTCAAATTTCAAATTTCAAAAATTCAAAAATTCAAAAATTCAAATTTCAAATATTCAAAATTCAAAATTTCAAAACTCAAAATTTCAAAATTCAAAATTTCAAAATTTCAAATCAAAATTCAAATTTTCGAGTTTCAAAATTTTGAACTTTATATTTCAAAACTTTGATCTTAGAAATTTCGAATTTTTAGAATTCAAAATTTTCAAATTTTGAACTTTAAAATTTTGAATTTCCAAAATTTGAAAATTTCAAATTCGAAATTTTACATTTTAAAATTTCAAAATTTCAAATTTGAACTTTTAAACTTTTTTTTTTTCAATTTTGACTTGTAAGTCAAAAGTTTTCCAAATATACTTTTTCACTTTTTAACTTTCTAAAAGCAAAAGGACATTCGAAATAAGCAAAAGTCCTATTGTTTTTTTTGCCAAACGGGCCCTAAAGGTTCGTGCCCGCTTTCCTGAGTATGCTCGGACCGAGTGATGTGGTAGATTAGGCACCGAGCCTATGCGGCAATGTGTGTTAGTACATGGTATCGCATGCCTAAAACGGCAATATTTATAAGTTACAGCAGGCTTAATTTTGGTTTACGATTTGGTATAGAGCCGGCTTAGTTTTTGAATTTGGGGACGAAATTCATTTTAACGGGGAGAATCTAATACCTTGAAAAATCAAATAGTATTCTAATTGAATAATAATAATAATATGATAGTATGAAAAATAGTGGAATCGATCGATTGATTAAATAAATTAAAAAGAAGGATGGGTAAAATGGTCATTTTTAAGACATTGGAATTTGGTGACGAAACTGGCGCCCTCGCAACCGTCTCGTTTTTCTGATTTGAACGATATATTAGTTTGTATCGCTTGGAGCTCGTATGAAGGTCATTAGACCGAAAACGTCGTCGAGTCGCACCGACGCCACGCAATCTGAATTTGAATTTTAATTTTCAGGCAGACTGCAGTTGTTTATCTCCGTTGACTCAAAAAAGAGATGCGTTTCCCACTTTCCATTTCAGAAAACTAGTTTCCCATCTCCCTCTTCTTCTTCCCCGATGCTCTCATTAACCATAATATCCAAAATTAGTATTTTTATGCAATTCTATTAAATTCACACGAATTTATATACACAAACATTATATTATATTAAAAGCGGTCCAAATTCGTATATTAATGGTTTGGTGTAGATAAGCACAACAAAATGGCACGAAATTGATTTCAAAAGTTAAAGTACACTAAACGGTGATAACATACATGAATATATTATTTATATATATATAATACGGTTTAAAAATAAAGATTTGATTTCTATAGATCGAATACATATGTTTTCGTAAGAAATATAATTTTATTTAGAATATAAACTATATATATTGAATTTTTATAATTTATTTCAATATAAGAAAGTTGAAGGAATTATAATCTTAAAAAATAAAACGGGGGTAAAATCTTACGGGGAAAGTAGTATGGTTTATTAAGAATGTATATTACGTAAATATGAAGATCAAAAGCAAAGAAACCACAAGGACAAAGAGTAAAAATAATAAAAATACAGTATTATAGAAATTTGTACATCCTAGAGTAACCTAAGAATTGTTTCGGGCTAGTACGCCGTACTGGTCATCGAGTATTTTTTACATGTTTCTACACCCATTTTAGGCCGGAATCAATAAATTTAAGGGGTCGTTTGGATGGCAATAAATAAGTTGCTTTTTGGCTTATAAAAAGCAAAAGTTAAAAGGTCAATATGGATAAACAAAATCTCAATTTTCAGATTTCAAATTTCAAAATTTAAAATTTCTATATTCAAATTTGAAATTTCAATTTTCAATTTCAAATTTCGATTTTCAAATTTCAAAATTTCAAAATTCAAATTTCATATTTTAAAAGTTTAAAATTTCAAATGTCAAAGATTAAAAATTTCAAATTTCAAAGATTCAAAATTTCAGATTTCAAAATTTAAATTTCAAAATTTCGAATTTCAAATTTCAAAATTTCAAAATTCAAATTTTCAAATTTCTAACTACAAATTATAAAAATCAAAATTTCAATTCAAAATTTCAAATTTCAAAATTCAAATTTTAAAATTTCAAAAATTCAAAATTTTCAAAAATTCAAATTTCAAATTTCAAAATTTCAAATTTCAAATTTCAAAAATTCAAAAATTCAAATTTCAAATATTCAAAATTCAAAATTTCAAAACTCAAAATTTCAAAATTCAAAATTTCAAAATTTCAAATCAAAATTCAAATTTTCGAGTTTCAAAATTTTGAACTTTATATTTCAAAACTTTGATCTTAGAAATTTCGAATTTTTAGAATTCAAAATTTTCAAATTTTGAACTTTAAAATTTTGAATTTCCAAAATTTGAAAATTTCAAATTCGAAATTTTACATTTTAAAATTTCAAAATTTCAAATTTGAACTTTTAAACTTTTTTTTTTTCAATTTTGACTTGTAAGTCAAAAGTTTTCCAAATATACTTTTTCACTTTTTAACTTTCTAAAAGCAAAAGGACATTCGAAATAAGCAAAAGTCCTATTGTTTTTTTTGCCAAACGGGCCCTAAAGGTTCGTGCCCGCTTTCCTGAGTATGCTCGGACCGAGTGATGTGGTAGATTAGGCACCGAGCCTATGCGGCAATGTGTGTTAGTACATGGTATCGCATGCCTAAAACGGCAATATTTATAAGTTACAGCAGGCTTAATTTTGGTTTACGATTTGGTATAGAGCCGGCTTAGTTTTTGAATTTGGGGACGAAATTCATTTTAACGGGGAGAATCTAATACCTTGAAAAATCAAATAGTATTCTAATTGAATAATAATAATAATATGATAGTATGAAAAATAGTGGAATCGATCGATTGATTAAATAAATTAAAAAGAAGGATGGGTAAAATGGTCATTTTTAAGACATTGGAATTTGGTGACGAAACTGGCGCCCTCGCAACCGTCTCGTTTTTCTGATTTGAACGATATATTAGTTTGTATCGCTTGGAGCTCGTATGAAGGTCATTAGACCGAAAACGTCGTCGAGTCGCACCGACGCCACGCAATCTGAATTTGAATTTTAATTTTCAGGCAGACTGCAGTTGTTTATCTCCGTTGACTCGAAAAAGAGATGCGTTTCCCACTTTCCATTTCAGAAAACTAGTTTCCCATCTCCCTCTTCTTCTTCCCCGATGCTCTCATTAACCATAATATCCAAAATTAGTATTTTTATGCAATTCTATTAAATTCACACGAATTTATATACACAAACATTATATTATATTAAAAGCGGTCCAAATTCGTATATTAATGGTTTGGTGTAGATAAGCACAACAAAATGGCACGAAATTGATTTCAAAAGTTAAAGTACACTAAACGGTGATAACATACATGAATATATTATTTATATATATATAATACGGTTTAAAAATAAAGATTTGATTTCTATAGATCGAATACATATGTTTTCGTAAGAAATATAATTTTATTTAGAATATAAACTATATATATTGAATTTTTATAATTTATTTCAATATAAGAAAGTTGAAGGAATTATAATCTTAAAAAATAAAACGGGGGTAAAATCTTACGGGGAAAGTAGTATGGTTTATTAAGAATGTATATTACGTAAATATGAAGATCAAAAGCAAAGAAACCACAAGGACAAAGAGTAAAAATAATAAAAATACAGTATTATAGAAATTTGTACATCCTAGAGTAACCTAAGAATTGTTTCGGGCTAGTACGCCGTACTGGTCATCGAGTATTTTTTACATGTTTCTACACCCATTTTAGGCCGGAATCAATAAATTTAAGGGGTCGTTTGGATGGCAATAAATAAGTTGCTTTTTGGCTTATAAAAAGCAAAAGTTAAAAGGTCAATATGGATAAACAAAATCTCAATTTTCAGATTTCAAATTTCAAAATTTAAAATTTCTATATTCAAATTTGAAATTTCAATTTTCAATTTCAAATTTCGATTTTCAAATTTCAAAATTTCAAAATTCAAATTTCATATTTTAAAAGTTTAAAATTTCAAATGTCAAAGATTAAAAATTTCAAATTTCAAAGATTCAAAATTTCAGATTTCAAAATTTAAATTTCAAAATTTCGAATTTCAAATTTCAAAATTTCAAAATTCAAATTTTCAAATTTCTAACTACAAATTATAAAAATCAAAATTTCAATTCAAAATTTCAAATTTCAAAATTCAAATTTTAAAATTTCAAAAATTCAAAATTTTCAAAAATTCAAATTTCAAATTTCAAAATTTCAAATTTCAAATTTCAAAAATTCAAAAATTCAAATTTCAAATATTCAAAATTCAAAATTTCAAAACTCAAAATTTCAAAATTCAAAATTTCAAAATTTCAAATCAAAATTCAAATTTTCGAGTTTCAAAATTTTGAACTTTATATTTCAAAACTTTGATCTTAGAAATTTCGAATTTTTAGAATTCAAAATTTTCAAATTTTGAACTTTAAAATTTTGAATTTCCAAAATTTGAAAATTTCAAATTCGAAATTTTACATTTTAAAATTTCAAAATTTCAAATTTGAACTTTTAAACTTTTTTTTTTCAATTTTGACTTGTAAGTCAAAAGTTTTCCAAATATACTTTTTCACTTTTTAACTTTCTAAAAGCAAAAGGACATTCGAAATAAGCAAAAGTCCTATTGTTTTTTTTGCCAAACGGGCCCTAAAGGTTCGTGCCCGCTTTCCTGAGTATGCTCGGACCGAGTGATGTGGTAGATTAGGCACCGAGCCTATGCGGCAATGTGTGTTAGTACATGGTATCGCATGCCTAAAACGGCAATATTTATAAGTTACAGCAGGCTTAATTTTGGTTTACGATTTGGTATAGAGCCGGCTTAGTTTTTGAATTTGGGGACGAAATTCATTTTAACGGGGAGAATCTAATACCTTGAAAAATCAAATAGTATTCTAATTGAATAATAATAATAATATGATAGTATGAAAAATAGTGGAATCGATCGATTGATTAAATAAATTAAAAAGAAGGATGGGTAAAATGGTCATTTTTAAGACATTGGAATTTGGTGACGAAACTGGCGCCCTCGCAACCGTCTCGTTTTTCTGATTTGAACGATATATTAGTTTGTATCGCTTGGAGCTCGTATGAAGGTCATTAGACCGAAAACGTCGTCGAGTCGCACCGACGCCACGCAATCTGAATTTGAATTTTAATTTTCAGGCAGACTGCAGTTGTTTATCTCCGTTGACTCAAAAAAGAGATGCGTTTCCCACTTTCCATTTCAGAAAACTAGTTTCCCATCTCCCTCTTCTTCTTCCCCGATGCTCTCATTAACCATAATATCCAAAATTAGTATTTTTATGCAATTCTATTAAATTCACACGAATTTATATACACAAACATTATATTATATTAAAAGCGGTCCAAATTCGTATATTAATGGTTTGGTGTAGATAAGCACAACAAAATGGCACGAAATTGATTTCAAAAGTTAAAGTACACTAAACGGTGATAACATACATGAATATATTATTTATATATATATAATACGGTTTAAAAATAAAGATTTGATTTCTATAGATCGAATACATATGTTTTCGTAAGAAATATAATTTTATTTAGAATATAAACTATATATATTGAATTTTTATAATTTATTTCAATATAAGAAAGTTGAAGGAATTATAATCTTAAAAAATAAAACGGGGGTAAAATCTTACGGGGAAAGTAGTATGGTTTATTAAGAATGTATATTACGTAAATATGAAGATCAAAAGCAAAGAAACCACAAGGACAAAGAGTAAAAATAATAAAAATACAGTATTATAGAAATTTGTACATCCTAGAGTAACCTAAGAATTGTTTCGGGCTAGTACGCCGTACTGGTCATCGAGTATTTTTTACATGTTTCTAGACCCATTTTAGGCCGGAATCAATAAATTTAAGGGGTCGTTTGGATGGCAATAAATAAGTTGCTTTTTGGCTTATAAAAAGCAAAAGTTAAAAGGTCAATATGGATAAACAAAATCTCAATTTTCAGATTTCAAATTTCAAAATTTAAAATTTCTATATTCAAATTTGAAATTTCAATTTTCAATTTCAAATTTCGATTTTCAAATTTCAAAATTTCAAAATTCAAATTTCATATTTTAAAAGTTTAAAATTTCAAATGTCAAAGATTAAAAATTTCAAATTTCAAAGATTCAAAATTTCAGATTTCAAAATTTAAATTTCAAAATTTCGAATTTCAAATTTCAAAATTTCAAAATTCAAATTTTCAAATTTCTAACTACAAATTATAAAAATCAAAATTTCAATTCAAAATTTCAAATTTCAAAATTCAAATTTTAAAATTTCAAAAATTCAAAATTTTCAAAAATTCAAATTTCAAATTTCAAAATTTCAAATTTCAAATTTCAAAAATTCAAAAATTCAAATTTCAAATATTCAAAATTCAAAATTTCAAAACTCAAAATTTCAAAATTCAAAATTTCAAAATTTCAAATCAAAATTCAAATTTTCGAGTTTCAAAATTTTGAACTTTATATTTCAAAACTTTGATCTTAGAAATTTCGAATTTTTAGAATTCAAAATTTTCAAATTTTGAACTTTAAAATTTTGAATTTCCAAAATTTGAAAATTTCAAATTCGAAATTTTACATTTTAAAATTTCAAAATTTCAAATTTGAACTTTTAAACATTTTTTTTTTTCAATTTTGACTTGTAAGTCAAAAGTTTTCCAAATATACTTTTTCACTTTTTAACTTTCTAAAAGCAAAAGGACATTCGAAATAAGCAAAAGTCCTATTGTTTTTTTTGCCAAACGGGCCCTAAAGGTTCGTGCCCGCTTTCCTGAGTATGCTCGGACCGAGTGATGTGGTAGATTAGGCACCGAGCCTATGCGGCAATGTGTGTTAGTACATGGTATCGCATGCCTAAAACGGCAATATTTATAAGTTACAGCAGGCTTAATTTTGGTTTACGATTTGGTATAGAGCCGGCTTAGTTTTTGAATTTGGGGACGAAATTCATTTTAACGGGGAGAATCTAATACCTTGAAAAATCAAATAGTATTCTAATTGAATAATAATAATAATATGATAGTATGAAAAATAGTGGAATCGATCGATTGATTAAATAAATTAAAAAGAAGGATGGGTAAAATGGTCATTTTTAAGACATTGGAATTTGGTGACGAAACTGGCGCCCTCGCAACCGTCTCGTTTTTCTGATTTGAACGATATATTAGTTTGTATCGCTTGGAGCTCGTATGAAGGTCATTAGACCGAAAACGTCGTCGAGTCGCACCGACGCCACGCAATCTGAATTTGAATTTTAATTTTCAGGCAGACTGCAGTTGTTTATCTCCGTTGACTCGAAAAAGAGATGCGTTTCCCACTTTCCATTTCAGAAAACTAGTTTCCCATCTCCCTCTTCTTCTTCCCCGATGCTCTCATTAACCATAATATCCAAAATTAGTATTTTTATGCAATTCTATTAAATTCACACGAATTTATATACACAAACATTATATTATATTAAAAGCGGTCCAAATTCGTATATTAATGGTTTGGTGTAGATAAGCACAACAAAATGGCACGAAATTGATTTCAAAAGTTAAAGTACACTAAACGGTGATAACATACATGAATATATTATTTATATATATATAATACGGTTTAAAAATAAAGATTTGATTTCTATAGATCGAATACATATGTTTTCGTAAGAAATATAATTTTATTTAGAATATAAACTATATATATTGAATTTTTATAATTTATTTCAATATAAGAAAGTTGAAGGAATTATAATCTTAAAAAATAAAACGGGGGTAAAATCTTACGGGGAAAGTAGTATGGTTTATTAAGAATGTATATTACGTAAATATGAAGATCAAAAGCAAAGAAACCACAAGGACAAAGAGTAAAAATAATAAAAATACAGTATTATAGAAATTTGTACATCCTAGAGTAACCTAAGAATTGTTTCGGGCTAGTACGCCGTACTGGTCATCGAGTATTTTTTACATGTTTCTAGACCCATTTTAGGCCGGAATCAATAAATTTAAGGGGTCGTTTGGATGGCAATAAATAAGTTGCTTTTTGGCTTATAAAAAGCAAAAGTTAAAAGGTCAATATGGATAAACAAAATCTCAATTTTCAGATTTCAAATTTCAAAATTTGAAATTTCTATATTCAAATTTGAAATTTCAATTTTCAATTTCAAATTTCGATTTTCAAATTTCAAAATTTCAAAATTCAAATTTCATATTTTAAAAGTTTAAAATTTCAAATGTCAAAGATTAAAAATTTCAAATTTCAAAGATTCAAAATTTCAGATTTCAAAATTTAAATTTCAAAATTTCGAATTTCAAATTTCAAAATTTCAAAATTCAAATTTTCAAATTTCTAACTACAAATTATAAAAATCAAAATTTCAATTCAAAATTTCAAATTTCAAAATTCAAATTTTAAAATTTCAAAAATTCAAAATTTTCAAAAATTCAAATTTCAAATTTCAAAATTTCAAATTTCAAATTTCAAAAATTCAAAAATTCAAATTTCAAATATTCAAAATTCAAAATTTCAAAACTCAAAATTTCAAAATTCAAAATTTCAAAATTTCAAATCAAAATTCAAATTTTCGAGTTTCAAAATTTTGAACTTTATATTTCAAAACTTTGATCTTAGAAATTTCGAATTTTTAGAATTCAAAATTTTCAAATTTTGAACTTTAAAATTTTGAATTTCCAAAATTTGAAAATTTCAAATTCGAAATTTTACATTTTAAAATTTCAAAATTTCAAATTTGAACTTTTAAACATTTTTTTTTTCAATTTTGACTTGTAAGTCAAAAGTTTTCCAAATATACTTTTTCACTTTTTAACTTTCTAAAAGCAAAAGGACATTCGAAATAAGCAAAAGTCCTATTGTTTTTTTTGCCAAACGGGCCCTAAAGGTTCGTGCCCGCTTTCCTGAGTATGCTCGGACCGAGTGATGTGGTAGATTAGGCACCGAGCCTATGCGGCAATGTGTGTTAGTACATGGTATCGCATGCCTAAAACGGCAATATTTATAAGTTACAGCAGGCTTAATTTTGGTTTACGATTTGGTATAGAGCCGGCTTAGTTTTTGAATTTGGGGACGAAATTCATTTTAACGGGGAGAATCTAATACCTTGAAAAATCAAATAGTATTCTAATTGAATAATAATAATAATATGATAGTATGAAAAATAGTGGAATCGATCGATTGATTAAATAAATTAAAAAGAAGGATGGGTAAAATGGTCATTTTTAAGACATTGGAATTTGGTGACGAAACTGGCGCCCTCGCAACCGTCTCGTTTTTCTGATTTGAACGATATATTAGTTTGTATCGCTTGGAGCTCGTATGAAGGTCATTAGACCGAAAACGTCGTCGAGTCGCACCGACGCCACGCAATCTGAATTTGAATTTTAATTTTCAGGCAGACTGCAGTTGTTTATCTCCGTTGACTCAAAAAAGAGATGCGTTTCCCACTTTCCATTTCAGAAAACTAGTTTCCCATCTCCCTCTTCTTCTTCCCCGATGCTCTCATTAACCATAATATCCAAAATTAGTATTTTTATGCAATTCTATTAAATTCACACGAATTTATATACACAAACATTATATTATATTAAAAGCGGTCCAAATTCGTATATTAATGGTTTGGTGTAGATAAGCACAACAAAATGGCACGAAATTGATTTCAAAAGTTAAAGTACACTAAACGGTGATAACATACATGAATATATTATTTATATATATATAATACGGTTTAAAAATAAAGATTTGATTTCTATAGATCGAATACATATGTTTTCGTAAGAAATATAATTTTATTTAGAATATAAACTATATATATTGAATTTTTATAATTTATTTCAATATAAGAAAGTTGAAGGAATTATAATCTTAAAAAATAAAACGGGGGTAAAATCTTACGGGGAAAGTAGTATGGTTTATTAAGAATGTATATTACGTAAATATGAAGATCAAAAGCAAAGAAACCACAAGGACAAAGAGTAAAAATAATAAAAATACAGTATTATAGAAATTTGTACATCCTAGAGTAACCTAAGAATTGTTTCGGGCTAGTACGCCGTACTGGTCATCGAGTATTTTTTACATGTTTCTAGACCCATTTTAGGCCGGAATCAATAAATTTAAGGGGTCGTTTGGATGGCAATAAATAAGTTGCTTTTTGGCTTATAAAAAGCAAAAGTTAAAAGGTCAATATGGATAAACAAAATCTCAATTTTCAGATTTCAAATTTCAAAATTTGAAATTTCTATATTCAAATTTGAAATTTCAATTTTCAATTTCAAATTTCGATTTTCAAATTTCAAAATTTCAAAATTCAAATTTCATATTTTAAAAGTTTAAAATTTCAAATGTCAAAGATTAAAAATTTCAAATTTCAAAGATTCAAAATTTCAGATTTCAAAATTTAAATTTCAAAATTTCGAATTTCAAATTTCAAAATTTCAAAATTCAAATTTTCAAATTTCTAACTACAAATTATAAAAATCAAAATTTCAATTCAAAATTTCAAATTTCAAAATTCAAATTTTAAAATTTCAAAAATTCAAAATTTTCAAAAATTCAAATTTCAAATTTCAAAATTTCAAATTTCAAATTTCAAAAATTCAAAAATTCAAATTTCAAATATTCAAAATTCAAAATTTCAAAACTCAAAATTTCAAAATTCAAAATTTCAAAATTTCAAATCAAAATTCAAATTTTCGAGTTTCAAAATTTTGAACTTTATATTTCAAAACTTTGATCTTAGAAATTTCGAATTTTTAGAATTCAAAATTTTCAAATTTTGAACTTTAAAATTTTGAATTTCCAAAATTTGAAAATTTCAAATTCGAAATTTTACATTTTAAAATTTCAAAATTTCAAATTTGAACTTTTAAACATTTTTTTTTTCAATTTTGACTTGTAAGTCAAAAGTTTTCCAAATATACTTTTTCACTTTTTAACTTTCTAAAAGCAAAAGGACATTCGAAATAAGCAAAAGTCCTATTGTTTTTTTTGCCAAACGGGCCCTAAAGGTTCGTGCCCGCTTTCCTGAGTATGCTCGGACCGAGTGATGTGGTAGATTAGGCACCGAGCCTATGCGGCAATGTGTGTTAGTACATGGTATCGCATGCCTAAAACGGCAATATTTATAAGTTACAGCAGGCTTAATTTTGGTTTACGATTTGGTATAGAGCCGGCTTAGTTTTTGAATTTGGGGACGAAATTCATTTTAACGGGGAGAATCTAATACCTTGAAAAATCAAATAGTATTCTAATTGAATAATAATAATAATATGATAGTATGAAAAATAGTGGAATCGATCGATTGATTAAATAAATTAAAAAGAAGGATGGGTAAAATGGTCATTTTTAAGACATTGGAATTTGGTGACGAAACTGGCGCCCTCGCAACCGTCTCGTTTTTCTGATTTGAACGATATATTAGTTTGTATCGCTTGGAGCTCGTATGAAGGTCATTAGACCGAAAACGTCGTCGAGTCGCACCGACGCCACGCAATCTGAATTTGAATTTTAATTTTCAGGCAGACTGCAGTTGTTTATCTCCGTTGACTCAAAAAAGAGATGCGTTTCCCACTTTCCATTTCAGAAAACTAGTTTCCCATCTCCCTCTTCTTCTTCCCCGATGCTCTCATTAACCATAATATCCAAAATTAGTATTTTTATGCAATTCTATTAAATTCACACGAATTTATATACACAAACATTATATTATATTAAAAGCGGTCCAAATTCGTATATTAATGGTTTGGTGTAGATAAGCACAACAAAATGGCACGAAATTGATTTCAAAAGTTAAAGTACACTAAACGGTGATAACATACATGAATATATTATTTATATATATATAATACGGTTTAAAAATAAAGATTTGATTTCTATAGATCGAATACATATGTTTTCGTAAGAAATATAATTTTATTTAGAATATAAACTATATATATTGAATTTTTATAATTTATTTCAATATAAGAAAGTTGAAGGAATTATAATCTTAAAAAATAAAACGGGGGTAAAATCTTACGGGGAAAGTAGTATGGTTTATTAAGAATGTATATTACGTAAATATGAAGATCAAAAGCAAAGAAACCACAAGGACAAAGAGTAAAAATAATAAAAATACAGTATTATAGAAATTTGTACATCCTAGAGTAACCTAAGAATTGTTTCGGGCTAGTACGCCGTACTGGTCATCGAGTATTTTTTACATGTTTCTAGACCCATTTTAGGCCGGAATCAATAAATTTAAGGGGTCGTTTGGATGGCAATAAATAAGTTGCTTTTTGGCTTATAAAAAGCAAAAGTTAAAAGGTCAATATGGATAAACAAAATCTCAATTTTCAGATTTCAAATTTCAAAATTTGAAATTTCTATATTCAAATTTGAAATTTCAATTTTCAATTTCAAATTTCGATTTTCAAATTTCAAAATTTCAAAATTCAAATTTCATATTTTAAAAGTTTAAAATTTCAAATGTCAAAGATTAAAAATTTCAAATTTCAAAGATTCAAAATTTCAGATTTCAAAATTTAAATTTCAAAATTTCGAATTTCAAATTTCAAAATTTCAAAATTCAAATTTTCAAATTTCTAACTACAAATTATAAAAATCAAAATTTCAATTCAAAATTTCAAATTTCAAAATTCAAATTTTAAAATTTCAAAAATTCAAAATTTTCAAAAATTCAAATTTCAAATTTCAAAATTTCAAATTTCAAATTTCAAAAATTCAAAAATTCAAATTTCAAATATTCAAAATTCAAAATTTCAAAACTCAAAATTTCAAAATTCAAAATTTCAAAATTTCAAATCAAAATTCAAATTTTCGAGTTTCAAAATTTTGAACTTTATATTTCAAAACTTTGATCTTAGAAATTTCGAATTTTTAGAATTCAAAATTTTCAAATTTTGAACTTTAAAATTTTGAATTTCCAAAATTTGAAAATTTCAAATTCGAAATTTTACATTTTAAAATTTCAAAATTTCAAATTTGAACTTTTAAACATTTTTTTTTTCAATTTTGACTTGTAAGTCAAAAGTTTTCCAAATATACTTTTTCACTTTTTAACTTTCTAAAAGCAAAAGGACATTCGAAATAAGCAAAAGTCCTATTGTTTTTTTTGCCAAACGGGCCCTAAAGGTTCGTGCCCGCTTTCCTGAGTATGCTCGGACCGAGTGATGTGGTAGATTAGGCACCGAGCCTATGCGGCAATGTGTGTTAGTACATGGTATCGCATGCCTAAAACGGCAATATTTATAAGTTACAGCAGGCTTAATTTTGGTTTACGATTTGGTATAGAGCCGGCTTAGTTTTTGAATTTGGGGACGAAATTCATTTTAACGGGGAGAATCTAATACCTTGAAAAATCAAATAGTATTCTAATTGAATAATAATAATAATATGATAGTATGAAAAATAGTGGAATCGATCGATTGATTAAATAAATTAAAAAGAAGGATGGGTAAAATGGTCATTTTTAAGACATTGGAATTTGGTGACGAAACTGGCGCCCTCGCAACCGTCTCGTTTTTCTGATTTGAACGATATATTAGTTTGTATCGCTTGGAGCTCGTATGAAGGTCATTAGACCGAAAACGTCGTCGAGTCGCACCGACGCCACGCAATCTGAATTTGAATTTTAATTTTCAGGCAGACTGCAGTTGTTTATCTCCGTTGACTCAAAAAAGAGATGCGTTTCCCACTTTCCATTTCAGAAAACTAGTTTCCCATCTCCCTCTTCTTCTTCCCCGATGCTCTCATTAACCATAATATCCAAAATTAGTATTTTTATGCAATTCTATTAAATTCACACGAATTTATATACACAAACATTATATTATATTAAAAGCGGTCCAAATTCGTATATTAATGGTTTGGTGTAGATAAGCACAACAAAATGGCACGAAATTGATTTCAAAAGTTAAAGTACACTAAACGGTGATAACATACATGAATATATTATTTATATATATATAATACGGTTTAAAAATAAAGATTTGATTTCTATAGATCGAATACATATGTTTTCGTAAGAAATATAATTTTATTTAGAATATAAACTATATATATTGAATTTTTATAATTTATTTCAATATAAGAAAGTTGAAGGAATTATAATCTTAAAAAATAAAACGGGGGTAAAATCTTACGGGGAAAGTAGTATGGTTTATTAAGAATGTATATTACGTAAATATGAAGATCAAAAGCAAAGAAACCACAAGGACAAAGAGTAAAAATAATAAAAATACAGTATTATAGAAATTTGTACATCCTAGAGTAACCTAAGAATTGTTTCGGGCTAGTACGCCGTACTGGTCATCGAGTATTTTTTACATGTTTCTAGACCCATTTTAGGCCGGAATCAATAAATTTAAGGGGTCGTTTGGATGGCAATAAATAAGTTGCTTTTTGGCTTATAAAAAGCAAAAGTTAAAAGGTCAATATGGATAAACAAAATCTCAATTTTCAGATTTCAAATTTCAAAATTTGAAATTTCTATATTCAAATTTGAAATTTCAATTTTCAATTTCAAATTTCGATTTTCAAATTTCAAAATTTCAAAATTCAAATTTCATATTTTAAAAGTTTAAAATTTCAAATGTCAAAGATTAAAAATTTCAAATTTCAAAGATTCAAAATTTCAGATTTCAAAATTTAAATTTCAAAATTTCGAATTTCAAATTTCAAAATTTCAAAATTCAAATTTTCAAATTTCTAACTACAAATTATAAAAATCAAAATTTCAATTCAAAATTTCAAATTTCAAAATTCAAATTTTAAAATTTCAAAAATTCAAAATTTTCAAAAATTCAAATTTCAAATTTCAAAATTTCAAATTTCAAATTTCAAAAATTCAAAAATTCAAATTTCAAATATTCAAAATTCAAAATTTCAAAACTCAAAATTTCAAAATTCAAAATTTCAAAATTTCAAATCAAAATTCAAATTTTCGAGTTTCAAAATTTTGAACTTTATATTTCAAAACTTTGATCTTAGAAATTTCGAATTTTTAGAATTCAAAATTTTCAAATTTTGAACTTTAAAATTTTGAATTTCCAAAATTTGAAAATTTCAAATTCGAAATTTTACATTTTAAAATTTCAAAATTTCAAATTTGAACTTTTAAACATTTTTTTTTTCAATTTTGACTTGTAAGTCAAAAGTTTTCCAAATATACTTTTTCACTTTTTAACTTTCTAAAAGCAAAAGGACATTCGAAATAAGCAAAAGTCCTATTGTTTTTTTTGCCAAACGGGCCCTAAAGGTTCGTGCCCGCTTTCCTGAGTATGCTCGGACCGAGTGATGTGGTAGATTAGGCACCGAGCCTATGCGGCAATGTGTGTTAGTACATGGTATCGCATGCCTAAAACGGCAATATTTATAAGTTACAGCAGGCTTAATTTTGGTTTACGATTTGGTATAGAGCCGGCTTAGTTTTTGAATTTGGGGACGAAATTCATTTTAACGGGGAGAATCTAATACCTTGAAAAATCAAATAGTATTCTAATTGAATAATAATAATAATATGATAGTATGAAAAATAGTGGAATCGATCGATTGATTAAATAAATTAAAAAGAAGGATGGGTAAAATGGTCATTTTTAAGACATTGGAATTTGGTGACGAAACTGGCGCCCTCGCAACCGTCTCGTTTTTCTGATTTGAACGATATATTAGTTTGTATCGCTTGGAGCTCGTATGAAGGTCATTAGACCGAAAACGTCGTCGAGTCGCACCGACGCCACGCAATCTGAATTTGAATTTTAATTTTCAGGCAGACTGCAGTTGTTTATCTCCGTTGACTCAAAAAAGAGATGCGTTTCCCACTTTCCATTTCAGAAAACTAGTTTCCCATCTCCCTCTTCTTCTTCCCCGATGCTCTCATTAACCATAATATCCAAAATTAGTATTTTTATGCAATTCTATTAAATTCACACGAATTTATATACACAAACATTATATTATATTAAAAGCGGTCCAAATTCGTATATTAATGGTTTGGTGTAGATAAGCACAACAAAATGGCACGAAATTGATTTCAAAAGTTAAAGTACACTAAACGGTGATAACATACATGAATATATTATTTATATATATATAATACGGTTTAAAAATAAAGATTTGATTTCTATAGATCGAATACATATGTTTTCGTAAGAAATATAATTTTATTTAGAATATAAACTATATATATTGAATTTTTATAATTTATTTCAATATAAGAAAGTTGAAGGAATTATAATCTTAAAAAATAAAACGGGGGTAAAATCTTACGGGGAAAGTAGTATGGTTTATTAAGAATGTATATTACGTAAATATGAAGATCAAAAGCAAAGAAACCACAAGGACAAAGAGTAAAAATAATAAAAATACAGTATTATAGAAATTTGTACATCCTAGAGTAACCTAAGAATTGTTTCGGGCTAGTACGCCGTACTGGTCATCGAGTATTTTTTACATGTTTCTAGACCCATTTTAGGCCGGAATCAATAAATTTAAGGGGTCGTTTGGATGGCAATAAATAAGTTGCTTTTTGGCTTATAAAAAGCAAAAGTTAAAAGGTCAATATGGATAAACAAAATCTCAATTTTCAGATTTCAAATTTCAAAATTTAAAATTTCTATATTCAAATTTGAAATTTCAATTTTCAATTTCAAATTTCGATTTTCAAATTTCAAAATTTCAAAATTCAAATTTCATATTTTAAAAGTTTAAAATTTCAAATGTCAAAGATTAAAAATTTCAAATTTCAAAGATTCAAAATTTCAGATTTCAAAATTTAAATTTCAAAATTTCGAATTTCAAATTTCAAAATTTCAAAATTCAAATTTTCAAATTTCTAACTACAAATTATAAAAATCAAAATTTCAATTCAAAATTTCAAATTTCAAAATTCAAATTTTAAAATTTCAAAAATTCAAAATTTTCAAAAATTCAAATTTCAAATTTCAAAATTTCAAATTTCAAATTTCAAAAATTCAAAAATTCAAATTTCAAATATTCAAAATTCAAAATTTCAAAACTCAAAATTTCAAAATTCAAAATTTCAAAATTTCAAATCAAAATTCAAATTTTCGAGTTTCAAAATTTTGAACTTTATATTTCAAAACTTTGATCTTAGAAATTTCGAATTTTTAGAATTCAAAATTTTCAAATTTTGAACTTTAAAATTTTGAATTTCCAAAATTTGAAAATTTCAAATTCGAAATTTTACATTTTAAAATTTCAAAATTTCAAATTTGAACTTTTAAACATTTTTTTTTTCAATTTTGACTTGTAAGTCAAAAGTTTTCCAAATATACTTTTTCACTTTTTAACTTTCTAAAAGCAAAAGGACATTCGAAATAAGCAAAAGTCCTATTGTTTTTTTTGCCAAACGGGCCCTAAAGGTTCGTGCCCGCTTTCCTGAGTATGCTCGGACCGAGTGATGTGGTAGATTAGGCACCGAGCCTATGCGGCAATGTGTGTTAGTACATGGTATCGCATGCCTAAAACGGCAATATTTATAAGTTACAGCAGGCTTAATTTTGGTTTACGATTTGGTATAGAGCCGGCTTAGTTTTTGAATTTGGGGACGAAATTCATTTTAACGGGGAGAATCTAATACCTTGAAAAATCAAATAGTATTCTAATTGAATAATAATAATAATATGATAGTATGAAAAATAGTGGAATCGATCGATTGATTAAATAAATTAAAAAGAAGGATGGGTAAAATGGTCATTTTTAAGACATTGGAATTTGGTGACGAAACTGGCGCCCTCGCAACCGTCTCGTTTTTCTGATTTGAACGATATATTAGTTTGTATCGCTTGGAGCTCGTATGAAGGTCATTAGACCGAAAACGTCGTCGAGTCGCACCGACGCCACGCAATCTGAATTTGAATTTTAATTTTCAGGCAGACTGCAGTTGTTTATCTCCGTTGACTCAAAAAAGAGATGCGTTTCCCACTTTCCATTTCAGAAAACTAGTTTCCCATCTCCCTCTTCTTCTTCCCCGATGCTCTCATTAACCATAATATCCAAAATTAGTATTTTTATGCAATTCTATTAAATTCACACGAATTTATATACACAAACATTATATTATATTAAAAGCGGTCCAAATTCGTATATTAATGGTTTGGTGTAGATAAGCACAACAAAATGGCACGAAATTGATTTCAAAAGTTAAAGTACACTAAACGGTGATAACATACATGAATATATTATTTATATATATATAATACGGTTTAAAAATAAAGATTTGATTTCTATAGATCGAATACATATGTTTTCGTAAGAAATATAATTTTATTTAGAATATAAACTATATATATTGAATTTTTATAATTTATTTCAATATAAGAAAGTTGAAGGAATTATAATCTTAAAAAATAAAACGGGGGTAAAATCTTACGGGGAAAGTAGTATGGTTTATTAAGAATGTATATTACGTAAATATGAAGATCAAAAGCAAAGAAACCACAAGGACAAAGAGTAAAAATAATAAAAATACAGTATTATAGAAATTTGTACATCCTAGAGTAACCTAAGAATTGTTTCGGGCTAGTACGCCGTACTGGTCATCGAGTATTTTTTACATGTTTCTAGACCCATTTTAGGCCGGAATCAATAAATTTAAGGGGTCGTTTGGATGGCAATAAATAAGTTGCTTTTTGGCTTATAAAAAGCAAAAGTTAAAAGGTCAATATGGATAAACAAAATCTCAATTTTCAGATTTCAAATTTCAAAATTTAAAATTTCTATATTCAAATTTGAAATTTCAATTTTCAATTTCAAATTTCGATTTTCAAATTTCAAAATTTCAAAATTCAAATTTCATATTTTAAAAGTTTAAAATTTCAAATGTCAAAGATTAAAAATTTCAAATTTCAAAGATTCAAAATTTCAGATTTCAAAATTTAAATTTCAAAATTTCGAATTTCAAATTTCAAAATTTCAAAATTCAAATTTTCAAATTTCTAACTACAAATTATAAAAATCAAAATTTCAATTCAAAATTTCAAATTTCAAAATTCAAATTTTAAAATTTCAAAAATTCAAAATTTTCAAAAATTCAAATTTCAAATTTCAAAATTTCAAATTTCAAATTTCAAAAATTCAAAAATTCAAATTTCAAATATTCAAAATTCAAAATTTCAAAACTCAAAATTTCAAAATTCAAAATTTCAAAATTTCAAATCAAAATTCAAATTTTCGAGTTTCAAAATTTTGAACTTTATATTTCAAAACTTTGATCTTAGAAATTTCGAATTTTTAGAATTCAAAATTTTCAAATTTTGAACTTTAAAATTTTGAATTTCCAAAATTTGAAAATTTCAAATTCGAAATTTTACATTTTAAAATTTCAAAATTTCAAATTTGAACTTTTAAACATTTTTTTTTCAATTTTGACTTGTAAGTCAAAAGTTTTCCAAATATACTTTTTCACTTTTTAACTTTCTAAAAGCAAAAGGACATTCGAAATAAGCAAAAGTCCTATTGTTTTTTTTGCCAAACGGGCCCTAAAGGTTCGTGCCCGCTTTCCTGAGTATGCTCGGACCGAGTGATGTGGTAGATTAGGCACCGAGCCTATGCGGCAATGTGTGTTAGTACATGGTATCGCATGCCTAAAACGGCAATATTTTGGTTTACGATTTGGTATAGAGCCGGCTTAGTTTTTGAATTTGGGGACGAAATTCATTTTAACGGGGAGAATCTAATACCTTGAAAAATCAAATAGTATTCTAATTGAATAATAATAATAATATGATAGTATGAAAAATAGTGGAATCGATCGATTGATTAAATAAATTAAAAAGAAGGATGGGTAAAATGGTCATTTTTAAGACATTGGAATTTGGTGACGAAACTGGCGCCCTCGCAACCGTCTCGTTTTTCTGATTTGAACGATATATTAGTTTGTATCGCTTGGAGCTCGTATGAAGGTCATTAGACCGAAAACGTCGTCGAGTCGCACCGACGCCACGCAATCTGAATTTGAATTTTAATTTTCAGGCAGACTGCAGTTGTTTATCTCCGTTGACTCAAAAAAGAGATGCGTTTCCCACTTTCCATTTCAGAAAACTAGTTTCCCATCTCCCTCTTCTTCTTCCCCGATGCTCTCATTAACCATAATATCCAAAATTAGTATTTTTATGCAATTCTATTAAATTCACACGAATTTATATACACAAACATTATATTATATTAAAAGCGGTCCAAATTCGTATATTAATGGTTTGGTGTAGATAAGCACAACAAAATGGCACGAAATTGATTTCAAAAGTTAAAGTACACTAAACGGTGATAACATACATGAATATATTATTTATATATATATATAATACGGTTTAAAAATAAAGATTTGATTTCTATAGATCGAATACATATGTTTTCGTAAGAAATATAATTTTATTTAGAATATAAACTATATATATTGAATTTTTATAATTTATTTCAATATAAGAAAGTTGAAGGAATTATAATCTTAAAAAATAAAACGGGGGTAAAATCTTACGGGGAAAGTAGTATGGTTTATTAAGAATGTATATTACGTAAATATGAAGATCAAAAGCAAAGAAACCACAAGGACAAAGAGTAAAAATAATAAAAATACGGTATTATAGAAATTTGTACATCCTAGAGTAACCTAAGAATTGTTTCGGGCTAGTACGCCGTACTGGTCATCGAGTATTTTTTACATGTTTCTAGACCCATTTTAGGCCGGAATCAATAAATTTAAGGGGTCGTTTGGATGGCAATAAATAAGTTGCTTTTTGGCTTATAAAAAGCAAAAGTTAAAAGGTCAATATGGATAAACAAAATCTCAATTTTCAGATTTCAAATTTCAAAATTTAAAATTTCTATATTCAAATTTGAAATTTCAATTTTCAATTTCAAATTTCGATTTTCAAATTTCAAAATTTCAAAATTCAAATTTCATATTTTAAAAGTTTAAAATTTCAAATGTCAAAGATTAAAAATTTCAAATTTCAAAGATTCAAAATTTCAGATTTCAAAATTTAAATTTCAAAATTTCGAATTTCAAATTTCAAAATTTCAAAATTCAAATTTTCAAATTTCTAACTACAAATTATAAAAATCAAAATTTCAATTCAAAATTTCAAATTTCAAAATTCAAATTTTAAAATTTCAAAAATTCAAAATTTTCAAAAATTCAAATTTCAAATTTCAAAATTTCAAATTTCAAATTTCAAAAATTCAAAAATTCAAATTTCAAATATTCAAAATTCAAAATTTCAAAACTCAAAATTTCAAAATTCAAAATTTCAAAATTTCAAATCAAAATTCAAATTTTCGAGTTTCAAAATTTTGAACTTTATATTTCAAAACTTTGATCTTAGAAATTTCGAATTTTTAGAATTCAAAATTTTCAAATTTTGAACTTTAAAATTTTGAATTTCCAAAATTTGAAAATTTCAAATTCGAAATTTTACATTTTAAAATTTCAAAATTTCAAATTTGAACTTTTAAACATTTTTTTTTTCAATTTTGACTTGTAAGTCAAAAGTTTTCCAAATATACTTTTTCACTTTTTAACTTTCTAAAAGCAAAAGGACATTCGAAATAAGCAAAAGTCCTATTGTTTTTTTTGCCAAACGGGCCCTAAAGGTTCGTGCCCGCTTTCCTGAGTATGCTCGGACCGAGTGATGTGGTAGATTAGGCACCGAGCCTATGCGGCAATGTGTGTTAGTACATGGTATCGCATGCCTAAAACGGCAATATTTATAAGTTACAGCAGGCTTAATTTTGGTTTACGATTTGGTATAGAGCCGGCTTAGTTTTTGAATTTGGGGACAAAATTCATTTTAACGGGGAGAATCTAATACCTTGAAAAATCAAATAGTATTCTAATTGAATAATAATAATAATATGATAGTATGAAAAATAGTGGAATCGATCGATTGATTAAATAAATTAAAAAGAAGGATGGGTAAAATGGTCATTTTTAAGACATTGGAATTTGGTGACGAAACTGGCGCCCTCGCAACCGTCTCGTTTTTCTGATTTGAACGATATATTAGTTTGTATCGCTTGGAGCTCGTATGAAGGTCATTAGACCGAAAACGTCGTCGAGTCGCACCGACGCCACGCAATCTGAATTTGAATTTTAATTTTCAGGCAGACTGCAGTTGTTTATCTCCGTTGACTCAAAAAAGAGATGCGTTTCCCACTTTCCATTTCAGAAAACTAGTTTCCCATCTCCCTCTTCTTCTTCCCCGATGCTCTCATTAACCATAATATCCAAAATTAGTATTTTTATGCAATTCTATTAAATTCACACGAATTTATATACACAAACATTATATTATATTAAAAGCGGTCCAAATTCGTATATTAATGGTTTGGTGTAGATAAGCACAACAAAATGGCACGAAATTGATTTCAAAAGTTAAAGTACACTAAACGGTGATAACATACATGAATATATTATTTATATATATATAATACGGTTTAAAAATAAAGATTTGATTTCTATAGATCGAATACATATGTTTTCGTAAGAAATATAATTTTATTTAGAATATAAACTATATATATTGAATTTTTATAATTTATTTCAATATAAGAAAGTTGAAGGAATTATAATCTTAAAAAATAAAACGGGGGTAAAATCTTACGGGGAAAGTAGTATGGTTTATTAAGAATGTATATTACGTAAATATGAAGATCAAAAGCAAAGAAACCACAAGGACAAAGAGTAAAAATAATAAAAATACAGTATTATAGAAATTTGTACATCCTAGAGTAACCTAAGAATTGTTTCGGGCTAGTACGCCGTACTGGTCATCGAGTATTTTTTACATGTTTCTAGACCCATTTTAGGCCGGAATCAATAAATTTAAGGGGTCGTTTGGATGGCAATAAATAAGTTGCTTTTTGGCTTATAAAAAGCAAAAGTTAAAAGGTCAATATGGATAAACAAAATCTCAATTTTCAGATTTCAAATTTCAAAATTTAAAATTTCTATATTCAAATTTGAAATTTCAATTTTCAATTTCAAATTTCGATTTTCAAATTTCAAAATTTCAAAATTCAAATTTCATATTTTAAAAGTTTAAAATTTCAAATGTCAAAGATTAAAAATTTCAAATTTCAAAGATTCAAAATTTCAGATTTCAAAATTTAAATTTCAAAATTTCGAATTTCAAATTTCAAAATTTCAAAATTCAAATTTTCAAATTTCTAACTACAAATTATAAAAATCAAAATTTCAATTCAAAATTTCAAATTTCAAAATTCAAATTTTAAAATTTCAAAAATTCAAAATTTTCAAAAATTCAAATTTCAAATTTCAAAATTTCAAATTTCAAATTTCAAAAATTCAAAAATTCAAATTTCAAATATTCAAAATTCAAAATTTCAAAACTCAAAATTTCAAAATTCAAAATTTCAAAATTTCAAATCAAAATTCAAATTTTCGAGTTTCAAAATTTTGAACTTTATATTTCAAAACTTTGATCTTAGAAATTTCGAATTTTTAGAATTCAAAATTTTCAAATTTTGAACTTTAAAATTTTGAATTTCCAAAATTTGAAAATTTCAAATTCGAAATTTTACATTTTAAAATTTCAAAATTTCAAATTTGAACTTTTAAACATTTTTTTTTTCAATTTTGACTTGTAAGTCAAAAGTTTTCCAAATATACTTTTTCACTTTTTAACTTTCTAAAAGCAAAAGGACATTCGAAATAAGCAAAAGTCCTATTGTTTTTTTTGCCAAACGGGCCCTAAAGGTTCGTGCCCGCTTTCCTGAGTATGCTCGGACCGAGTGATGTGGTAGATTAGGCACCGAGCCTATGCGGCAATGTGTGTTAGTACATGGTATCGCATGCCTAAAACGGCAATATTTATAAGTTACAGCAGGCTTAATTTTGGTTTACGATTTGGTATAGAGCCGGCTTAGTTTTTGAATTTGGGGACGAAATTCATTTTAACGGGGAGAATCTAATACCTTGAAAAATCAAATAGTATTCTAATTGAATAATAATAATAATATGATAGTATGAAAAATAGTGGAATCGATCGATTGATTAAATAAATTAAAAAGAAGGATGGGTAAAATGGTCATTTTTAAGACATTGGAATTTGGTGACGAAACTGGCGCCCTCGCAACCGTCTCGTTTTTCTGATTTGAACGATATATTAGTTTGTATCGCTTGGAGCTCGTATGAAGGTCATTAGACCGAAAACGTCGTCGAGTCGCACCGACGCCACGCAATCTGAATTTGAATTTTAATTTTCAGGCAGACTGCAGTTGTTTATCTCCGTTGACTCAAAAAAGAGATGCGTTTCCCACTTTCCATTTCAGAAAACTAGTTTCCCATCTCCCTCTTCTTCTTCCCCGATGCTCTCATTAACCATAATATCCAAAATTAGTATTTTTATGCAATTCTATTAAATTCACACGAATTTATATACACAAACATTATATTATATTAAAAGCGGTCCAAATTCGTATATTAATGGTTTGGTGTAGATAAGCACAACAAAATGGCACGAAATTGATTTCAAAAGTTAAAGTACACTAAACGGTGATAACATACATGAATATATTATTTATATATATATAATACGGTTTAAAAATAAAGATTTGATTTCTATAGATCGAATACATATGTTTTCGTAAGAAATATAATTTTATTTAGAATATAAACTATATATATTGAATTTTTATAATTTATTTCAATATAAGAAAGTTGAAGGAATTATAATCTTAAAAAATAAAACGGGGGTAAAATCTTACGGGGAAAGTAGTATGGTTTATTAAGAATGTATATTACGTAAATATGAAGATCAAAAGCAAAGAAACCACAAGGACAAAGAGTAAAAATAATAAAAATACAGTATTATAGAAATTTGTACATCCTAGAGTAACCTAAGAATTGTTTCGGGCTAGTACGCCGTACTGGTCATCGAGTATTTTTTACATGTTTCTAGACCCATTTTAGGCCGGAATCAATAAATTTAAGGGGTCGTTTGGATGGCAATAAATAAGTTGCTTTTTGGCTTATAAAAAGCAAAAGTTAAAAGGTCAATATGGATAAACAAAATCTCAATTTTCAGATTTCAAATTTCAAAATTTAAAATTTCTATATTCAAATTTGAAATTTCAATTTTCAATTTCAAATTTCGATTTTCAAATTTCAAAATTTCAAAATTCAAATTTCATATTTTAAAAGTTTAAAATTTCAAATGTCAAAGATTAAAAATTTCAAATTTCAAAGATTCAAAATTTCAGATTTCAAAATTTAAATTTCAAAATTTCGAATTTCAAATTTCAAAATTTCAAAATTCAAATTTTCAAATTTCTAACTACAAATTATAAAAATCAAAATTTCAATTCAAAATTTCAAATTTCAAAATTCAAATTTTAAAATTTCAAAAATTCAAAATTTTCAAAAATTCAAATTTCAAATTTCAAAATTTCAAATTTCAAATTTCAAAAATTCAAAAATTCAAATTTCAAATATTCAAAATTCAAAATTTCAAAACTCAAAATTTCAAAATTCAAAATTTCAAAATTTCAAATCAAAATTCAAATTTTCGAGTTTCAAAATTTTGAACTTTATATTTCAAAACTTTGATCTTAGAAATTTCGAATTTTTAGAATTCAAAATTTTCAAATTTTGAACTTTAAAATTTTGAATTTCCAAAATTTGAAAATTTCAAATTCGAAATTTTACATTTTAAAATTTCAAAATTTCAAATTTGAACTTTTAAACATTTTTTTTTTCAATTTTGACTTGTAAGTCAAAAGTTTTCCAAATATACTTTTTCACTTTTTAACTTTCTAAAAGCAAAAGGACATTCGAAATAAGCAAAAGTCCTATTGTTTTTTTTGCCAAACGGGCCCTAAAGGTTCGTGCCCGCTTTCCTGAGTATGCTCGGACCGAGTGATGTGGTAGATTAGGCACCGAGCCTATGCGGCAATGTGTGTTAGTACATGGTATCGCATGCCTAAAACGGCAATATTTATAAGTTACAGCAGGCTTAATTTTGGTTTACGATTTGGTATAGAGCCGGCTTAGTTTTTGAATTTGGGGACGAAATTCATTTTAACGGGGAGAATCTAATACCTTGAAAAATCAAATAGTATTCTAATTGAATAATAATAATAATATGATAGTATGAAAAATAGTGGAATCGATCGATTGATTAAATAAATTAAAAAGAAGGATGGGTAAAATGGTCATTTTTAAGACATTGGAATTTGGTGACGAAACTGGCGCCCTCGCAACCGTCTCGTTTTTCTGATTTGAACGATATATTAGTTTGTATCGCTTGGAGCTCGTATGAAGGTCATTAGACCGAAAACGTCGTCGAGTCGCACCGACGCCACGCAATCTGAATTTGAATTTTAATTTTCAGGCAGACTGCAGTTGTTTATCTCCGTTGACTCAAAAAAGAGATGCGTTTCCCACTTTCCATTTCAGAAAACTAGTTTCCCATCTCCCTCTTCTTCTTCCCCGATGCTCTCATTAACCATAATATCCAAAATTAGTATTTTTATGCAATTCTATTAAATTCACACGAATTTATATACACAAACATTATATTATATTAAAAGCGGTCCAAATTCGTATATTAATGGTTTGGTGTAGATAAGCACAACAAAATGGCACGAAATTGATTTCAAAAGTTAAAGTACACTAAACGGTGATAACATACATGAATATATTATTTATATATATATAATACGGTTTAAAAATAATGATTTGATTTCTATAGATCGAATACATATGTTTTCGTAAGAAATATAATTTTATTTAGAATATAAACTATATATATTGAATTTTTATAATTTATTTCAATATAAGAAAGTTGAAGGAATTATAATCTTAAAAAATAAAACGGGGGTAAAATCTTACGGGGAAAGTAGTATGGTTTATTAAGAATGTATATTACGTAAATATGAAGATCAAAAGCAAAGAAACCACAAGGACAAAGAGTAAAAATAATAAAAATACAGTATTATAGAAATTTGTACATCCTAGAGTAACCTAAGAATTGTTTCGGGCTAGTACGCCGTACTGGTCATCGAGTATTTTTTACATGTTTCTAGACCCATTTTAGGCCGGAATCAATAAATTTAAGGGGTCGTTTGGATGGCAATAAATAAGTTGCTTTTTGGCTTATAAAAAGCAAAAGTTAAAAGGTCAATATGGATAAACAAAATCTCAATTTTCAGATTTCAAATTTCAAAATTTAAAATTTCTATATTCAAATTTGAAATTTCAATTTTCAATTTCAAATTTCGATTTTCAAATTTCAAAATTTCAAAATTCAAATTTCATATTTTAAAAGTTTAAAATTTCAAATGTCAAAGATTAAAAATTTCAAATTTCAAAGATTCAAAATTTCAGATTTCAAAATTTAAATTTCAAAATTTCGAATTTCAAATTTCAAAATTTCAAAATTCAAATTTTCAAATTTCTAACTACAAATTATAAAAATCAAAATTTCAATTCAAAATTTCAAATTTCAAAATTCAAATTTTAAAATTTCAAAAATTCAAAATTTTCAAAAATTCAAATTTCAAATTTCAAAATTTCAAATTTCAAATTTCAAAAATTCAAAAATTCAAATTTCAAATATTCAAAATTCAAAATTTCAAAACTCAAAATTTCAAAATTCAAAATTTCAAAATTTCAAATCAAAATTCAAATTTTCGAGTTTCAAAATTTTGAACTTTATATTTCAAAACTTTGATCTTAGAAATTTCGAATTTTTAGAATTCAAAATTTTCAAATTTTGAACTTTAAAATTTTGAATTTCCAAAATTTGAAAATTTCAAATTCGAAATTTTACATTTTAAAATTTC
Organism: Allium fistulosum; assembly: GCA_030737815.1. Lineage (NCBI taxonomy): Eukaryota > Viridiplantae > Streptophyta > Magnoliopsida > Asparagales > Amaryllidaceae > Allium > Allium fistulosum. Next base: position 706,452,839 of record CM060905.1, read on the forward strand.
AAAATTTCAAATTTGAACTTTTAAACTTTTTTTTTTTCAATTTTGACTTGTAAGTCAAAAGTTTTCCAAATATACTTTTTCACTTTTTAACTTTCTAAAAGCAAAAGGACATTCGAAATAAGCAAAAGTCCTATTGTTTTTTTGCCAAACGGGCCCTAAAGGTTCGTGCCCGCTTTCCTGAGTATGCTCGGACCGAGTGATGTGGTAGATTAGGCACCGAGCCTATGCGGCAATGTGTGTTAGTACATGGTATCGCATGCCTAAAACGGCAATATTTATAAGTTACAGCAGGCTTAATTTTGGTTTACGATTTGGTATAGAGCCGGCTTAGTTTTTGAATTTGGGGACGAAATTCATTTTAACGGGGAGAATCTAATACCTTGAAAAATCAAATAGTATTCTAATTGAATAATAATAATAATATGATAGTATGAAAAATAGTGGAATCGATCGATTGATTAAATAAATTAAAAAGAAGGATGGGTAAAATGGTCATTTTTAAGACATTGGAATTTGGTGACGAAACTGGCGCCCTCGCAACCGTCTCGTTTTTCTGATTTGAACGATATATTAGTTTGTATCGCTTGGAGCTCGTATGAAGGTCATTAGACCGAAAACGTCGTCGAGTCGCACCGACGCCACGCAATCTGAATTTGAATTTTAATTTTCAGGCAGACTGCAGTTGTTTATCTCCGTTGACTCAAAAAAGAGATGCGTTTCCCACTTTCCATTTCAGAAAACTAGTTTCCCATCTCCCTCTTCTTCTTCCCCGATGCTCTCATTAACCATAATATCCAAAATTAGTATTTTTATGCAATTCTATTAAATTCACACGAATTTATATACACAAACATTATATTATATTAAAAGCGGTCCAAATTCGTATATTAATGGTTTGGTGTAGATAAGCACAACAAAATGGCACGAAATTGATTTCAAAAGTTAAAGTACACTAAACGGTGATAACATACATGAATATATTATTTATATATATATAATACGGTTTAAAAATAAAGATTTGATTTCTATAGATCGAATACATATGTTTTCGTAAGAAATATAATTTTATTTAGAATATAAACTATATATATTGAATTTTTATAATTTATTTCAATATAAGAAAGTTGAAGGAATTATAATCTTAAAAAATAAAACGGGGGTAAAATCTTACGGGGAAAGTAGTATGGTTTATTAAGAATGTATATTACGTAAATATGAAGATCAAAAGCAAAGAAACCACAAGGACAAAGAGTAAAAATAATAAAAATACAGTATTATAGAAATTTGTACATCCTAGAGTAACCTAAGAATTGTTTCGGGCTAGTACGCCGTACTGGTCATCGAGTATTTTTTACATGTTTCTAGACCTATTTTAGGCCGGAATCAATAAATTTAAGGGGTCGTTTGGATGGCAATAAATAAGTTGCTTTTTGGCTTATAAAAAGCAAAAGTTAAAAGGTCAATATGGATAAACAAAATCTCAATTTTCAGATTTCAAATTTCAAATTTTAAAATTTCTATATTCAAATTTGAAATTTCAATTTTCAATTTCAAATTTCGATTTTCAAATTTCAAAATTTCAAAATTCAAATTTCATATTTTAAAAGTTTAAAATTTCAAATGTCAAAGATTAAAAATTTCAAATTTCAAAGATTCAAAATTTCAGATTTCAAAATTTAAATTTCAAAATTTCGAATTTCAAATTTCAAAATTTCAAAATTCAAATTTTCAAATTTCTAACTACAAATTATAAAAATCAAAATTTCAATTCAAAATTTCAAATTTCAAAATTCAAATTTTAAAATTTCAAAAATTCAAAATTTTCAAAAATTCAAATTTCAAATTTCAAAATTTCAAATTTCAAGTTTCAAAAATTCAAAAATTCAAATTTCAAATATTCAAAATTCAAAATTTCAAAACTCAAAATTTCAAAATTCAAAATTTCAAAATTTCAAATCAAAATTCAAATTTTCGAGTTTCAAAATTTTGAACTTTATATTTCAAAACTTTGATCTTAGAAATTTCGAATTTTTAAAATTCAAAATTTTCAAATTTTGAATTTCCAAAATTTGAAAATTTCAAATTCGAAATTTTACATTTTAAAATTTCAAAATTTCAAATTTGAACTTTTAAACTTTTTTTTTTCAATTTTGACTTGTAAGTCAAAAGTTTTCCAAATATACTTTTTCACTTTTTAACTTTCTAAAAGCAAAAGGACATTCGAAATAAGCAAAAGTCCTATTGTTTTTTTTGCTAAACGGGCCCTAAAGGTTCGTGCCCGCTTTCCTGAGTATGCTCGGACCGAGTGATGTGGTAGATTAGGCACCGAGCCTATGCGGCAATGTGTGTTAGTACATGGTATCGCATGCCTAAAACGGCAATATTTATAAGTTACAGCAGGCTTAATTTTGGTTTACGATTTGGTATAGAGCCGGCTTAGTTTTTGAATTTGGGGACGAAATTCATTTTAACGGGGAGAATCTAATACCTTGAAAAATCAAATAGTATTCTAATTGAATAATAATAATAATATGATAGTATGAAAAATAGTGGAATCGATCGATTGATTAAATAAATTAAAAAGAAGGATGGGTAAAATGGTCATTTTTAAGACATTGGAATTTGGTGACGAAACTGGCGCCCTCGCAACCGTCTCGTTTTTCTGATTTAAACGATATATTAGTTTGTATCGCTTGGAGCTCGTATGAAGGTCATTAGACCGAAAACGTCGTCGAGTCGCACCGACGCCACGCAATCTGAATTTGAATTTTAATTTTCAGGCAGACTGTAGTTGTTTATCTCCGTTGACTCAAAAAAGAGATGCGTTTCCCACTTTCCATTTCAGAAAACTAGTTTCCCATCTCCCTCTTCTTCTTCCCCGATGCTCTCATTAACCATAATATCCAAAATTAGTATTTTTATGCAATTCTATTAAATTCACACGAATTTATATACACAAACATTATATTATATTAAAAGCGGTCCAAATTCGTATATTAATGGTTTGGTGTAGATAAGCACAACAAAATGGCACGAAATTGATTTCAAAAGTTAAAGTACACTAAACGGTGATAACATACATGAATATATTATTTATATATATATAATACGGTTTAAAAATAAAGATTTGATTTCTATAGATCGAATACATATGTTTTCGTAAGAAATATAATTTTATTTAGAATATAAACTATATATATTGAATTTTTATAATTTATTTCAATATAAGAAAGTTGAAGGAATTATAATCTTAAAAAATAAAACGGGGGTAAAATCTTACGGGGAAAGTAGTATGGTTTATTAAGAATGTATATTACGTAAATATGAAGATCAAAAGCAAAGAAACCACAAGGACATAGAGTAAAAATAATAAAAATACAGTATTATAGAAATTTGTACATCCTAGAGTAACCTAAGAATTGTTTCGGGCTAGTACGCCGTACTGGTCATCGAGTATTTTTTACATGTTTCTAGACCTATTTTAGGCCGGAATCAATAAATTTAAGGGGTCGTTTGGATGGCAATAAATAAGTTGCTTTTTGGCTTATAAAAAGCAAAAGTTAAAAGGTCAATATGGATAAACAAAATCTCAATTTTCAGATTTCAAATTTCAAATTTTAAAATTTCTATATTCAAATTTGAAATTTCAAAATTTCAAATTTCAAAATTTCAATTTTCAATTTCAAATTTCGATTTTCAAATTTCAAAATTTCAAAATTCAAATTTCATATTTTAAAAGTTTAAAATTTCAAATGTCAAAGATTAAAAATTTCAAATTTCAAAGATTCAAAATTTCAGATTTCAAAATTTAAATTTCAAAATTTCGAATTTCAAATTTCAAAATTTCAAATTTCAAAATTTCAAAATTCAAATTTTCAAATTTCTAACTACAAATTATAAAAATCAAAATTTCAATTCAAAATTTCAAATTTCAAAATTCAAATTTTAAAATTTCAAAAATTCAAAATTTTCAAAAATTCAAATTTCAAAATTTCAAATTTCAAATTTCAAAAATTCAAAAATTCAAATTTCAAAATTCAAAATTTTCAAATTTCAAATATTCAAAATTCAAAATTTCAAAACTCAAAATTTCAAAATTCAAAATTTCAAAATTTCAAATCAAAATTCAAATTTTCGAGTTTCAAAATTTTGAACTTTATATTTCAAAACTTTGATCTTAGAAATTTCGAATTTTTAGAATTCAAAATTTTCAAATTTTGAACTTTAAAATTTTGAATTTCCAAAATTTGAAAATTTCAAATTCGAAATTTTACATTTTAAAATTTCAAAATTTCAAATTTGAACTTTTAAACTTTTTTTTTTCAATTTTGACTTGTAAGTCAAAAGTTTTCCAAATATACTTTTTCACTTTTTAACTTTCTAAAAGCAAAAGGACATTCGAAATAAGCAAAAGTCCTATTGTTTTTTTTGCCAAACGGGCCCTAAAGGTTCGTGCCCGCTTTCCTGAGTATGCTCGGACCGAGTGATGTGGTAGATTAGGCACCGAGCCTATGCGGCAATGTGTGTTAGTACATGGTATCGCATGCCTAAAACGGCAATATTTATAAGTTACAGCAGGCTTAATTTTGGTTTACGATTTGGTATAGAGCCGGCTTAGTTTTTGAATTTGGGGACGAAATTCATTTTAACGGGGAGAATCTAATACCTTGAAAAATCAAATAGTATTCTAATTGAATAATAATAATAATATGATAGTATGAAAAATAGAGGAATCGATCGATTGATTAAATAAATTAAAAAGAAGGATGGGTAAAATGGTCATTTTTAAGACATTGGAATTTGGTGACGAAACTGGCGCCCTCGCAACCGTCTCGTTTTTCTGATTTGAACGATATATTAGTTTGTATCGCTTGGAGCTCGTATGAAGGTCATTAGACCGAAAACGTCGTCGAGTCGCACCGACGCCACGCAATCTGAATTTGAATTTTAATTTTCAGGCAGACTGCAGTTGTTTATCTCCGTTGACTCAAAAAAGAGATGTGTTTCCCACTTTCCATTTCAGAAAACTAGTTTCCCATCTCCCTCTTCTTCTTCCCCGATGCTCTCATTAACCATAATATCCAAAATTAGTATTTTTATGCAATTCTATTAAATTCACACGAATTTATATACACAAACATTATATTATATTAAAAGCGGTCCAAATTCGTATATTAATGGTTTGGTGTAGATAAGCACAACAAAATGGCACGAAATTGATTTCAAAAGTTAAAGTACACTAAACGGTGATAACATACATGAATATATTATTTATATATATATAATACGGTTTAAAAATAAAGATTTGATTTCTATAGATCGAATACATATGTTTTCGTAAGAAATATAATTTTATTTAGAATATAAACTATATATATTGAATTTTTATAATTTATTTCAATATAAGAAAGTTGAAGGAATTATAATCTTAAAAAATAAAACGGGGGTAAAATCTTACGGGGAAAGTAGTATGGTTTATTAAGAATGTATATTACGTAAATATGAAGATCAAAAGCAAAGAAACCACAAGGACAAAGAGTAAAAATAATAAAAATACAGTATTATAGAAATTTGTACATCCTAGAGTAACCTAAGAATTGTTTCGGGCTAGTACGCCGTACTGGTCATCGAGTATTTTTTACATGTTTCTAGACCTATTTTAGGCCGGAATCAATAAATTTAAGGGGTCGTTTGGATGGCAATAAATAAGTTGCTTTTTGGCTTATAAAAAGCAAAAGTTAAAAGGTCAATATGGATAAACAAAATCTCAATTTTCAGATTTCAAATTTCAAATTTTAAAATTTCTATATTCAAATTTGAAATTTCAAAATTTCAAATTTCAAAATTTCAATTTTCAATTTCAAATTTCGATTTTCAAATTTCAAAATTTCAAAATTCAAATTTCATATTTTAAAAGTTTAAAATTTCAAATGTCAAAGATTAAAAATTTCAAATTTCAAAGATTCAAAATTTCAGATTTCAAAATTTAAATTTCAAAATTTCGAATTTCAAATTTCAAATTTCAAAATTTCAAAATTCAAATTTTCAAATTTCTAACTACAAATTATAAAAATCAAAATTTCAATTCAAAATTTCAAATTTCAAAATTCAAATTTTAAAATTTCAAAAATTCAAAATTTTCAAAAATTCAAATTTCAAAATTTCAAATTTCAAATTTCAAAAATTCAAAAATTCAAATTTCAAAATTCAAAATTTTCAAATTTCAAATATTCAAAATTCAAAATTTCAAAACTCAAAATTTCAAAATTCAAAATTTCAAAATTTCAAATCAAAATTAAAATTTTCGAGTTTCAAAATTTTGAACTTTATATTTCAAAACTTTGATCTTAGAAATTTCGAATTTTTAGAATTCAAAATTTTCAAATTTTGAATTTCCAAAATTTGAAAATTTCAAATTCGAAATTTTACATTTTAAAATTTCAAAATTTCAAATTTGAACTTTTAAACTTTTTTTTTTCAATTTTGACTTGTAAGTCAAAAGTTTTCCAAATATACTTTTTCACTTTTTAACTTTCTAAAAGCAAAAGGACATTCGAAATAAGCAAAAGTCCTATTGTTTTTTTTGCCAAACGGGCCCTAAAGGTTCGTGCCCGCTTTCCTGAGTATGCTCGGACCGAGTGATGTGGTAGATTAGGCACCGAGCCTATGCGGCAATGTGTGTTAGTACATGGTATCGCATGCCTAAAACGGCAATATTTATAAGTTACAGCAGGCTTAATTTTGGTTTACGATTTGGTATAGAGCCGGCTTAGTTTTTGAATTTGGGGACGAAATTCATTTTAACGGGGAGAATCTAATACCTTGAAAAATCAAATAGTATTCTAATTGAATAATAATAATAATATGATAGTATGAAAAATAGTGGAATCGATCGATTGATTAAATAAATTAAAAAGAAGGATGGGTAAAATGGTCATTTTTAAGACATTGGAATTTGGTGACGAAACTGGCGCCCTCGCAACCGTCTCGTTTTTCTGATTTGAACGATATATTAGTTTGTATCGCTTGGAGCTCGTATGAAGGTCATTAGACCGAAAACGTCGTCGAGTCGCACGGACGCCACGCAATCTGAATTTGAATTTTAATTTTCAGGCAGACTGCAGTTGTTTATCTCCGTTGACTCAAAAAAGAGATGCGTTTCCCACTTTCCATTTCAGAAAACTAGTTTCCCATCTCCCTCTTCTTCTTCCCCGATGCTCTCATTAACCATAATATCCAAAATTAGTATTTTTATGCAATTCTATTAAATTCACACGAATTTATATACACAAACATTATATTATATTAAAAGCGGTCCAAATTCGTATATTAATGGTTTGGTGTAGATAAGCACAACAAAATGGCACGAAATTGATTTCAAAAGTTAAAGTACACTAAACGGTGATAACATACATGAATATATTATTTATATATATATAATACGGTTTAAAAATAAAGATTTGATTTCTATAGATCGAATACATATGTTTTCGTAAGAAATATAATTTTATATAGAATATAAACTATATATATTGAATTTTTATAATTTATTTCAATATAAGAAAGTTGAAGGAATTATAATCTTAAAAAATAAAACGAGGGTAAAATCATACGGGGAAAGTAGTATGGTTTATTAAGAATGTATATTACGTAAATATGAAGATCAAAAGCAAAGAAACCACAAGGACAAAGAGTAAAAATAATAAAAATACAGTATTATAGAAATTTGTACATCCTAGAGTAACCTAAGAATTGTTTCGGGCTAGTACGCCGTACTGGTCATCGAGTATTTTTTACATGTTTCTAGACCTATTTTAGCCCGGAATCAATAAATTTAAGGGGTCGTTTGGATGGCAATAAATAAGTTGCTTTTTGGCTTATAAAAAGCAAAAAGTTAAAAGGTCAATGTGGATAAACAAAATCTCAATTTTCAGATTTCAAATTTCAAATTTTAAAATTTCTATATTCAAATTTGAAATTTCAAAATTTCAATTTTCAATTTTCAAATTTCGATTTTCAATTTTCAAAATTTCAAATTTCAAATTTCAAATTTTAAAAGTTTAAAATTTCAAATGTCAAAGATTAAAAATTTCAAATTTCAAAGATTCAAAATTTCAGATTTCAAAATTTAAATTTCAAAATTTCGAATTTCAAAATTTCAAAATTCAAATTTTCTAATTTCAAACTACAAATTATAAAAATCAAAATTTTAATTCAAAATTTCAAAATTTCAAAATTCAAATTTTAAAATTTCAAAAATTCAAAATTTTCAAAAATTCAAATTTCAAATTTCAAAATTTCAAATTTCAAATTTGAAAAATTCAAAAATTCAAATTTCAAAATTCAAAATTTTCAAATTTCAAATATTCAAAATTCAAAATTTCAAAACTCAAAATTTCAAATTAAAATTCAAATTTTCGAGTTTCAAAGTTTTGAACTTTATATTTCAAAACTTTGATCTTAGAAATTTCGAATTTTTAGAATTCAAAATTTTCAAATTTTGAACTTTATAATTTTGAATTTTCAAAATTTGAAAATTTCAAATTCGAAATTTTACATTTTACATTTTTAAATTTGAACTATTAAACTTTTTTTTTTCAATTTTGACTTGTACGTCAAAAGTTTTCCAAATATACTTTTCACTTTTTAACTTTCTAAAAGCAAAAGGACATTTGAAATAAGCAAAAGTCCTATTGTTTTTTTTTGCCAAACGGGCCTAAAGGTTCGTGCCCGCTTTCCTGAGTATGCTCGGACCGAGTGATGTCGTAGATTAGGCATCGAGCCTATGCGGCAATGTGTGTTAGTACATGGGCATCGCATGCCTAAAACGGCAATATTTATAAGTTCAGCGGGCTTAATTTTGGTTTACGATTTGGTATAGAGCCGGCTTAGTTTTTGAATTTGGGGACGAAATTCATTTTAACGGGGAGAATCTAATACCTTGAAAAATCAAATAGTATTCTAATTGAATAATAATAATAATATGATAGTATGAAAAATAGTGGAATCGATGGATTGATTAAATAAATTAAAAAGAAGGATGGGTAAAATGGTCATTTTTAAGACATTAGAATTTGGGGACGAAACTGGCGCCATCGCAACCGTCTCGTTTTTTTGATTTGAACGATATATTAGTCTGTATCGCTTGGAGCTCGTTGAAGGTCATTAGACCGAAAACGTCGTCGAGTCGCACCGACGCCACGCAATCTGAATTTTAATTTTAATTTTCGGGCAGACTGCAGTTGTTTATCTCCTTTGACTCAAAAAGGAGATGCGTTTCGCACTTTCCATTTCAGAAAACTAATTTCCCATCTCCCTCTTCTTCTTCCCCGATGCTCTCATTAACCATAATATCCAAAATTAGTATTTTTATGAAATTCTATTAAATTCACACGAATTTATATACACAAACATTATATTATATTAAAAGCGGTCCAAATTCGTATATTAATGGTTTGGTGTAGATAAGCACAACAAAATGGCACGAAATTGATTTCAAAAGTTAAAGTACACTAAACGGTGATAACATACATGAATATATTATTTATATATATAAAATACGGTTTAAAAATAAAGATTTGATTACTATAGATCGAATAGATATGTTTTCGTAAGAAATATAATTTTATTTAGAATATATACTATATATATTGAATTTATATAATTTATTTCAATATAAGAAAGTTGAAGGAATTATAATCTTAAAAAATAAAACGAGGGTAAAATCTTACGGGGAAAATAGTATGATTTATTAAGAATGTATATTACGAAAGTATGAAGATCAAAAGCAAAGAAACCACAAGGACAAAGAGTTAAAAATAATAAAAATACAATATTATAGAAATTTGTACATCATAGAGTAACCCAAGAATTGTTTCGGGCTAGTACACCGTACTGGTCGTCGAGTATTTTTTACAGGTTCCTGTACCTATTTTAGGCCGGAATCTATAAATTTAAGGGGTCGTTTGGATGGCAATAAATAAGTTGCTTTTTGGCTCATAAAAAGCAAAAGTTAAAAGGTTAATATGGATAAACAATATTTGCCAACTTTTAAAAGTCACTTTTCAACTTATTTCAAAGCAATTTTTTTTGCTTTTCGACTTACACAAGTCGATTTTTTATAAGAAAAAATTCAATAAAAATTAAATTTCAAAAAATTCCAAAAAACTTCAAATTTCAAAATTTCAATTTTCAGATTTCAAATTTCAAATTTTAAAATTTCAATATTCAAATCTCAAATTTCAAAATTTTAAAATTCAAAATTCCAATTTTAAAATTTCAAAATTCAAATTTCGTATTTTCAATTTTTAAAATTTCAATTATCAAAGATTCAGAATTTCAAAGATTCAAAATTTCAGATTATAAAATTTAAATTTCAAAATTTCGAATTTAAAATTTCAAAATTTCAAATTTCAAAATTCAAAATTCAAAATTCAAATTTTCAAATTTCAAACTACAAATTATAAAAATCAAAATTTCAATTCAAAATTTCAAATTTTCAAATTTCAAATTTTAAAATTTCAAAAATTCAAATTTCAAAAATTCATATTTCAAAATTTTCAAATTTCAAATATTCAAAATTCTAAATTTCAAAACTCAAAATTTCAAAATTCTAAATTTCAATTTTCAAAATTTCAAATACAAATTAAAATTTTCGAGTTTCAAAATTTTGAACTTTAAATTTCAATACTTTGATCTGAGAAATTTCGAATTTTTAAAATTCAAAATTTTCAAATTTTGAACATTAAAATTTTGAATTTTCAAAATTTGAAATTTGAAAATTTCAAATTCGAAATTTTACAATTTAAATTTTCAAAATTTCAAATTTGGACTTTTAAAACTTTTTTTTCAATTTTGACTTGTAAGTCAAAAGTTTTCCAAATATACTTTTTCACTTTTTAACTTTCTAAAAGCAAAAGGACATTTGAAATAAGCAAAAGTCCTATTGTTTTTTTTTTTGCCAAACGGGCCCTAAAGGTTTGTGCCCGCTTTCCTGAGTATGCTCGGACCGAGTGATGTGGTAGATTAGGCACCGAGCCTTTGCGGCAATGTGTGTTAGTACACGGGTATCGCATGCCTAAAACGGCAATATTTATAAGTTACAGCAGGCTTAATTTTGGTTTACGATTTGGTATAGAGCCGGCTTAGTTTTTGAATTTGGGGACGAAATTCATTTTAACGGGGAGAATCTAGTACCTTAAAAAATCAAATAGTATTCAATTTTAAGTTTTCAAATTTCAAAATTTAAAATTTCAATATTCAAATTTGAAATTTCAAAATTCAAATTTTCAAATTTCAATTTTCAAATTTCGATTTTCAAATTTCAAAATTCAAATTTCAAATTTTCAAATTTTAAAATTTCAAATATCAAAGATTCAAAATTTCAAATTTCAAATATTCAAAATTTCAGATTTCAAAATTTAAATTTCAAAATTTCGAATTTCAAATTTCAAAATTCAAATTTTCAAATTTCAAACTACAAATTATAAAAATCAAAATTTCAAATTTCAAAATTCAAATTTTAAAATTTCAAAAATTCAAAATTTTCAAAATTTCAAATTTCAAATTTCAAAATTCAGAATTTTCAAATTTCAAATATTTGAAATTCAAAATTTCAAAACTCAAAATTTCAAATTTCAAAATCTCAAATCAAAACTCAACTTTTCGAGTTTCAAAATTTTGAACTTTAAATTTCAAAACTTTGATCTTAGAAATTTCGAATTTTTAAAATTCAAAATTTTCAAAATTTGAACTCTAAAATTTTGAATTTTCAAAATTTGAAATTTGAAAATTTCAAATTCGAAATTTTACATTTTAAATTTTCAAAATTTCAAATTTTAACTTTTAAACTTTTTTTTTTCAATTTTGACTTGTAAGTCAAAAGTTTTCCAAATATACTTTTTCACTTTTTAACTTTCTAAAAGCAAAAGGACATTCGAAATAAGCAAAAGTCCTATTGTTTTATTGCCAAACGGGCCCTAAAGGTTCGTGCCCGCTTTCCTGAGTATGCTCGGACCGAGTGATGTGGTAGATTAGGCACCGAGCCTATGCGGCAATGTGTGTTAGTACATGGTATTGCATGCCTAAAACGGCAATATTTATAAGTTACAGCAGGCTTAATTTTGGTTTACTATTTGATATAGAGCCGGCTTAGTTTTTGAATTTGGGGACGAAATTCATTTTAATGGGGAGAATCTAATACCTTGAAAAATCAAATAGTATTCTAATTGAATAATAATAATAATATGATAGTATGAAAAATAGTGGAATTGATGGATTGATTAAATAAATTAAAAAGAAGGATGGGTAAAATGGTCATTTTTAAGACATTGGAATTTGGTGACGAAACTGGTGACATCGCAACCGTCTTGTTTTTCTGATTTGAACGATATATTTGTTTGTATCGCTTGGAGCTCGTTGAAGGTCATTAGACCGAAAACGTCGTCGAGTCGCACCGACGCCACGCAATCTGAATTTTAATTTTAATTTTCGGGCAGACTGCAGTTGTTTATCTCCTTTGACTCAAAAGGGAGATGCGTTTCCCACTTTCCATTTCAGAAAACTAATTTCCCATCTCCCTCTTCTTCTTCCCCGATGCTCTCATTAACCATAATATCCAAAATTAGTATTTTATGCGATTCTATTAATTCACACGAATTTATATACACAAACGTTATATTATATTAAAAGCGGTCCAAATTCGTATATTAATGGTTTGGTGTAGATAAGCACAACAAAATGGCACGAAATTGATTTCAAAAGTTAAAGTACACTAAACGGTGATAACATACATGAATATATTATTTATATATATAAAATACGGTTTAAAAATAAAGATTTGATTTCTATAGATCGAACACATATGTTTTCGTAAGAAATATAATTTTATTTAGAATATATACTATATATATTGAATTTATATAATTTATTTCAATATAAGAAAGTTGAAGGAATTATAATCTTAAAAAATAAAACGAGGGTAAAATCTTACGGGGAAAGTAGTATGGTTTATTAAGAATGTATATTACGTAAATATGAAGATCAAAAGCAAAGAAACCACAAGAACAAAGAGTAAAAAATAATAAAAATACAATATTATAGAAATTTGTACATCCTAGAGTAACCCAAGAATTGTTTCGTGCAAATACACCGTACTGGTCATGGAGTATTTTTTACAGGTTTCTGGACCTACTTTAGGCAGGAATCTATAAATTTAAGGGGTCGTTTGGATGGCAATAAATAAGTTGTTTTTTGGCTTATAAAAAGTAAAAGTTAAAAGGTCAATATGGATAAACAAAATCTACCATTTTTTAAAAGTCACTTTTCAACTTATTTCTAAAGCAATTTATTTTGCTTTTCGACTTACACAAGTCGATTTTTTATAAGAAAAAATTCAATAAAAATTACATTTCAAAAAATTCCAAAAAAATTGAAATTGCAATTTTCAGATTTCAAATTTCAAATTTTTAAATTTCAATATTCAAATTTGAAATTTCAAAATTTCAAAATTCAAAATTTAAATTTCAATTTTCAAATTTCGATTTTCAAATTTCAAAATTTCAAAATTCAAATTTCAAATTTTAAAATTTTAAAATTTCCAATATTAAAGATTCAAAATTTCAGATTTTAAAATTTAAATTTCAAAATTTCGAATTTCAAAATTCAAATTTCAAAATTCAAATTTTCAAATTTCAAACTACAAATTATAAAAATCAAAATTTCAAATTTCAAATTTTAAAATTTCAAAAATTCAAAATTTTCAAAAATTCAAATTTCAAATTTCAAAATTTCAAATTTCAAAAATTCCAAATTTCAAATATTCAAAATTCAAAATTTCAAAACTCAAAATTTCAAAATTCAAAATTTCAAATCTCAAAATTTCTAATCAAAATTCAAATTTTCGAGTTTCAAAATTTTGAACTTTAAATTTCAAAACTTTGATCTTAGAAATTTCGAATTTTTAAAATTCAAAATTTTCAAAATTTGAACTTTAAAATTTTGAATTTTCAAAATTTGAAATTTGAAAATTTCAAATTCGAAATTTTACATTTTAAATTTTCAAATTTTCAAATTTGAACTTTTAAACTTCTTTTTTTCAATTTTTACTTGTAAGTCAAAAGTTTTCCAAATATACTTTTTCACTTTTTAACTTTCTAAAAGCAAAAGGACATTTGAAATAAGCAAAAGTCCTATTATTTTTTTTTGCCAAACGGGCCCTATAGGTTCGTGCCCGCTTTCCTGAGTATGCTCGGACCGAGTGATGTGGTAGATTAGGCACCGAGCCTATGCGGCAATGTGTGTTAGTACATGGGTATCGCATGTCTGAAACGGCAATATTTATAAGTTACAGCAGGCTTAATTTTGGTTTACGATTTGGTATAGGGCCGGCTTAGTTTTTGAATTTGGGGACGAAATTCATTTTAACGGGGAGAATCTAATACCTTGAAAAATCAAATAGTATTCTAATTGAATAATAATAATAATATGATAGTATGAAAAATAGTGGAATCGATGGATTGATTAAATAAATTAAAAAGAAGGATGGGTACAATGGTCATTTTTAAGACATTGGAATTTGGTGACGAAACTGGCGCCATCGCAACCGTCTCGTTTTTCTGATTTGAACGATATATTTGTTTGTATCGCTTGGAGCTCGTATGAAGGTCATTAGATCGAAAACGTCGTCGAGTCGCACCCACGCCACGCAATCTGAATTCGAATTTTAATTTTCGGGCAGACTGAAGTTGTTTATCTCCTTTGACTCAAAAAGGAGATGCGTTTCCCACTTTACATTTCAGAAAACTAGTTTCCCATCTCCAACTTCTTCTTCCCCGATGCTCTCATTAACCATAATATCCTAAATTAGCATTTTTATGCAATTCTATTAAATTCAAACGAATTTATATACACAAACATTATATTATATTAAAAGCGATCCAAATTCGTATATTAATGGTTTGGTGTAGATAAGCAAAACAAAATGGCACGAAATTGATTTCAAAAGTTAAAGTACACTAAACGGTGATAACATACATGAATATATTATTTATATATATATATCATATGTTTTCGTAAGAAATATAATTTTATTTAGAATATATACTATATATATTGAATTTATATAATTTATTTCAATATAAGAAAGTAGAAGGAATTATAATCTTAAAAAATAAAACGAGGGTAAAATCTTACGGGGAAAATAGTATGGTTTATTAAGAATGTATATTACGAAAGTATGAAGATCAAAAGCAAAGAAACCACAAGGAAAAAGAGTTAAAAATAATAAAAATACAATATTATAGAAATTTGTACATCCTAGAGTAACCCAAGAATTGTTTCGGGCTAGTACGCCGTACTGGTCGTCGAGTATTTTTTACAGGTTCCTGGACTTATTTTAGGCCGGAAACTATAAATTTAAGGGGTCGTTTGGATGGCAATAACTAAGTTGCTTTTTGGCTTATAAAAAGCAAAAGTTAAAAGGTCAATATGGATAAACAAAATTTACCATTTTTTAAAAGTCACTTTTCAACTTATTTCAAAAGCAATTTTTTTTGCTTTTCGACCTATACAGGTCGATTTTTTATAAGAAAAAATTCAATAAAAATTACGTTTCAAAAAATTCCAAAAAAATTGAAATTTCAAAATTTCAAATTTCAAAATTTCAATTTTCAGATTTCAAAATTTAAAATTTCAATATTCAAATTTGAAATTTCAAAATTTCAAAATTCAAATTTCAAATTTTAAAATTTTAAAATTTCAAATATCAGAGGTTCAAAATTTCAAATTTCAAAGATTCAAAATTTTAGATTTCAAAATTTAAATTCCAAAATTCCGAATTTCCAATTTCAAAATTTCAAAATTCAAACTTTCAAATTTCAAACTACAAATTATAAAAATCAAAATTTCAATTCAAAATTTCAAAATTCAAATTTTAAATTTTCAAAAATTCAAAATTTTCAAAAATTCAAATTTCAAATTTCAAAAATTCAAATTTCAAAATTCAACATTTTCAAATTTCAAATATTCAAAATTCAAAATTTCAAAACTCAAAATTTCAAATTCAAAATTTCAAATCAAAATTCAAATTTTCGAGTTTCAAAATTTTGAACTTTAAATTTCAAAACTTTGATCTTAGAAATTTCTAATTTTTAGAATTCAAAATTATCAAATTTTGAACTTTAAAATTTTGAATTTTCAAAATTTGAAATTTGAAAATTTCAAATTCGAAATTTTACATTTTAAATTTTCAAAATTTATAATTTGAAATTTTAAACTTTTTTTTTTCAATTTTGGCTTATAAGTCAATAGTTTTCCAAATATACTTTTTCACTTTTTAACTTTCTAAAAGCAAAAGGACATTTAAAATAAGCAAAAGTCCTATTGTTTTTTTTGCCAAACGGGCCATAAAGGTTCGTGCCCGCTTTCCTAAGTATGCTCGGACCAAGTGATGTGGTAGATTAGGCACCGAGCCTATGCGGCAATGTGTGTTAGTACATGGGTATCGCATGCCTAAAACGACAATATTTATAAGTTACAGCAGGCTTAATTTTGGTTTACGATTTGGTATAGAGCCAGCTTAGTTTTTGAATTTGGGGACGAAATTCATTTTAACGGGGAGAATCTAATACCTTGAAAAATCAAATAGTATTCTAATTGAATAATAATAATAATATAATAGTATGAAAAATAGTGGAATCGATGGATTGATTAAATAAATTAAAAGAAGGATGGGTAAAATGGTCATCTTTAAGACATTGTAATTTGGTGACGAAACTGGCGCCATCGCAACCGTCTCGTTTTTCTGATTTGAACGATATATTTGTTTGTATCGCTTGGAGCTCGTATGAAGGTCATTAAACCGAAAACGTCATCGAGTTGCACCGACACCACGCAATCTGAATTTTAATTTTAATTTTCGGGCAGACTGCAGTTGTTTATCTCCTTTGACTCAAAAAGGAGATGCGTTTCCCACTTTCCATTTCAGAAAACTAATTTCCCATCTCCCTCTTCTTCTTCCCCAATGCTCTCATTAACCATAATATCCAAAATTAGTATTTTTATGCAATTCTATTAAATTCACACGAATTTATATACACAAACATTATATTATATTAAAAGCGGTTCAAATTCGTATATTAATGGTTTGGTGTAGATATGCACAACAAAATGGCACGAAATTGATTTCAAAAGTTAAAGTACACTAAACGGTGATAACATACATGAATATATTATTTATATATATATATCATATGTTTTCGTAAGAAATATAATTTTATTTAGAATATATACTATATATATTGAATTTATATAATTTATTTCAATATAAGAAAGTAGAAGGAATTATAATCTTAAAAAATAAAACGAGGGTAAAATCTTACGGGGAAAATAGTATGGTTTATTAAGAATGTATATTACGAAAGTATGAAGATCAAAAGCAAAGAAACCACAAGGAAAAAGAGTTAAAAATAATAAAAATACAATATTATAGAAATTTGTACATCCTAGAGTAACCCAAGAATTGTTTCGGGCTAGTACGCCGTACTGGTCGTCGAGTATTTTTTACAGGTTCCTGGACTTATTTTAGGCCGGAAACTATAAATTTAAGGGGTCGTTTGGATGGCAATAACTAAGTTGCTTTTTGGCTTATAAAAAGCAAAAGTTAAAAGGTCAATATGGATAAACAAAATTTACCATTTTTTAAAAGTCACTTTTCAACTTATTTCAAAAGCAATTTTTTTTGCTTTTCGACCTATACAGGTCGATTTTTTATAAGAAAAAATTCAATAAAAATTACGTTTCAAAAAATTCCAAAAAAATTGAAATTTCAAAATTTCAAATTTCAAAATTTCAATTTTCAGATTTCAAAATTTAAAATTTCAATATTCAAATTTGAAATTTCAAAATTTCAAAATTCAAATTTCAAATTTTAAAATTTTAAAATTTCAAATATCAGAGATTCAAAATTTCAAATTTCAAAGATTCAAAATTTTAGATTTCAAAATTTAAATTCCAAAATTCCGAATTTCCAATTTCAAAATTTCAAAATTCAAACTTTCAAATTTCAAACTACAAATTATAAAAATCAAAATTTCAATTCAAAATTTCAAAATTCAAATTTTAAATTTTCAAAAATTCAAAATTTTCAAAAATTCAAATTTCAAATTTCAAAAATTCAAATTTCAAAATTCAACATTTTCAAATTTCAAATATTCAAAATTCAAAATTTCAAAACTCAAAATTTCAAATTCAAAATTTCAAATCAAAATTCAAATTTTCGAGTTTCAAAATTTTGAACTTTAAATTTCAAAACTTTGATCTTAGAAATTTCTAATTTTTAGAATTCAAAATTATCAAATTTTGAACTTTAAAATTTTGAATTTTCAAAATTTGAAATTTGAAAATTTCAAATTCGAAATTTTACATTTTACATTTTGAATTTTCAAAATTTATAATTTGAAATTTTAAACTTTTTTTTTTCAATTTTGACTTGTAAGTCAATAGTTTTCCAAATATACTTTTTCACTTTTTAACTTTCTAAAAGCAAAAGGACATTTGAAATAAGCAAAAGTCCTATTGTTTTTTTTGCCAAACGGGCCCTAAAGGTTCGTGTCCGCTTTCCTAAGTATGCTCGGACCGAGTGATGTGGTAGATTAGGCAGCGAGCCTACGCGGAAATGTGTGTTAGTACATGGGTATCGCATGCCTAAAACGACAATATTTATAAGTTACAGCAGGCTTAATTTTGGTTTACGATTTGGTATAGAGCCGGCTTAGTTTTTGAATTTGGGGACGAAATTCATTTTAACGGGGTGAATCTAATACCTTGAAAAATCAAATAGTATTCTAATTGAATAATAATAATAATATGATAGTATGAAAAATAGTGGAATCGATGGATTGATTAAATAAATTAAAAGAAGGATGGGTAAAATGGTCATCTTTAAGACATTGGAATTTGGTGACGAAACTGGCGCCATCGCAACCGTCTCGTTTTTCTGATTTGAACGATATATTTGTTTGGATCGCTTGGAGATCGTATGAAGGTCATTAAACCGAAAACGTCATCGAGTCGCACCGACACCACGCAATCTGAATTTTTATTTTTATTTTCGGGCAGACTGCAGTTGTTTATGTCCTTTGACTCAAAAAGGAGATGCGTTTCCCACTTTCCATTTCATAAAACTAATTTCCCATCTCCCACTTCTTCTTCCCCGATGCTCTCATTAACCATAATATCCAAAATTAGTATTTTTATGCAATTCTATTAAATTCACACGAATTTATATACACAAACATTATATTATATTAAAAGCGGTCCAAATTCGTATATTAAAGGTTTGGTGTAGATAAGCACAACAAAATGGCACGAAATTGATTTCAAAAGTTAAAGTACACTAAACGGTGATAACATACATGAATATATTATTTATATATATAAAATACGGTTTAAAAATAAAGATTTGATTTCTATAGATCGAATAGATATGTTTTCGTAAGAAATATAATTTTATTTAGAATATATACTATATATATTGAATTTATATAATTTATTTCAATATAAGAAAGTTGAAGGAATTATAATCTTAAAAAATAAAACGAGGGTAAAATCTTACGGGGAAAATAGTATGGTTTATTAAGAATGTATATTACGAAAGTATGAAGATCAAAAGCAAAAAAACCACAAGGAAAAAGAGTTAAAAATAATAAAAATACAATATTATAGAAATTTGTACATCCTAGAGTAACCCAAGAATTGTTTCGGGCTAGTACACCGTACTGGTCGTCGAGTATTTTTTACAGGTTTCTGGACCTATTTTAGGCCGGAATCTATAAATTTAAGGGGTCGTTTGGATGGCAATAAATAAGTTGTTTTTTGGCTTATAAAAAGCAAAAGTTAAAAGGTCAATATGGATAAACAATTTCTGAAAACTTTTAAAAGTCACTTTTCAACTTATTTCAAAAGCAATTTTTTTTGCTTTTCAACTTACACGCGTCGATTTTTTATAAGAAAAAATTCAATAAAAATTAAATTTCAAAAAATTCCAAAAAAAATCAAATTTCAAAATTTCAATTTTCAGATTTCAAATTTCAAATTTTAAAATTTCAATATTCAAATCTCAAATTTCAAATTTCAACATTCAAAATTTAAAATTTCAATTTTCAAATTTCAAAATTCAAATTTCATATTTTCAATTTTTAAAATTTCAAATATCAATGATTCAAAATTTCAAATATTCAAAATTTCAAACTTTCAAACTACAAATTATAAAAATCAAAATTTCAATTCAAAATTTCAAATTTTAAAATTTCAAAAATTCAAATTTCAAATTTCAAATATTCAAAATTCAAAATTTCAAAACTCAAAATTTCAAAATTCAAAATTTCAAATACAAACTCAAAATTTCGAGTTTTAAAATTTGAAATTTCAAAATTTTGAACTTTAAATTTCAAAACTTTGATCTAAGAAATTTTGAATTTTTAAAATTCAAAATTTTCAAATTTTGAACATTAAAATTTTGAATTTTCAAAATTTGAAATTCGAAATTTAACAATTTAAATTTTCAAAATTTCAAATTTGGACTTTAAACTTTTTTTTCAATTTTGACTTGTAAGTCAAAAGTTTTCCAAATATACTTTTTCACTTTTTAACTTTCTAAAAGCAAAGAGACATTTGTAATAAGCAAAAGTCCTATTGTTTTTTTTTTGCCAAACGGACCCTAAAGGTTTGTGCCCGCTTTCCTGAGTATGCTCGGACCGAGTGATGTGGTAGATTAGGCACCGAGCCTTTGCGGCAATGTGTGTTAGTACACGAGTATCGCATGCCTAAAACGGCAATATTTATAAGTTACAGCAGGCTTAATTTTGGTTTACGATTTGGTATAGAGCCGGCTTAGTTTTTGAATTTGGGGACGAAATTCATTTTAACGGGGAGAAACTAGTACCTTAAAAAATCAAATAGTATTCAATTTTCAGATTTCAAATTTCAAATTTTAAAATTTCAATATTCAAATTTGAAATTTCAAAATTTAAATTTTCAAATTTCAATTTTCAAATTTCGATTTTCAAATTTCAAAATTCAAATTTCAAATTTTAAAATTTCAAATATCAAAGATTCAAAATTTCAAATTTCAAAGATTCAAAAATTCAGATTTCAAAATTTAAATTTCAAAATTTCGAATTTCAAATTTCAAAATTCAAATTTTCAAATTTCAAACTACAAATTATAAAAATCAAAATTTCAATTCAAAATTTCAAATTTTAAATTTCAAAATTCAAATTTTAAAATTTCAAAAATTCAAAATTTTCAAAATTTCAAATTTCAAATTTCAAAATTTCATATTTCAAATTTCAAAAATTCAAATTTCAAATTTCAAATATTCAAAATTCAAAATTTCAAAACTCAAAATTTCAAAATTCAAAATTTCAAATTTCAAAATCTCAAATCAAAATTTAAATTTTCGAGTTTCAAAATTTTGAACTTTAAATTTCAAAACTTTGATCTTAGAAATTTCGAATTTTTAAAATTCAAAATTTTCAAAATTTGAACTTTAAAATTTTGAATTTTCAAAATTTGAAATTTGAAATTTTCAAATTCGAAATTTTACATTTTAAATTTCCAAAATTTCAAATTTGAACTTTTAAACTTTTTTTTTTCAATTTTGACTTATAAGTCAAAAGTTTTCCAAATATAATTTTTCACTTTTTAACTTTCTAAAAGCAAAAGGACATTCGAAATAAGCAAAAGTCCTATTGGTTTTTTTTGCCAAACGGGCCCTAAAGGTTCGTGCCCGCTTTCCTGAGTATGCTCGGACCGAGTGATGTGGTAGATTAGGCACCGAGCCTATGCGGCAATGTGTGTTAGTACATGGTATCGCATGCCTAAAACGGCAATATTTATAAGTTACAGCAGACTTAATTTTGGTTTACGATTTGGTATAGAGCCGGCTTAGTTTTTGAATTTGGGGACGAAATTCATTTTAAAGGGGAGAATCTAATACCTTGAAAAATCAAATAGTATTCTAATTGAATAATAATAATAATATGATAGCATGAAAAATAGTGGAATCTATGGATTGATTAAATAAATTAAAAAGAAGGATGGGTAAAATGGTCATTTTTAGGACATTGGAATTTGGTGACGAAACTGGCGCCATCGCAACCATCTCTTTTTTCTGATTTGAACGATATATTTGTTTGTATCGCTTGGAGCTCGTATGAAGATCATTAGACCGAAAACGTCGTCGAGTCGCACCGATGCCACGCAATCTGAATTCGAATTTTAATTTTCGGGCAGACTGCAGTTGTTTATTTCCTTTGACTCAAAAAGGAGATGCGTTTCCCACTTTACATTTCAGAAACTAATTTCCCATCTCCCTCTTCTTCTTCCCCGATGCTCTCATTAACCATAATATCCAAAATTAGTATTTTTATGCAATTCTATTAAATTCACACGAATTTATAAACACAAACATTATATTATATTAAAAGCGGTCCAAATTCGTATATTAATGGTTTGGTGTAGATATGCACAACAAAATGGCACGAAATTGATTTCAAAAGTTAAAGTACACTAAACGGTGATAACATACATGAATATATTATTTATATATATATCATATGTTTTCGTAAGAAATATAATTTTATTTAGAATATATACTATATATATTGAATTTATATAATTTATTTCAATATAAGAAAGTTGAAGGAATTATAATCTTAAAAAATAAAACGAGGGTAAAATCTTACGGGGAAAATAGTATGGTTTATTAAGAATGTATATTACGAAAGTATGAAGATCAAAAGCAAAGAAACCACAAGGAAAAAGAGTTAAAAATAATAAAAATACAATATTATAGAAATTTGTACATCCTAGAGTAACCCAAGAATTGTTTCGGGCTAGTACGCCGTACTGGTCGTCGAGTATTTTTTACAGGTTCTTGGACCTATTTTAGGTCGGAAACTATAAATTTAAGGGGTCGTTTGGATGGCAATAACTAAGTTGCTTTTTGGCTTATAAAAAGCAAAAGTTAAAAGGTCAATATGGATAAACAAAATCTACCATTTTTTAAAAGTCACTTTTCAACTTATTTCAAAAGCAATTTTTTTTGCTTTTCGACCTACACAGGTCGATTTTTTATAAGAAAAAATTCAATAAAAATTACGTTTCAAAAAATTCCAAAAAAATTGAAATTTCAAAATTTCAAATTTCAAAATTTCAATTTTCAGATTTCAAAATTTAAAATTTCAATATTCAAATTTGAAATTTCAAATTTTCAAAATTCAAATTTCAAATTTTAAAATTTTAAAGTTTCAAATATCAGAGATTCAAAATTTCAAATTTCAAAGATTCAAAATTTTAGATTTCAAAATTTAAATTTCAAAATTCCGTATTTCCAATTTCAAAATTTCAAAATTCAAACTTTCAAATTTCAAACTACAAATTATAAAAATCAAAATTTCAATTCAAAATTTCAAAATTCAAATTTTAAAATTTCAAAAATTCAAAATTTTCAAAAATTCAAATTTCAAATTTCAAAAATTCAAATTTCAAAATTCAACATTTTCAAATTTCAAATATTCAAAATTCAAAATTTCAAAACTCAAAATTTCAAATTCAAAATTTCAAATCAAAATTCAAATTTTCGAGTTTCAAAATTTTGAACTTAAATTTCAAAACTTTGATCTTAGAAATTTCGAATTTTTAGAATTCAAAATTATCAAATTTTGAACTTTAAAATTTTGAATTTTCAAAATTTGAAATTTGAAAATTTCAAATTCGAAATTTTACATTTTACATTTTAAATTTTCAAAATTTATAATTTGAAATTTTAAACTTTTTTTTTTCAATTTTGACTTGTAAGTCAATAGTTTTCCAAATATACTTTTTCACTTTTTAACTTTCTAAAAGCAAAAGGATATTTGAAATAAGCAAAAGTCCTATTGTTTTTTTTGCCAAACGGGCCCTAAAGGTTCGTGCCCGCTTTCCTAAGTATGCTCGGACCGAGTGATGTGGTAGATTAGGCACCGAGCCTACGCGGCAATGTGTGTTAGTACATGGGTATCGCATGCCTAAAACGACAATATTTATAAGTTACAGCAGGCTTAATTTTGGTTTACGATTTGGTATAGAGTCGGCTTAGTTTTTGAATTTGGGGACGAAATTCATTTTAACGGGGTGAATCTAATACCTTGAAAAATCAAATAGTATTCTAATTGAATAATAATAATAATATGATAGTATGAAAAATAGTGGAATCGATGGATTGATTAAATAAATTAAAAGAAGGATGGGTAAAATGGTCATCTTTAAGACATTGGAATTTGGTGACGAAACTGGCGCCATCGCAACCGTCTCGTTTTTCTGATTTGAACGATATATTTGTTTGGATCGCTTGGAGATCGTATGAAGGTCATTAAACCGAAAACGTCATCGAGTCGCACGGACACCACGCAATCTGAATTTTAATTTTAATTTTCGGGCAGACTGCAGTTGTTTATCTCCTTTGACTCAAAAAGGAGATGCGTTTTCCACTTTCCATTTCAGAAAACTAATTTCCCATCTCCCTCTTCTTCTTCCCCAATGCTCTCATTAACCATAATATCCAAAATTAGTATTTTTATGCAATTCTATTAAATTCACACGAATTTATATACACAAACATTATATTATATTAAAAGCGGTTCAAATTCGTATATTAATGGTTTGGTGTAGATATGCACAACAAAATGGCACGAAATTGATTTCAAAAGTTAAAGTACACTAAACGGTGATAACATACATGAATATATTATTTATATATATATATCATATGTTTTCGTAAGAAATATAATTTTATTTAGAATATATACTATATATATTGAATTTATATAATTTATTTCAATATAAGAAAGTAGAAGGAATTATAATCTTAAAAAATAAAACGAGGGTAAAATCTTACGGGGAAAATAGTATGGTTTATTAAGAATGTATATTACGAAAGTATGAAGATCAAAAGCAAAGAAACCACAAGGAAAAAGAGTTAAAAATAATAAAAATACAATATTATAGAAATTTGTACATCCTAGAGTAACCCAAGAATTGTTTCGGGCTAGTACGCCGTACTGGTCGTCGAGTATTTTTTACAGGTTCCTGGACTTATTTTAGGCCGGAAACTATAAATTTAAGGGGTCGTTTGGATGGCAATAACTAAGTTGCTTTTTGGCTTATAAAAAGCAAAAGTTAAAAGGTCAATATGGATAAACAAAATTTACCATTTTTTAAAAGTCACTTTTCAACTTATTTCAAAAGCAATTTTTTTTGCTTTTCGACCTATACAGGTCGATTTTTTATAAGAAAAAATTCAATAAAAATTACGTTTCAAAAAATTCCAAAAAAATTGAAATTTCAAAATTTCAAATTTCAAAATTTCAATTTTCAGATTTCAAAATTTAAAATTTCAATATTCAAATTTGAAATTTCAAAATTTCAAAATTCAAATTTCAAATTTTAAAATTTTAAAATTTCAAATATCAGAGATTCAAAATTTCAAATTTCAAAGATTCAAAATTTTAGATTTCAAAATTTAAATTCCAAAATTCCGAATTTCCAATTTCAAAATTTCAAAATTCAAACTTTCAAATTTCAAACTACAAATTATAAAAATCAAAATTTCAATTCAAAATTTCAAAATTCAAATTTTAAATTTTCAAAAATTCAAAATTTTCAAAAATTCAAATTTCAAATTTCAAAAATTCAAATTTCAAAATTCAACATTTTCAAATTTCAAATATTCAAAATTCAAAATTTCAAAACTCAAAATTTCAAATTCAAAATTTCAAATCAAAATTCAAATTTTCGAGTTTCAAAATTTTGAACTTTAAATTTCAAAACTTTGATCTTAGAAATTTCTAATTTTTAGAATTCAAAATTATCAAATTTTGAACTTTAAAATTTTGAATTTTCAAAATTTAAAATTTGAAAATTTCAAATTCGAAATTTTACATTTTACATTTTAAATTTTCAAAATTTATAATTTGAAATTTTAAACTTTTTTTTTTCAATTTTGACTTGTAAGTCAATAGTTTTCCAAATATACTTTTTCACTTTTTAACTTTCTAAAAGCAAAAGGACATTTGAAATAAGCAAAAGTCCTATTGTTTTTTTTGCCAAACGGGCCCTAAAGGTTCGTGCCCGCTTTCCTAAGTATGCTCGGACCGAGTGATGTGGTAGATTAGGCAGCGAGCCTACGCGGAAATGTGTGTTAGTACATGGGTATCGCATGCCTAAAACGACAATATTTATAAGTTACAGCAGGCTTAATTTTGGTTTACGATTTGGTATAGAGCCGGCTTAGTTTTTGAATTTGGGGACGAAATTCATTTTAACGGGGTGAATCTAATACCTTGAAAAATCAAATAGTATTCTAATTGAATAATAATAATAATAATATGATAGTATGAAAAATAGTGGAATCGATGGATTGATTAAATAAATTAAAAGAAGGATGGGTAAAATGGTCATCTTTAAGACATTGGAATTTGGTGACGAAACTGGCGCCATCGCAACCGTCTCGTTTTTCTGATTTGAACGATATATTTGTTTGGATCGCTTGGAGATCGTATGAAGGTCATTAAACCGAAAACGTCATCGAGTCGCACCGACACCACGCAATCTGAATTTTTATTTTTATTTTCGGGCAGACTGCAGTTGTTTATGTCCTTTGACTCAAAAAGGAGATGCGTTTCCCACTTTCCATTTCAGAAAACTAATTTCCCATCTCCCTCTTCTTCTTCCCCGATGCTCTCATTAACCATAATATCCAAAATTAGTATTTTTATGCAATTCTATTA
The DNA here is from genome assembly GCA_030737815.1 of Allium fistulosum. NCBI lineage: Eukaryota > Viridiplantae > Streptophyta > Magnoliopsida > Asparagales > Amaryllidaceae > Allium > Allium fistulosum. Next base: position 706,479,667 of record CM060905.1, read on the forward strand.
AATTCACACGAATTTATATACACAAATATTATATTATATTAAAAGCGGTCCAAATTCGTATATTAAAGGTTTGGTGTAGATAAGCACAACAAAATGGCACGAAATTGATTTCAAAAGTTAAAGTACACTAAACGGTGATAACATACATGAATATATTATTTATATATATAAAATACGGTTTAAAAATAAAGATTTGATTTCTATAGATCGAATAGATATGTTTTCGTAAGAAATATAATTTTATTTAGAATATATACTATATATATTTAATTTATATAATTTATTTCAATATAAGAAAGTTGAAGGAATTATAATCTTAAAAAATAAAACGAGGGTAAAATCTTACGGGGAAAATAGTATGGTTTATTAAGAATGTATATTACGAAAGTATGAAGATCAAAAGCAAAAAAACCACAAGGAAAAAGAGTTAAAAATAATAAAAATACAATATTATAGAAATTTGTACATCCTAGAGTAACCCAAGAATTGTTTCGGGCTAGTACACCGTACTGGTCGTCGAGTATTTTTTACAGGTTTCTGGACCTATTTTAGGCCGGAATCTATAAATTTAAGGGGTCGTTTGGATGGCAATAAATAAGTTGTTTTTTGGCTTATAAAAAGCAAAAGTTAAAAGGTCAATATGGATAAACAATTTCTGAAAACTTTTAAAAGTCACTTTTCAACTTATTTCAAAAGCAATTTTTTTTGCTTTTCAACTTACACGCGTCGATTTTTTATAAGAAAAAATTCAATAAAAATTAAATTTCAAAAAATTCCAAAAAAAATCAAATTTCAAAATTTCAATTTTCAGATTTCAAATTTCAAATTTTAAAATTTCAATATTCAAATCTCAAATTTCAAATTTCAACATTCAAAATTTAAAATTTCAATTTTCAAATTTCAAAATTCAAATTTCATATTTTCAATTTTTAAAATTTCAAATATCAATGATTCAAAATTTCAAATATTCAAAATTTCAAACTTTCAAACTACAAATTATAAAAATCAAAATTTCAATTCAAAATTTCAAATTTTAAAATTTCAAAAATTCAAATTTCAAATTTCAAATATTCAAAATTCAAAATTTCAAAACTCAAAATTTCAAAATTCAAAATTTCAAATACAAACTCAAAATTTCGAGTTTTAAAATTTGAAATTTCAAAATTTTGAACTTTAAATTTCAAAACTTTGATCTAAGAAATTTTGAATTTTTAAAATTCAAAATTTTCAAATTTTGAACATTAAAATTTTGAATTTTCAAAATTTGAAATTCGAAATTTAACAATTTAAATTTTCAAAATTTCAAATTTGGACTTTAAACTTTTTTTTCAATTTTGACTTGTAAGTCAAAAGTTTTCCAAATATACTTTTTCACTTTTTAACTTTCTAAAAGCAAAGGGACATTTGAAATAAGCAAAAGTCCTATTGTTTTTTTTTTGCCAAACGGACCCTAAAGGTTTGTGCCCGCTTTCCTGAGTATGCTCGGACCGAGTGATGTGGTAGATTAGGCACCGAGCCTTTGCGGCAATGTGTGTTAGTACACGAGTATCGCATGCCTAAAACGGCAATATTTATAAGTTACAGCAGGCTTAATTTTGGTTTACGATTTGGTATAGAGCCGGCTTAGTTTTTGAATTTGGGGACGAAATTCATTTTAACGGGGAGAAACTAGTACCTTAAAAAATCAAATAGTATTCAATTTTCAGATTTCAAATTTCAAATTTTAAAATTTCAATATTCAAATTTGAAATTTCAAAATTTAAATTTTCAAATTTCAATTTTCAAATTTCGATTTTCAAATTTCAAAATTCAAATTTCAAATTTTAAAATTTTAAAATTTCAAATATCAAAGATTCAAAATTTCAAATTTCAAAGATTCAAAAATTCAGATTTCAAAATTTCGAATTTCAAATTTCAAAATTCAAATTTTCAAATTTCAAACTACAAATTATAAAAATCAAAATTTCAATTCAAAATTTCAAATTTTAAATTTCAAAATTCAAATTTTAAAATTTCAAAAATTCAAAATTTTCAAAATTTCAAATTTCAAATTTCAAAATTTCATATTTCAAATTTCAAAAATTCAAATTTCAAATTTCAAATATTCAAAATTCAAAATTTCAAAACTCAAAATTTCAAAATTCAAAATTTCAAATTTCAAAATCTCAAATCAAAATTTAAATTTTCGAGTTTCAAAATTTTGAACTTTAAATTTCAAAACTTTGATCTTAGAAATTTCGAATTTTTAAAATTCAAAATTTTCAAAATTTGAACTTTAAAATTTTGAATTTTCAAAATTTGAAATTTGAAATTTTCAAATTCGAAATTTTACATTTTAAATTTTCAAAATTTCAAATTTGAACTTTTAAACTTTTTTTTTTCAATTTTGACTTATAAGTCAAAAGTTTTCCAAATATAATTTTTCACTTTTTAACTTTCTAAAAGCAAAAGGACATTCGAAATAAGCAAAAGTCCTATTGTTTTTTTTTGCCAAACGGGCCCTAAAGGTTCGTGCCCGCTTTCCTGAGTATGCTCGGACCGAGTGATGTGGTAGATTAGGCACCGAGCCTATGCGGCAATGTGTGTTAGTACATGGTATCGCATGCCTAAAACGGCAATATTTATAAGTTACAGCAGACTTAATTTTGGTTTACGATTTGGTATAGAGCCGGCTTAGTTTTTGAATTTGGGGACGAAATTCATTTTAACGGGGAGAATCTAATACCTTGAAAAATCAAATAGTATTCTAATTGAATAATAATAATAATATGATAGCATGAAAAATAGTGGAATCTATGGATTGATTAAATAAATTAAAAAGAAGGATGGGTAAAATGGTCATTTTTAGGACATTGGAATTTGGTGACGAAACTGGCGCCATCGCAACCATCTCTTTTTTCTGATTTGAACGATATATTTGTTTGTATCGCGTGGAGCTCGTATGAAGGTCATTAGACCGAAAACGTCGTCGAGTCGCACCGATGCCACGCAATCTGAATTCGAATTTTAATTTTCGGGCAGACTGCAGTTGTTTATTTCCTTTGACTCAAAAAGGAGATGCGTTTCCCACTTTACATTTCAGAAACTAATTTCCCATCTCCCTCTTCTTCTTCCCCGATGCTCTCATTAACCATAATATCCAAAATTAGTATTTTTATGCAATTCTATTAAATTCACACGAATTTATAAACACAAACATTATATTATATTAAAAGCGGTCCAAATTCGTATATTAATGGTTTGGTGTAGATATGCACAACAAAATGGCACGAAATTGATTTCAAAAGTTAAAGTACACTAAACGGTGATAACATACATGAATATATTATTTATATATATATCATATGTTTTCGTAAGAAATATAATTTTATTTAGAATATATACTATATATATTGAATTTATATAATTTATTTCAATATAAGAAAGTTGAAGGAATTATAATCTTAAAAAATAAAACGAGGGTAAAATCTTACGGGGAAAATAGTATGGTTTATTAAGAATGTATATTACGAAAGTATGAAGATCAAAAGCAAAGAAACCACAAGGAAAAAGAGTTAAAAATAATAAAAATACAATATTATAGAAATTTGTACATCCTAGAGTAACCCAAGAATTGTTTCGGGCTAGTACGCCGTACTGGTCGTCGAGTATTTTTTACAGGTTCTTGGACCTATTTTAGGCCGGAAACTATAAATTTAAGGGTCGTTTGGATGGCAATAACTAAGTTGCTTTTTGGCTTATAAAAAGCAAAAGTTAAAAGGTCAATATGGATAAACAAAATCTACCATTTTTTAAAAGTCACTTTTCAACTTATTTCAAAAGCAATTTTTTTTGCTTTTCGACCTACACAGGTCGATTTTTTATAAGAAAAAATTCAATAAAAATTACGTTTCAAAAAATTCCAAAAAAATTGAAATTTCAAAATTTCAAATTTCAAAATTTCAATTTTCAGATTTCAATATTCAAATTTGAAATTTCAAATTTTCAAAATTCAAATTTCAAATTTTAAAATTTTAAAGTTTCAAATATCAGAGATTCAAAATTTCAAATTTCAAAGATTCAAAATTTTAGATTTCAAAATTTAAATTTCAAAATTCCGTATTTCCAATTTCAAAATTTCAAAATTTCAAAATTCAAACTTTCAAATTTCAAACTACAAATTATAAAAATCAAAATTTCAATTCAAAATTTCAAAATTCAAATTTTAAAATTTCAAAAATTCAAAATTTTCAAAAATTCAAATTTCAAATTTCAAAAATTCAAATTTCAAAATTCAACATTTTCAAATTTCAAATATTCAAAATTCAAAATTTCAAAACTCAAAATTTCAAATTCAAAATTTCAAATCAAAATTCAAATTTTCGAGTTTCAAAATTTTGAACTTAAATTTCAAAACTTTGATCTTAGAAATTTCGAATTTTTAGAATTCAAAATTATCAAATTTTGAACTTTAAAATTTTGAATTTTCAAAATTTGAAATTTGAAAATTTCAAATTCGAAATTTTACATTTTACATTTTAAATTTTCAAAATTTATAATTTGAAATTTTAAACTTTTTTTTTTCAATTTTGACTTGTAAGTCAATAGTTTTCCAAATATACTTTTTCACTTTTTAACTTTCTAAAAGCAAAAGGATATTTGAAATAAGCAAAAGTCCTATTGTTTTTTTTGCCAAACGGGCCCTAAAGGTTCGTGCCCGCTTTCCTAAGTATGCTCGGACCGAGTGATGTGGTAGATTAGGCACCGAGCCTACGCGGCAATGTGTGTTAGTACATGGGTATCGCATGCCTAAAACGACAATATTTATAAGTTACAGCAGGCTTAATTTTGGTTTACGATTTGGTATAGAGTCGGCTTAGTTTTTGAATTTGGGGACGAAATTCATTTTAACGGGGTGAATCTAATACCTTGAAAAATCAAATAGTATTCTAATTGAATAATAATAATAATATGATAGTATGAAAAATAGTGGAATCGATGGATTGATTAAATAAATTAAAAGAAGGATGGGTAAAATGGTCATCTTTAAGACATTGGAATTTGGTGACGAAACTGGCGCCATCGCAACCGTCTCGTTTTTCTGATTTGAACGATATATTTGTTTGGATCGCTTGGAGATCGTATGAAGGTCATTAAACCGAAAACGTCATCGAGTCGCACGGACACCACGCAATCTGAATTTTAATTTTAATTTTCGGGCAGACTGCAGTTGTTTATCTCCTTTGACTCAAAAAGGAGATGCGTTTCCCACTTTCCATTTCAGAAAACTAATTTCCCATCTCCCTCTTCTTCTTCCCCGATGCTCTCATTAATCATAATATCCAAAATTAGTATTTTTATGCAATTCTATTAAATTCACACGAATTTATATACACAAACATTATATTATATTAAAAGCGGTCCAAATTCGTATATTAATGGTTTGGTGTAGATAAGCACAACAAAATGGCACGAAATTGATTTCAAAAGTTAAAGTACACTAAAGGGTGATAACATACATGAATATATTATTTATATATATAAAATACGGTTTAAAAATAAAGATTTGATTTCTATAGATCGAATAGATATGTTTTCGTAAGAAATATAATTTTATTTAGAATATATACTATATATATTGAATTTATATAATTTATTTCAATATAAGAAAGTTGAAGGAATTATAATCTTAAAAAATAAAACGAGGGTAAAATCTTACGGGGAAAATAGTATGGTTTATTAAGAATGTATATTACGAAAGTATGAAGATCAAAAGCAAAGAAACCACAAGGAAAAAGAGTTAAAAATAATAAAAATACAATATTATAGAAATTTTTACATCCTAGAGTAACCCAAGAATTGTTTCGGGCTAGTACACCGTACTGGTCGTCGAGTATTTTTTACAGGTTCCTGGACCTATTTTAGGCCGGAATCTATAAATTTAAAGGGTCGTTTGGATGGCAATAAATAAGTTGTTTTTTGGCTTATAAAAAGCAAAAGTTAAAAGGTCAATATGGATAAACAATATCTGCCAACTTTTAAAAGTCACTTTTCAACTTATTTCAAAAGCAATTTTTTTTGCTTTTCGACTTACACACGTCGATTTTTTATAAGAAAAAATTCAATAAAAATTAAATTTCAAAAAATTCCAAAAAAATTCAAATTTCAAAATTTCAATTTTCAGATTTCAAATTTCAAATTTTAAAATTTCAATATTCATATCTCAAATTTCAAATTTCAACATTCAAAATTTGAAATTTCAATTTTCAAATTTCAAAATTCAAATTTCATATTTTCAATTTTTAAAATTTCAAATATCAAAGATTCAAAATTTCAAATATTCAAAATTTCAGATTTCAAAATTTAAATTTCAAAATTTCGAATTTCAAATTTCAAAATTTAAAATTTCAAAATTCAAAATTCAAAATTCAAATTTTCAAATTTCAAACTACAAATTATAAAAATCAAAATTTCAATTCAAAATTTCAAATTTCAAATTTTAAAATTTCAAAAATTCAAATTTCAAATTTCAAAATTTTCAAATATTCAAAATTCAAAATTTCAAAACTCAAAATTTCAAAATTCAAAATTTGAAATTTCAAAATTTCAAATACAAACTCAAATTTTCAAGTTTTAAAATTTGAAATTTCAAAATTTTGAACTTTAAATTTCAAAACTTTGATCTGAGAAATTTCGAATTTTTAAAATTCAAAATTTTCAAATTTTGAACATTAAAATTTTGAATTTTCAAAATTTGAAATTCGAAATTTTACAATTTAAATTTTCAAAATTTCAAATTTGGACTTTAAACTTTTTTTTCAATTTTGACTTGTAAGTCAAAAGTTTTCAAAATATACTTTTTCACTTTTTAACTTTCTAAAAGCAAAGGGACATTTGAAATAAGCAAAAGTCCTATTGTTTTTTTTTTTTGCCAAACGGACCCTAAAGGTTTGTGCCCGCTTTCCTGAGTATGCTCGGACCGAGTGATGTGGTAGATTAGGCACCGAGCCTATGCGGCAATGTGTGTTAGTACATGGGTATCGCATGCCTAAAACGGCAATATTTATAAGTTACAGCAGGCTTAATTTTGGTTTACGATTTGGTATAGAGCCGGCTTAGTTTTTGAATTTGGGGACGAAATTCATTTTAACGGGGAGAAACTAGTACCTTAAAAAATCAAATAGTATTCAATTTTCAGATTTCAAAATTCAAATTTTAAAATTTCAATATTCAAATTTGAAATTTCAAAATTTCAAAATTTAAATCTTCAAATTTCAATTTTCAAATTTCGATTTTCAAATTTCAAAATTCAATTTTCAAATTTTAAAATTTTAAAATTTCAAATATCAAAGATTCAAAATTTCAAATTTCAAAGATTCAAAAATTCAGATTTCAAAATTTAAATTTCAAAATTTCGAATTTCAATTTTCAAAATTCAAATTTTCAAATTTCAAACTACAAATTATAAAAATCAAAATTTCAATTCAAAATTTCAAATTTTAAATTTCAAAATTCAAATTTTAAAATTTCAAAAATTCAAAATTTTCAAAAATTCAAATTTCAAATTTCAAAATTTCATATTTCAAATTTCAAAAATTCAAATTTCAAATTTCAAATATTCAAAATTCAAAATTTCAAAACTCAAAATTTCAATATTCAAAATTTCAAAATCTCAAATCAAAATTCAAATTTTCGAGTTTCAAAATTTTGAACTTTAAATTTCAAAACTTTGATCTTAGAAATTTCGAATTTTTAAAATTCAAAATTTGAACTTTAAAATTTTGAATTTTCAAAATTTGAAAATTTCAAATTCGAAATTTTACATTTTAAATTTTCAAAATTTCAAATTTGAACTTTTAAACTTTTTTTTTTTCAATTTTGACTTATAAGTCAAAAGTTTTCCAAATATACTTTTTCACTTTTTAACATTCTAAAAGCAAAAGGACATTCGAAATAAGCAAAAGTCCTATTGTTTTTTTTTTTGCCAAACGGGCCCTAAAGGTTCGTGCCCGCTTTCTTGAGTATGCTCGGACCGAGTGATGTGGTAGATTAGGCACCGAGCCTATGCGGCAATGTGTGTTAGTACATGGTATCGCATGCCTAAAACGGCAATATTTATAAGTTACAGCAGACTTAATTTTGGTTTACGATTTGGTATAGAGCCGGCTTAGTTTTTGAATTTGGGGACGAAATTCATTTTAACGGGGAGAATCTAATACCTTGAAAAATCAAATAGTATTCTAATTGAATAATAATAATAATATGATAGTATGAAAAATAGTGGAATCTATGGATTGATTAAATAAATTAAAAAGAAGGATGGGTAAAATGGTCATTTTTAGGACATTGGAATTTGGTGACGAAACTGGCGCCATCGCAACCATCTCTTTTTTCTGATTTGAACGATATATTTGTTTGTATCGCTTGGAGCTCGTATGAAGGTCATTAGACCGAAAACGTCGTCGAGTCGCACCGACGCCACGCAATCTGAATTTGAATTTTAATTTTCGGGCAGACTGCAGTTGTTTATCTCCTTTGACTCAAAAAGGAGATGCGTTTCCCACTTTACATTTCAGAAAACTAATTTCCCATCTCCCTCTTCTTCTTCCCCGATGCTCTCATTAACCATAATATCCAAAATTAGTATTTTTATGCAATTCTATTAAATTCACACGAATTTATAAACACAAACATTATATTATATTAAAAGCGGTCCAAATTCGTATATTAATGGTTTGGTGTAGATATGCACAACAAAATGGCACGAAATTGATTTCAAAAGTTAAAGTACACTAAACGGTGATAACATACATGAATATATTATTTATATATATATATCATATGTTTTCGTAAGAAATATAATTTTATTTAGAATATATACTATATATATTGAATTTATATAATTTATTTCAATATAAGAAAGTTGAAGGAATTATAATCTTAAAAAATAAAACGAGGGTAAAATCTTACGGGGAAAATAGTATGGTTTATTAAGAATGTATATTACGAAAGTATGAAGATCAAAAGCAAAGAAACCACAAGGAAAAAGAGTTAAAAATAATAAAAATACAATATTATAGAAATTTGTACATCCTAGAGTAACCCAAGAATTGTTTCGGACTAGTACGCCGTACTGGTCGTCGAGTATTTTTTACAGGTTCCTGGACCTATTTTAGGCCGGAAACTATAAATTTAAGGGGTCGTTTGGATGGCAATAAATAAGTTGCTTTTTGGCTTATAAAAAGCAAAAGTTAAAAGGTCAATATGGATAAACAAAATCTACCATTTTTTAAAAGTAACTTTTCAACTTATTTCAAAAACAATTATTTTTGCTTTTCGACCTACACAGGTCGATTTTTTATAAGAAAAAATTCAATAAAAATTACGTTTCAAAAAATTCCAAAAAATTTGAAATTTCAAAATTTAAAATTTCAAAATTTAAAATTTTAATATTCAAATTTGAAATTTCAAAATTTCAAAATTCAAATTTCAAATTTTAAAATTTTAAAATTTCAAATATCAGATATTCAAAATTTCAAATTTCAAAGATTCAAAATTTCAGATTTCAAAATTTAAATTTCAAAATTCCGAATTTCCAATTTCAAAATTTCAAAATTCAAACTTTCAAATTTCAAACTACAAATTATAAAAATCAAAATTTCAATTCAAAATTTCAAAATTCAAATTTTAAAATTTCAAAAATTCAAAATTTTCAAATTTTCAAATTTCAAATTTCAAAAATTCAAATTTCAAAATTTAACATTTTCAAATTTCAAATATTCAAAATTCAAAATTTCAAAACTCAAAATTTCAAATTCAAAATTTCAAATCAAAATTCAAATTTTCGAGTTTCAAAATTTTGAACTTTAAATTTCAAAACTTTGATCTTAGAAATTTCGAATTTTTAGAATTCAAAATTATCAAATTTTGAACTTTAAAATTTTGAATTTTCAAAATTTGAAATTTGAAATTTTCAAATTCGAAATTTTACATTTTACATTTTACATTTTAAATTTTCAAAATTTATAATTTGAAATTTTAAACTTTTTTTTTCTATTTTGACTTGTAAGTCAAAAGTTTTCCAAATATACTTTTTCACTTTTTAACTTTCTAAAAGCAAAAGGACATTCGAAATAAGCAAAAGTCCTATTGTTTTTTTTGCCAAACGGGCCCTAAAGGTTCGTGCCCGCTTTCCTGAGTATGCTCGGACCGAGTGATGTGGTTGATTAGGCACCGAGCCTATGCGGCAATGTGTGTTAGTACATGGTATCGCATGCCTAAAACGGCAATATTTATAAGTTACAGCAGGTTTAATTTTGGTTTACGATTTGGATAGAGCCGGCTTAGTTTTTGAATTTGGGGACGAAATTCATTTTAACGGGGAGAAACTAGTACCTTAAAAAATCAAATAGTATTCAATTTTCAGATTTCAAATTTCAAATTTTAAAATTTCAATATTCAAATTTGAAATTTCAAAATTTCAAAATTTAAATCTTCAAATTTCAATTTTCAAATTTCGATTTTCAAATTTCAAAATTCAATTTTCAAATTAATATCAAAGATTCAAAATTTCAAATTTCAAATATTCAAAAATTCAGATTTCAAAATTTAAATTTCAAAATTTCGAATTTCAATTTTCAAAATTCAAATTTTCAAATTTCAAACTACAAATTATAAAAATCAAAATTTCAATTCAAAATTTCAAATTTTAAATTTCAAAATTCAAATTTTAAAATTTCAAAAATTCAAAATTTTCAAAAATTCAAATTTCAAATTTCAAAATTTCATATTTCAAATTTCAAAAATTCAAATTTCAAATTTCAAATATTCAAAATTCAAAATTTCAAAACTCAAAATTTCAATATTCAAAATTTCAAATTTCAAAATCTCAATTCAAAATTCAAATTTTCGAGTTTCAAAATTTTGAACTTTAAATTTCAAAACTTTGATCTTAGAACTTTCGAATTTTTAAAATTCAAAATTTGAACTTTAAAATTTTGAATTTTCAAAATTTGAAATTTGAAAATTTCAAATTCGAAATTTTACATTTTAAATTTTCAAAATTTCAAATTTGAACTTTTAAACTTTTTTTTTTTCAATTTTGACTTATAAGTCAAAAGTTTTCCAAATATACTTTTTCACTTTTTAACATTCTAAAAGCAAAAGGACATTCGAAATAAGCAAAAGTCCTATTGTTTTTTTTTTGCCAAACGGGCCCTAAAGGTTCGTGCCCGCTTTCTTGAGTATGCTCGGACCGAGTGATGTGGTAGATTAGGCACCGAGCCTATGCGGCAATGTGTGTTAGTACATGGTATCGCATGCCTAAAACGGCAATATTTATAAGTTACAGCAGACTTAATTTTGGTTTACGATTTGGTATAGAGCCGGCTTAGTTTTTGAATTTGGGGACGAAATTCATTTTAACGGGGAGAATCTAATACCTTGAAAAATCAAATAGTATTCTAATTGAATAATAATAATAATATGATAGTATGAAAAATAGTGGAATCTATGGATTGATTAAATAAATTAAAAAGAAGGATGGGTAAAATGGTCATTTTTAGGACATTGGAATTTGGTGACGAAACTGGCGCCATCGCAACCATCTCTTTTTTCTGATTTGAGCGATATATTTGTTTGTATCGCTTGGAGCTCGTATGAAGGTCATTAGACCGAAAACGTCGTCGAGTCGCACCGACGCCACGCAATCTGAATTTGAATTTTAATTTTCGGGCAGACTGCAGTTGTTTATCTCCTTTGACTCAAAAAGGAGATGCGTTTCCCACTTTACATTTCAGAAAACTAATTTCCCATCTCCCTCTTCTTCTTCCCCGATGCTCTCATTAACCATAATATCCAAAATTAGTATTTTTATGCAATTCTATTAAATTCACACGAATTTATAAACACAAACATTATATTATATTAAAAGCGGTCCAAATTCGTATATTAATGGTTTGGTGTAGATATGCACAACAAAATGGCACGAAATTGATTTCAAAAGTTAAAGTACACTAAACGGTGATAACATACATGAATATATTATTTATATATATATCATATGTTTTCGTAAGAAATATAATTTTATTTAGAATATATACTATATATATTGAATTTATATAATTTATTTCAATATAAGAAAGTTGAAGGAATTATAATCTTAAAAAATAAAACGAGGGTAAAATCTTACGGGGAAAATAGTATGGTTTATTAAGAATGTATATTACGAAAGTATGAAGATCAAAAGCAAAGAAACCACAAGGAAAAAGAGTTAAAAATAATAAAAATACAATATTATAGAAATTTGTACATCCTAGAGTAACCCAAGAATTGTTTCGGGCTAGTACGCCGTACTGGTCGTCGAGTATTTTTTACAGGTTCCTGGACCTATTTTAGGCTGGAAACTATAAATTTAAGGGGTCGTTTGGATGGCAATAAATAAGTTGCTTTTTGGCTTATAAAAAGCAAAAGTTAAAAGGTCAATATGGATAAACAAAATCTACCATTTTTTAAAAGTAACTTTTCAACTTATTTCAAAAACAATTATTTTTGCTTTTCGACCTACACAGGTCGATTTTTTATAAGAAAAAATTCAATAAAAATTACGTTTCAAAAAATTCCAAAAAATTTGAAATTTCAAAATTTAAAATTTCAAAATTTCAATTTTCAGATTTCAAAATTTAAAATTTTAATATTCAAATTTGAAATTTCAAAATTTCAAAATTCAAATTTCAAATTTTAAAATTTTAAAATTTCAAATATCAGATATTCAAAATTTCAAATTTCAAAGATTCAAAATTTCAGATTTCAAAATTTAAATTTCAAAATTCCGAATTTCCAATTTCAAAATTTCAAAATTCAAACTTTCAAATTTCAAACTACAAATTATAAAAATCAAAATTTCAATTCAAAATTTCAAAATTCAAATTTTAAAATTTCAAAAATTCAAAATTTTCAAAATTTCAAATTTCAAATTTCAAAAATTCAAATTTCAAAATTCAACATTTTCAAATTTCAAATATTCAAAATTCAAAATTTCAAAACTCAAAATTTCAAATTCAAAATTTCAAATCAAAATTCAAATTTTCGAGTTTCAAAATTTTGAACTTTAAATTTCAAAACTTTGATCTTAGAAATTTCGAATTTTTAGAATTCAAAATTGTCAAATTTTGAACTTTAAAATTTTGAATTTTCAAAATTTGAAATTTGAAATTTTCAAATTCGAAATTTTACATTTTACATTTTACATTTTAAATTTTCAAAATTTATAATTTGAAATTTTAAACTTTTTTTTTCTATTTTGACTTGTAAGTCAAAAGTTTTCCAAATATACTTTTTCACTTTTTAACTTTCTAAAAGCAAAAGGACATTCGAAATAAGCAAAAGTCCTATTGTTTTTTTTGCCAAACGGACCCTAAAGGTTCGTGCCCGCTTTCCTGAGTATGCTCGGACCGAGTGATGTGGTTGATTAGGCACCGAGCCTATGCGGCAATGTGTGTTAGTACATGGTATCGCATGCCTAAAACGGCAATATTTATAAGTTACAGCAGGCTTAATTTTGGTTTACGATTTGGTATAGAGCCGGCTTAGTTTTTGAATTTGGGGACGAAATTCATTTTAACGGGGAGAATCTAATACCTTGAAAAATCAAATAGTATTCTAATTGAATAATAATAATAATATGATAGTATGAAAAATAGTGGAATCGATGGATCGATTAAATAAATTAAAAAGAAGGATGGGTAAAATGGTCATTATTAGGACATTGGAATTTGGTGACGAAACTGGCGCCATCGCAACCGTCTCTTTTTCTGATTTGAACGATATATTTGTTTGTATCGCTTGGAGCTCGTATGAAGGTCATTAGACCGAAAACGTCGTCGAGTCGCACCGACGCCACGCAATCTGAATTTGAATTTTAATTTTCGGGCAGACTGCAGTTGTTTATCTCCTTTGACTCAAAAAGGAGATGCATTTCCCACTTTACATTTCAGAAAACTAATTTCCCATCTCCCTCTTCTTCTTCCCCGATGCTCTCATTAACCATAATATCCAAAATTAGTATTTTTATGCAATTCTATTAAATTCACACGAATTTATAAACACAAACATTATATTATATTAAAAGCGGTCCAAATTCGTATATTAATGGTTTGGTGTAGATATGCACAGCAAAATGGCACGAAATTGATTTCAAAAGTTAAAGTACACTAAACGGTGATAACATACATGAATATATTATTTATATATATATCATATGTTTTCGTAAGAAATATAATTTTATTTAGAATATATACTATATATATTGAATTTATATAATTTATTTCAATATAAGAAAGTTGAAGGAATTATAATCTTAAAAAATAAAACGAGGGTAAAATCTTACGGGGAAAATAGTATGGTTTATTAAGAATGTATATTACGAAAGTATGAAGATCAAAAGCAAAGAAACCACAAGGAAAAAGAGTTAAAAATAATAAAAATACAATATTATAGAAATTTGTACATCCTAGAGTAACCCAAGAATTGTTTCGGGCTAGTACGCCGTACTGGTCGTCGAGTATTTTTTACAGGTTCCTGAACCTATTTTAGGCCGGAAACTATAAATTTAAGGGGTCGTTTGGATGGCAATAAATAAGTTGCTTTTTGGCTTATAAAAAGCAAAAGTTAAAAGGTCAATATGGATAAACAAAATCTACCATTTTTTAAAAGTAACTTTTCAACTTATTTCAAAAGCAATTATTTTTGCTTTTCGACCTACACAGGTCGATTTTTTATAAGAAAAAATTCAATAAAAATTACGTTTCAAAAAATTCCAAAAAATTTGAAATTTCAAAATTTCAATTTTCAGATTTCAAAATTTAAAATTTTAATATTCAAATTTGAAATTTCAAAATTTCAAAATTTCAAAATTCAAATTTCAAATTTTAAAATTTTAAAATTTCAAATATCAGATATTCAAAATTTCAAATTTCAAAGATTCAAAATTTCAGATTTCAAAATTTAAATTTCAAAATTCCGAATTTCCAATTTCAAAATTTCAAAATTCAAACTTTCAAATTTCAAACTACAAATTATAAAAATCAAAATTTCAATTCAAAATTTCAAAATTCAAATTTTAAAATTTCAAAAATTCAAAATTTTCAAAATTTCAAATTTCAAATTTCAAAAGTTCAAATTTCAAAATTCAACATTTTCAAATTTCAAATATTCAAAATTCAAAATTTCAAAACTCAAAATTTCAAATTCAAAATTTCAAATCAAAATTCAAATTTTCGAGTTTCAAAATTTTGAACTTTAAATTTCAAAACTTTGATCTTAGAAATTTCGAATTTTTAGAATTCAAAATTATCAAATTTTGAACTTTAAAATTTTGAATTTTCAAAATTTGAAATTTGAAATTTTCAAATTCGAAATTTTACATTTTACATTTTACATTTTAAATTTTCAAAATTTATAATTTGAAATTTTAAACTTTTTTTTTCTATTTTGACTTGTAAGTCAAAAGTTTTCCAAATATACTTTTTCACTTTTTAACTTTCTAAAAGCAAAAGGACATTCGAAATAAGCAAAAGTCCTATTGTTTTTTTTGCCAAACGGGCCCTAAAGGTTCGTGCCCGCTTTCCTGAGTATGCTCGGACCGAGTGATGTGGTTGATTAGGCACCGAGCCTATGCGGCAATGTGTGTTAGTACATGGTATCGCATGCCTAAAACGGCAATATTTATAAGTTACAGCAGGCTTAATTTTGGTTTACGATTTGGTATAGAGCCGGCTTAGTTTTTGAATTTGGGGACGAAATTCATTTTAACGGGGAGAATCTAATACCTTGAAAAATCAAATAGTATTCTAATTGAATAATAATAATAATATGATAGTATGAAAAATAGTGGAATCGATGGATCGATTAAATAAATTAAAAAGAAGGATGGGTAAAATGGTCATTATTAGGACATTGGAATTTGGTGACGAAACTGGCGCCATCGCAACCGTCTCTTTTTCTGATTTGAACGATATATTTGTTTGTATCGCTTGGAGCTCGTATGAAGGTCATTAGACCGAAAACGTCGTCGAGTCGCACCGACGCCACGCAATCTGAATTTGAATTTTAATTTTCGGGCAGACTGCAGTTGTTTATCTCCTTTGACTCAAAAAGGAGATGCGTTTCCCACTTTACATTTCAGAAAACTAATTTCCCATCTCCCTCTTCTTCTTCCCCGATGCTCTCATTAACCATAATATCCAAAATTAGTATTTTTATGCAATTCTATTAAATTCACACGAATTTATAAACACAAACATTATATTATATTAAAAGCGGTCCAAATTCGTATATTAATGGTTTGGTGTAGATATGCACAACAAAATGGCACGAAATTGATTTCAAAAGTTAAAGTACACTAAACGGTGATAACATACATGAATATATTATTTATATATATATATCATATGTTTTCGTAAGAAATATAATTTTATTTAGAATATATACTATATATATTGAATTTATATAATTTATTTCAATATAAGAAAGTTGAAGGAATTATAATCTTAAAAAATAAAACGAGGGTAAAATCTTACGGGGAAAATAGTATGGTTTATTAAGAATGTATATTACGAAAGTATGAAGATCAAAAGCAAAGAAACCACAAGGAAAAAGAGTTAAAAATAATAAAAATACAATATTATAGAAATTTGTACATCCTAGAGTAACCCAAGAATTGTTTCGGGCTAGTACGCCGTACTGGTCGTCGAGTATTTTTTACAGGTTCCTGGACCTATTTTAGGCCGGAAACTATAAATTTAAGGGGTCGTTTGGATAGCAATAAATAAGTTGCTTTTTGGCTTATAAAAAGCAAAAGTTAAAAGGTCAATATGGATAAACAAAATCTACCATTTTTTAAAAGTAACTTTTCAACTTATTTCAAAAGCAATTATTTTTGCTTTTCGACCTACACAGGTCGATTTTTTATAAGAAAAAATTCAATAAAAATTACGTTTCAAAAAATTCCAAAAAATTTGAAATTTCAAAATTTAAAATTTCAAAATTTCAATTTTCAGATTTCAAAATTTAAAATTTTAATATTCAAATTTGAAATTTCAAAATTTCAAAATTTCAAAATTCAAATTTCAAATATCAGATATTCAAAATTTCAAATTTCAAAGATTCAAAATTTCAGATTTCAAAATTTAAATTTCAAAATTCCGAATTTCCAATTTCAAAATTTCAAAATTCAAACTTTCAAATTTCAAACTACAAATTATAAAAATCAAAATTTCAATTCAAAATTTCAAAATTCAAATTTTAAAATTTCAAAAATTCAAAATTTTCAAAATTTCAAATTTCAAATTTCAAAAATTCAAATTTCAAAATTCAACATTTTCAAATTTCAAATATTCAAAATTCAAAATTTCAAAA
Source organism: Allium fistulosum (assembly GCA_030737815.1). NCBI lineage: Eukaryota > Viridiplantae > Streptophyta > Magnoliopsida > Asparagales > Amaryllidaceae > Allium > Allium fistulosum. The sequence continues at coordinate 706,497,061 of CM060905.1, forward strand.
CTCAAAATTTCAAATTCAAAATTTCAAATCAAAATTCAAATTTTCGAGTTTCAAAATTTTGAACTTTAAATTTCAAAACTTTGATCTTAGAAATTTCGAATTTTTAGAATTCAAAATTATCAAATTTTGAACTTTAAAATTTTGAATTTTCAAATTCGAAATTTTACATTTTACATTTTAAATTTTCAAAATTTATAATTTTAAATTTTAAACTTTTTTTTTTCTATTTTGACTTGTAAGTCAAAAGTTTTCCAAATATACTTTTTCACTTTTTAACTTTCTAAAAGCAAAAGGACATTCGAAATAAGCAAAAGTCCTATTGTTTTTTTTGCCAAACGGGCCCTAAAGGTTCGTGCCCGCTTTCCTGAGTATGCTCGGACCGAGTGATGTGGTAGATTAGGCACCGAGCCTATGCGGCAATGTGTGTTAGTACATGGTATCGCATGCCTAAAACGGCAATATTTATAAGTTACAACAGGCTTAATTTTGGTTTACGATTTGGTATAGAGCCGGCTTAGTTTTTGAATTTGGGGACGAAATTCATTTTAACGGGGAGAATCTAATACCTTGAAAAATCAAATAGTATTCTAATTGAATAATAATAATAATATGATAGTATGAAAAATAGTGGAATCGATGGATCGATTAAATAAATTAAAAAGAAGGATGGGTAAAATGGTCATTTTTAGGACATTGGAATTTGGTGACGAAACTGGCGCCATCGCAACCGTCTCTTTTTCTGATTTGAACGATATATTTGTTTGTATCGCTTGGAGCTCGTATGAAGGTCATTAGACCGAAAACGTCGTCGAGTCGCACCGACGCCACGCAATCTGAATTTGAATTTTAATTTTCGGGCAGACTGCAGTTGTTTATCTCCTTTGACTCAAAAAGGAGATGCGTTTCCCACTTTACATTTCAGAAAACTAATTTCCCATCTCCCTCTTCTTCTTCCCCGATGCTCTCATTAACCATAATATCCAAAATTAGTATTTTTATGCAATTCTATTAAATTCACACGAATTTATAAACACAAACATTATATTATATTAAAAGCGGTCCAAATTCGTATATTAATGGTTTGGTGTATATATGCACAACAAAATGGCACGAAATTGATTTCAAAAGTTAAAGTACACTAAACGGTGATAACATACATGAATATATTATTTATATATATATATCATATGTTTTCGTAAGAAATATAATTTTATTTAGAATATATACTATATATATTGAATTTATATAATTTATTTCAATATAAGAAAGTTGAAGGAATTATAATCTTAAAAAATAAAACGAGGGTAAAATCTTACGGGGAAAATAGTATGGTTTATTAAGAATGTATATTACGAAAGTATGAAGATCAAAAGCAAAGAAACCACAAGGAAAAAGAGTTAAAAATAATAAAAATACAATATTATAGAAATTTGTACATCCTAGAGTAACCCAAGAATTGTTTCGGGCTAGTACGCCGTACTGGTCGTCGAGTATTTTTTACAGGTTCCTGGACCTATTTTAGGCCGGAAACTATAAATTTAAGGGGTCGTTTGGATGGCAATAAATAAGTTGCTTTTTGGCTTATAAAAAGCAAAAGTTAAAAGGTCAATATGGATAAACAAAATCTACCATTTTTTAAAAGTAACTTTTCAACTTATTTCAAAAGCAATTATTTTTGCTTTTCGACCTACACAGGTCGATTTTTTATAAGAAAAAATTCAATAAAAATTACGTTTCAAAAAATTCCAAAAAATTTGAAATTTCAAAATTTAAAATTTCAAAATTTCAATTTTCAGATTTCAAAATTTAAAATTTTAATATTCAAATTTGAAATTTCAAAATTTCAAAATTTCAAAATTCAAATTTCAAATATCAGATATTCAAAATTTCAAATTTCAAAGATTCAAAATTTCAGATTTCAAAATTTAAATTTCAAAATTCCGAATTTCCAATTTCAAAATTTCAAAATTCAAACTTTCAAATTTCAAACTACAAATTATAAAAATCAAAATTTCAAAATTCAAATTTTAAAATTTCAAAAATTCAAAATTTTCAAAATTTCAAATTTCAAATTTCAAAAATTCAAATTTCAAAATTCAACATTTTCAAATTTCAAATATTCAAAATTCAAAATTTCAAAACTCAAAATTTCAAATTCAAAATTTCAAATCAAAATTCAAATTTTCGAGTTTCAAAATTTTGAACTTTAAATTTCAAAACTTTGATCTTAGAAATTTCGAATTTTTAGAATTCAAAATTATCAAATTTTGAACTTTAAAATTTTGAATTTTCAAAATTTGAAATTTGAAATTTTCAAATTCGAAATTTTACATTTTACATTTTAAATTTTCAAAATTTATAATTTTAAATTTTAAACTTTTTTTTTTCTATTTTGACTTGTAAGTCAAAAGTTTTCCAAATATACTTTTTCACTTTTTAACTTTCTAAAAGCAAAAGGACATTCGAAATAAGCAAAAGTCCTATTGTTTTTTTGCCAAACGGGCCCTAAAGGTTCGTGCCCGCTTTCCTGAGTATGCTCGGACCGAGTGATGTGGTAGATTAGGCACCGAGCCTATGCGGCAATGTGTGTTAGTACATGGTATCGCATGCCTAAAACGGCAATATTTATAAGTTACAACAGGCTTAATTTTGGTTTACGATTTGGTATAGAGCCGGCTTAGTTTTTGAATTTGGGGACGAAATTCATTTTAACGGGGAGAATCTAATACCTTGAAAAATCAAATAGTATTCTAATTGAATAATAATAATAATATGATAGTATGAAAAATAGTGGAATCGATGGATCGATTAAATAAATTAAAAAGAAGGATGGGTAAAATGGTCATTTTTAGGACATTGGAATTTGGTGACGAAACTGGCGCCATCGCAACCGTCTCTTTTTCTGATTTGAACGATATATTTGTTTGTATCGCTTGGAGCTCGTATGAAGGTCATTAGACCGAAAACGTCGTCGAGTCGCACCGACGCCACGCAATCTGAATTTGAATTTTAATTTTCGGGCAGACTGCAGTTGTTTATCTCCTTTGACTCAAAAAGGAGATGCGTTTCCCACTTTACATTTCAGAAAACTAATTTCCCATCTCCCTCTTCTTCTTCCCCGATGCTCTCATTAACCATAATATCCAAAATTAGTATTTTTATGCAATTCTATTAAATTCACACGAATTTATAAACACAAACATTATATTATATTAAAAGCGGTCCAAATTCGTATATTAATGGTTTGGTGTATATATGCACAACAAAATGGCACGAAATTGATTTCAAAAGTTAAAGTACACTAAACGGTGATAACATACATGAATATATTATTTATATATATATATCATATGTTTTCGTAAGAAATATAATTTTATTTAGAATATATACTATATATATTGAATTTATATAATTTATTTCAATATAAGAAAGTTGAAGGAATTATAATCTTAAAAAATAAAACGAGGGTAAAATCTTACGGGGAAAATAGTATGGTTTATTAAGAATGTATATTACGAAAGTATGAAGATCAAAAGCAAAGAAACCACAAGGAAAAAGAGTTAAAAATAATAAAAATACAATATTATAGAAATTTGTACATCCTAGAGTAACCCAAGAATTGTTTCGGGCTAGTACGCCGTACTGGTCGTCGAGTATTTTTTACAGGTTCCTGGACCTATTTTAGGCCGGAAACTATAAATTTAAGGGGTCGTTTGGATGGCAATAAATAAGTTGCTTTTTGGCTTATAAAAAGCAAAAGTTAAAAGGTCAATATGGATAAACAAAATCTACCATTTTTTAAAGTGAAAATTAGCCACACATCCTTAAAACCGAACTTAAATTCAAAGCGGGTCCCTGTTATAAAATTTATATTTTCTACATCCCTATTTCTGTTTTCCGCCATTTCTTTCCCCAAATTACCCTTGCGCTTCGCTGTGGAGCTGAATCTTCTTCTTATTTTTCGATTTAAATGGTAAACTGCAATTAAATTAAAGACGAATCAATTTTTTTATAAAATATGATATTCTTAATATTTGCAGTTATGAATAATCGCAACAAATTTCTGCAAATATATGTGCAATAGTTGCAGAAATTTCTGCAACTATACAAAATAGTTGCAGACATTTCTGCAACTATAAGCAATAGTTGTAGAAATGTCTGCAACTATAAGCAATAGTTGCAGTAATTTCTGCAACTATACGCAATAGTTGCAGACATTTCTGCAACTATTTGCAATAGTTGCATTTCTGCAACTATATGCAATAGTTGCAGAAATGTTTGCAACTATGTGCAATAGTTGCAGATATTTCTGCAACTATGCGCAATAGTTGCAGACATTTCTGCAACTATTTGCAATAGTTACAGACATTTCTGCAACTATTTGCAATAGTTGCAGACATTTCTGCAACTATATGCAATAGTTGCAGAAATGTCTGCAACTATATGCAATAGTTGTAGATATTTCTGCAACTATACCGTATAGTTGCAGAAATTTCTGCAACTATACGCAATAGTTGCAGACATTTCTCCAACTATTTGCAATAGTTGCATTTCTGCAACTATATGCAATAGTTGCAGAAATGTTTGCAACTATGTGCAATAGTTGTAGATATTTCTGCAACTATGCGCAATAGTTGCAGACATTTCTGCAACTATTTGCAATAGTTGCAGACATTTCTGCAACTAAATGCAATAGTTGCAGAAATGTCTGCAACTATATGCAATAGTTGCAGATATTTCTGCAACTATACCCAATAGTTGCAGACATTTCTGCAACTATACCATATAGTTGCAGAAATATCTGCAATTATTTACAAATTTTGTAAATTTGCGAAAAAATAAAAAACGTTGAAAATTTGCTGACTAATCTGCAAATATTTGAAATAATTGCACCTTTAATACAAATATGAATTTTTGGTATCAAAAATGGATCTCATTTCAAAGATCATAAAATTTGTGATTTTTTGGTGAAAACGGTTTTTTGATCCGGTTTTTGTACGTAAAGTTATACGCGTTTGAATTGTAAAAAACGTAAAGGGTATTTGTGTATTTTTGTTTGCGCAAATTTGAAAATAGGGATCGGAAATGTAGAGTTTGTATGTGAAGGATGTTTTGTTTATTTTGAAACTTATTAGGGATGTGAGCCAAACCTTCCCTTTTTTAAAAGTAACTTTTCAACTTATTTCAAAAGCAATTATTTTTGATTTTCGACCCACACAGGTCGATTTTTTATAAGAAAAAATTCAATAAAAATTACGTTTCAAAAAATTCCAAAAAATTTGAAATTTCAAAATTTAAAATTTCAAAATTTCAATTTTCAGATTTCAAAATTTAAAATTTTAATATTCAAATTTGAAATTTCAAAATTTCAAAATTCAAATTTCAAATTTTAAAATTTTAAAATTTCAAATATCAGATATTCAAAATTTCAAATTTCAAAGATTCAAAATTTCAGATTTCAAAATTTAAATTTCAAAATTCCGAATTTCCAATTTCAAAATTTCAAAATTCAAACTTTCAAATTTCAAACTACAAATTATAAAAATCAAAATTTCAATTCAAAATTTCAAAATTCAAATTTTAAAATTTCAAAAATTCAAAATTTTCAAAATTTCAAATTTCAAATTTCAAAAATTCAAATTTCAAAATTCAACATTTTCAAATTTCAAATATTCAAAATTCAAAATTTCAAAACTCAAAATTTCAAATTCAAAATTTCAAATCAAAATTCAAATTTTCGAGTTTCAAAATTTTGAACTTTAAATTTCAAAACTTTGATCTTAGAAATTTCGAATTTTTAGAATTCAAAATTATCAAATTTTGAACTTTAAAATTTTGAATTTTCAAAATTTGAAATTTGAAATTTTCAAATTCGAAATTTTACATTTTACATTTTAAATTTTCAAAATTTATAATTTGAAATTTTAAACTTTTTTTTTTCTATTTTGACTTGTAAGTCAAAAGTTTTCCAAATATACTTTTTCACTTTTTAACTTTCTAAAAGCAAAAGGACATTCGAAATAAGCAAAAGTCCTATTGTTTTTTTTGCCAAACGGGCCCTAAAGGTTCGTGCCCGCTTTCCTGAGTATGCTCGGACCGAGTGATGTGGTAGATTAGGCACCGAGCCTATGCGGCAATGTGTGTTAGTACATGGTATCGCATGCCTAAAACGGCAATATTTATAAGTTACAGCAGGCTTAATTTTGGTTTACGATTTGGTATAGAGCCGGCTTAGTTTTTGAATTTGGGGACGAAATTCATTTTAACGGGGAGAATCTAATACCTTGAAAAATCAAATAGTATTCTAATTGAATAATAATAATAATATGATAGTATGAAAAATAGTGGAATCGATGGATCGATTAAATAAATTAAAAAGAAGGATGGGTAAAATGGTCATTTTTAGGACATTGGAATTTGGTGACGAAACTGGCGCCATCACAACCGTCTCTTTTTCTGATTTGAACGATATATTTGTTTGTATCGCTTGGAGCTCGTATGAAGGTCATTAGACCGAAAACGTCGTCGAGTCGCACCGACGCCACGCAATCTGAATTTGAATTTTAATTTTCGGGCAGACTGCAGTTGTTTATCTCCTTTGACTCAAAAAGGAGATGCGTTTCCCACTTTACATTTCAGAAAACTAATTTCCCATCTCCCTCTTCTTCTTCCCCGATGCTCTCATTAACCATAATATCCAAAATTAGTATTTTTATGCAATTCTATTAAATTCACACGAATTTATAAACACAAACATTATATTATATTAAAAGCGGTCCAAATTCGTATATTAATGGTTTGGTGTAGATATGCACAACAAAATGGCACGAAATTGATTTCAAAAGTTAAAGTACACTAAACGGTGATAACATACATGAATATATTATTTATATATATATATCATATGTTTTCGTAAGAAATATAATTTTATTTAGAATATATACTATATATATTGAATTTATATAATTTATTTCAATATAAGAAAGTTGAAGGAATTATAATCTTAAAAAATAAAACGAGGGTAAAATCTTACGGGGAAAATAGTATGGTTTATTAAGAATGTATATTACGAAAGTATGAAGATCAAAAGCAAAGAAACCACAAGGAAAAAGAGTTAAAAATAATAAAAATACAATATTATAGAAATTTGTACATCCTAGAGTAACCCAAGAATTGTTTCGGGCTAGTACGCCGTACTGGTCGTCGAGTATTTTTTACAGGTTCCTGGACCTATTTTAGGCCGGAAACTATAAATTTAAGGGGCCGTTTGGATGGCAATAAATAAGTTGCTTTTTGGCTTATAAAAAGCAAAAGTTAAAAGGTCAATATGGATAAACAAAATCTACCATTTTTTAAAAGTAACTTTTCAACTTATTTCAAAAGCAATTATTTTTGATTTTCGACCCACACAGGTCGATTTTTTATAAGAAAAAATTCAATAAAAATTACGTTTCAAAAAATTTGAAATTTCAAAATTTAAAATTTCAAAATTTCAATTTTCAGATTTCAAAATTTAAAATTTTAATATTCAAATTTGAAATTTCAAAATTTCAAAATTCAAATTTCAAATTTTAAAATTTTAAAATTTCAAATATCAAATATTCAAAATTTCAAATTTCAAAGATTCAAAATTTCAAAGATTCAAAATTTCAGATTTCAAAATTTAAATTTCAAAATTCCGAATTTCCAATTTCAAAATTTCAAAATTCAAACTTTCAAATTTCAAACTACAAATTATAAAAATCAAAATTTCAATTCAAAATTTCAAAATTCAAATTTTAAAATTTCAAAATTCAAATTTTAAAATTTCAAAATTTTCAAAAATTCAAATTTCAGATTTCAAAATTTTAAATTTCAAAATTCAACATTTTCAAGTTTCAAAACTAAAATAAAAATTCAAAATTTCAAATTTCAAAATCTCAAATCAAAATTCAAATTTTCGAGTTTCAAAATTTTGAACTTTAAATTTCAAAACTTTGATCTTAGAAATTTCGAATTTTTAGAATTCAAAATTTTCAAATTTTGAACTTTAAAATTTTGAATTTTCAAAATTTGAAATTTGAAAATTTCAAATTCGAAATTTTACATTTTACATTTTAAATTTTCAAAATTTATAATTTGAAATTTTAAACTTTTTTTTTTCAATTTTGACTTGTAAGTCAATAGTTTTCCAAATATACTTTTTCACTTTTTAACTTTCTAAAAGCAAAAGGACATTCGAAATAAGCAAAAGTCCTATTGTTTTTTTTGCCAAACGGGCCCTAAAGGTTCGTGCCCGCTTTCCTGAGTATGCTCGGACCGAGTGATGTGGTAGATTAGGCACCGAGCCTATGCGGCAATGTGTGTTAGTACATGGTATCGCATGCCTAAAACGGCAATATTTATAAGTTACAGCAGGCTTAATTTTGGTTTACGATTTGGTATAGAGCCGGCTTAGTTTTTGAATTTGGGGACGAAATTCATTTTAACGGGGAGAATCTAATACCTTGAAAAATCAAATAGTATTCTAATTGAATAATAATAATAATATGATAGTATGAAAAATAGTGGAATCGATGGATTGATTAAATAAATTAAAAAGAAGGATGGGTAAAATGGTCATTTTTAGGATATTGGAATTTGGTGACGAAACTGGCGCCATCGCAACCGTCTCTTTTTCTGATTTGAACGATATATTTGTTTGTATCGCTTGGAGCTCGTATGAAGGTCATTAGACCGAAAACGTCGTCGAGTCGCACCGACGCCACGCAATTTGAATTTGAATTTTAATTTTCGGGCAGACTGCAGTTGTTTATCTCCTTTGACTCAAAAAGGAGATGCGTTTCCCACTTTCCATTTCAGAAAACTAATTTCCCATCTCCCTCTTCTTCTTCCCCGATGCTCTCATTAACCATAATATCTAAAATTAGTATTTTTATGCAATTCTATTAAATTCACACGAATTTATATACACAAACATTATATTATATTAAAAGCGGTCCAAATTCGTATATTAATGGTTTGGTGTAGATAAGCACAACAAAATGGCACGAAATTGATTTCAAAAGTTAAAGTACACTAAACGGTGATAACATACATGAATATATTATTTATATATATATCATATGTTTTCATAAGAAATATAATTTCATTTAGAATATATACTATATATATTGAATTTATATAATTTATTTCAATATAAGAAAGTTGAAGGAATTATAATCTTAAAAAATAAAACGAGGGTAAAATCTTACGGGTAAAATAGTATGGTTTATTAAGAATGTATATTACGAAAGTATGAAGATCAAAAGCAAAGAAACCACAAGGACAAAGAGTTAAAAATAATAAAAATACAATATTATAGAAATTTGTACATCCTAGAGTAACCCAAGAATTGTTTCGGGCTAGTACGCCGTACTGGTCGTCGAGTATTTTTTACAGGTTCCTAGACCTATTTTAGGCCAGAAACTATAAATTTAAGGGGTCGTTTGGATGGCAATAAATAAGTTGCTTTTTGGCTTATAAAAAGCAAAAGTTAAAAGGTCAATATGGATAAACAAAATCTACCATTTTTTAAAAGTCACTTTTCAACTTACTTCAAAAGCAATTTTTTTTGCTTTTCGACCTACACAGGTCGATTTTTTATAAGAAAAAATTCAATAAAAATTACGTTTCAAAAAATTCCAAAAAAATTGAAATTTCAAAATTTCAAATTTCAAAATTTCAATTTTCAGATTTCAAAATATAAAATTTCAATATTCAAATTTGAAATTTCAAAATTTCAAAATTCAAATTTCAAATTTTAAAATTTTAAAATTTCAAATATCAAAGATTCAAAATTTCAAATTTCAAAGATTCAAAATTTCAGATTTCAAAATTTAAATTTCAAAATTCCGAATTTCCAATTTCAAAATTTCAAAATTCAAACTTTCAAATTTCAAACTACAAATTATAAAAATCAAAATTTCAATTCAAAATTTCAAAATTCAAATTTTAAAATTTCAAAATTTTCAAAAATTCAAATTTCAGATTTCAAAAATTTAAATTTCAAAATTCAACATTTTCAAGTTTCAAAACTAAAATAAAAATTCAAAATTTCAAATTTCAAAATCTCAAATCAAAATTCAAATTTTCGAGTTTCAAAATTTTGAACTTTAAATTTCAAAACTTTGATCTTAGAAATTTCGAATTTTTAGAATTCAAAATTTTCAAATTTTGAACTTTAAAATTTTGAATTTTCAAAATTTGAAATTTGAAAATTTCAAATTCGAAATTTTACATTTTACATTTTAAATTTTCAAAATTTATAATTTGAAATTTTAAACTTTTTTTTTTCAATTTTGACTTGTAAGTCAATAGTTTTCCAAATATACTTTTTCACTTTTTAACTTTCTAAAAGCAAAAGGACATTCGAAATAAGCAAAAGTCCTATTGTTTTTTTTGCCAAACGGGCCCTAAAGGTTCGTGCCCGCTTTCCTAAGTATGCTCGGACCGAGTGATGTGGTAGATTAGGCACCGAGCCTACGCGGCAATGTGTGTTAGTACATGGGTATCGCATGCCTAAAACGACAATATTTATAAGTTACAGCAGGCTTAATTTTGGTTTACGATTTGGTATAGAGCCGGCTTAGTTTTTGAATTTGGGGACGAAATTCATTTTAACGGGGAGAATCTAATACCTTGAAAAATCAAATAGTATTCTAATTGAATAATAATAATAATATGATAGTATGAAAAATAGTGGAATCGATGGATTGATTAAATAAATTAAAAGAAGGATGGGTAAAATGGTCATCTTTAAGACATTGGAATTTGGTGATGAAACTGGCGCCATCGCAACCGTTTCGTTTTTCTGATTTGAACGATATATTTGTTTGTATCGCTTGGAGCTCGTATGAAGGTCATTAAACCGAAAACGTCATCGAGTCGCACCGACACCACGCAATCTGAATTTTAATTTTAATTTTCGGGAAGACTGCAGTTGTTTATCTCCTTTGACTCAAAAAGGAGATGCGTTTCCCACTTTCCATTTCAGAAAACTAATTTCCCATCTCCCTCTTCTTCTTCCCCGATGCTCTCATTAACCATAATATCCAAAATTAGTATTTTTATACAATTCTATTAAATTCACACGAATTTATATACACAAACGTTATATTATATTAAAAGCGGTCCAAATTCGTATATTAATGGTTTGGTGTAGATAAGCACAACAAAATGGCACGAAATTGATTTCAAAAGTTAAAGTACACTAAACGGTGATAACATACATGAATATATTATTTAATTATATAAAATACGGTTTAAAAATAAAGATTTGATTTCTATAGATCGAATAGATATGTTTTCGTAAGAAATATAATTTTATTTCGAATATATACTATATATATTGAATTTATATAATTTATTTCAATATAAGAAAGTTGAAGGAATTATAATCTTAAAAAATAAAACGAGGGTAAAATCTTACGGGTAAAATAGTATGGTTTATTAAGAATGTATATTACGAAAGTATGAAGATCAAAAGAAAAGAAACCACAAGGAAAAAGAGTTAAAAATAATAAAAATACAATATTATAGAAATTTGTACATCCTAGAGTAACCCAAGAATTGGTTCGGGCTAGTACGCCGTATTGGTCGTCGAGTATTTTTTACAGGTTCCTGGACCTATTTTAGGCCGGAAACTATAAATTTAAGGGGTCGTTTAGATGGCAATAAATAAGTTGCTTTTTGGCTTATAAAAAGCAAAAGTTAAAAGGTCAATATGGATAAACAAAATCTACCATTTTTTTAAAGTCACATTTCAACTTATTTCAAAAGCAATTTTTTTTGCTTTTCGACCTACACAAGACGATTTTTTATAAGAAAAAATTCAATAAAAATTAAATTTCAAAAAATTCAATAAAATTCAAATTTCAAAATTTCAAAATTTCAATTTTCAGATTTCAAATTTCAAATTTTAAAATTTCAATATTCAAATCTCAAATTTCAAAATTCAAAATTTGAAATTTCAATTTTTAAATTTCAAAATTCAAATTTCATATTTTCAATTTTTAAAATTTCAAATATCAAAGATTCAAAATTTCAAATTTCAAATATTCAAAATTTCCCACCTAAATTACGGACAATATGGAACACTCGGATACTTCATCTTGTGAACGCATACTATAGTTCTCCATGGGCACTGAAAGTTGTACTTAGAAAATAGCAGGATTCTAATCCCCATATTTGAACTCCGCCTAGTGCAGAAGCCGCTATTTTTTTTTGTTCAGACTGCAATATTTTCTTCATACTAACTCGGAATCCGGCGAAACTTCGACCGATTAACTCCCACCTAAATTACGGACAATATGAAACGCTCGGATACTTCATCTTGTGAACGTACACTATAGTTCTCCATGGGGACTGACAGTTGTACTTAGAAAATAACGGGATACAACATCTCCATATTTGAACTCCGCCTAGTGTAGAAGCCGCTATTTTTTTGTTCAGACTGCAATAACTTCTTTATACTAATTCAAAATCCGGTGAGACTTCGACCAATTAACTCCCACCTAAATTACGGACAATATGGAACACTCGGATACTTCATCTTGTGAACGCATACTGTAGTTCTCCACGGGCACTAATAGTTGTACTTAGAAAATAACAGGATACAACATCCCCATATTTGAACTCCGTCTAGTGCAGAAGCCGCTATTTTTTTGTTCAGACTGCAATAACTTCTTCATACTAATTCAAAATCCGGTGAGATTCGACCAATTAACTCCCACCTAAATTACAGACAATATGGAACACTCGGATACTTCATCTTGTGAACGCATACTTTAGTTCTCGATGGGCACTGATAGTTGTACTTAGAAAATAACAGGACACCACATCCCCATATTTGAACTCCACATAGTGCTGAAGCCGCTATTTTTTTATTCAGACTGCAATTTTTTCTTCGTACTAACTCAGAATCCGGCGAGACTTCGACCGATTAACTCCCACCTAAATTACGGACAATATGAAACACTTGGATACTTCATCTTGTGAACGTACACTGTAGTTCTCCATGGGGACTAACAGTTGTGCTTAGAAAATAACAGGCTACTACATCCCCATATTTGAACTCCGCCTAGTGCAGAAGCCGCTATTTTTTCTGTTCAGACTGCAATAACTTCTTCATACTAATTCAAAATCCGGTGAGACTACGACCAATTAACTCCCACCTAAATTACGGAAAATATGGAACACTCGGATACCTCATCTTGTGAACGCATACTGTAGTTCTCCATGGGCACCGACAGTTGTACATAGAAAATAACAGGATATAACATCCTCATATTTGAACTCCGCCTAGTGCAGAAGCCGCTATTTTTTTTGTTCAGACTAAAATAACTTCTTCATACTAATTCAAAATCCGGTGAGACTTCGACCAATTAACTCCCACCTAAATTACGGACAATATGGAACACTCAGATACTTTATCTTCTGAACGCATACTGTAGTTCTCCATGGGCACTGACAGTTGTACTTAGAAAATAGCAGGATTCTACATCCCCATATTTGAACTCCGCCTAGTGCAGAAGCCGTTATTTTTTTTTATTCAGACCGCAATAACTTCTTCATACTAATTCAAAATCCGGCGAGACTTCGTCCGATTAACTCCCTCCTAAATTATGGACAATATGAAACACTCGGATACTTCATCTTGTGAACGTACACTGTAGTTCTCCATGGGGACTAACAGTTGTACTTAGAAAATAACAGGCTACCACATCCCCATATTTGAACTCCACCTAGTGTAGAAGCCGCTATTTTTTTTGTTCAGACTGCAATAACTTCTTCATAATAATTCAGAATCCGGTGAGACTTCGACCAATTAACTACCACCTAAATTACGGACAATATGGAACAATCGGATACTTCATCTTGTGAACGCATACTGTAGTTCTCCATGGGCACTGACAGTTGTACTTAGAAAATAGCAGGATTCTACATCCCCATATTTGAACTCCGCCTAGTGCAGAAGCCGCTATTTTTTTTATTCAGACTGCAATTTTTTCTTCGTACTAACTCAGAATTCGGCGAGACTTCGACCGATTAACTCCCACCTAAATTATGGACAATATGAAACACTTGGATACTTCATCTTGTGAACGTACACTGTAGTTCTCCATGGGGACTGACAGTTGTGCTTAGAAAATAACAGGCTACTACATCCCCGTATTTGAACTCCGCCTAGTGTAGAAGCCGCTATTTATTTTGTTCAGACTGCAATAACTTCTTCATACTAATTCAGAATCCGGTGAAACTTCGACCAATTAACTCCCACCTAAATTACGGAAAATATGGAACACTCGGATACCTCATCTTGTGAACGCATACTGTAGTTCTCCATGGGCACTAACAGTTGTACATAGAAAATAACAGGATATAACATCCCCATATTTGAACTCCGCCTAGTGCAGAAGCCGCTATTTTTTTTGTTCAGACTACAATAACTTCTTCATACTAATTCAAAATCCGGTGAGACTTCGACCAATTAACTCCCACCTAAATTACGAACATTATGGAACACTCGGATACTTCATCTTGTGAACGCATACTGTAGTTCTCCATGGGCACTGACAGTTGTACTTAGAAAATAGCAGGATTCTACATCCCCATATTTGAACTCCGCCTAGTGCAGAAGCCGCAATTTTTTTTGTTCAGATTGCAATAACTTCTTTATACTAATTCAAAATCCGGCGAGACTTCGTCCGATTAACTCCCTCCTAAATTATGGACAATATGAAACACTCGGATACTTCATTTTGTGAACGTACACTATAGTTCTCCATGGGGACTAACAGTTGTACTTAGAAAATAACAGGATACACCATCTCCATATTTGAACTCCGCCTAGTGGAGAAGCCGCCTTTTTTTTGTTCAGACTGCAATAACTTCTTCATACTCATTCAGAATCCGGTGAGACTTCGACCAATTAACTCCCACCTAAATTACGGACAATATGGAACACTCGGATACTTCATCTAGTGAACGAATACTGTAGTTCTCCATGGGCACAGACAGTTGTACATAGAAAATAACAGGATACCACATCCTCATATTTGAACTCCGCCTAGTACAGAAGCCGCTATTTTTTTGTTTAGACAGCAATATTTTCTTCATACTTACTCGAAATCCGGCGAGACTTCGACCGATTAACTCCCACCTAAATTACGGACAATATGGAACACTCGGATACCTCATCTTGTGAACGCATACTGTAGTTCTCCATGGGCACTGATAGTTGTACTTAGAAAATAACAGGATACAACATCTCCATATTTCAACTCCGCCTAGTGTAGAAGCCGCTATTTTTATTGTTCAGACTGCAATAACTTCTTCATAATAATTCAGAATCCAGTGAGACTTCGACCAATTAACTCCCACATAAATTACGGACAATATGGAACACTCAGATACTTCATCTTGTGAACACTCAGATACTGCAGAATCCTCTATTTTTTTGTTCAGACTGCAATAACTTCTTCATACTTGCTCGGAATCCGGCGAGACTTCGTCCGATTAAATACCCTCCAAATTTCCGGCTACCACATCCCCATATTTGAACTGCGCCTAGTGGAGAAGCCGCTATTTTTTTTGTTCAGACTGCAATATTTTCTTCATACTGACTCGGAATCCGATGAGACTTCGACCGATTAACTCCCACCTAAATTACGGACAGTATGGAACACTCGGATACTTCATCTTGTGAACGTACACTGTAGTTCTCCACGGGAACTAACAACAGTACCTAGAAAATAATAGGATACCACATCCCCATATTTGAACTCCTCCTAGTGTAGAAGGCGCTATTTTTTTTGTTCAGACTGCAATATTTTCTTCATACTAACTCGGAATCCGATAAGACTTCGACCGATTAACTCCCACATTAATTACGGACAATATGGAACACTCGGTTACTTCATCTTGTGAACGCATACTGTAGTTCTCCTTGGGCGCTGACAGTTGTACATAGAAAATAACAGGATACCACATCCCCATATTTGAACTCCGCCTAGTACAGAAGCCACAATTTTTTTTGTTCAGACTGCAATATTTTCTTCATACTTACTCGGAATCCGGCGAGACTTCGACCGATTAACTCCCACCTAAATTACGGACAATATGGAACACTCAGATACCTCATCTTGTGAATGCATACTGTAGTTCTCCATGGGCACTGACCGTTGTACTAAGAAAATAACAGGATACAACATCTCCATATTTGAACTCCGCCTAGTGCAGAAGCCGTTATTTTTTTGTTCAGACTGCACTAATTTCTTCGTACTAATTCAGAATCCGGTGAGACTTCAACCAATTAACTCCCACCTAAATTATGGACAATATGGAACACTCGGATACTTCATCTTATGAACGCATACTGTAGTTCTCGATGGGCACTGACAGTTGTACTTAGAAAATAACAGGATACCACATCCCCATATTTGAACTCCGCCTCGTGCAGAAGCCGCAATTGTTTTTGTTCAGACTGCAATAACTTCTTCATACTAATTCAGAATCCGGTGAGACTTTGACCAATTAACTCCCACCTAAATTATGGAAAATATGGAACACTCGGATACCTAATCTTGTGAAAGCATACTGTAGTTCTCCACGGGCACTAACAGTTGTACTTAGAAAATAACAGGATACAACATCCCCATATTTGAACTCCGCCTAGTGTAGAAGCCGCTATTTTTTTGTTCAGACTGCAATATTTTCTTCGTACTAACTCGGAATCCGGCAAGACTTCGACCGATTAACTACCACCTAAATTACGGACAATACGAAACACTCGGATACTTCATCTTATGAACGTACATTATAGTTCTCCATGGGGACTAACACTTGTACTTAGAAAATAACAGGCTACTACATCCCCATATTTGAACTCCGCCTAGTGCAGAAGCCGCTAATTTTTTTGTTCAGACTACAATAACTTCTTCATACTAATTCAGAATCCGGTGAGACTTCGACCAATTAACTCCCACCTAAATTACGGAAAATATGGAACACTCGAATACCTCATCTTGTGAACGCATACTGTATTTCTCCATGGGCACTGACAATTGTACTTAGAAAATAACAGTATACAACAACCCCATATTTGAACTCCGCCTAGTGTAGAAGCCGCTATTTTTTTTGTTCAGACTGCAATAACTTCTTCATACTAATTCAAAATCCGGTGAGACTTCGATCAATTAACTCCCACCTAAATTACGGACAATATGGAACACTCGGATACTTCATCTTGTGAACGCATATTATAGTTCTCCATGGGCACTGACAGTTGTACTTAGAAAGTAGCAGGATTCTACATCCCCATATTTGTACTCCGCATTCTTTAGAAGCCGCTATTTTTTTTGTTCAGACTGCAATAACTTCTTCATACAAATTCAAAATCTGTTGAGACTTTGACCAATTAACTCCCACCTAAATTACGGACAATATGGAACACTCTTCATCTTGTGAACGCATACTATAGTTCTCCATGGGCATGACAGTTGTACTTAGAAAATAGCAGGATTCTACATCCCCATATTTGAACTCCGTCTAGTGCAGATGCAGCTAGTTTTTTGTTCAGACTGCAATATTTTCTTCATACTAACTCGGAATCCGGCGAGACTTCGACCGATTAACTCCCACCTAAATTACGGACAATATGAAACACTCGGATACTTCATCTTTTGAACGTACACTGCAATTCTCCATGGGGACTGACAGTTGTACTTAGAAAATAACAGGCTACTACATCCCCATATTTGAACTCCGCCTAGTGCAGAAGCCGCTGTTTTTTTTGTTCAGACTACAATATTTTCTTCATACTAACTCGGAATCCGGCAATACTTCGACCGATTATCTCCCACCTAAATTACGGAAAATATGGAACACTCGGATACTTCATCTTGTGAACGTACACTGTAGTTCTCCACGGGGACTGACAGTTGTACTTAGAAAATTACAGGCTACTACATCCCCATATTTGAACTCTGTCTAGTGCAGAAGCTGTTATTTTTTTTGTTCAGACTGTAATATTTTCTTCATACTAACTCGGAATCTGGGGAGACTTCGACCGATTAACTCCCACCTAAATTACGGACAATGTGAAACACTCGGATACTTCATCTTGTGAACGTACACTGTAGTTCTCCATGGGGACTGACAGTTGTACTTAGAAAAAAACAGGCTACTACATCCTCATATTTGAACTCCGCATAGTGCAGAAGCCGCTATTTTTTTGTTCAGACTGCAATAACTTCTTCATACTAATTCAGAATCCGGTGAGACTTCGACCAATTAACTCCCACCTAAATTACGGAAAATATGGAACACTCGGATACCTCATCTTGTGAACGCATAATGTAGTTCTCTTTGGGCACTGATAGTTGTACTTAGAAAATAACAGGATACAACCTCCCCATATTTGAACTCCGCCAATTGTAGAAGCCGCAATTTTTTTTGTTTAGACTACAATATTTTCTTCGTACTAACTCGTAATCCGGCGAGACTTCGACCGATAACTCCCACCTAAATTACGGACAATATGAAACACTCGGATACTTCATCTTGTGAACGAACACTGTAGTTCTCCATGGGGACTGACAGTTGTACTTAGAAAATAACAGGATACAACATCTCAATATTTGAACTCCGTCTAGTGGAGAAGCCGACTTTTTTTTGTTCAAACTGCAATAACTTCTTCATACTAATTCAGAATCCGGTGAGACTTCGACCAATTAACTCCCACCTAAATTACGGACAATATGGAACACTCGGATACCTCATCTTGTGAACGGATACTGTAGTTCTCCATGGGCACAAACAGTTGTACATTGAAAATAACAGGATACCACATCCCCATATTTGAACTCCGCCTAGTACAGTAGCCACTATTTTTTTTGTTCAGACTGCAATATTTTCTTCATACTTACTCGGAATCTGGCGAGACTTCGACCGATTAACTCCCACCTAAATTACGGACAATATGGAACACTCGGATACCTCATCTTGTGAACGCGTACTGTAGTTCTCCATGGGCACTGACAGTTGTACTTAGAAAATAACAGGATACAACATCTCCATATTTGAACCCCGCCTAGTGTAGAAGCCGCTATTTTTTTTGTTCAGACTGCAATAACTTCTTCATAATAATTCAGAATCCAGTGAGACTTCGACCAATTAACTCCCACATAAATTACGGACAATATGGAACACTCGGATACTTCATCTTGTGAACGCATACTGTAGTTCTCGATGGGCACTGACAGTTGTACTTAGAAAATAACAGGACACCACATCCCTATATTTGAACTCGGCCTAGTGCAGAATCCGCTATTTTTTTGTTCACACTTCAATAACTTCTTCATACTTACTCGGAATCCGGCGAGACTTCGTCGGATACTTCATCTTGTGAACGTACACTATAGTTCTCCATGGAGACTGACAGTTGTACTTAGAAAATAACAGGCTACCACATCCCCATATTTGAAACTCCGCCTAGTGGAGAAGCCGCTATTTTTTTTGTTCAGACTGCAATATTTTCTTCATACTGACTCGGAATCCGACGAGACATCGACCGATTAACTCTCACCTAAATTACGGACAATATGAAACACTCATATACTTCATCTTGTGAACGTACACCGTAGTTCTCCATGGGAACTGACAGTTGTACTTAGAAAATAACAGGATACCACATCCCCATATTTTTACTCCGCCTAGTGTAGAAGCCGCTATTTTTTTGTTCAGACTGCAATATTTTCTTCTAACTAACTCGGAATCCGACGAGACTTCGACCGATTAACTCCCACATTAATTACGGACAACATGGAACACTCGGATACTTCATCTTGTGAACGCATACTGTAGTTCTCCATCGGCGCGGACAGTTGTACATAGAAAATAACAGGATACCACATCCCTATATTTGAACTCCGCCTAGTACAGAAGCCGCTATTTTTTTTGTTCAGACTGTAATATTTTCTTCATACTTACATGGAATCCGGTAAGACTTCGACCGATTTACTCCCACCTAAATTACGGACAATATGGAACACTCGGATATCTCATCTTGTGAACGCATACTGTAGTTCTCCATGGGCACTGACCGTTGTACTTAGAAAATAACAGGATACAACATCTCCATATTTGAACTCCGCCTAGTGTAGAAGCCGAATTTTTTTGTTCAGACTGCAATAACTTCTTCATACTAATTTAGAATCCGGTGAGACTTCGACCAATTAACTCCCACCTAAATTACGGAAAATATGGAACACTCGGATACCTCATCTTGTGAACGCATACTGTAGTTCTCCACGGGCTCTAACAGTTGTACTTAGAAGATAACAGGATACAACATCACCATATTTGAACTCCGCCTAGTGCAGAAGCCGCTATTTTTTTTGTTCAGACTGCAATATTTTCTTCGTACTAACTCGGAATCCGGCGAGACTTCGACCGATTAACTCCTACCTAAATTACGGACAATATGAAACACTCAGATAATTCATCTTGTGAACGTACATTATAGTTCTCCGTGGGGACTAACAGTTGTACTTAGAAAATAACAGGCTACTACATCCCCATATTTGAACTCCGCCTAGTGCAGAAGCCGCTATTTTTTTTGTTCAGACTGCAATAACTTCTTCATACTAATTCAGAATCAGGTGAGACTTCGACCAATTAACTCCCACCTAAATTACGGAAAATATGGAACACTCGAATACCTCATCTTGTGAACGCATACTGTAGTGATCTTTGGGCACTGACATTTGTACTTAGAAAATAACAGGATACAACATCCCCATATTTGAACTCCGCCTAGTGTAGAAGCCGCTATTTTTCTGTTCAGACTGCAATAACTTCTTCATACTAATTCAAAATCCGGTGAGACTTCGACCAATTAACTCCCACCTAAATTACAGACAATATGGAACACTCGGATACTTCATCTTGTGAACGCATACTGTAGTTCTCCATGGGCACTGACAGTTGTACTTAGAAAATAGCAGGATTCTACATCCCCATATTTGAACTCCGCCTAGTGCAGAAGCCGCTATTTTTTTGTTTAGACTGCGATAACTACTTCAAACGAATTGAAAATCCGGTGAGACTTCGACCAATTAACTTCCACGTAAATTACGGACAATATGGAACACTCGGATACTTCTTCTTGTGAACGCATACTGTAGTTCTCCATGGGCACTGACAGTTGTACTTAGAAAATAGCAGGATTCTACATGCCCATATTTGAACTCCGCCTAGTACAAAAGCCGCTATTTTTTTTGTTCAGACTGCAATATTTTCTTCATACTAACTCGGAATCCGGCGAGACTTCGACCGATTAACTCCCACCTAAATTACGGACAATATGAAACAGTCGGATACTTCATCTTGTGAACGTACACTGTAGTTCTCCATGGGGACTGACAGTTGTACTTGGATAATAACAGGCTACTACATCCCCATATTTGAACTCCGCCTAGTGCAGAAGCCGCTATTTTTTTTGTTCAGACTGCAATAACTTCTTCATACTAATTCAGCATCCGGCGAGACTTCGACCGATTAACTCCCACCTAAATTACGGACAATATGAAACACTCGGATACTTCATCTTGTGAACGAACACTGTAGCTCTCCATGGGGACTGATAGTTGTACTTAGAAAATAACAGGATACAACATCTCCATATTTGAACTCCGCCTAGTGGAGAAGCAGCTATTATTTTTGGTCAGACTGCAATAACTTCTTCATACTAATTCAGAATCCGGTGAGACTTCGGCCAATTAACTCCCACCAAAGTTACGGACAATATGGAACACTCGAATACTTCATCTTGTGAACGGATACTGTAGTTCTTCATGGGAACTGACAGTTGTACTTAGAAAATAACAGGATACCACATCTCCATATTTGAAATCCGCATAGTGCAAAAGCCGCTATTTTTTTGTTCAAATTGCAATAACTTTTTCATACTAATTCAGAATCCGGTGAGACTTCGACCAATTAACTCCCACCAAAATTACGGACAATATGGAACACTCGGATACTTCATCTTGTGAACGGATACTGTAGTTCTCCATGGTCACTGACAGTTGTACTTAGAAAATAACAGAATACCACATCCCCATATTTGAACTCCGCCTAGTGCAGAAGCCGATATTTTTTTGTTCAGGTTGCAATATTTTCTTCATACTAACTCGAAATCCGGCGAGACTTCGACCGATTAACTCCCACCTAAATTACGGACAATATGAAACACTCGGATACTTCATCTTGTGAATGTACACTGTATTCTCCGTGGGGACTAACAGTTGTACTTAGAAAATAACAGGCTACTACATCCCCATATTTGAACTCTGCCTAGTGTAGAAGCCGCTATTTTTTTTGTTCAGACTGCAACAACTTCTTCATACTAATTCAGAATCCGGTGAGACTTCGATCGATTAACTCCCACCTAAATTGCGAACAATATGGAACACTCGGATACTTCATCTTATGAATGCATACTGTAGTTCTCTATCGGCACTGACAGCTGTACTTAGAAAATAACAGGATACCACATCCCCATATTTGAACTCCGTCTAGTGCAGAAGCCGCTATTTTTTTGTTCAGACTGCAATAACTTCTTCATACTAATTCTGAATCTGGCAAGACTTCGACCAATTAACTCCCACCTAAATTACGGACAATATGGAACGCTCGGATACTTCATCTTGTGAACGCAACTGTAGTTCTTGATTGGCACTGACAGTTGCACTTAGAAAATAACAGGATACCACATCCCCATATTTGAACTCCGCCTAGTACAGAAGCCGCTATTTTTTTTGTTCAGACTACAATATTTTCTTCATAATTACTCGGAATCCGGAGAGACTTCGACCGATTAACTCCCACCTGAATTACGGACAATATGGAACACTCGGATAGCTCATCTTATGAACGCATACTGTAGTTCTCCATGGGCATTGACAGTTGTACTTTGAAAATAACAGGATACAACCTCTCCATATTTGAACTCCGCCTAGTGCAGAAGCCGCTATTTTTTTTATTCAGACTACAATAACTTCTTCATACTAATTCAGAATCCGATGAGACTTCGTCCAATTAACTCCCATCTAAATTACGGATAATATGGAACACTCGGATACTTCATCTTGTGAACGCATACTTTAGTTCTCGATGGGCACTGACAGTTGTACTTAGAAAATAACAGGATACCACATCCCCATATTTGAACTCCGCCTAGTGTAGAAGCCGATATTTTTTTTGTTCAGACTACAATAACTTCTTCATACTAATTCAAAATCCGGTGAGACTTCGACCAATTAAATCCCACCTAAATTACGGACAATATGGAACACTCCGATACTTCATCTTGTGAACGTATACTGTAGTTCTCCATGGGCACGGACAGTTGTACTTAGAAAATAGCAGGATTCTACATCCCCATATTTGAACTCCGCCTAGTGTAGAAGCCGCTATTTTTTTTGTTCAGACTGCCATATTTTCTTCATACTAACTCGAAATCTGGCGATACTTCGACCGATTAACTCCCACCTAAATTACGGACAATATGATACACACGGATACTTCATTTTATGAACGTACACTGTAGTTCTCCATGAGGACTGACAGTTATACTTAGAAAATAATAGGCTACTACATCCCCATATTTGAACTCCGCGTAGTGCAGAAGCCGCTATTTTTTTGTTCACACTACAATAACTTCTTCATACTAATTCAGATACGGTGAGACTTCGACCAATTAACTCCCACCTAAATTACGGACAATATGGAAAACTAGGATACTTCATCTTGTGAACGCATACTGTAGTTCTCCATGGGCACTGGCAGTTGTACATAGAAAATAACAAGATACCACATCCCCTTATTTGAACTCCGCCTAGTGTAGAAGCCGCTATTTTTTTGTTCGGACTGCAATAACTTCTTCATACTAATTCAGAATCTGGCGAGACTTCGACCAATTAACTCCCACCTAAATTACGGACAATAAGGAACACTCGGATACTTCATCTTGTGAACGCATACTATAGTTCTCCATGGGCACTGACAGTTGTACATAGAAAATAACAGGATACGACATCCCCATATTTGAACTCCGCCTAGTATAGAAGCCGCTATTTTTTGTTCAGACTGCAATATTTTCTTCATACTTACTCGGAATCCGACGAGACTTCGACCGATTAACTCCCACCTAAATTACGGACAATATGGAACACACAGATACCTCATCTTGTGAACGCATACTGTTGTTCTCCATGGGCACTGACAGTTGTACTTAGAAATTAACAGGATACAACATCTCCATATTCGAACTCCGCCTAGTGCAGAAGCCGCTATTTTTTTTGTTCAGACTGCAATATTTTTTTCATACTTACTCGGAATCCGGCGAGACTTCGACCGATTAACTCCCACCTAAATTACGGACAGTATGAAACACTCGTATACTTCATCTTGTGAACGTACACTGTAGTTCTCCATGGGGACAAACAGTTGTACTTAGAAAATAATAGGCTACTACATCCCCATATTTGAACTCCGCCTAGCGAAGAAGCCGCTATTTTTTTTGTTCAGACTGCAATAACTTATTCATACTAATTCAGAATCCGGTGAGA
Source organism: Allium fistulosum (assembly GCA_030737815.1). Classification (NCBI taxonomy): domain Eukaryota; kingdom Viridiplantae; phylum Streptophyta; class Magnoliopsida; order Asparagales; family Amaryllidaceae; genus Allium; species Allium fistulosum. The sequence continues at coordinate 706,521,714 of CM060905.1, forward strand.
CTTCGACCAATTAACTCCCACCTAAATTACGGACAATATGGAATACTCGGATACTTCATCTTGTGAATGCATACTGTAGTTTTCTATGGGCACTGACAGTTGTACTTAGAAAATAACAGGATACCACATCCCCATATTTGAACTCCACCTAGTGCAGAAGCCGCTATTTTTTTGTTCAGACTGCAATAACTTCTTCATACTAATTCAGAATCCGGTGAGACTTCGACCAATTAACTCCTACCTAAATTACGGACAATATGGAACACTCGGATAGTTCATCTCGTGAACGCATACTGTAGTTCTCCATGGGCACAGACAGTTGTACTTAGAAAATAACAGAACACCACATCCCCATATTTGAACTACGCCTAGTGCAGAATCCGCTATTTTTTTGTTCAGACTGCAATAACTTCTTCATACTTACTCGGAATCTGGCGAGACTTCGACCGATTAACTCCCCCCTAAATTACGGACAATATGAAACACTCGGATACTTCATCTTGTAAACGTACAATATAGTTCTCCATGGGGACTGACAGTTGTACTTAGAAAATAACAGGCTACCACATCCCCATATTTGAACTCCGTCTAGTGGAGAAGCCGCTATTTTTTTAGTTCAGACTGCAATATTTTCTTCATACTAACTCGGAATCAAGCGAGACTTCGACCGATTAACTCCCACCTAAATTACGGACAATATGAATCGCTCGGATACCTCATCTTGTGAACGCATATTGTAGTTCTTGATGGGCACTGATAGTTGTACTTAGAAAATAACAGGCTACCACATCCCCATATTTGAACTCCGCCTAGTGCAGAAGCCGCTATTTGTTTTGTTCAGACCAGAATAACTTCTTCATAATTACTCGGAATCTGGCGAGACTTCGACTGATTAACTCCCACCTAAATTACGGACAGTATGAAACACTCGGATACTTCATCCTGTGAACGTACACTGTAGTTCTCCGTGGGAACTGACAGTTGTACTTAGAAAATAACAGGCTACCACATCTCCATATTTGAACTCCGCCTAGTGTAGAAGCCGCTATTTTTTTTGTTCAGACTACAATATTTTCTTCAAACTAACTCGGAATCCGGCGAAACTTCGACCGATTAACTCCCACCTAAATTACGGACAATATGAAACACTCGGATACTTCATCTTGTGAATGCATACTGTAGTTCTCCATGGGCACTGACAGTTGTACATAGAAAATAACAGGATACGACATCCCCATATTTGAACTCCGCCTTGTACAGAAGCCGCTATTTTTTTGTTCAGACTGCAATATTTTCTTCATACTTACTCGGAATCCGACGAGACTTCTACCGATTAACTCCCACCTAAATTACGGACAATATAGAACACTCGGATACCTCATCTTGTGAACGCATACTGTTGTTCTCCATGGGCACTGACAGTTGTACTTAGAAAATAACAGGATACAACATCTCCATATTTGAACTCTGCCTAGTGTAGAAGCCGCTATTTTTTTTTGTTCAGATTGCAATATTATTTTCATACTTACTCGGAATCCGGCGAGACTTCGACCGATTAACTCCCACATAAATTACAGACAATATGAAACTCTTGGATACTTCATCCTGTGAACGTACATTGTAGTTCTCCATGGGGACTGACAGTTGTACTTTGAAAATAACAGGCTACTACATCCCCATATTTGAACTCCGCCTAGTCCAGAAGCCGCTATTTTTTTTGTTCAGACTGCAATAACTTTTTCATACTAATTCAGAATCCGGTGAGACTTCGACCAATTAACTCCCACCTAAATTACGGATAATATGGAATACTCGGATACTTCATCTTCTGAACGCATACTGTAGTTCTCTATAGGCACTGACAGTTGTACTTAGAATATAACAAGATACCACATCCCCATATTTGAACTCCGCCTAGTATAGAAGCCGCTATTTTTTTTGTTCAGACTGCAATAATTCATCATATTAATTCAGAATCCGGTGAGACTTCGACCAATTAACTCCCACCTAAATTACGGACAATATGGAACACTCGGATAGTTCATCTTGTGAATGCATACAGTAGTTCTCCATGGGCACTGACAGTTGTACTTAGAATATAACAGGACACCACATCCCCATATTCGAACTCCGCCTAGTGTAGAATCTGCTATTTTTTTGTTCAGACTGCAATAACTTCTTCATACTTACTCGAAATGAGGCGAGACTTCGACCGATTAACTCCCCCCTAAATTACGGACAATATGAAACACTCGGATACTTCATCTTGTAAACGTACAATATAGTTCTCCATGAGGACTGACAGTTGTACTTAGAAAATAACAGCTACCACATCCCCATATTTGAACTCCGTCTAGTGGAGAAGCCGCTATTTTTTTGTTCAGACTGCAATATTTTTTTCATACAAATTCGGAATCCGGCGAGACTTCGACCGATTAACTCCCACCTAAATTACGGACAATATGAAACACTCGGATACTTCATCTTGTGAACGTACACTGTAGTTCTCCATGGAAACTGACAGTTGTACTTAGAAAATAACAGGCTACCACATCTCCATATTTGAACTCCGCCTAGTGTAGAAGCCGCTATTTTTTTGTTCAGACTACAATATTTTCTTCATACTAACTCGGAATCCGGCGATACTTCGACCGATTAACTCCCACCTAAATTACGGAGAATATGAAACACTGGGATACTTCATCTAGTTAACGTACACTGTAGTTCTCCATGAGAACTGACAGTTGTACTTAGAAAATAATAGGATACCACATCCCCATATTTGAACTCCGCCTAGTGTAGAAGCCGCTATTTTTTTGTTCAGACTACAATAACTTCTTCATAATAATTCAGAATCCGGTGAGACTTCGACCAATTAACTCCCACCTAAATTAAGGACAATATGGAACACTCGGATACTACATCTTGTGAACGCATACTGTAGTTCTCTATGGGCACTGACAGTTGTACTTAGAAAATAACAGGATACCACATCCCCATATTTGAACTCCGCCTAGTGCAGAAGCCGCTATTTTTTTGTTCAGACAGCAATAACTTCTTCATACTTACTCGAAATTCGACGAGACTTCGACCGATTAACTCCCACCTAAATTACGGACAATATGAAACACTCGGATACTTCATCTTGTGAACGTACACTGTAGTTCTCCTTGGGGACTGACAGTTGTACTTAGAAAATAACAGGCTACTACATTCCCATATTTGAACTCCGCCTAGTACAGAAGCCGCTATTTTTTTTGTTCAGACTGCAATAACTTTTTCATACTAATTCAGAATCCGGTGAGACTTCGACCAATAAATTACGGACAATATGGAACACTCGGATAATTTATCTTGTGAACGCATACTGTAGTTCTCCATGGGCACAGACAGTTGTACTTAGAAAATAACCGGATACCACATCCCCATATTTGTACTCCGCCTAGTGCAGAAGCCGCTATTTTTCTTGTTCAAACTGCAATAACTTCTTCATACTTACTCGGAATCCGGCGAGACTTCTACCGATTAACTCCCACCTAAATTACGGACAATATGAAACACTCGGATACTTCATCTTGTGAACGTACACTGTAGTTCTTTTTGGGGACTGACAGTTGCACTTAGAAAATAACAGGCTACCACATCCCTATATTTGAACTCCGCCTAGTGGAGAAGCCGCTATTTTTTTGTTCAGACTGCAATATTTTCTTCATACTAACTCGGAATCCGACGTGACTTCGACCGATTAACTCTCACTAAAATTATGGACATTATGAAACACTTGGATACTTCATCTTGTGAACGTACACTGTAGTTCTCCATCGGAACTGACAGTTGAGGTTAGAAAATAACAGGATACCACATCCACATATTTGAACTCCGCCTAGTGCCGAAGACGCTATTTCTTTGTTCAGAATGCAATAACTTCTTCATACTAATTCAGAATCCGGTGAGACTTCGACCAATTAACTCCCACCTAAATTACGGACAATATGGAACACTCGGATAATTTATCTTGTGAACGCATATTGTAGTTCTCCATGGGCACTGACAATTGTACTTAGAAAATAACAGGATACCACATCCCCATATTTGAACTCCGCCTAGTGCAGAAGCCGCTATTTTTTTGTTCAGACTGCAATATTTTCTTCATACTAACTCGGAATCCGGCGAGACTTCGACCGATTAACTCCCACCTAAATTACGGACAATATGAAACACTCGGATACTTCATCTTGTGAACGTACATTGTAGTTCTCCGTTGGGACTGACAGTTGTACTTAGAAAATAACAGGCTACTACATCCCATATTTGAACTCCGCCTAGTGCATAAGCCGCTATTTTTTTGTTCAGATTGCAATAACTTCTTCATACTAATTCAGAATCCAGTGAGACTTCGACCAATTAACTCCCACCAAAATTACGGACAATATGGAACACTCGGATACTTCATCTTGTGAACGCATACTGTAGTTCTCTATGGGCACTAACAATTGTACTTAGAAAATAACAGGATACCACTTCCCCATATTTGAACTCCGCCTAGTGCAGAAGCCGCTATTTATTTGTTCAGACTGCAATAACTTCTTCATACTAATTCAGAATCTGGTGAGACTTCGACCAATTAACTCCCACCTAAATGACGGACAATATCGAACACTCGGATACTTCTTCTTGTGAACGTATACTGTAGTTCTCCATGGGCACTGACAGTTGTACATAGAAAATAACAGGATACCACATCCCCATATTTGAACTCCGCTTAGTACAGAAGCCATTTTTGTTTGTTCAGGCTGCAATATTTTCGTCATAATTAATGGAAATCCGGCGACACTTCGACCGATTAACTCCCACCTAAATTACAGACAATATGGAACACTCGGATACCTCATCTTGTGAACGTATACTGTAGTTCTCCATGGGCATTGACAGTTGTACTTAGAAAATAACAGGATACAACATCTCCATATTTGAATTCCGCCTAGTGTAGAAGCCGCTTTTTTTTTGTTCAGACTGCAATAACTTCTTCATACTAATTCAGAATTCGGTGAGACTTCGACCAATTAACTCCCACCTAAACAATATGGAATGCTCGGATACTTCATCTTGTGAACGCATACTGTAGTTCTCGATTGGCACTGACAGTTGCACTTAGAAAATAACAGGATACCACATCCCCATATTTGAACTCCGTCTAGTGCAGAAGCCGCTATTTTTTTAGTTCAGACTGCAATATTTTATTTATACTAACTCAGAATCCAGCGAGACTTCCACCGATTAACTCCCACCTAAATTACAGACAATATGGAACACTCGAATATATCATCTTATGAACGTACATTGTAGTTCTCCATGGGGGCTGATAGTTGTACTTAGAAAATAACAGGCTACAACATCCCTATATTTGAACTTCGCCTAGTGCATAAGCCGCTATTTTTTTGTTCAGACTACAATAACTTCTTCATACTAATTCAGAATCCGGTGAGACTTCGACCAATTAACTCCCACCTAAATTACGGACAATATGGAACACTCGGATACTTCATCTTGTGAACGCATACTGTAGTTCTCCATGGGCACTGACAGTTGTACTTAGAAAATAACAGGATACCACATCCCCATATTTGAACTCCGCCTAGTGTAGAAGCTGCTATTTTTTTTGTTCAGACTGCAATATTTTCTTCATACTAACTCGGAATCCGGCGAGACTTCGATCGATTAACTCCCACCTAAATTACGGACAATATGAAACACTCGGATACTTCATCTTGTGAATATACACTTTAGTTCTCCATGGGGATTGACAGTTGTACTTAGAAAATAGCAGGATACTACATCCCCATATTTGAACTCCGCCCAGTGCAGAAGCCATTATTATTTTTGTTCAGAATGCAATATTCTCTTCATACAAACTCGGAATCCGGCGAGACTTCGACCGATTAACTTCCACCTAAATTACGGACAATATGAAACGCTCGGATACCTCATCTTGTGAACGCATATTGTAGTTCTCGATGGGCACTAACAGTTGTACTTAGAAAATAACAGGTTACCACATCCCCATATTTGAACTCCGCCTAGTGCAGAAGCCGCTATTTTTTTTGTTCAGACTACAATAACTTCTTCATACTTACTCGGAATCTGGCGAAACTTCAACCGATTAACTTCCACCTAAATTACAGACAATATGAAACACTTGGATACTTCTTCTTGTGAATGTACACTGTAGTTCTCCATGGGAACTGACAGTTGTACTTAGAAAATAACAAGCTGCCACATCCCCATATTTGAACTCCGCCTAGTGTAGAAGCCGCAATTTTTTTTGTTCGGACCGCAATATTTTCTTCATACTAACTCGGAATCTGGCGAGACTTCGACCGATTAACTCCCACCTAAATTACGGACAATATGAAACACTCGGATACTTCATCTTGTGAACGCATACTGTAGTTCTCTATGGGCACTGACAGTTGTACTTAAAAAATAACAGGATACCACATCCCCATATTTGAACTCCGCCTAGTGCAGAAGCAGCTATTTTTTTGTTCAAACAGCAATAACTTCTTCATACTTACTCGGAATCCGGCGAGACTTCGGCCGATTAAATCCCACCTAAATTACGGATAATATGAAACACTCGGATACTTCATCTTGTGAACGTACACTGTAGCTCTCCATGTGAACTGACAGTTGTGCTTAGAGAATAATAGGATACCACATCCCCATATTTGAACTCCGCCTAGTGCTGAAGCCGCTATTTTTTTGTAGACTGCAATAACTTCTTCATACTAATTCAGAATTCGGTGAGACTTCGACCAATTAACTCCCACCTAAATTACGGGCAATATGGAACACTCGGATACTTCATCTTGTGAACGCATACTGTAGTTCTCCATGGGCGCTGATAGTTGTACTTAGAAAATAACAGGATAGCACATCCCCATATTTGAACTCCGCCTAGTGCAGAAGCCGCTATTTTTTTTGTTCAGACTGCAATATTTTGTTCATACTAACTCGGAATCCGGCGAGACTTCGATCGATTAACTCCCACCTAAATTACGGACAATATTAAACACTCGGATACTTCATCTTGTGAACGTACACTGTAGTTCTCCATGGGGACTGAAAGTTGTACTTAGAAAATAACAGGATACTACATCCCTATATTTGAACTCCGCCCAGTGCAGAAGCCGTTATTTTTTTTGTTCAGAATGCAATATTCTCTTCATACTAACTCGGAATCCGGCGAGACTTCGACCGATTAACTTCCATCTAAATTACGGACAATATGAAACGCTCGGATACCTCAACTTGTGAACGCATATTGTAGTTCTCGATGGGCACTGACAGTTGTACTTAGAAAATAACAAGTTACCACATCCCCAAATTTGAACTCCGCCTAGTGTAGAAGCCGCTATTTTTTTTGTTCGGACCGCAATATTTTCTTCATACTAACTCGGAATCTGGCGAGACTTCGACCGATTAACTCCCACCTAAATTACGGACAATATGAAACACTCGGATACTTCATCTTGTGAACGTACACTTTAGTTCTCCATGGGGACTGACAGTTGTACTTAGAAAATAACATACAACCACATCCCCATATTTGAACTCCGCCTAGTGCAGAAGCCGCTATTTTTTTTGTTCAGACTGCAATAACTTCTTCATAATAATTCAGAATCCGGTGAGACTTCGACCAATTAACTCCCACCTAAATTACGGACAATATGGAACACTCGGATACTTCATCTTGTGAACGCATACTGTAGTTCTCTATGGGCACTGACAGTTGCACTTAGAAAATAACAGGATACCACATCCCCATATTTGAACTCCGCCTAGTGCAGAAGCCGCTATTTTTTGTTCAGACTGCAATAACTTCTTCATACTTACTCGAAATCCGACAAGACTTCGACCGATTAAATCCCACCTAAATTACGGACAATATGAAACACTCGGATACTTCATCTTGTGAACGTACACTGTAGCTCTCAATGGGAACTGACAGTTGTGCTTAGAGAATAACAGGATACCACATCCCCATATTTGAACTCCGCCTAGTGCAGAAGCCGCTATTTTTTTGTTCAGACTGCAATAACTTCTTCATACTAATTCAGAATTCAGTGAGACTTCGACCAATTAACTCCCACCTAAATTACGGACAATATGGAACACTCGGATAATTTATCTTATGAACGCATACTATAGTTCTCCATGGGCACTGGCAGTTGTACTTAGAAAATAACAGGATACCACATCCCCATATTTAAACTCCGCCTAGTGCAGAAGCCGCTAATTTTTTTGTTCAGACTGCAATATTTTGTTCATACTAACTCGGAATCCGGTGAGACTTCGACCGATTAACTCCAACCTAAATTACGGACAATATGAAATACTCGGATACTTCATCTTGTAAACGTACACTGTAGTTCTCCGTGGGGATTGGCAGTTGTATTTAGAAAATAACATCTATGGTGCTCCTTATGATTATTCAACAAGTCAGGTGCGTAGCTCTCTATAGTCTATCTATGGAGGTGCCTAGTATATCAAGTCCAAACTATTCGTTGATTGAACTTATGCTTAACACACTACATCCCCATTTTATAAATCCGCCTAGTGAAGAAGCCGCTATTTTTTTGTACAGACTGCAATATTTTCTTTATACTAACTCGGAATCCGGCGAGACTTCCACCGATTAACTCCCACCTAAATTACGGACAATATGAAACGCTCGGATACTTCATCATGTGAACGTGCATTGTAGTTCTCCATTGGGACTGACAGTTGTACTTAGAAAATAACAGGCTACTACATTCCCATATTTGAACTCCGCCTAGTGCAGAAGCCGCTATTTTTTTTGTTCAGACTGCAATAACTTCTTCATACTAATTCAGAATCCGGTGAGACTTCGACCAATTAACTCCCACCTAAATTACGAACAATATGGAACACTCAGATACTTCATCTTGTGAACGCATACTATAGTTCTCCATGGGCATTGGCAGTTGTACTTAGAAAATAACAGGATACAACATCTCCATATTTAAACTCCGCCTAGTGCAGTAGACGCTATTTTTTTTGTTCAGACTGCAATAACTTCTGCATACTAATTCAGAATTCGGTGAGACTTCGACCAATTAACTCCCACCTAAACAATATGGAACGCTCGGATACTTCATCTTGTGAACGCAACTGTAGTTCTTGATTGGCATTGACAGTTGCACTTAGAAAATAACAGGATACCACATCCCCATATTTGAACTCCGTCTAGTGCAGAAGCCGCTATTTTTTTAGTTCAGACTGCAATATTTTCTTCATACTAAGTCGGAATCCGACGAGACTTCCACCGATTAACTCCCACCTAAATTACGGACAATATGAAACACTCTGATACTTCATCCTGTGAACGTACACTGTAGTTTTCCATGGCACTGAAAGTTGTACTTAGAAAATAACAGGATACCACATCCCCATATTTGAACTCCGCCTAGTGCAGAAGCCGATATTTTCTTTTCAGACTTCAATAACTTCTTCATACTAATTCCAAATCCGGTGAGACTTCGACCAATTAACTCCCACATAAATTACGGACGATTTGGAACACTCGGATAACTCATCTTGTGAACGCATACTGTAGTTCTCCATGGGCATTGACAGTTGTACTTAGAAAATAACAGGATACAACATCTCCATATTTGAACTCCGCCTAGAGCAGAAGCCGCTATTTTTTTTGTTCAGACTGCAATAACTTCTTCATACTAATTCAGAATTCGGTGAGACTTCGACCAATTAACTCCCACCTAAACAATATGGAATGCTCGGATACTTCATCTTGTGAACGCAACTGTAGTTCTTGATTGGCACTGACAGTTGCACTTAGAAAATAACAGGATACCACATCCCCATATTTGAACTCCGTCTAGTGTAGAAGCCTCTATTTTTTTAGTTCAGACTGCAATATTTTCTTCATACTAACTCGGAATCCGACGAGACTACGACCGATTAAATCCCACCTAAATTACGGACAATATGAAACACTCGGATACTTCATCTTGTGAACGTACACTGTAGCTCTCAATGGGAACTGACAGTTGTGCTTAGAGAATAACAGGATACCACATCCCCATATTTGAACTCCGCCTAGTGCAGAAGCCGCTATTTTTTTGTTCAGACTGCAATAACTTCTTCATACTAATTCAGAATTCGGTGAGACTTCGACCAATTAACTCCCACCTAAATTACGGACAATATGGAACACTTGGATAATTTATCTTATGAACGCATACTATAGTTCTCCATGGGCACTGGCAGTTGTACTTAGAAAATAACAGGATACCACATCCCCATATTTAAACTCCGCCTAGTGCAGAAGCCGCTAATTTTTTTGTTCAGACTGCAATATTTTGTTCATACTAACCCGGAATCCGGTGAGACTTCGACCGATTAACTCCAACCTAAATTACGGACAATATGAAATACTCGGATATTTCATCTTATGAACGTACATTGTAGTTCTCCATGGGGGCTGATAGTTGTACTTAGAAAATAACAGGCTACAACATCCCCATATTTGAACTCCGCCTAGTGCAGAAGCCGCTATTTTTTTGTTCAGACTACAATAACTTCTTCATACTAATTCAGAATCCGATGAGACTTCGACCAATTAACTCCCACCTAAATTATGGACAATATGGAACACTCGGATACTTCATCTTGTGAACGCATACCGTAGTTCTCCATGGGCACTGACAGTTGTACTTAGAAAATAACAAGATACCACATCCCCATATTTGAACTCCGCCTAGTGCAGAAGCCGCTATTTTTTTGTTTAGACTACAATATTTTCTTTATGCTAACTCGGAATCTGGCGAGACCTCGATCGATTAACACCCACCTAAATTACAGACAATATGAAACACTCAGATACTTCATCTTATGAATGTACACTGTAGTTCTCCATGGGGACTGACAGTTGTACTTAGAAAATAGCAGGATACTACATCCCCATATTTGAACTCCGCGCAGTGCAAAAGCCGTTATTTTTTTTGTTCAAAATGCAATATTCTCTTCATACTAACTCGGAATCGGGCGAGACTTCGACCGATTCACTCCCACCTAAATTACGGACAATATGAAACGCTCGGATACGTCTTGTGAATGCACATTGTAGTTCCCGATAGGCACTGACAGTTGTACTTAGAAAATAACAGGCTACCACATCCCCATATTTGAACTCCACCTAGTGCAGAAGCCGCTATTTTTTTTTGTTCAGACTGCAATAACTTCTTCATACTTACTAGGAATCCAGCGAGACTTCAACCGATTAACTCCCACCTAATTTACGGACAATATGAAACACTCGGATACTTCATCTTGTGAACGTACACTGTAGTTCTCCATTGGAACTGACAGTTGTACTTAGAAAATAACAGGCTACCACATCCCCATATTTGAACTTCGTCTAGTGCAGAATCCTCTATTTTTTTGTTCAGACAGCAATATTTTCTTCATACTAACTCGAAATCCGGCGAAACTTCGACCGATTAACTCCCAACTAAATTACGGACAATATGAAACACTCGGATATTTCATCTTGTGAACGTACACTGTAGTTCTCCATGGGGACTGACAATTGTACTTAGAAAATAACAGGCTACCACATCCCCATATTTGAACTCCGCCTAGTGCAGAAGTCGCTATTTTTTTTGTTCAGACTGCAATAACTTCTTCATAATAATTCAGAATCCGGTGAGACTTCGACCAATTAACTCCCACCTAAATTATGGACAATATGGAACACTCGGATACTTCATCTTGTGAACGCATGTTGTAGTTCTCTATGGGCACTGACAGTTGTACTTAGAAAATAACAGGATACCACATCCCCATATTTGAACTCCGCCTAGTGCAGAAGCCGCTATTTTTTTGTTTAGACGGCAATAACTTCTTCATACTTACTCGGAATCCGGCGAGACTTCGACCGATTAACTCCCACCTAAATTACGGACAATATGAAACACTCGGATACTTCATCTTGTGAACATACACTGTAGTTCCCCATGGGAACTGACAATTGTGCTTAGAAAATAACAGGATACCACCAGGGCCGGCCCTGACAAGTTGGAGGCCCAAGGCGGAGAAGAAGTAAGAAAATGAGAAAAAATGCAAGAAGGTGAAAAATGTCAAGTGCGGGAGTTGAACCCAGGTGCTCAAGGAGAAAGTGGAACACTTTTACCACTGAACCATATTACTTCATGTAAATATTGTGAACATCATATTATATATCATATATATATCAAAGCTTGAGGCCCTCGGAAATCGAAGGCCCTAGGCCACCGCCTTGGTGGCCTTGGGCCAGGGCCGGCCCTGGATACCACATCCCCATATTTGAACTCCCCCTTGTGTAGAAGCCGCAATTTTTTTCAGACCGCAATATTTTCTTCATACTAACTCGGAATCCGGCGAGACTTCGACCGATTAACTCCCACCTAAATTACGGACAATAAGAAATACTCATATACTTCATCTTGTGAACGTACACTGTAGTTCTCCATGGAAACTGACAATTGTACTTAGAAAATAACTGGATACCACATCCCCATATTTGAACTCCGCCTAGTGCAGAAGCCGCTTTTTTTTGTTCAGACTGCAATAACTTCTTAATACTAATTCAGAATTCGGTGAGACTTCGACCAATTAACTCCCACCTAAATTACGGACAATATGGAACACTCGGATACTTCATCTTGTGAACGCATACTGTAGTTCTCTATGGGCACTGACAGTTTTACTTAGAAAATAACAGGATACCACATCCCCATATTTGAACTCCGCTTAGTGCAGAAGCCGCTATATTTTTGTTCAGACTGCAATAACTTCTTCATACTTACTCGAAATCTGGCGAGACTTCGATCCATTAACTCCCACCTAAATTATGGACAATATGAAACACTCGGATACTTCATCTTGTGAACGTACACTGTAGTTCTCCATGGGAACTGACAGTTGTGCTTAGAGAATAACAGGATACCACATCCCCATATTTGAACTCTGCCTAGTACATAAGCCACTATTTTTTTATTCAGACTGCAATAACTTCTTCATACTAATTCAGAATCCGGTGAGACTTCGACCAATTAACTCCCACCTAAATTACGGACAATATGGAACACTCAGATAATTTATCTTATGAACACATACTGTAGTTCTCCATGGGAACTGACAGTTGTACTTAGAAAATAACAGGATACCACATCCTCATATTATAACTCCGCCTAGTGCAGAAGCCGCTATTTTTTTTGTTCAGACTGCAACATTTTCTTCATACTAACTCGGAATCCGGCGAGACTTCGACCGATTAACTCCCACCTAAATTACGGAAAATATGAAATCTTGTGAACGTACACTGTAGTTCTCCATGGGGATTGACAGTTGTACATAGAAAATAACAGGCTACTACATCCCCATATTTGAACTCCGCCTAGTGTAGAAGCCGATATTTTTTTTGTACAGACTGCAATATTTTCTTCATACTAACTCGGAATCCGGCGATACTTCCACCGATTAACTCCCACCTAAATTACGGAGAATATGAAACGCTCGGATACTTCATTTTGTGAACGTACATTGTAGTTCTCCATGGGGACTAACAGTTATACTTAGAAAATAACAGGCTACTACATCCCATATTTGAACTCCGCCTAGTGCAGAAGCCGCTATTTTTTTGTTCAGACTGCAATAACTTCTTTATACTAATTCAGAATCCGATGAGACTTCGACCAATTAACTCCCACCTAAATTACGGACAATATGGAACACTCAGATACTTCATCTTGTGAATGCATATTGTAGTTTTCCATGGCACTGACAGTTGTACTTAGAAAATAACAGGATACCACATCCCCATATTTTAACTCCGCCTAGTGTAGAAGCCGCTATTTTTTTTTCAGACTGCAATAACTTCTTTATACTAATTCAAAATCTGATGAGACTACGACCATTAACTCCCACCTAAATTACAGACAATATGGAACACTCGGATACTTCATCTTGTGAACGCATAATGTAGTTCTCCATGGGCACTGACAGTTGTACTTAGAAAATAGCAGGATACTACATCCCCATATTTGAACTCCGTCAAATACAGAAGCCGCTATTTTTTTTGTTCAGACTGCAATATTTTGTTCATACTAACTCCCACCTAAATTACGGACAATATGAAACGCTCGGATTCGTCATCTTGTGAACGCATATTGAAGTTCCCGATGGGCACTGATAATTGTACTTAGAAAATAACAGGCTACCACATCCCCATATTTGAACACCGCCTAGTGCAGAAGCCGCTATTTTTTTGTTCAGACTGCAATAACTTCTTCATACTTACTCGGAATCCGGCGAGACTTCAACCGATTAACTCCCACCTAAATTACGGACAATATGAAACACTCGGATACTTCATCTTGTGAACGTACACTGTAGTTCTCCATGGGAACTGACAGTTTTACTTAGAAAATAACAGGCTACCACATCCCCATATTTGAACTTCGTTTAGTGCAGAATCCGCTATTTTTTTTGTTCAGAGTGCAATAACTTCTTCATAATAATTCAGAATCCGGTGAGACTTCGACCAATTAACTCCCACCTAAATTACGGACAATATGGAACACTCGGATACTTCATCTTGTGAATGCATACTGTATTTCTCTATGGGCACTGATAGTTGTACTTAGAAAATAACAGGATACCACATCCCCATATTTGAACTCCGCCTAGTTCAGAAGCCGCTATTTTTTTGTTCAGACTGCAATAACTTCTTCATACTTACTTGGAATCCGACGAGACTTCGACCGATTAACTCCCACCTAAATTACGAACAATATGAAACACTCGGATACTTCATCTTGTGAACTTACACTGTAGTTCTCCATGGGAACTGACAGTTGTGCTTAGAAAATAACAGGATACCACATCCCCATATTTGAACTCCGCCTAGTGCAAAAGCCGCTATTTTTTTGTTCAGACTGCAATAACTTCTTCATACTAATTCAGAATCTGGTCAGACTTCGACCAATTAACTCCCACCTAAATTATGGACAATATGGAACACTCAGATAATTTATCTTATGAACGCATATTGTAGTTCCCCATGGGCAGTGACAGTTGTACTTAGAAAATAACAGGATACCACATCCCCATATTTGAACTCCGCCTAGTGCAGAAGCCGCAATTTTTTTGTTCAGACTACAATATTTTCTTCATACTAACTCGGAATCCGGCGAGACTTCGACCGATTAACTCCCACCTATATTACGGACAATATGAAACACTCGGATACTTCATCTTGTAAACGTACACTGTAGTTCTCCATAGGGATTGACAGTTGTACTTAGAAAATAACAGGCTACTACATCCCCATATTTGAACTCCGCTTAGTGTAGAAGCTGCTATTTTTTTTATTCAGACTGCAATAACTTCTTCATACTAATTAGAATCCGGTGAGACTTCGACCAATTAACTCCCACCGAAATTACGGACAATATGGAACACTCGGATATTTCATCTTGTGAACGCATACTGTAGTTCTCTTTGGGCACTGACAGTTGTACTTAGAAAATAGGGTAAGTTTGGCTCACATCCCTAATAAGCGCGTCTCCGCTTCTTCGATCTTGTCTTTTTGGAAGATCCAAAACGAAAAACAGCGGTATTTAGAGAAAACATCCTTTCCAAACTAAAGTTACATTTCCGGTCCCTATATTCAAATTCGCGCACGCCAAAAGATCTAAATACCCTTTTATGTTTTTAACATTTCAAACGCGTATAACTTTATATAGAAAAATCGGATCAACATACCGGTTTCACCAAAAAATCACAAATTTTATGATCTTTAAAATGAGATCCATTGTTGATACCAAAAATTCAAATTTGTAGTAAAGGTGCAATTATTTCATATATTTGTAGACAACTCAGCAAATTTTGAACACTTTTGCTTTTTTTTTCAAACTTACAACATTTGCAAATAATTGCCGACATTTTTGCAATTATATGGTATTGTTGCAGAAATGTCTTCAACTATATGGTATAGTTGCAGACATTTTTGCAACTATTGCATATTTGCATAAATGCAACTATATGCTATAGTTGCTGTTTCTGCAACTATATGGTATAGTTGCATATAGTTGCAGAAATGTCTGCAACTATTGCATATAGTTGCAGAAATTTCTACAACTATAGAGTATAGTTGCAGAAATGTCTGCAATTATTGCATATAATTGCAGACATTTCTGCAACTATTGTGTATAATTGCAGTTTTCCATTGAAATCGAGAAAGCTGAGCTCGCCATTGAAGAAGAAGATGGAGTCAAGAAACATAAGTTCGCCAATGAAGAAAAAGATGAAATCAAGAAGGATAAACTGGTTATTAAAATCAATGGTGCAAGAAGCGAAGGGGTATTTTAGGAAAAAAACAACCGAAATGAAAAACAAGGACATGCAAATTATGTTTTCTTGCAGGAGGAGTTTTAGTGAATTAAGTTTGCGTTTAAGGATGCGTGTCTAATATTCACTAGAAAATAACAGGATACCACATCCCCATATTTGAACTCCGCCTAGTGCAGAAGCCGCTATTTTTTTGTTCAGACTGCAATAACTTCTTCATACTAATTCAAAATCCGGAGAGACTTCGACCAATTAACTCCCACCTAAATTATGGACAATATGGAACACTCGGATACTTCATCTTGTGAACGCGTAATGTAGTTCTCCATGGGCACTGACAGTTGTATTTAGAAAATAGCAGGATACTACATCCCCATATTTGAACTCCCCTAGTGCAGAAGCCGCTATTTTTTTTGTTCAGACTGCAATATTTTTTTCATACTAACTCGGAATCCGGCGAGACTTCGACCGATTAACTCCCACCTAAATTATGGACAATATGAAACACTCGGATACTTCATCTTGTGAACGTACACTGTAGTTCTCCATGGGGACTGATAGTTGTACTTAGAAAATAACAGACTACCACATCCCCATATTTGAACTCCACCTAGTGCATAAGCCGTTATGTTTTTGTTTAGACTGCAATAACTTCTTCATAATAATTCAGAATCCGGTGAGACTTCGACCAATTAACTCCCACCTAAATTACGTACAATATGGAACACTCGAATACTTCATCTTGTGAACGCATACTGTAGTTCTCCATGGGCACTGACGTTGTACTTAAAAAATAACAGGATACCACATCCCCATATTTGAACGCCGCCTAGTGCAGAAGCCGCTATTTTTTTGTTCAGACTGAAATAACTTCTCCATACTAATTCAAAATTCGGGGAGACTTCGACCAATTAATTCCCACCTAAATTACGGACAATATGGAACACTCGGATACTTCATCTTGTGAACGTAAAATGTAGTTCTCCATGGGCACTGACAGTTGTACTTAGAAAATAGCAGGATACTACATCCCCATATTTGAACTCCGCCCAGTGCAGAAGCCGCTATTATTTTTGTTAAGACTGCAATATTTTCTTCATACTAACTCGTAATCCGGAGAGACTTCGACCGATTAACTCCTACCTAAATTACGGACAATATGAAACACTCGGATACTTCATCTTGTGACGTACACTGTAGTTCTCCATGGGAACTGACAGTTGTAATTAGAAAATAACAGGCTACCACATCCCCATATTTGAACTCCCCTGGTGCAGAAGCCGCTATTTTTTTTGTTCAGACTGCAATATTTTTTTCATACTAACTCGGAATCCGGCGAGACTTCGACCGATTAACTGCCACCTAAATTACGGACAATATGAAACACTCGGATACTTCATCTTGTGAACGTACACTGTAGTTCTCCTTGGGGACTGATAGTTGTACTTAGAAAATAACAGGCTACCACATCCCCATATTTGAACTCCACCTAGTGCACCAGCCGCTATTTTTTTGTTAAGACTGCAATAACTTCTTCATAATAATTCAGAATCCGGAGAGACTTCGACCAATTAACTCCCACCTAAATTACGTACAATATGGAACACTCGGATACTTCATCTTGTGAACGCATACTGTAGTTCTCTATGGGCACTGATAGTTGTACTTAGAAAATAACAGGATACCACATCCCAATATTTGAACTCCGCCTAGTGCAGAAGCCGCTATTTTTTTTTAGACTGCAATAACTTCTTCATACTTACTCGGAATCCGGCGAGACTTCGACCGATTAACTCCCACCTAAATTACGGACAATATGAAACACTCGGATACTTCATCTTGTGAACGTACACTGTAGTTCTCCATGGGAACTAATAGTTGCGCTTAGAAAATAATAGGATACCACATCCCCATATTTGAACTCCGCCTAGTGTAGAAGCCGCTATTTTTGTTGTTCAGACTACAATATTTTTTTCATACTAACTCGAAATTCGGCGAGACTTCGACCGATTAACTCCCACCTAAATTATGGACAATATGAAACACTCGGATAGTTCATCTTACGAACGTTCACTGTAGTTCTCCATGGGGACTGATAGTTGTACTTAGAAAATAACAGGCTACCACATCCCCATATTTTAACTCCACCTAGTGCATAGGCCGCTATTTTTTTTGTTCAGACTGCAATAACTTCTTTATAATAATTCAGAATCCGGTGAGACTTCGACCAATTAACTCCCACCTAAAGTACGTACAATAGGGAATACTCGGATACTTCATCTTGTGAACGCATACTGTAGTTCTTCATGGGCACTGACAGTTGTACTTAGAAAATAACAGGATACCATATCCCCATATTTGAACTCCGCCTAGTGCAGAAGCCGCTACTTTTTTTGTTCAGACTGCAATATTTTCTTCATACTAACTCATAATCCGGTGAGACTTCGACCGATTAACTCCCACCTAAATTACGGACAATATGAAATAGTCGGATACTTCATCTTGTGAACGCACACTGTAGTTCTCCATGGGGACTGACAGTTGTACTTAGAAAATAATAGGCTACCACATCCCCATATTTGAATCCGCCAAGT
Source organism: Allium fistulosum (assembly GCA_030737815.1). NCBI lineage: Eukaryota > Viridiplantae > Streptophyta > Magnoliopsida > Asparagales > Amaryllidaceae > Allium > Allium fistulosum. Next base: position 706,540,745 of record CM060905.1, read on the forward strand.
GCAGAAGACGCTATTTTTTTGTTCAGACTGCAATATTTTCTTCATACTAACTCGGAATCCGGTGAGACTTCGACCGATTAACTCCCACCTAAATTACGGACAATATGAAACACTCGGATACTTCATCCTGTGAACGTACACTGTAGTACTCCATGGGAACTGACGGTTGCGCTGAGAAAATAACAGGATACCACATCCCCATATTTGAACTCCACCTAGTGTAGAAGCCACTATTTTTGTTGTTCAGACTACAATAACTTCTTCATACTAATTCAGAATCCGGTGAGACTTCGACCAATTAACACCCACTTAAATTACAGACAATATGGAACACTCGGATAATTTATCTTATGAACGCATACTGTAGTTGTCCATGGGCACTGACAGTTGTACTTAGAAAATAACAAGATACCACATCCCCATATTTGAACTCCGCCTAGTGCAGAAGCCGTTATTTTTTTTTCAGACTGCAATATTTTCTTTATACTAACTCGGAATCCGGCGAGACTTCGACCGATTAACTGCCACCTAAATTACGGACAATATGAAACACTCGGATACTTCATCTTGTGAACGTACACTGTAGTTCTCCTTGGGGACTGATAGTTGTACTTAGAAAATAACAGGCTACCACATCCCCATATTTGAATTCCACCTAGTGCATAAGCCGTTATGTTTTTGTTTAGACTGCAATAACTTCTTCATAATAATTCAGAATCCGGTGAGACTTCGACCAATTAACTCCCACCTAAATTACGTACAATATGGAACACTCGAATACTTCATCTTGTGAACGCATACTGTAGTTCTCCATGGGCACTAACGTTGTACTTAAAAAATAACAGGATACCACATCCCCTTATTTGAACGCCGCCTAGTGCAGAAGCCGCTATTTTTTTGTTCAGACTGAAATAACTTCTTCATACTAATTCAAAATTCGGGGAGACTTCGACTGGAACACTCGGATACTTCATCTTGTGAACGCATAATGTAGTTCTCCATGGGAACTGACAGTTGTACTTAGAAAATAACAAGATACCACATCCCCATATTTGAACTCCGCCTAGTGCAGAAGCCGCTATTATTTTTGTTCAGACTACAATATTTTCTTCATACTAACTCGGAATCCGGAGAGACTTCGACCGATTAACTCCCACCTAAATTACGGACAATATGAAACACTCGGATACTTCATCTTGTGACGTACACTGTAGTTCTCCATGGGAACTGACAGTTGTAATTAGAAAATAACAGGCTACCACATCCCCATATTTGAACTCCCCTAGTGCAGAAGCCGCTATTTTTTTTGTTCAGACTGCAATATTTTTTTCATACTAACTCGGAATCCGGCGAGACTTCGACCGATTAACTGCCACCTAAATTACGGACAATATGAAACACTCGGATACTTCATCTTGTGAACGTACACTGTAGTTCTCCATGGGGACTGATAGTTGTACTTAGAAAATAGGGTACTTTTGGCACAGGTCCTTATTAAGTTTCAAAATTCACGAAAAGTCCTTCACTAAATTTCAGTGTAAATTAGGTCCCTGTTTTTTATTCACGATTATTGCAGAGCATGATGCAACATTTCATAAAAGTTGCTGACATTTCCGCAATATTTCTGTACACTGTGAACATAGTGTATGAAAGTTGCTGAAATATCAACACTTATTTATAAAAGTTGCTGATATTTCAGCAACATTTATGTACACTGTGAACACAGTTTATGAAAGTTGCTGAAATATCAGCACTTATTTATAAAAGTTGCTGACATTTCAGCAATAATTTTTCTTTGTTTTTACAATAAAACTTTGACACGGATAGTTGCTGAAATATCAGCACTTATTTATAAAAGTTGCTAACATTTCAGCAATAATTTTTCTTTGTTTTTACAGTAAAACTTTGATACAGATAGTTGCTGAAATATCAGCACTTATTTATAAAAGTTGCTGACATTTCAGCAATAATTTTTCTTCGTTTCCAAAAAACAGGGACCCGCTTTACAATATGAAAGTATGATAGGGATGCCTCCCTAATTTCCACTAGAAAATAACAGGCTACCACATCCCCATATTTGAACTCCACCTAGTGCATAAGCCGCTATTTTTTTGTTAAGACTGCAATAACTTCTTCATAATAATTCAGAATTCGGAGAGACTTCAACCAATTAACTCCCACCTAAATTATATACAATATGGAACACTCAGATACTTCATCTTGTGAACGCATACTGTAGTTCTCTATGGGCACTGACAGTTGTACTTAGAAAATAACAGGATACCACATCCCTATATTTGAACTCCGCCTAGTGCAGAAGCCGCTATTTTTTTTAGACTGCAATAACTTCTTCATACTTACTCGGAATCCGGCGAGACTTCGACCGATTAACTCCCACCTAAATTACGGACAATATGAAACACTCGGATACTTCATCTTGTGAACGTACACTGTAGTTCTCCATGGGAACTAATAGTTGCGCTTAGAAAATAACAGGATACCACATCCCCATATTTGAACTCCGCCTAGTGCAGAAGCCGCTATTTTTGTTGTTCAGACTACAATATTTTTTTCATACTAACTCGGAATTCGGCGAGACTTCGACCGATTAACTCCCACCTAAATTATGGACAATATGAAACACTCGGATACTTCATCTTACGAACGTTCACTGTAGTTCTCCATGGGGACTGATAGTTGTACTTAGAAATAACAGGCAACCACATCCCCATATTTGAACTCCACCTAGTGCATAAGCCGCTATTTTTTTTGTTCAGACTGCAATAACTTCTTTATAATAATTCAGAATCCGGTGAGACTTCGACCAATTAACTCCCACCTAAATTACGTACAATATGGAACACTCGGATACTTCATCTTGTGAACACATACTGACAGTTGTACTTAGAAAATAACAGGATACCATATCCCCATATTTGAACTCCGCCTAGTGCAGAAGCCGCTACTTTTTTTGTTCAAACTGCAATATTTTCTTCATACTAACTCAGAATCCGGCGAGACTTCGACCGATTAACTCCCACCTAAATTACGGACAATATGAAATAGTCGGATACTTTATCTTGTGAACGCACACTGTAGTTCTCCATGGGGACTGACAGTTGTACTTAGAAAATAATAGGCTACCACATCCCCATATTTGAACTCCGCCAAGTGCAGAAGACGCTATTTTTTGTTCAGACTGCAATATTTTCTTCATACTAACTCGGAATCCGGTGAGACTTCGACCGATTAACTCCCACCTAAATTACGGACAATATGAAACACTCGGATACTTCATCTTGTGAGCGTACACTGTAGTACTCCATGGGAACTGACAGTTGTACTTGGATAATAACAGGCTACTACATCCCCATATTTGAACTCCGCCTAGTGCAGAAGCCGCTATTTTTGTTGTTCAGACTGCAATAACTTCTTCATACTAATTCAGAATCCGGTGAGACTTCGACCAATTAACACCCACCTAAATTACAGACAATATGGAACACTCGGATAATTTATCTTATGAACGCATACTGTAGTTCTCCATGGGCACTGACAGTTGTACTTAGAATATAACAAGATACCACATCCCCATATTTGAACTCCGCCTAGTGCAGAAGCCGCTATTTTTTTGTTCAGACTGCAATATTTTCTTTATACTAACTCAGAATCCGGCGAGACTTCGACCGATTAACTCCCACCTAAATTACGGACAATATGAAACACTCGGATACTTCATCTTGTGAACGTACACTGTAGTTCTCCATGGGGATTGACAGTTGTACTTAGAAAATAACAGGCTACGACATCCCCATATTTGAACTCCACCTAGTGCAAAAGCCGCTATTTTTTTTTGTTCAGACTGCAATAACTTCTTCATACTAATTCAGAATCCGGTGAGATTTCGACCAATTTACTCCACCCTAAATTACGGACAATCTGGAATACTCGGATACTTCATCTTATGAACGCATACTGTAGTTCTCTATGGGCACTGACAGTTGTACTTAGAAAATAACAGGATACCACATCCCCATATCTGAACTCCGCCTAGTGCAGAAGCCGCTATTTTTTTTGTTCAGATTGCAATAACTTCTTCATACTAATTCAGAATCCGGTGAGATTTCGACCAATTTACTCCACCCTAAATTACGGACAATATGGAACACTCGGATACTTCATCTTATGAACGCATACTGTAGTTCTCCATGGGCACTGACAGTTGTACTTATAAAATAACAGGATACCACATCCCCATATTTGAATTCCGCCTAGTACTGAAGCCGCTATTTTTTTTGTTCAGACTGTATTATTTTATTCATGCTTACTCGGAATCCGGCGAGACTTCGACCGATTAACTCCCACCTAAATTATGGACAATATGGAACACTTGGATCCCTCATCTTGTGAACGCATACTGTAGTTCTCCATGGGCACTGACAGTTGTACTTAAAAAATAACAGGATACAACATCTCCATATTTGAATTCCGCCTAGTGCAGAAGCCGCTATTTTTTTTGTTCAAACTGCAATAACTTCTTCATACTAATTCAGAATCCGGTGAGACTTCGACCAATTAACTCCCAACTAATTTACGGACAATATGGAACACTCGGATACATCATTTTGTGAATGCATACTGTAGTTCTTGATGGGCACTGACAGTTGTACTTAGAAAATAACAGGATACCACATCCCCATATTTGAACTCCGCCTAGTGTAGAAGCCGCTATTTTTTTGTTCAGACTGCAATAACTTCTTCATACTAACTCGGAATCCGGCGATACTTCGACCGATTAACTCTCACCTAAATTACGGACAATATGAAACACTCGGATATTTCATCTTGTGAACGTACACTGTAGTTCTCCATGGGCACTGACAGTTGTACTTAGAAAATAACAGGATAACACATCCCCATATTTGAACTCCGCCTAGTGTAGAAGCCACTATTTTTTTGTTCAGATTGCAAAATTTTCTTCATACTAACTCGGAATCCGGCGAGACTTCGACCGATTAACTACCACCTAAATTATGGACAGTATGAAACACTCGGATACTTCATCTTGTGACGTACACTGTAGTTCTCCATAGGGACTGACAGTTGTACTTAGAAAATAACAGGCTACTACATCCCCACATTTGAACTCCGCCTAGTGCAGAAGCCGCTATTTTTTTTGTTCAGACTGCAATAACTTCTTCATACTAATTCAGAATCCGGTGAGACTTCGACCAATTAACTCCCACCTAAATTACGGACAATAGGGAACACTCGGATAATTTATCTTATGAACGCATACTGTAGTTCTCCATGGGCACTGACAGTTGTACTTAGAAAATAACAAGATACCACATCACCATATTTGAACTCCGCCTAGAGCAGAAGCCGCTATTTTTTTGTTCAGACTGCAATATTTTCTTTATACTAACTCGGAATCCGGCGAGACTTCGACCGATTAACTCCCACCTAAATTACGGACAATATGAAACACTTGGATACTTCATCTTGTGAACGTACAATGTAGTTCTCCATGGGGATTGACAGTTGTACTTAGAAAATAACAGGCTACGACATCCCCATATTTGAACTCCACCTAGTGCAAAAGCCGCTATTTTTTTTTGTTCAGACTACAATAACTTCTTCATACTAATTCAGAATCTGGTGAGATTTCGACCAATTTACTCCACCCTAAATTACGGACAATCTGGAACACTCGGATACTTCATCTTGTGAACGCATACTGTAGTTCTCTATGGGCACTGATAGTTGTACTTAGAAAATAACAGGATACCACATCCCCATATTTGAACTCCGCCTAGTGCAGAAGCCGCTATTTTTTTTGTTCAGATTGCAATAACTTCTTCATACTAATTCAGAATCCGGTGAGATTTCGACCAATTTACTCCACCCTAAATTACGGACAATATGGAACACTCGGATACTTCATCTTGTAAACGCATATTGTAGTTCTCCATGGGCACTGACAGTTGTACTTAGAAAATAACAGGATACCACATCCCCATATTTGAACTCCACCTAGTACTGAAGCCGCTATTTTTTTTGTTCAGACTGCAGTATTTTATTCATACTTACTTGGAATCCGGCGAGACTTCGACCGATTAACTCCCACCTAAATTATGGACAATATGGAACACTTGGATCCCTCATCTTGTGAACGCATACTGTAGTTCTCCATGGGCACTGACAGTTGTACTTAAAAAATAACAGGATACAACATCTCCATATTTGAATTCCGCCTAGTGCAGAAGCCGCTATTTTTTTTGTTCAAACTGCAATAACTTCTTCATACTAATTAAGAATCCGGTGAGACTTCGACCAATTAACTCCCAACTAAATTACGGACAATATGGAACACTCGGATACTTCATTTTGTGAACGCATACTGTAGTTCTTGATGGGCACTGACAGTTGTACTTAGAAAATAACAGGATACCACATCCCCATATTTGAACTCCGCCTAGTGTAGAAGCCGCTATTTTTTTGTTCAGACTGCAATAACTTCTTCATACTAACTCGGAATCCGACGATACTTCGACCGATTAACTCTCACCTAAATTACGGACAATACGAAACACTCGGATATTTCATCTTGTGAACGTACACTGTAGTTCTCCATGGGCACTGACAGTTGTACTTAGAAAATAACAGGATAACACATCCCCATATTTGAACTCCGCCTAGTGTAGAAGCCACTATTTTTTTGTTCAGATTGCAAAATTTTCTTCATACTAACTCGGAATCCGGCGAGACTTCGACCGATTAACTACCACCTACATTACGGACAGTATGAAACACTCGGATACTTCATCTTGTGAACGTACACTGTAGTTCTCCATAGGGACTGACAGTTGTACTTAGAAAATAACAGGCTACTACATCCCCACATTTGAACTCCGCCTAGTGCACAAGCCGCTATTTTTTTTGTTCAGACTGCAATAACTTCTTCATACTAATTCAAAATCCGGTGAGACTTCGACCAATTAACTCCCACCTAAATTACGGACAATAGGGGACACTCGGATACTTCATCTTGTGAACGCATACTGTAGTTCTCCATGGGCACTGACAGTTGTACTTAGAAAATAACAGCATACCACATCCCCACATTTGAACTCCGCCTAGTGCAGAAGCCGCTATTTTTTTGTTCAGACTGCAATAACTTCTTCATACTACACTACAACAAAAATACCCTATTACAACGCCCTTTTTACAACGGGCATTGGTTGCCCGTTGTAATAGACGGCTATTACAACGGTCCATTCAGGCCCGTTGTAAAAGATGCCACATACAACGCGCTTTTTACAACGGGCATCGGTTGCCCGTTGTAATAGAAGGCTATTACAACGGTCCATTCAGACCCGTTGTAATAGGTGTCAATTTTACAACGGGCTAAAAATGTCCGTTGTAATATTTGTTACTGCTCTAATTTTGGTTAGCGGGCTACTTTCGCTCCATTGCCTCCAAAATTTTGACTTCCTGCTTTTCCCTTTTTCTTAACCCTAAATTTCAATTTCCACGGCAATTTCCTCTACACGGCTGCACCGCCTCCTTCATCGAGTTCATCCTCTCTTCCTCCTCGTAAATCTCCTCTTTCTTTTTTTATTAAAATATTCACTACTCCACTTAAATGAACTGGTGTTGTCCTCCAAAAAATATATCATCTCCTTAATAAATTGTGCCGCCTAAATCAACACTACCGCAGCCCGGACAACACTATTGCCATCATCTTATAAAGAGCTCAGATCTTAGAGATGCTGCCATCGAAATCTGGATCTGGAGCCTAAGTCTTTGTTTCTAGTCCATCCAATCTCGATCTCGCATACTCCACTTAATGGCAGAAGAAGAACCACAAAACAGAGCTGCCGTGGTCGATGTATCGGAAGTCATAGTTGACGATGAGCTAGTCACCAGCCCCAGCCCCCTGTTCGTTGTTAGAAACGGCCTCTCAAGTATGAACAGGCTTTTCTCCATTCTCTTCCCTTTGCTCATATGTGAGTTGCTTATTTTAGTATTTAGTATAATATATTTCAGTTTCTAAGTTGTGTTTTATTGGATTTCCCATTAGAAGGTAAATGGGCAGACTATAGGTGAATCTATATTCCATTTCTTTATTCCCATTTGATGAATAAGGAGAGGACGAATTCTATCTTTCTCTTTATTTTTAGTAATTGCTTCTAGCAGTTGATTTTTGAATTCATTACAGGTATGAGAAGAGTTATATGCATAGAGATATGGTTACTCATGTTGTCATTTCAACTGCTATATTTTTCATAACTGGAACTGCAGATGGTATGTTTTTATGTATCCAGTTCACTTATTTTTGGCCCTGAAGAACTGATGGATAGTTAAGTGTTAGGTTCTAACATATAAGTAAAAAAAAATATCGTTTGAACATGTACAAATAAATACAGAGCTGAAGAACTGCAGCATGTACATGGTACATAAATCGTAAGACTTCCAAACAGATCTTCTAGGATGCTTTTGTTAGCTTCTCTTATGATCTGCAGCATGTACATATCTTTCCTTTGTTTAAAGCATGTGATTTATCATTTGGATTTGCATATAGGGATCGATCAAAAACCAGAAAGTGGGAACCAAAGAGCGATGAATCCAAGAAGAAGCCCAGAATCTATCAAAACGAAGATGGCTAGTATAAGTATATGCACCAGTGGGAGTGAGATTAACCGGTAATGTCCATTAAATATTATTCATTGACACAATAGATTTAGAGTAATATTCCCTACATATTTGATTTGATATAGCAGTACGATTATACAAACACAACCCTCTTTGACGATGAATGTTTGTAATGTAAACAAGCACAGAACCCCTCTTTATTTTTATTTATTCTTCCCTCCACATTATGATCACGAAACATTTCCTTAACACAATTCTCGGATGATCAACTTCCATTAACCTTTGAACATACGGCTCTAATTTGCCCACTGCTCCAGTCAATGGGCTAATATTCCCCATGCTCACCATACTTTTGGCAAAACTAGAGAAAAACATGCTCTGACTATTCGCAAAGCTATTCACAACTGAAGCAGTAGATATAAATACTATTGAATAACCCTGTTTGTTTGTTTATTTTTTTTTATTTTTTTTACCATCATCACCAAGAAATTAAATGTTTATCTGTGAATTTTGAATTGGTAGCTTGAGTATTATGAAGTGCTGCAAGTGTAATTACAAGTATTTTGCAGAAGAGGTGTTAAAAATGGTGAACTTGTAAAAAATAATAGATGGCTACCACTCAAAAATAATAGATCGCTACCACTCAAAAGCCTTGTAATTGCACTTGTAATTGCACTTGTAATTAAATGTTTATCTATTATTTTTTACAAGTTCACCATTTTTAACACCTCTTCTACAAAATACTTGTAATTGCACTTGCAGCACTTCATAATACTCAAGCCTACCAATTCAGAATTCACAGATAAACATTTAATTGCTTGGTGATGACGGTAAAAAAAAATAAACAAACAAATAGGGTTATTCAATAGTATTTATATCAAACGACTTTTAATACTCCAGTCTCTCCATTTGGTGGAAAGTAATATGATGTACCACTCCTCGGGGCTGTTTGTACTAGGTTGGTGATACCCACCAACCTCAAGAATCTGCTTTCGGATTGAATTCACGAACTGGCATTGGAAGTAAATATGCTAGTTGGTTTCATTCTGCCACTGGCAAAGGCTACAAAGTGATGAGTTTAGCATTCCCATGTGGCACAAAGTGAATGTATTATAATAGGTTTTTCATTTTGAATAATGTTCTTAACTCTCTAATATTTGGATTGCTGGTGTGTGGCAACACTAGATGACCACTAGAAAAATAATCAGAAACGTTGGCCTGGAGAAGTATGCCATGTGTATTGAATAATATGTGTATTCTTTGATAGTAATTTTGCTACATTTGTAATGCTTTAGGCTATACAGCATAGCATGTCTTTGTGAAATTTGATCTTACAAAGAAAATAATGATTTACTATTTTATTAGTTTGTAATGTAAATTAGTTTGGTTAGCTATCAATTAAAATATTTCCTTTTTCCATGATTCAAACAAAATAATGATTCAAACAAAATAATGATAACGATAATCTTTTATTAGTTAAGTATCTTTTCAGTTTATGTGCTTCATAACTAAAATTTTATATCCCCGTCTTTATTTACTATTTTATTTTTGTTTCAGATACCAGAAAATCTAGGCTGCAAATGTGCCTTAGCCTTTGACATCACAGCTGCATGCAGCGGGTTTGTTGTTGGACTAATAACTGCCACTCGCCTTATAAAGGGTATATAAAAAAGCTGTATTTTTACCCATATAGATAATGGATTTATTCATGGCTTGCTAATGAGTATGCTTAGTCTTATAGGTGGTGGTTACAAGAACATTTAGTGTTTGGATCAGATGCTTTATCCTGCTTTATTAATTGGTCTGGTAGAGGAACATGCATTCTATTTGGTGATGCTGCTGGAGCAGTCTTAGTTCAGGTGCATGCTTTCATCTTCCAATTTTCTTATATTTTTCATTATAATTTTTTTATACTGTCTAGTATTTATGATGATTGTATATGAATAATATTTTAATCTCTTGACTACAGATTTATGGTCATGAAAAATTCTAGTATCCAAGTCAGTAAAACTATTCATAAAGATGATACATCATGCTTGTTAAAAACCGTAGTGTCACCTAGGTACTAACACATTACGGTTTAATTCAGTTCTATTAAACATAACAATTCGAGAATTAAGACAGGTGGTCAGTAACCTTGTTTTCACCCCTGTTAATAAACCAAGTTTGTATTGGTTCCAGAGCAATGTTTTCTTTTTTCTTTTTTTTCTTTTTTTTTTGCAAAAATTGATAAGTTTAACAAATAAAACCCTGAAGACCTTGTATGGAACTTTGTCGTTAACATATCGATTTTTCATGCTGCGTGTGCGCTATTTGCTCTGATTGTTTGTGTGTGTTATTAGCCCTGGAAATGTTTCTAAATCTCAATTTTCAAATCTGACTAAACAGTCACGGTGTTATTGCAAGGAGGTTTCCATAAAACATAAAAGATTCCAAATCCTATTTTTTAAATCTGAATGTATTAAGTTGTTAAGTGTTATCAGTATAGGTGTTATTGCAAGGAAGTAAAGTTAGTGATCATTTTTCGACATGGTTTTGTTTCAATTTTTTATGTACATAGTGAAGTTAGCGATTGTTTATGCATTAGTTTATCATTTGTGCACAAATTTCTCATTTCTGCATCAGTTCTCATTGTTAATTGTTGGACTTGATTACAGATAATTAAGCTTTTTCAGCGAATAGTTGAACTTGTTTACAAGCATCTGCTACATTTTATTCTGTAGTAGTTCTCATTTCTACAACAAAGAATTTGATCATTTTGTGGTTAACTCTAATCTTATCAGTACCAATTGTGGTTTATGAACTATCCGAGAACTGGGTCATTTTGTGGTTTGTATTTTTTGTTATGGATTGTGGGTGAATTTGGTCATTTTATATCGATTCAATGTTGGTTAAGTTTTATATTTGTTATGTTTACTTTAGGCACTTAACTGTAATAATGTATGCAAACTGTACAACATGAATATGGAATTGTATTTTTAATATGATAAATCAACACTTAAATAACTATAGAATAGTTGCCAAGTTTACTATTAAATATACATTTTAAATGACAGAAAAATACACATGGACAATTGGATTTTGATTCTCTTGATCCTGTCAAAATTGCAATCAGCCAGGGTGCACTGTTCAGCTTGGGTACATTGTTCGGAACTCTTTTAAGTTTACTGTTTTCTTCTTTTGATTTATCCGTCTTTTATTCATGGCTTGAAACGTTTTTGGGCTTTGCTTTAGGTTTACTGGTAGGTGTTGACTTCCGAGATGGTAACTTTGCAAGTGATTTTTTAATGGTAACTTCACTTGATCATGATTATCATATTCACTAAAGTCAATTTTTTTTCTTGCAGTCACACCGCGATAGCAACAATGCGCAGCAGGTTCAAGATCAGCAAGAACGAGTTATTGTGGATGGTTTGATGAAAAAAAAAGTGCAGGCTATTGAGTTGGGAGAAGAACGTAGTTGCAGAGGGGACAATAGCAAGCACTGATCCTGATGCGTCGGTACATTTTGTAACGCTTGGAGTAGAAGCTTGGAAAGTATGGGTGGATGTAGCGGTGGAACCAGAAGCTTTTTTATTTAGGCCAAATTCAGAGATGTCCACTATTAAAGAGGCCGTTGGATCAACCGTCGCGTGGCACAAAGACTTTATATCCTTAGTCTAGTATGATTGTACTTAGAACTTGATATTTATAGCCGACTGTTATGTATTAATGCTTTATGAATTTGGGAGGTAAACTTATCTGACTTTTTGGAGTGTTGGAATTTTATGACTATCTTTTAGTCTTTTCGCAAGTGATTTTGGTTGTTTGTGCGTAATATTTATTACTGTTAAATTATTCATTATTTGTACGGATGTGCTACCTATACGTTGCTGTAATTTTTTTTTATTTGTATTTTTTCTACAACGGTCAAAGCGCGTTGTATTATACTCTATTACAACGGTCAATAACCGTTGTATTAAAGTCTATAACAACGGTCGAAAACCGTTGTCAAAATGTTTTTTACAATGTTCAGGGAATGTTGTAAAACATGCTATCCATCTTGTATGATAGATAGTATTTTGCAACGGGCAAAGAAGCTTGTATTATAGTCTATTACAACGGTCGGCGACCGTTGTAAAAAAGTTTACTACAACGGTCTTTACAACATTAACTGCCCGTTGTAAAATATGGGTGACCTATTACAACATCACCTATTACAACGGTCCGCTGCCCGTTGTGGAACATATATTACAACGGGCATTGCCCGTTGTAAAAAGCCTGTTTTGTTGTAGTGCTAATTCAGAATCCGGTAAGACTTCGACCAATTAACTCCCAACTAAATTACGGACAATATGGAACACTCGGATACTTCATCTTGTGAACGCATACTGTAATTCTCTATGGACACTGACAATTGTACTTAGAAAATAACAGGATGCCACATCCCCATATTTGACCTCCGCCTAGTGCAGAAGCCGCTATTTTTTTGTTCAGACTGCAATAACTTCTTCATACTAATTCAGAATCCGGTGAGACTTCGACCAATTAACTACCACCTAAATTACGGACAATATGGAACACTCGGACACCTCAACTTGTGAACGCATACTGTAGTTCTCCATGGGCACTGACAGTTGTACTTAGAAAATAACATGATACAACATCGCCATATTTGAACTCCGCCTAGTGAAGAAGCCGCAATTTTTTTTGTTCAGACTGCAATATTTTCTTCATACAAACTCGGAATCCGGCGAGACTTCGACCGATTAACTCCCACCTAAATTACAGACAATATGAAACACTCGGATACTTCATCTTGTGAACGTACACTGTAGTTATCCATGGGGACTGACAGTTGTACTTTGAAAATAACAGGCTACCACATCCCCATATTTGAACTCCGCCTAGAGCAGAAGCCGCTATTTTTGTTGTTCAGACTGCAATAACTTCTTCGTACTAATTCAGAATCTGGTGAGACTTCGACCAATTAACTCCCACCTAAATTACGGACAATATGGAACACTCAGATACTTCATCTTGTGAACGCATACTGTAGTTCTTCATGGGCACTAACAGTTGTACTTAGAAAACAACAGGATACCACATCCCCATATTTGAACTCTGCCTAGTGTAGAAGCCCCTATTTTTTTTGTTCAGACTGCAATAACTTCTTCATACTAATTCATAATCCCGTGAGACTTCGACCAATTAACTTCCACCTAAATTACGGACAACATGGAACACTTGGATACCTCATCTTGCGAACACATACTGTAGTTCTCCATGGGCACTAACAGTTGTACTTAGAAAACAACAGGATACCACATCCCCATATTTGAACTCCGCCTAGTGCAGAAGCCCATATTTTTTTGTTCAAACTGCAATAACTTCTTCATACTAATTCAGAATCCGGTGAGACTTCGACCAATTAACTCCCACCTAAATTACGGACAATATGGAACACTCGGATACCTCATCTTGTGAATGCATACTGTAGTTCTCCATGGGCAATAACAGGATACAACATCGCCATATTTGAACTCCGCCTAGTGCAGAAGCCGCAATTTTTTTTGTTCAGACTGCAATATTTTCTTCATACTAACTCGAAATCCGGTGAGACTTCGACTGATTAACTCCCACCTAAATTACGGACAATATGAAACACTCGGATACTTCATCTTGTGAACGTACACTGTAGTTCTCCTTGGGGATTGACAGTCGTACTTAGAAAATAACAGGCTACTACATCCCCATGTTTGAACTCCGCCTAGTGCAGAAGCCACTATTTTTTTTTGTTCAGACTGCAATAACTTCTTCATACTAATTCAGAATCCGGTGAGACTTTGATTAATTAACTCCCACCTAAATTACGGACAATAAGGAACACTCAAATACTTCATCTTGTGAACGCATACTATAGTTCTCTATGGGCACTTACAGTTGTACTTAGAAAATAACAGGATACCACATCCCCATATTTGAACTCCACCTAGTGCAGAAGTCGCTATTGTTTTGTTCAGACTGCAATATTTTCTTCATACTAACTCGGAATCCGGCGAGACTTCGATCGATTAACTCCCATCTAAATTACGGGCAATATGAAACACTCAGATACTCCATCTTGTGAACGTACACTGTAGTTCTCCATGGGGACATACAGTTGTAATTAGAAAATAACAGGCTACCACATCCCCATATTTGAACTCCGCCTAGTGCAGAAGCCGCTATTTTTTTGTTCAGACTGCAATAACTTCTTCATACTAATTTAGAATCCGGTGAGACATCGACCAATTAACTCCCACCTAAATTACGAATAATATGGAACACTCGGATACTTCATCTTGTGAACGCATACTGTAGTTCTCCAAGGGCACTAACAGTTGTACTTAGAAAATAACAGGATACCACTTCCCCATATTTGAACTCCTCCTAGTGCAGAAACCGCTATTTTTTTGTTCAGACTGCAATAACGTCTCCATACTAATTCAGAATACGGTGAGACTTCGACCAATTAACTCCCACCTAAATTACGGACAATATTGAACACACGGACACTTCATCTTGTGAACGCATACTATAGTTCTCCATGGGCTCTGACAGTTGTACTTATAAAATAACAGTATACCACATCCCCTTATTTGAACTCCGCCTATTACAGAAGCCGATATTTTTTTTGTTCAGACTGCAATATTTTCTTCATACTAACTCAGAATCCAGCGAGACTTCGACCGATTAACTCCCGCATAAATTACGGACAACATGAAACACTCGGGTACTTCATCTTGTGAACGTACACAGTAGTTCTCCATTGGGACTGACAGTTGTACTTTGAAAATAACAGCCTAGCACATCCCAATATTTGAACTCCGCCTAGTGCAGAAGCCGCTATTTTTTTTGTTCAGACTGCAATAACTTCTTCATACTAATTCAGAATCCGGTGAGACTTTGATCAATTAACTTCCACCTAAATTACGGACAATAAGGAACACTCGGATACTTCATCTTGTGAACGCATACTGTAGTTCTCTATGGGCACTGACAGTTGTACTTTGAAAATAACAGGCTACCACATCCCCATATTTGAACTCCGCATAGTGCAGAAGCCGCTAATTTTTTGTTCAGACTGCAATATTTTCTTCATACTAACTCGAAATCCGGCGAGACTTCAAACGATTAACTCCCATCTAAATTACGGACAATATGAAACACTCGGATACTCCATCTTGTGAACGTACACTGTAGTTCTCCATGTGGACAGACAGTTGTAATTAGAAAATAACAGGCTACCACATCCCCATATTTGAACTCCGCCTAGTGCAGAAGCCGCTATTTTTTTGTTCAGACTGCAATAACTTCTTCATACTGATTTAGAACCCGGCGAGACTTCGACCGATTAACTCCCGCATAAATTACGGACAATATGAAACACTCGGGTACTTCATCTTGTGAACGTACACAGTAGTTCTCCATGGGGACTGACAGTTGTACTTTGAAAATAACAGCCTAGCACATCCCCATATTTGAACTCCGCCTAGTGCAGAAGCCATTTTTTTTGTTCAGACTGCAATAACTTCTTCATACTAATTCAGAATCCGGTGAGACTTCGACCAATTAACTCCCACCTAAATTACGGACAATATGGAACACACGGATACTTCATCTTGTGAACGCAAACTGTAGTTCTCCATGTGCACTGACAGTTGTACTTAGAAAATAACAGGATGCCACATCCCCATATTTGACCTCCGCCTAGTGCAGAAGCCGCTATTGTTTTGTTCAGACTGTAATAACTTCTTCATACTAATTCAGAATCCAGTGAGACTTCGACCAATTAACTCCCACCTAAATTACGGACAATAGGGAACACTCGGACAACTCAACTTGTGAACGCATACTGTAGTTCTGCATGGGCACTGACAGTTGTACTTAGAAAATAACAGGATACAACATCGCCATATTTGAACTGCGCCTAGTGAAGAAGCCGCAATTTTTTTTGTTCGGACTGCAATATTTTCTTCATACTAACTCGGAATCCGGCGAGACTTCGACCGATTAACTCCCATCTAAATTACGGACAATATGAAACACTCGGTTACTTCATCTAGTGAACGTACACTGTAGTTCTCCATGGGGACTGACAGTTGTACTTAGAAAATAATAGGCTACTACGTCCCCATATTTGAACTCCCCCTAATGTAGAAGCCGCTATTTTTTTTGTTCATACTGCAATAATTTCTTCATACTAATTCAGAATCCGGTGAGACTTCGACCAATTAAGTCCCACCTAAATTATGGACAATATGGAACACTCGGACACCTCAACTTGTGAACGCATACTGTAGTTCTCTATGGGCACTGACAGTTGAACTTAGAAAATAACAGGATACAACATCGCCACATTTGAACTCCGCCTAGTAAAGAAGCCGCTATTTTTTTTGTTCAGACTGCAATATTATCTTCAAACTAACTCGGAATCCGATGAGACTTCGACCGATTAACTCCCATCTAAATTACGGACAATATGAAACATTCGGTTACTTCATCTAGTGAACGTACGCTGTAGTTCTCCATGGGGACTGACAGTTGTACTTAGAAAATAACAGGCTACTACATCCCCATATTTGAACTCCGCCTAATGCAGAAGCCGCTATTTTTTTTGTTCAGACTGCAATAACTTCTTCATACTAATTCAAAATCCGGTGAGACTTCGACCAATTAACTCCCACCTAAATTACGAACAATATGGAACACTCAGATACTTCATCTTGTAAACGCATACTGTAGTTCTCTATGGGCACTTACAGTTGTACTTAGAAAATAACAGGATACCACATCCCCATATTTGAACTCCTCCTAGTGCAGAAGCCGCTATTTTAATTGTTCAGACTGCAATAACATCTTCATACTAATTTAGAGATCGCACCCCAGTATATTAATTCTATGGTTTATGGTTGTTCGCTACTCGCACAAAGACTTTGTCATCCATCCCGAGCCTAGAATCCGGTGAGATTTCGACCGATTAACTCTCACCTAAATTACGGACAATATGAAACACTCAGATACTTCATCTTGTGAACGTACACTGTAGTTCTCCTTAGAGATGGACAGTTGTACTTAGAAAATAACAGGCTACCACATCCCCATATTTGAACTCCGCCTAGTGTAGAAGCTGCTATTTTTTTGTTCAGACTGCAATATTTTCTTCATACTAACTCGGAATCCGGCGAGACTTCGACCGATTAACTCCCACCTAAATTACGGACAATATGAAACACTCGAATACTTCATCTTGTGAACGTACACTGTAGTTCTCCAAGGGGACTGACAGTTGAACTTAGAAAATAACAGGTTACCACATCCCCATATTTGAAGTCCGCCTAGTGCAAAAGCCGCTATTTTTTTGTTCAGACTGCAATAACTTCTTCATATAATTCCGAATCCGATGAGACTTCGACCAATTAACTCCCAACAAAATTACGGACAATATGGAACACTCGGATACTTAATCTTGTGAACGCATACTGTAGTTCTCCATGGGCACTGACAATTGTACTTAGAAAATAACAGGATACCACATCCCCATATTTGAACTCCGCCTAGTGCAGAAGCAGCTATTTTTTTGTTTAGACTGCAATAACTTCTTCATACTAATTCAGAATCCGGTGAGACTTCGACCAATTTACTCCCACCTAAATTACGGACAATATGGAACACTCAGATACTTCATCTTGTGAATGCATACTGTAGTTCTCCCTGAGCACTGACAGTTGTACTTAAAATAACAGGATACCACATCCCCATATTTGACCTCCGCCTAGTGTAGAAGCCGCTATTTTTTTTGTTCTGACTGCAATAACTTCTTCATACTAATTTAGAATCCGGTGAGACTTCGACCAATTAACTCCCACCTAAATTACGGACAATATGGAACACCCGGATACCTCATCTTGTGAACGCATACTGTAGTTCTCCATGGGCACTGACAGTTGTATTTAGAAAATAATAGGATACAACATCGCCTTATTTGAACTCCGCCTAGTGTAGAAGCCGCTATTTTTTTTGTTCAAACTGCATTATTTTCTTCATACTAACTCGGAATCCGGCGAGACTTCGACTGATTAACTCCCACCTAAATTACGGACAATATGAAACACTCGGTTACTTCATCTAGTGAACGTACACTGTAGTTCTCCATGGGGACTGACAGTTGTACTTAGAAAATAAGAGGCTACCACATCCCCATATTTGAACTCCGCCTAGTGCAGAAGCCGCTATTTTTTTTGTTCAGACTGCAATAACTTCTTCATACAAATTCAGAATCCGGTGAGAATTCGACCAATTAACTCCCACCTAAATTACGAACAATATGGAACACTCGGATACTTCATCTTGTGAACGCATACTATAGTTCTCCATGGGCACTGACAATTGTAATTAGAAAATAACAGGATACCACATCCCCATATTTGAACTTCGCCTAGTACAGAAGCCGCTATTTTTTTGTTCAGACTGCAATAACTTATTCATACTAATTCAGAATCCGGTGAGACTTCGACCAATTAACTCCCACCTAAATTACGAACAATATGGAACACTTTTTTACTTCATCTTGTGAATCCATACTGTAGTTCTAAGTGGGCACTGACAGTTGTACTTAAAATAACAGGATAACACATCCCCATATTTGACCTCCGCCTAGTGTAGAAGCCGCGGTTTTTTTTGTTCAGACTGCAATAACTTCTTCATACTAATTCAGAATTCGGTGAGACTTCGACCAATTAACTCCCACCTAAATTACGTACAATATGGAACACTCGGGGTACCTCATCTTTGGAACGCATACTGTAGTTCTCAATGGGCACTGACAGTTGTACTAAGAAAATAATAGGATACAACATCGCCTTATTTGAACTCCGCCTAGTGCAGAAGCCGCTATTTTTTTTGTTCAGACTGCAATATTTTCTTCATACTAACTCGGAATCCGGCGAGACTTCGATCGATTAACTCCCACCTAAATTACGGACAATATGAAACACTCGGATACTTCATCTTGTGAACGTATACTGTAGTTCTCCATGGGGACTGGCAGTTGTGCTTAGAAAATAAAAGGATACCACATCCCCGTATTTGAAGTCCGCCTAGTACAGAAGCCGCTATTTTTTTATTCAGACTGCAATATTTTCTTCATACTAACTCGGAATCCGGCGAGACTTCGAACGATTAACTCCCATCTAAATTACGGACAATATGAAACACTCGGATACTCCATCTTGTGAACGTACACTGTAGTTCTCCATGGGTACTAACAGTTGTAATTAGAAAATAACAGGCTACCACATCACCATATTTGAACTCGCCTAGTGTAGAAGCGGCTATTTTTTTGTTCAGACTGCAATAACTTCTTCATAATAATTTAGAATCCGGTGAGACTTCGACCAATTAACTACCACCTAAATTACGGACAATATGGAACACTCGGATACTTCATCTTGTAAACGCATATTGTAGTTCTCCAAGGGCACTGACAGTTGTACTTAGAAAATAGTAGGATACCACTTCCCCATATTTGAACTCCTCTCAGTGCAGAAGCCGCTATTTTTTTGTTCATATTGCAATAACGTCTTCATACTAATTTAGAATCCAGTGAGACTTCGACCAATTAACTCCCACCTAAATTACGGACAATATTGAACACTCGGATACTTCATCTTGTGAACGCATACTGTAGTTCTCCATGGGCTCTGACAGTTGTACTTAGAAAATAACAGGATACCACATCCCCTTATTTGAACTCTGCCTAGTACAGAAGCCGATATTTTTTTGTTCAGACTGCAATATTTTCTTCATACTAACTCGGAATCCGGCGAGACTTCGACCGATTAACTCCCACATAAATTACGGACAATATGAAACACTCGGGTACTTCATCTTGTGAACGTACGCAGTAGTTCTCCATGGGGACTGACAGTTGTACTTTGAAAATAACAGCCTAGCACATCTTAATATTTGAACTCCGCCTAGTGCAGAAGCCGCTATTTTTTTTTGTTCAGACTGCAATAACTTCTTCATACTAATTAAGAATCCGATGAGACTTCGACCAATTAACTCCCACCTAAATTACGGACAATATGGAACACATAGATACTTCATCTTGTGAACGCAAACTGTAGTTCTCCATGTGCAATGACAGTTGTACTTAGAAAATAACAGGATGCCACATCCCCATATTTGACCTCCGCCTAGTGCAGAAGCCGCTATTTTTTGTTCAGACTACAATAACTTCTTCATACTAATTCAGAATCCGGTGAGACTTCGACCAATTAACTCTCACCTAAATTACGGACAATATGGAACACTCTGACTACTCAACTTGTGAACGCATACTTTAGTTCTCCTTGGGCACTGGTAGTTGTACTTAGAAAATAACGGGATACAACATCGCTATATTTGAACTCCGCCTAGTGAAGAAGCCGCTATTTTTTTTGTTCAGACTGCAATCTTTTCTTCATACTAACTCGGAATCTGGCGAGACTTCGACCGATTAACTCCCAACCAAATTACAGACAATATGAAACACTCGGATACATCATCTTGTGAACGTACACTGTAGTTCTCCATGGGGACTGACAGTTGTACTAAGAAATTAATAGGATACAACATCGCCTTATTTGAACTCCGCCTAGCGCAGAAGCCGCTATTTTTTTTTGTTCAGACTTCAATAACTTCTTCATACTAATTCAGAATCCGGTGAGACTTCGACCAATTAACTCCCACCTAAATTACGGACAATATTGAACACTCGGATACTTCATCTTGTGAACACATACTGTAGTTCTCCATGGGCTCTGACAGTTGTACTTAGAAAATAACAGGATACCACATCCCCTTATTTGAACTCCGCCTAGTACAAAAGCCGATATTTTTTTTGTTCAGACTGCAATATTTTCTTCATACTAACTCGGAATCCGGCGAGACTTCGACCGATTAACTCCCACATAAATTACGGACAATATGAAACACTCGGGTACTTCATCTTGTGAACGTACACAGTAGTTCTCCATGGAGATGGACAGTTGTACTTAGAAAATAACAGGCTACCACATCCCCATATTTGAACTCCGCCTAGTGCAGAAGCCACTATTTTTTTGTTCAGACTGCAATATTTTCTTTATACTAACTCGGAATTCGGCGTGACTTCGACCGATTAACTCCCACTTAAATTACGTACAATATGAAACACTCGGATACTTAATCTTGTGAACGTACACTGTAGTTCTCCATGGGGACTGACAGTTGTACTTAGAAAATAACAGGCTACCACATCCCCATATTTGAACTCCGCCTAGTGCAGAAGCCGCTATTTTTTTGTTCAGACTGCAAAAACTTCTTCATACTAATTCAGAATCCGGTGAGACTTCGACGAATAACTCCCACCTAAATTACGGACAATATGGAACACTCGGATACTTCATCTTGTGAACGCACACTGTAGTTCTCCATGGGCACTGACAGTTGTACTTAAAATAACAGGATAACACATCCCCATATTTGACCTCCGCCTAGTGCAGAGGCCGCTATTTTTTTTGTTCCGACTGCAATAACTTCTTCATACTAATTCAGAATCCGGTGAGACTTCGACCAATTAACTCCCACCTAAATTACGGACAATATGGAACACTCGGGTATCTCATCTTGTGAACGCATATTGTAGTTCTCCATGGGCACTGACAGTTGTACTAAGAAATTAATAGGATACACCATCGCCTTATTTGAACTCCGCCTAGCGCAGAAGCCGCTATTTTTTTTTGTTCAGACTGCAATATTTTCTTCATACTAACTCGGAATCCGGCGAGACTTCGACCGATTAACTCCCACCTAAATTACGGACAATATGAAACACTCGGATACTTCATCTTGTGAACGCATATTGTAGTTCTCCATGGGGACTGGCAGTTGTACTTTGAAAATAAGAGGCTACCACATCCCCATATTTGAACTCCGCCTAGTGCAGAAGCCGCTATTTTTTTGTTCAGACTGCAATAACTTCGTAATACTAATTCAGAATCTGGGGAGACTTCGACTAATTAACTCCCACCTAAATTACGGACAATATGGAACACTCGGGTACTTCATCTTGTGAACGCCCACTGTAGTTCTCCATGTGGACTAACAGTTGTACTTAGAATATAACAGGATACCACATCCCCATATTTGAACTCTGCCTAGTACAAAAACCGCTATTATTTTTGTTCAGACTGCAATAACTTATTCATACTAACTCGGAATTCGGTGAGACTTCGACCGATTAACTCCCACCTAAATTACGAATAATATGGAACACTCAGATACTTCGTCTTGTGAACGCATACTGTAGTTCTCCATGCACTGACAGTTGTACTTAGAAAATAACAGCATACCACATCCCCATATTTGAACTCCGCCTAGTGCAGAAGCCGCTATTTTTTTGTTCAGACTTCAATAACTTCTTCATACAAATTCAGAATCCGGTGAGACTTCGACCAATTAACTTCCACCTAAATTACGGACAATATGGAACACTCGGATACTTCATCTTGTGGACACATACTGTAATTCTCAATGGGCACTGACAGTTGTACTTAGAAAATAAAAGGATACCACATCACCATATTTGAACTCCGCTTAGTATAGAAGCCGATATTTTTTTGTTCAGACTGCAATAACTTCTTCATACTAATTCAGAATCCGGTGAGACTTTGACCAATTAACTCCCACCTAAATTACGGACAATATGGAACACTCGGATACTTCATCTTGTGAACGCATACTATAGTTCTCCATGGGCACTGACAGTTGTACTTAGAAAACAACTGGATACAACATCGCCATATTTGAACTCCGCCTAGTGCAGAAGCCGCTATTTTTTTTGTTCAGAATGCAATATTTTCTTCATACTAACTCGGAATCCGGTGAGACTTCGACCGATTAACTCCCACCTAAATTACGGACAATATGAAACACTCGGATACTTCATCTTGTGAACGCATACTGTAGTTCTCCATGGGGACTGGCAGTTGTACTTTGAAAATAAGAGGCTACCACATCCCCATATTTGAACTCCGCCTAGTGCAGAAGCCGCTATTTTTTTGTTCAGACTGCAATAACTTCGTAATACTAATTCAAAATCTGGGGAGACTTCGACCAATTAACTCCCACCTAAATTACGGACAATATGGAACACTCGGGTACTTCATCTTGTGAACGCCCACTGTAGTTCTCCATGTGGACTAACAGTTGTACTTAGAATATAACAGGATACCACATCCCCTTATTTGAACTCTGCCTAGTACAAAAACCGCTATTATTTTTGTTCAGACTGCAATAACTTATTCATACTAACTCGGAATTCGGTGAGACTTCGACCGATTAACTCCCACCTAAATTACGAATAATATGGAACACTCAGATACTTCGTCTTGTGAATGCATACTGTAGTTCTCCATGCACTGACAGTTGTACTTAGAAAATAACAGCATACCACATCCCCATATTTGAACTCCGCCTAGTGCAGAAGCCGCTATTTTTTTGTTCAGACTTCAATAACTTCTTCATACAAATTCAGAATCCGGTGAGACTTCGACCAATTAACTTCCACCTAAATTACGGACAATATGGAACACTCGGATACTTCATCTTGTGGACACATACTGTAATTCTCAATGGGCACTGACAGTTGTACTTAGAAAATAAAAGGATACCACATCACCATATTTGAACTCCGCTTAGTATAGAAACCGATATTTTTTTGTTCAGACTGCAATAACTTCTTCATACTAATTCAGAATCCGGTGAGACTTTGACCAATTAACTCCCACCTAAATTACGGAAAATATGGAACACTCGGATACTTCATCTTGTGAACGCATACTATAGTTCTCCATGGGCACTGACAGTTGTACTTAGAAAACAACTGGATACAACATCGCCATATTTGAACTCCGCCTAGTGCAGAAGCCGCTATTTTTTTTGTTCAGAATGCAATATTTTCTTCATACTAACTCGGAATCCGGTGAGACTTCGATCGATTAACTCCCACCTAAATTACGGACAATATGAAACACTCGGATACTTCATCTTGTGAACGTACACTGTAATTCTCCATGGGTACTGACAGTTGTACTTTGAAAATAACAGGCTACCACATCCCCATAT
Organism: Allium fistulosum; assembly: GCA_030737815.1. Classification (NCBI taxonomy): domain Eukaryota; kingdom Viridiplantae; phylum Streptophyta; class Magnoliopsida; order Asparagales; family Amaryllidaceae; genus Allium; species Allium fistulosum. The sequence goes on from CM060905.1 coordinate 706,565,576, forward strand.
TTGAACTCCGCCTAGTGTAGAAGCCGCTATTTTTTCTTCAGACTGCAATAACTTCTTCATACTAATTCAGAATCTGGTGAGAATTCGACCAATTAACTCACACCTAAATTACGGACAATATGGAACACTCGGATACTTCATCTTGTGAACGCATACTGTAGTTCTCCATGGGCACTGACAGTTGTACTTAGAAAACAACAGGATACCACATCCCCATATTTGAACTCCGCCTAGTGTAGAAGCCCCTATTTTTTTGTTCAGACTGCAATAACTTCTTCATACTAATTCAGAATCCGGTGAGACTTCGACCAATTAACTCCCACCTAAATTACGGACAATATAGAACACTCGGATACCTCATCTTGCGAACGCATACTGTAGTTCTCCATGGGCAATAACAGTTGTACTTAGAAAATAACAGGATACAACATCGCCATATTTGAACTCCACCTAGTGCAGACGCCGCTATTTTTTTTATTCAGACTGCAATATTTTCTTCATACTAACTCGACATCCGGCAAGACTTCGACTGATTAACTCCCAGCTAAATTACGGACAATATGAAACACTAGGATACTTTATCTTGTGAACGTACACTGTAGTTCTCCTTGAGGATTGATAGTTGTACTTAGAAAATAACAGGCTACTACATCTCCATATTTGAACTCCGCCTAGTGTAGAAGCCGCTATTTTTTTTGTTCAGACTGCAATAACTTCTTCATACTAATTCAGAATCCGGTGAGACTTTGATCAATTAATTCCCACCTAAATTACGGACAGTATGGAACACTCAGATACTTCATCTTGTGAACGCATATTGTAGTTCTCTATGGGCACTGACTGTTGTACTTAGAAAATAATAGAATACCACATCCCCATATTTGAATTCCGCCTAGTGCAGAAGCCGCTATTTTTTTATTCAGACAGCAATATTTTCTTCATACTAACTCGGCATCCGGTGAGACTTCGAACGATTAACTCCCATCTAAATTACGGACTATATGAAACACTCGGATACTCCATCTTGTGAACGTACACTGTAGTTCTCCATGGGTACTGACAGTTGTAATTAGAAAATAACAGGCTACCACATCCCCATATTTGAACTCGCCTAGTGCAGAAGCCGCTATTTTTTTTGTTCAGACTGCAATAACTTTTTCATACTAATTTAGAATCCGGTGAGACTTCGACCAATTAACTCCCTCCTAAATTATGGACAATATGGAACACTCGGATACTTCATCTTGTGAACGCATACTGTAGTTCTCCAAGGGCACTGACAGTTGTACTTAGAAAATAACAGGATACCACTTCCCCATATTTGAACTCCTCTTAGTGCAGAAGTCGCTATTTTTTTGTTCAAACTGCAATAACATCTTCATACTAATTTAGAATCCGGTGAGACTTCGACCAATTAACTCCCACCTAAATTACGGACAATATTGAACACTCGGATACTTTATCTTGTGAACGCATACTGTAGTTCTCCATGGGCTCTGACAGTTGTACTTAAAAAATAACAGGATACCACAACCCCTTATTTGAACTCCGCCTAGTACAGAAGCCGATATTTTTTTGTTCAGACTGCAATATTTTCTTCATACTAACTCAAAATCCGGTGAGACTTCGACCGATTAACTCCCACATAAATTACGGACAATATGAAACACTCGGGTACTTCATCTTGTGAACGTACACAGTAGTTCTCCATGGGGACTGATAGTTGTACTTTGAAAATACCAGGCTAGCACATCCCCATATTTGAACTACGCCTAGTGCAGAAGCCGCTATTTTTTTTTGTTCAGACTGCAATAACTTCTTCATACTAATTCGGAATCCGGTGAGACTTCGACCAATTAACTCCCACCTAAATTACGGACAATATGGAACACACAGATACTTCATCTTTTGAACGCAAACAGTAGTTCTCCATGTGCACTGACAGTTGTACTTAGAAAATAATAGGATGCCACATCCCCATATTTGACCTCCGCCTAGTGCAGAAGCCGCTATTTTTTTGTTCAGACTGCAATCACTTCTTTATACTAATTCAGAATCCGGTGAGACTTCGACCAATTAACTCTCACCTAAATTACGGACAATATGGAACACTCGGACACCTCAACTTGTGAACGCATACTGTAGTTCTCCAATGGCCCTGGCAGTTGTACTTAGAAAATAACAGGATACAACATCGCCATATTTGAACTCCACCTAGTGAAAAAGCCGCTATTTTTTTTGTTCAGACTGCAATATTTTCTTCATACTAACTCGGAATCCGGCGAGACTTCGACCGATTAACTCCCATCTAAATTATGGACAATATCAAACACTCGGATACTTCATCTTGTGAACGTACACTGTAGTTCTCCATGGAGATTGACAGTTGTACTTAGAAAATAACAGGCTACTACATCCCCATATTTGAACTCCGCCTAATGCAGAAACCGCTATTTTTTTGTTCAGACTGCAATAACTTCTTCATACTAATTCAGAATCCGGTGAGAGTTCGACCAATTAACTCCCACCTAATTACGAACAATATGGAACACTAGGATACTTCATCTTGTGAACGCATACTGTAGTTCTCTATGGGCACTGACAGTTGTACTTAGAAAATAACAAGATACCACATCCCCATATTTGAACTCCGCCTAGTGCAGAAGCCGCTATTTCTTTTGTTCAGACTACAATAACATCTTCATACTAATTCAGAATCTGGTGAAATTTCGGCCGATTAACTCTCACTTAAATTACGGACAATATGAAACACTCGGATACTTCATCTTGTGAACGTACACTGTAGTTCTCCATGGAGATGGACAGTTGTACTTAGAAAATAACAGGCTGCCACATCCCCATATTTGAACTCCGCCTAGTGCAGAAGCCGCTATTTTTTTTGTTCAGACTTCAATATTTTCTTCATACTAACTCGGAATCCGGCGAGACTTCGACCGATTAACTCCCACCTAAATTACGAACAATATGAAACACTCGGATACTTTATCTTGTGAACGTACACTGTAGTTCTCCATGGGGACTGACAGTTGTACTTAGAAAATAACAGGATACCACATCCCCATATTTGAAGTCCGCCTAGTGCAGAAGCCGCTATTTTTTTATTCAGACTGCAATATTTTCTTCATACTAACTCGGAATCCGGCGAGACTTCGAACGATTAACTCCCATCTAAATTACGGACAATATGAAACACTCGGGTACTTCATCTTGTGAACGTACACAGTAGTTCTCCATGGGGACTGACAGTTGTACTTTGAAAATAACAGGCTAGCACATCCCCATATTTGAACTCCGCCTAGTGAAGAAGCCGCTATTTTTTTTGTTCAGACTGCAATAACTTCTTCATTCTAATTCAGAATCCGGTGAGACTTTGACCAATTAACTCCTACCTAAATTACGGACAAAATGGAACACACGGATACTTCATCTTGCGAACGCAAACTGTAGTTCTCCATGTGCACTGACAGTTGTACTTAGAAAATAACAGGATGCCACATCCCCATATTTGACCTCTGCCTAGTGCAGAAGCCGCTATTTTTTTGTTCAGACTGCAATAAAATTTTTCATACTAATTCAGAATCCGGTGAGACTTCGACCAATTAACTCTCACCTAAATTACGGACAATATGGAACACTTGGACAACTCAACTTGTGAACTGATACTGTAGTTCTCCATGGGCACTGGCAGTTTTGTACTTAGAAAATAACGGGATACAACATCACCATATTTGAACTCCGCCTAGTGAAGAAGCCGCTATTTTTTTTGTTCAGACTGCAATCTTTTTTTCATACTAACTCGGAATCCGGCGAGACTTCGACCGATTAACTCTCACCTAAATTACGGACAATATGAAACATCCAGATACTTCATCTTGTGAACGTACACTGTAGTTCTCCATGAAGATGGACAGTTGTACTTAGAAAATAACAGGCTACCACATCCCCATATTTGAACTCCGCCTAGTGCAGAAGTCACTATTTTTTTGTTCAGACTTCAATATTTTCTTCATACTAACTCGGAATCCGGCGAGACTTCGACCGATTAACTCCCACCTAAATTACGGACAATATGAAACACTCGGATACTTCATCTTGTGAACGTACACTGTAGTTCTCCATGGGGACTGACAGTTGTACTTAGAAAATAACAGGCTACCACATCTCCATATTTAAACTCCGCCTAGTGCAGAAGCCGCTATTTTTTTGTTCAGACTGCAAAAACTTCTTCATACTAATTCATAATCCAGTGAGACTTCGACTGATTAACTCCCACCTAAATTACGGACAATATGGAACACTCGGATACTTCATCTTGTGAACGCATACTGTAGTTCTCCATGGGCACTGACAGTTGTACTTAAAATAACAGGATAACACATCCCCATATTTGACCTCCGCCTAGTGCAGAAGCCGCTATTTTTTTGTTCAGACTGTTATAACTTCTTCATACTAATTCAGAATCCGGTGAGACTTCGACCAATTAACTCCCACCTAAATTACGGACAATATGGAACACTCGGGTACCTCATCTTGTGAACGCATACTGTAGTTATCCATGGGCACTGACAGTTGTACTAAGAAAATAATAGGATACAACATTGCCTTATTTGAACTCCGCCTAGCGCAGAAGCCGCTATTTTTTTTATTCAGACTGCAATATTTTCTTCATACTAACTCGACATCCGGCAAGACTTCGACCGATTAACTCCAACCTAAATTACGGACAATATGAAACACTAGGATACTTTATCTTGTGAACGTACACTATAGTTCTCCTTGAGGATTGATAGTTGTACTTAGAAAATAACAGGCTACTACATCCCCATATTTGAACTCCGCCTAGTGTAGAAGCCGCTATTTTTTTTGTTCAGACTGCAATAACTTCTTCATACTAATTCAGAATCCGGTGAGACTTTGATCAATTAATTCCCACCTAAATTACGGACAGTATGGAACACTCAGATACTTCATCTTGGGAACGCATATTGTAGTTCTCTATGGGCACTGATTGTTGTACTTAGAAAATAATAGGATACCACATCCCCATATTTGAATTCCGCCTAGTGCAGAAGCCGCTATTTTTTTATTCAGACAGCAATATTTTCTTCATACTAACTCGGAATCCGGTGAGACTTCGAACGATTAACTCCCATCTAAATTACGGACTATATGAAACACTCGGATACTCCATCTTGTGAACGTACACTGTAGTTCTCCATGGGTACTGACAGTTGTAATTAAAAAATAACAGGCTACCACATCCCCATATTTGAACTCGCCTAGTGCAGAAGCCGCTATTTTTTTTGTTCAGACTGCAATAACTTCTTCATACTAATTTAGAATCCGGTGAGACTTCGACCAATTAACTCCCTCCTAAATTATGGACAATATGGAACACTCGGATACTTCATCTTGTGAACGCATACTGTAGTTCTCCAAGGGCACTGACAGTTGTACTTAGAAAATAACAGGATACCACTTCCCCATATTTGAACTCCTCTTAGTGCAGAAGTCGCTATTTTTTTGTTCAAACTGCAATAACATCTTCATACTAATTTAGAATCCGGTGAGACTTCGACCAATTAACTCCCACCTAAATTACGGACAATATTGAACACTCGGATACTTCATCTTGTGAACGCATACTGTAGTTCTCCATGGGCTCTGACAGTTGTACCTAAAAAATAACAGGATACCACAACCCCTTATTTGAACTCCGCCTAGTACAGAAGCCGATATTTTTTTGTTCAGACTGCAATATTTTCTTCATACTAACTCAAAATCCGGTGAGACTTCGACCGATTAACTCCCACATAAATTACGGACAATATGAAACACTCGGGTACTTCATCTTGTGAACGTACACAGTAGTTCTCCATGGGGACTGATAGTTGTACTTTGAAAATACCAGGCTAGCACATCCCCATATTTGAACTACGCCTAGTGCAGAAGCCGCTATTTTTTTTTGTTCAGACTGCAATAACTTCTTCATACTAATTCAGAATCCGGTGAGACTTCGACCAATTAACTCCCACCTAAATTACGGACAATATGGAACACACAGATACTTCATCTTTTGAACGCAAACAGTAGTTCTCCATGTGCACTGACAGTTGTACTTAGAAAATAATAGGATGCCACATCCCCATATTTGACCTCCGCCTAGTGCAGAAGCCGCTATTTTTTTGTTCAGACTGCAGTAACTTCTTCATTCTAATTCAGAATCCGGTGAGACTTCGACCAATTAACTCCCACCTAAATTACGGACAATATGAAACACTCGGATACTTCATCTTGTGAACGTACACTGTAGTTCTCCATGGGAACTAATAGTTGCGCTTAGAAAATAACAGGATACCACATCCCCATATTTGAACTCCGCCTAGTGCAGAAGCCGCTATTTTTTTTGTACAGACTGCAATAACATCTTCATACAAATTCAGAATCCGGTGAGACTTCGACCAATTAACTCTCACTTAAATTACAGACAATATGGAACACTCGGACACCTCAACTTGTGAACGCATACTGTAGTTCTCCAATGGCCCTGGCAGTTGTACTTAGAAAATAACAGGATACAACATCGCCATATTTGAACTCCACCTAGTGAAGAAGCCGCTATTTTTTTTGTTCAGACTGCAATATTTTCTTCATACTAACTCGGAATCCGGCGAGACTTCGACCGATTAACTCCCATCTAAATTACGGACAATATCAAACACTCGGATACTTCATCTTGTGAACGTACACTGTAGTTCTCCATGGGGATTGACAGTTGTACTTAGAAAATAACAGGCTACTACATCCCCATATTTGAACTCCGCCTAATGCAGAAGCCGCTATTTTTTTGTTCAGACTGCAATAACTTCTTCATACTAATTCAGAATCCGGTGAGAGTTCGACCAATTAACTCCCACCTAATTACGAACAATATGGAACACTAGGATACTTCATCTTGTGAACGCATACTGTAGTTCTCTATGGGCACTGACAGTTGTACTTAGAAAATAACAAGATACCACATCCCCATATTTGAACTCCGCCTAGTGCAGAAGCCGCTATTTTTTTTGTTCAGACTACAATAACATCTTCATACTAATTCAGAATCTGGTGAAATTTCGGCCGATTAACTCTCACTTAAATTACGGACAATATGAAACACTCGGATACTTCATCTTGTGAACGTACACTGTAGTTCTCCATGGAGATGGATAGTTGTACTTAGAAAATAACAGGCTACCACATCCCCATATTTGAACTCCGCCTAGTGCAGAAGCCGCTATTTTTTTTGTTCAGACTTCAATATTTTCTTCATACTAACTCGGAATCCGGCGAGACTTCGACTGATTAACTCCCACCTAAATTACGGACAATATGAAACACTCGGATACTTTATCTTGTGAACGTACACTGTAGTTCTCCATGGGGACTGACAGTTGTACTTAGAAAATAACAGGATACCACATCCCCATATTTGAAGTCCGCCTAGTGCAAAAGCCGCTATTTTTTTATTCAGACTGCAATATTTTCTTCATACTAACTCGGAATCCGGCGAGACTTCGAACGATTAACTCCCATCTAAATTACGGACAATATGAAACACTCGGGTACTTCATCTTGTGAACGTACACAGTAGTTCTCCATGGGGACTGACAGTTGTACTTTGAAAATAACAGGCTAACACATCCCCATATTTGAACTCCGCCTAGTGAAGAAGCCGCTAATTTTTTTGTTCAGACTGCAATAACTTCTTCATTCTAATTCAGAATCCGGTGAGACTTTGACCAATTAACTCCTACCTAAATTACGGACAAAATGGAACACACGGATACTTCATCTTGCGAACGCAAACTGTAGTTCTCCATGTGCACTGACAGTTGTACTTAGAAAATAACAGGATGCCACATCCCCATATTTGACCTCTGCCTAGTGCAGAAGCCGCTATTTTTTTTTTCAGACTGCAATAAAATTTTTCATACTAATTCAGAATCCGGTGAGACTTCGACCAATTAACTCTCACCTAAATTACGGACAATATGGAACACTTGGACAACTCAACTTGTGAACTGATACTGTAGTTCTCCATGGGCACTGGCAGTTTTGTACTTAGAAAATAACGGGATACAACATCGCCATATTTGAACTCCGCCTAGTGAAGAAGCCGCTATTTTTTTTGTTCAGACTGCAATCTTTTTTTCATACTATCTCGGAATCCGGCGAGACTTCGACCGATTAACTCTCACCTAAATTACGGACAATATGAAACATCCAAATACTTCATCTTGTGAACGTACACTGTAGTTCTCCATGAAGATGGACAGTTGTACTTAGAAAATAACAGGCTACCACATCCCCATATTTGAACTCCGCCTAGTGCAGAAGTCACTATTTTTTTGTTCAGACTTCAATATTTTCTTCATACTAACTCGGAATCCGGCGAGACTTCGACCGATTAACTCCCACCTAAATTACGGACAATATGAAACACTCGGATACTTCATCTTGTGAACGTACACTGTAGTTCTCCATGGGGACTGACAGCTGTACTTAGAAAATAACAGGCTACCACATCTCCATATTTAAACTCCGCCTAGTGCAGAAGCCGCTATTTTTTTGTTCAGACTGCAAAAACTTCTTCATACTAATTCATAATCCGGTGAGACTTCGACCGATTAACTCCCACCTAAATTACGGACAATATGGAACACTCGGATACTTCATCTTGTGAACGCATACTGTAGTTCTCCATGGGCACTGACAGTTGTACTTAAAATAACAGGATAACACATCCCCATATTTGACCTCCGCCTAGTGCAGAAGCCGCTATTTTTTTGTTCAGACTGTTATAACTTCTTCATACTAATTCAGAATCCGGTGAGACTTCGACCAATTAACTCCCACCTAAATTACGGACAATATGGAACACTCGGGTACCTCATCTTGTGAACACATACTGTAGTTATCCATGGGCACTGACAGTTGTACTAAGAAAATAATAGGATACAACATTGCCTTATTTGAACTCCGCCTAGCGCAGAAGCCGCTATTTTTTTTGTTCAGACTGCAATATTTTCTTCATACTAACTTGGAATCCGGCGAGACTTCGACCGATTAACTACCACCTAAATTACAGACAATATGAAACACTCGGATACTTCATCTTGTGAACGCATACTGTAGTTCTCTATGGGCATTGACAGTTGTACTTAGAAAATAACAGGACACCACATCCCCATATTCGAACTCCACCTAGTGCAGAAGCCGCTATTTTTTTTGTTCAGACTTCAATAACTTCTTCATACTAATTCAGAATCCGGTGAGACTTCGACCGATTAACTCCCATCTAATTACGGACAATATGAAACACTCAGATACTTCATCTTGTGAACGTACACTTTAGTTTTCCATGGAGACTAACAGTTGTACTTAGAAAATAATAGGCTACTATATCCCCATATTTGAACTCCGCCTAGTGCAGAAGCCGCTATTTTTTTTTGTTCAGACTGCAATAACTTCTTCATACTAATTCAGAATCCAGTGAGACTTCGACCGATTAACTCCCACCTAAATTACGGACAATATGAAACACTCGAATATTTCATCTTGTGAACGTACACTGTAGTTCTCCATGGAGACTGACAGTTGTACTTAGAAAATAACAGGCTACCACATCCGCATATTTGAACTCCGCCCAGTGCAGAAGCCGCTATTTTGTTTGTTCAGACTTCAATAACTTCTTCATACTAACTCGGAATTCGGTGAGACATCGACTGATTAACTCACACCTAAATTACGGACAATATGGAACTCGGATACTTCGTCTTGTGAATGCATACTGTAGTTCTCTATGGGCATTGACAATCGTACTTAGAAAATAACAGGATACTACATCCCCATATTTGAACTCCACTTAGTGCAGAAGCCTCTATTTTTTTTGTTCAGACTTCAATAACTTCTTCATACTAATTCAGAATCCGGTGAGACTTCGACCGATTAACTCCCATCTAATTACGGACAATATGAAACACTCGGATACTTCATCTTGTGAACGTACACTTTAGTTTTCCATGGAGACTGACAATTGTACTTAGAAAATAATAGGCTACCACATCCCCATACTTGAACTCCGCCTAGTGCAGAAGCCGCTATTTTTTTTATTCAGACTGCAATAACTTCTTCATACTAATTCCTAATCCGGTGAGACTTCGACCGATTAACTCCCACCTAAATTACGGACAATATGAAACACTCTAATACTTCATCTTGTGAACGTACACTGTAGTTCTCCATGGAGACTGACAGTTGTACTTAGAAAATAATAGGATAACACATCCCCATATTTGAACTCCACCCAGTGCAGAAGCCGATATTTTTTTGTGCAATAACTTCTTCATATTAATTCAGAATCCGGTGAGACTTCGACCAATTAACTCCCACCTAAATTACGGACAATAGGGAACACTCGGATACTTCATCTTGTGAACGCATACTGTAGTTCTCCATGCACTAATAGTTGTACTTAGAAAATAACAGCATACCACATCCCCATATTTGAACTCCGCCTAGTGTAGAAGCCGCTATTTTTTTTTCAGACTGCAATAACTTCTTCATACTAATTCAGAATCAGGTGAGACTTCGACCAATTAACTCCCATCTAAATTACGGACAATATGGAACACTCGGATACTTCATCTTGTGAACGCATACTGTAATTCTCTATGGGCACTGACAGTTGTACTTAGAAAATAAATGGATACCACATCCCCATATTTAAACTCCGCTTAGTGCAGAAGCCGATATTTTTTTGTTCCGACTGCAATAACTTCTTCATACTAATTCAGAATTCGGTGAGACTTCGACCAATTAACTCCCACCTAAATTACGGACAATATGGAACACTCAGATACTTTATCTTGTGAACGCATACTATAGTTCTCCATGGGCACTGACAGTTGTACTTAGAAAATAACAGGATACAACATCGCCATATTTGTACTCCGCCTAGTGCAAAAGCCGCTATTTTTTTTGTTCAGACTGTAATATTTTCTTCATACTAACTCGGAATCCGGCAAGACTTCGACCGATTAACTCCCACCTAAATTACGGACAATATGAAACACTCGGAAACTTCATCTTGTGAACGTACACTGTACTTCTCCATGGGTACTGAAAGTTGTACTTTGAAAATAACAGGCTACCACATCCCCATATTTGAACTCCGCCTAGTGTAGAATCCGGTTTTTTTTTTCAGACTGCAATAACTTTTTCATACTAATTCAGAATCTGATGAGACTTCGACCAATTAACTCCCACCTAAATTACGGACAATATGGAACACTCAGATACTTCATCTTGTGAACGCATACTGTAGTTCTCCATGGGCACTGACAGTTGTACTTAGAAAACAACAGGATACCACATCCCCATATTTGAACTCCGCCTAGTGTAGAAGCCCTATTTTTTTTGTTCAGACTGCAATAACTTCTTCATACTAATTCAGAATCCGGAGAGACTTCGACCAATTAACTCCCACCCTAATTACGGACAATATGGAACACTCGGATACCTCATCTTACGAACGCATACTATAGTCCTCCATGGGCACTGACAGTTGTACTTAGAAAATAACAGGATACAACATCGCCATATTTGAACTCCGCCTAGTGCAGAAGCCGCTATTTTTTTTGTTCAAACTGCAATATTTTCTTCATACTAACTCGAAATCCGGCGAGACTTCGACTGATTAACTCCCAGCTAAATTACGGACAATATGAAACACTCGGATACTTTATCTTGTGAATGTACACTGTAGTTCTCCTTGGGGATTGAGAGTTGTACTTAGAAAATAACAGGCTACTACATCCCCATATTTGAACTCCGCCTAGTGTAGAAGCCGCTATTTTTTTTGTTCAGACTGCAATAACTTCTTCATACTAATTCAGAATCCGGTGAGACTTTGATCAATTAACTCCCACCAAAATTACGGACAATATGGAACACTCAGATACTTCATCTTGTGAACGCATATTGTAGTTCTCTATGGGCACTGACAGTTGTACTTAGAAAATAACAGGATACCACATCCTCATATTTGAACTCCGCCTAGTGTAGAAGCCGCTATTTTTTTATTCAGATCGCAATATTTTCTTCATACTAACTCGAAATCCGGGCAGACTTCGACCAATTAACTCCCACCTAAATTACGGACAATACGGAACACTCGGATACTTCATCTTGTGAACGCATACTGTAGTTCTCCATGGGCACTGACAGTTGTACTTAGAAAATAACAGGATACCACTTCCCCATATTTGAACTCCTCTTAGTGCAGAAGCCGCTATTTTTTTGTTCAGACTGCAATAACGTCTTCATACTAATTTAGAATCCGGTGAGACTTCGACCAATTAACTCCCACCTAAATTACGGACTATATTGAACACTCGGATACTTCATCTTGTGAATGCATACTGTAGTTCTCCATGGGCTCTGACAGTTGTACTTAGAAAATAACAGGATACCACATCCCCTTATTTGAACTCCGCCTAGTACAGAAGCCGATATTTTTTTTGTTCAGACTGCAATATTTTCTTCATACTAACTCGAAATCCGGTGAGACTTCGACCGATTAACTCCCACATAAATTACGGACAATATGAAACACTCGGGTACTTCATCTTGTGAACGTACACAGTAGTTCTCCATGGGGACTGACAGTTGTACTTTGAAAATAACAGGCTAGCACATACCCATATTTGAACTACGCCCAGTGCAGAAACCGCTATTTTTTTTTCAGACTGCAATAACTTCTTCATACTAATTCAGAATCCGTTGAGACTTCGACCAATTAACTCCCACCTAAATTACGGACAATATGGAACACATGGATACATCATCTTGTGAACGCAAACTGTAGTTCTCCATGTGCACTGACAGTTGTACTTAGAAAATAACAGGATGCCACATCCCCATATTTGACCTCCGCCTAGTGCAGAAGCCGCTATTTTTTTGGTCAGACTGCAATAACTTCTTCATACTAATTCAGAATCCGGTGAGACTTCGACCAATTAACTCCCACCTAAATTAAGAACAATATGGAACACTCGGATACATCATCTTGTGAACGCATACTGTAGTTCTCTATGAGCACTAACAGTTGTACTTAGAAAATAACAGGATACCACATCCCCATATTTGAACTCCGCCTAGTGCAGAAGCCGCTATTTTTTTTGTTCAGACTGCAATAACATCTTCATACTAATTCAGAATCCGGTGAGATTTCGACCGTTTAACTCTCACCTAAATTACGGACAATATGAAACATTTAGATACTTCATCTTGTGGACGTACACTGTAGTTCTCCATGGAGATGGACAGTTGTACTTAGAAAATAACAGGCTACCACATCCCCATATTTGAACTCCGCCTAGTGTAGAAACCGCTATTTTTTTTGTTCAGACTGCAATATTTTCTTCATACTAACTCGGAATCCGGCGAGACTTCGACCGATTAACTCTCACCTAAATTACGGATAATATGAAACACTCGGATACTTCATCTTGTGAACGTACACTGTAGTTCTCCATGGGGACTGACGGTTGTACCTAGAAAATAACAGGATACCACATCCCCATATTTGAAGTCCGCCTAGTGTAGAAGCCGCTATTTTTTTATTCATACTGCAATATTTTCTTCATACTAACTCGGAATCCGGCGAGACTTCGAACGATTAACTTCCATCTAAATTACGGACAATATAAAACACTCGGATACTCCATCTTGTGAACGTACACTGTAGTTCTCCATGGGTACTGACAATTGTATTTAGAAAACAACCGGCTACCACATCACCATATTTGAACTCGCCTATTGCAGAAGCCGCTATTTTTTTGTTCAGACTGCAATAACTTCTTCATACTAATTTAGAATCCGGTGAGATTTCGACCAATTACTCCCACCTAAATTACGGACAATATGGAACACTCGGATACTTCATCTTGTAAACGCATACTGTAGTTCTCCAATGGCACTGACAGTTGTACTTAGAAAATAACAGGATACCACTTTCCCATATTTGAACTCCTCTTAGTGCAGAAGCCGCTATTTTTTTGTTCAGACTGCAATAACGTCTTCATACTAATTTAGAATCCGGTGAGACTTCGACCAATTAACTCCCACCTAAATTACGGACAATATTGAACACTCGGATACTTCATCTTGTGAACGCATATTGTAGTTCTCCATGGGCTCTGACAGTTGTACTTAGAAAATAACAGGATACCACGTCCCCTTATTTGAACTCCGCATAGTACAGAAGCCGATATTTTTTTGTTTAAACTGCAATATTTTCTTCATACTAACTCGGAATCCGTCGAGACTTCGACCGATTAACTCCCACATAAATACGGATAATATGAAATACTCGGGTACTTCATCTTGTGAACGTACAGTGTAGTTCTCCATGGGGACTGACAGTTGTACTATGAAAATAACAGGCTAGCACATCCCCATATTTGAACTCCGCCTAGTGCAGAAGCCGCTATTTTTTTTTGTTCAGACTACAATAACTTCTTCATACTAATTCAGAATCCGGTGAGACTTCGACCAATTAACTCCCACCTAAATTACGGACAATATGGAACACACAGATACTTCATCTTGTGAACGAAAACTGTAGTTCTCTATGTGCACTGACAGTTGTACTTAGAAAATAACAGGATGCCACATCCCCATATTTGACCTCCGCCTAGTGCAGAAGCCGCTATTTTTTTGTACAGACTGTAATAACTTCTTCATACTAATTCAGAATCCGGTGAGACTTCGACCAATTAACTCTCACCAAAATTACGGACAATATGGAACACTCGGACAACTCAACTTGTGAACGCATACTGTAGTTCTCCATGGGCACTGACAGTTGTACTTAGAAAATAACGGGATACAACATCGCCATATTTGAACTCCGCCTAGTGAAGAAGCCGTAATTTTTTTTGTTCAGACTTCAATCTTTTCTTCATACTAACTCGGAATCCGACGAGACTTCGACCGATTAACTCCCATCTAAATTACGGACAATATGAAACAATCAGATACTTCATCTTGTGAACGTACACTGTAGTTCTCCATGGGGACTGATAGTTGTACTTAGAAAATAACAGGCTACTACATCCCCATATTTGAACTCCGCCTAATGCAGAAGCCGCTATTTTTTTTGTTCAGACTGCAATAACTTCTTCATACTAATTCAGAATCCGGTGAGCTTCAACCAATTAACTCCCACCTAAATTACGAACAATATGGAACACTCGGATACTTCATCTTGTGAACGCATACTATAGTTCTCTATGGGCACTGACAGTTGTACTTAGAAAATAACAGGATACCACATCCCCATATTTGAACTCCGCCTAGTGCAGAAGCCGCTATTTTTTTTGTTCAGACTGCAATAACATCTTCATATTAATTCAGAATCCGGTGAGATTTCGACCGATTAACTCTCACCTAAATTACGGACAATATGAAACACTCAGATACTTCATCCTGTGAACGTACACTGTAGTTCTCCATGGAGATGGACAGTTGTACTTAGAAAATAATAGGCTACCACATCCCCATATTTGAACTCCGCCTAGTGGAGAAGCCATTATTTTTTTTGTTCAGACTGCAATATTTTCTTCATACTAACTCGGAATCCGGCGAGACTTCGACCGATTAACTCCCACCTAAATTACGGACAATATGAAACACTCGGATACTTCAACTTGTGAACGTACACTGTAGTTCTCCATGGGGACTGACAGTTGTACTTCGAAAATAACAGGTTACCACATCCTCATATTTGAAGTCCGCCAAGTGCAAAATCCGCTATTTTTTTGTTCAGACGACAATAACTTCTTCATATAATTCCGAATCCGGTGAGACTTCGACCAATTAACTCCCACCAAAATTACGGACAATATGGAACACTCGGATACTTAATCTTGTGAACGCATACTGTAGTTCTACATGGGCACTTACATAACAGGATACCACATCCTCATATTTGAACTCCGCCTAGTGCAGAAGCCGCTATTTTTTGTTCGGACTACAATAACTTCTTCATACTAATTCAGAATCCGGTGAGACTTCGACCAATTAACTCTCACCTAAATTACGGACAATATGTAACACTCGGACACCTCAACTTGTGAACGCAAACTGTAGTTCTCCATGGGCACTGGCAGTTGTACTTAAAATAACATGATACCACATCCCCATATTTGACCTCCGCCTAGTGCAGAAGCCGCTATTTTTTTTGTTCAGACTGCAATAACATCTTCATACTAACTCGGAATCCGGCGAGACTTCGACCGATTAACTCCCACTCGAATACTTCATCTTGTGAACGTACACTGTAGTTCTCCATGGGGACTGACAGTTGTACTTAGAAAATAACAGGTTACCACATCCCCATATTTGAAGTCCGCCTAGTGCAAAAGCCGCTATTTTTTTGTTCAGACTGCAATAACTTCTTCATATAATTCCGAATCCGGTGAGACTTTGACCAATTAACTCCCACCAAAATTACGGACAATATGGAACACTCGGATACTTAATCTTGTGAATGCATACTGTAGTTCTCCATGGGCACTGACAGTTGTACTTAGAAAATAACAGGATACCACATCCCCATATTTGAACTCCGCCTAGTGCAGAAGCCTCTATTTTTTTGTTCAGACTACAATAACTTCTTCATACCAATTCAGAATCCGGTGAGACTTCGACCAATTAACTCCCACCTAAATTACGAACAATATGGAACACTCGGATACTTCATCTTGTGAACGCATACTGTAGTTCTCCATGGGCACTGACAGTTGTACTTAAAATAACAGGATACCACATCCCCATATTTGACCTCCACCTAGTGCAGAAGCCGCTATTTTTTTTGTTCAGACTGCAATAACTTCTTCATACTAATTCAGAATCCGGTGAGACATCGACCAATTAACTCCCACCTAAATTACGGACAATATGGAACACTCGGATACCTCGTCTTGTGAACGCATACTGTAGTTCTCCATGAGCACTGACAGTTGTACTTAGAAAATAATAGGATACAACATCGCCATATTTGAACTCTGCCTAGTGCAGAAGCCGCTATTTTTTTTTTGTTCAGACTGCATTATTTTCTTCATACTAACTTGGAATTCGGCGAGACTTCGACCGATTAACTCCCACCAAAATTACGGACAATATGGAACACTCGGATACTTAATTTTGTGAACGCATACTGTAGTTCTGCATGGGCACTGACAGTTGTACTTAGAAAATAACAGGGTACCACATCCCCATATTTGAACTCCGCCTAGTTCATAAGCTGCTTTTTTTTGTTCAAACTGCAATAACTTCTTCATACTAATTCAGAATCCGGTGAGAATTCGACCCATTAACTCCCACCTAAATTACGAACAATATGGAACACTCGGATACTTTATCTTGTGAATGCATATTGTAGTTCTCCATGGGCATTGACATTTGTACATAGAAAATAACAGGATACCACATCCCCATATTTGAACTCCGCCTAGTTCATAAGCTGGTTTTTTTTGTTCAAGCTGCAATAACTTCTTCATACTAATTCAGAATCCGTTGAGACTTCGACCAATTAACTCCCACCTTAATTACGGACAATATGGAACACTCGGATACTTCCTCTTGTGAATGCATACTGTAGTTCTCCTTGGGCACTGACAGTTGTACTTAGAAAATAATAGGATACAACATCGCCATATTTGAACTCCGCCTAGTGAAGAAGCCGCTATTTTTTTTGTTCAGACTGCAATATTTTCTTCATACTAACTCAGAATCCGACGAGACTTCGACCAATTAACTCCCACCTAAATTACGGACAATATGAAATACTCAGATACTTCATCTTGTGAACGTACACTGTA
Organism: Allium fistulosum; assembly: GCA_030737815.1. NCBI lineage: Eukaryota > Viridiplantae > Streptophyta > Magnoliopsida > Asparagales > Amaryllidaceae > Allium > Allium fistulosum. The sequence goes on from CM060905.1 coordinate 706,583,530, forward strand.
GTTCTCCATGTGGACTGACAGTTGTACTTAGAAATTAATAGGCTACCATATCCCCATATTTGAACTCCGCCTAGTGAAAAAGCCGCTATTTTTTGTTCAGACTCCAATAACTTCTTCATACTAATTCAAAATCCGGTGAGAATTCGACGAATTAACTCCCACCTAAATTACGAACAATATGGAACACTCGGAAACTTTATCTTGTGAACGCATACTGTAGTTCTCCATGGGCACTGACAGTTGTACTTATAAAATAACAGGATAACACATCCCCATATTTGAACTCCGCTTAGTGGAGAAGCCGCTATTTTTTTGTTCAGACTGCAATAACTTCTTCAGACTAATTCAGAATCCGGTGAGACTTCGATCAATTTACTCCCACCTAAATTACGGACAATATGGAACACTCGAATACTTCATCTTGTGAACGCATACTGTAGTTCTCCATGGGCATTAACAGTTGTACTTAGAAAATAATAGGAAACCACATCCCCATATTTGACCTCCGCCTAGTGCAGAAGCCGCTATTTTTTTTGTTCAGACTACATATTTTCTTCATACTAACTCGCAATCCGACGATACTTCGACCGATTAACTCCTACCTAAATTACAGACAATATGAAACACTCGGATACTTCATCTTGTGAACGTACACTGTAGTTCTCCATGGGGACTGACAGTTGTACTTAGAAAATAATAGGCTACCACATCCCCATATTTGAACTCCGCCTAGTGAAGAAGCCGCTATTTTTTTGTTCAGACTGCAATAACTTCTTTATACTAATTCAGAATCCGGTGAGACTACGACCAATTTACTCCCACCTAAATTACGGACAATATGGAACACTCGGATACTTCATCTTGTGAACGCATACTGTAGTTCTCCATGGACACTGACAGTTGTACTTATAAAATAACAGGATAACACATCCCCATATTTGACCTCCGCCTAGTGCAGAAGCCGCTATTTTTTTGTTCAGACTACAATATTTTCTTCATACTAACTCGGAATCCGACGATACTTCGACCGATTAACTCTCACCTAAATTACGGACAATATGAAACACTTGGATATTTCATCTTGTGAACGTACACTGTAGTTCTCCATGGGGACTGACAGTTGTACTTAGAAAATAACAGGTTACCACATCCCCATATTTGAACTCCGCCTAGTGCTAAAGCCGCTATTTTTTTTCAGATTGCAATAACTTCTTCATAATAATTCCGAATCCGATGAGACTTCGAAAAATTAACTCCCACCGAAATTACGGACAATATGGAACACTCGGATATTTCATCTTGTGAACGCATACTGTAGTTCTCCGTGGGCACTAACAGTTGTACTTAGAAAATAACAGGATACCACATCCCCTTATTTGTACTCCGCCTAGTACAGAAGCTGCTATTATTTTGTTCAAACTACAATATTTTCTTCATACTAACTCGGAATCCTGCGAGACTTCGACCGATTAACTCACACCTAAATTACGGACAATATGAAACACTCGGATACTTCATCTTGTGAACGTACACTGTAGTTCTCTATAGGGACTGACAGTTGTACTTAGAAAATAACAGGCTACCACATCCCCATATTTAAACTCCGCCTAGTGCAGAAGCCGCTATTTTTTTGTTCAGACTGCAATAACTTCTTCATACTAATTCAGAATCCGGTGAGACTTCGACCAATTAACTCCCTCCTAAATTACGGACAATATGGAACACTGGGATACTTCATCTTGTGAACGCATACTGTAGTTCTCCATGGGCATTGACAGTTGTACTTAGAAAATAACAGGATACCACATCCCCATATTTGAACTCCGCCTAGTGCAGAAGCCACTATTTTTTTGTTAAGACTGCAATAACTTCTTCATACTAATTCAAAATCCGGTGAGACTTCGACCAATTAACTCCCTCCTAAATTACGGACAATATGGAACACTGGGATACTTCATCTTGTGAACGCATACTGTAGTTTCTCCATGGGCACTGACAGTTGCACTTAGAAAATAACAGGATACCACATCCCCATATTTGAACTCGCCTAGTGTAGATGCCGCTATTTTTTTGTTCAGAACGCAATAACTTCTTCATACTAATTCAGAATCCGGTGAGACTTTGACCAATTAACTCCCACCTAAATTACGGACAATATGAAACACTCGGATACTTCATCTTGTGAACGTACACTGTAGTTCTCCATGGGGACTGACATTTGTACTTAGAAAGTAACAGGCTACCACATCCCCATATTTGAACTCCGCCTAGTGCAGAAGCCACTATTTTTTTGTTCAGACTGCAATAACTTCTTCATACTAATTCAGAATCCGGTGAGACTTCGACCAATTAAATCCCACCTAAATTACGGACAATATGGAACACTCGGATTCTTCATCTTGTGAACGCATACTGTAGTTCTGCATGGGCACTAACAGTTGTACTTAGAAAATAACAAGATACCACATCCCATATTTGAACTCCGCCTAGTGCAGAAGCCACTAATTTTTTTGTTCAGACTACAATAACTTCTTCATACTAATTCAGAATCCGGTGAGACTTCGACCAATTAACTCTCACCTGAATTACGGACAATATGGAACACTCGGATACTTCATCTTGTGAAAGCATACTATAGTTCTCCATGGGCACTGACAGTTGTACTTAAAATAACAGAATACCACATCCCCATATTTGAACTCCGCCTAGTGCAGCCGCCGCTATTTTTTTTGTTAAGACTGCAATAAATTCTTCATACTAATTCAGAATCCGGTGAGACTTCGACTAATTAACTCCCACCTAAATTATGGACAATATGGAACACTCGGATACTTCATCTTGTGAATGCATACTGTAGTTCTCCATGGGCACTGACAATTGTACTTAAAATAACAGGATACCACATCCCCATATTTGAACTCCGCCTAGTATAGAAGCGGCTATTTTTTTTGTTGGGACTGCAATATTTTCTTCATACTAATTCCGAATCCGGTGAGACTTCGACCAATTAACTCCCACCTAAATTACGGACAATATGAAACACTCGGATACTTCATCTTGTGAACGTACACTGTAGTTCTCCATGGGGACTGACAGTTGTACTTAGAAAGTAACAGGCTACCACATCCCCATATTTGAACTCCGCCTAGTGCAGAAGCCGCTATTTTTTTGTTCAGACTGCAATAACTTCTTCATAATAATTCAAAATCCGGTGAGACTTCGACCAATTAACTCCCATCTAAATTACGGACAATATGGAACACTCGGAAACTTCATCTTGTGAATGCATACTGTAGTTCTCCATGAGCACTAACAGTTGTACTTAAAAATTACAGGATACGACATCCCCATATTTGAACTCCGCCTAGTGCAGAAGCCACTATTTTTTTATTCAGACTGCAATAACTTCTTCATACTAATTCAGAATCCGGTAAGACTTCGACCAATTAACTCCCACCTAAATTGCGGACAGTATGGAACACTCGGATACTTCATCTTGTGGACGCATACTATAGTTCTTCATGGGCACTGACAGTTGTACTTAAAATAACAGGATACCACAACCCCATATTTGAACTCCGCCTAGTGCAGAAGCCGCTATTTTTTTTCTTCAGACTGCAATAAATTCTTCATACTAATTCAGAATCCGGTGAGACTTCGACCAATTAACTCCCACCTAAATTATGGACAATATGGAACACTCGGATACTTCATCTTGTGAATGCATACTGTAGTTCTCCATGGGCACTGACAGTTGTACTTAAAAACCAGGATACCACATCCCAATATTTGAACTCCGCCTAGTACAGAAGCCGCTTTTTTTTGTTGGGACTGCAATATTTTCTTCATACTAACTCGGATCCGGCAAGACTTCGACCGATTAACTCCTACCTAAATTACGGACAATATGGAACACTCGGATACTTCATCTTGTGAACGCATACTGTAGTTCTCCATGGTCACTGACAGTTGTACTTAGAAAATAACAGGATACCACATCCCCATATTTGAACTCCGCCTAGTGTAGAAGCCGCTATTTTTTTTGTTCAGACTGCAATAACTTCTTCATACTAATTTAGAATCCGGTGAGACTTCGACTAATTATCTCCCACCTAAATTACAGACAATATGGAACACTCGGATACTTCATCTTGTGAACGCGTACTGTAGTTCTCTATGGGCACTTACAGTGGTACTTAAAATAACAGGATACCACATCCCCATATTTGACCTTCGCATAGTGCAGAAGCCGCTATTTTTTTTGTTCAGACTGCAATAACTTCTTCATACTAATTCAGAATCCGGTGAGACTTCGACCAATTAACCCCCACCTAAATTACGGACAATATGGAATACTCGGATACCTCATCTTGTGAATGCATACTTTAGTTCTCCATGGGCACTGACAGTTGTACTAAGAAAATAATAGGATACAACATCGCCATATTTGAACTCCGCCTAGTGCAGAAGCCGCTATTTTTTTTGTTCAGACTGCAATAACTTCTTCATACTAATTCAAAATCCGGTGAGACTTCGACCAATTAACTCCCATCTAAATTACGGACAATATGGAACACTCGGAAACTTCATCTTGTGAATGCATACTGTAGTTCTCCATGAGCACTGACAGTTGTACTCAAAAATTACAGGATACGACATCCCCATATTTGAACTCCGCCTAGTGCAGAAGCCACTATTTTTTTTATTCAGACTGCAATAACTTCTTCATACTAATTCAGAATTCGGTGAGACTTCGACCAATTAACTCCCACCTAAATTACGGTCAATATGGAACACTCGGATACTTCATCTTGTGGACGCATACTATAGTTCTTCATGGGCACTGACAGTTGTACTTAAAATAACAGGATACCACATCCCCATATTTGAACTCCGCCTAGTGCAGAAGCCGCTATTTTTTTTGTTCAGACTGCAATAAATTCTTCATACTAATTCAGAATCCGGTGAGACTTCGACCAATTAACTCCCACCTAAATTATGGACAATATGGAACACTCGGATACTTCATCTTGTGAATGCATACTTTAGTTCTCCATGGGCACTGACAGTTGTACTTAAAAAACAGGATACCACATCCCAATATTTGAACTCCGCCTAGTACAGAAGCCGCTATTTTTTTGTTGGGACTGCAATATTTTCTTCATACTAACTCGGATCCGGCAAGACTACGACCGATTAACTCCTACCTAAATTACGGACAATATGGAACACTCGGATACTTCATCTTGTGAACGCATACTGTAGTTCTCCATGGTCACTGACAGTTGTACTTAGAAAATAACAGGATACCACATCCCCATATTTGAACTCCGCCTAGTGTAGAAGCCGCTATTTTTTTTGTTCAGACTGCAATAACTTCTTCATACTAATTTAGAATCCGGTGAGACTTCGACTAATTATCTCCCACCTAAATTACGGACAATATGGAACACTCGGATACTTCATCTTGTGAACGCGTACTGTAGTTCTCCATGGGCACTTACAGTGGTACTTAAAATAACTGGATACCACATCCCCATATTTGACCTTCGCATAGTGCAGAAGCCGCTATTTTTTTTGTTCAGACTGCAATAACTTCTTCATACTAATTCAGAATCCGGTGAGACTTCGACCAATTAACCCCCACCTAAATTACGGACAATATGGAATACTCGGATACCTCATCTTGTGAATGCATACTTTAGTTCTCCATGGGCACTGACAGTTGTACTAAGAAAATAATAGGATACAACATCGCCATATTTGAACTCCGCCTAGTGCAGAAGCCGCTATTTTTTTTGTTCAGACTGCAATAACTTCTTCATACTAATTCAAAATCCGGTGAGACTTCGACCAATTAACTCCCATCTAAATTACGGACAATATGGAACACTCGGAAACTTCATCTTGTGAATGCATACTGTAGTTCTCCATGAGCACTGACAGTTGTACTCAAAAATTACAAGATACGACATCCCCATATTTGAACTCCGCCTAGTGCAGAAGCCACTATTTTTTTTATTCAGACTGCAATAACTTCTTCATACTAATTCAGAATCCGGTGAGACTTCGACCAATTAACTCCCACCTAAATTACGGACAATATGGAACACTCGGATACTTCATCTTGTGGACGCATACTATAGTTCTTCATGGGCACTGACAGTTGTACTTAAAATAACAGGATACCACATCCCCATATTTGAACTCCGCCTAGTGCAGAAGCTGCTATTTTTTTTATTCAGACTGCAATAAATTCTTCATACTAATTCAGAATCCGGTGAGACTTCGACCAATTAACTCCCACCTAAATTATGGACAATATGGAACACTCGGATACTTCATCTTGTGAATGCATACTTTAGTTCTCCATGGGCACTGACAGTTGTACTTAAAAAACAGGATACCACATCCCAATATTTGAACTCCGCCTAGTACAGAAGCCGCTATTTTTTTGTTGGGACTGCAATATTTTCTTCATACTAACTCGGATCCGGCAAGACTACGACCGATTAACTCCTACCTAAATTACGGACAATATGGAACACTCGGATACTTCATCTTGTGAACGCATACTGTAGTTCTCCATGGTCACTGACAGTTGTACTTAGAAAATAACAGGATACCACATCCCCATATTTGAACTCCGCCTAGTGTAGAAGCCGCTATTTTTTTTGTTCAGACTGCAATAACTTCTTCAAACTAATTTATAATCTGGTAAGACTTCGACTAATTATCTCCCACCTAAATTACGGACAATATGGAACACTCGGATACTTCATCTTGTGAACGCGTACTGTAGTTCTCCATGGGCACTTACAGTTGTACTTAAAATAACAGGATACCACATCCCCATATTTTACCTTCGCATAGTGCAGAAGCCGCTAATTTTTTTGTTCAGACTGCAATAACTTCTTCATACTAATTCAGAATCCGGTGGGACTTCGACCAATTAACCCCCACCTAAATTACGGACAATATGAAATACTCGGATACCTCATCTTGTGAATGCATACTTTAGTTCTCCATGGGCACTGACAGTTGTACTAAGAAAATAATAGGATACAACATCGCCATATTTGAACTCCGCCTAGTGCAGAAGCCGCTATTTTTTTTGTTCAGACTGCAATAACTTCTTCATACTAATTCAGAATCCGGTGAGAATTCGACCAATTAACTCCCACCTAAATTACGAACAATATGGAACACTCGAATACTTCATCTTGTGAACGCATAGTGTAGTTCTCCATGGGCACTGACAGTTGTACTTAAAATAACAGGATACCACATCCCCATATTTGAACTCCGCCTAGTGCAGAAGCCGCTATTTTTTTTATTCAGACTGCAATAAATTCTTCATACTAATTCAGAATCCGGTGAGACTTCGACCAATTAACTCCCACCTAAATTATGGACAATATGGAACACTCGGATACTTCATCTTGTGAATGCATACTTTAGTTCTCCATGGGCACTGACAGTTGTACTTAAAAAACAGGATACCACATCCCAATATTTGAACTCCGCCTAGTACAGAAGCCGCTATTTTTTTGTTGGGACTGCAATATTTTCTTCATACTAACTCGGATCCGGCAAGACTACGACCGATTAACTCCTACCTAAATTACGGACAATATGGAACACTCGGATACTTCATCTTGTGAACGCATACTGTAGTTCTCCATGGTCACTGACAGTTGTACTTAGAAAATAACAGGATACCACATCCCCATATTTGAACTCCGCCTAGTGTAGAAGCCGCTATTTTTTTTGTTCAGACTGCAATAACTTCTTCATACTAATTTAGAATCCGGTGAGACTTCGACTAATTATCTCCCACCTAAATTACGGACAATATGGAACACTCGGATACTTCATCTTGTGAACGCGTACTGTAGTTCTCCATGGGCACTTACAGTGGTACTTAAAATAACTGGATACCACATCCCCATATTTGACCTTCGCATAGTGCAGAAGCCGCTATTTTTTTTGTTCAGACTGCAATAACTTCTTCATACTAATTCAGAATCCGGTGAGACTTCGACCAATTAACCCCCACCTAAATTACGGACAATATGGAATACTCGGATACCTCATCTTGTGAATGCATACTTTAGTTCTCCATGGGCACTGACAGTTGTACTAAGAAAATAATAGGATACAACATCGCCATATTTGAACTCCGCCTAGTGCAGAAGCCGCTATTTTTTTTGTTCAGACTGCAATAACTTCTTCATACTAATTCAAAATCCGGTGAGACTTCGACCAATTAACTCCCATCTAAATTACGGACAATATGGAACACTCGGAAACTTCATCTTGTGAATGCATACTGTAGTTCTCCATGAGCACTGACAGTTGTACTCAAAAATTACAAGATACGACATCCCCATATTTGAACTCCGCCTAGTGCAGAAGCCACTATTTTTTTTATTCAGACTGCAATAACTTCTTCATACTAATTCAGAATCCGGTGAGACTTCGACCAATTAACTCCCACCTAAATTACGGACAATATGGAACACTCGGATACTTCATCTTGTGGACGCATACTATAGTTCTTCATGGGCACTGACAGTTGTACTTAAAATAACAGGATACCACATCCCCATATTTGAACTCCGCCTAGTGCAGAAGCTGCTATTTTTTTTATTCAGACTGCAATAAATTCTTCATACTAATTCAGAATCCGGTGAGACTTCGACCAATTAACTCCCACCTAAATTATGGACAATATGGAACACTCGGATACTTCATCTTGTGAATGCGTACTTTAGTTCTCCATGGGCACTGACAGTTGTACTTAAAAAACAGGATACCACATCCCAATATTTGAACTCCGCCTAGTACAGAAGCCGCTATTTTTTTGTTGGGACTGCAATATTTTCTTCATACTAACTCGGATCCGGCAAGACTACGACCGATTAACTCCTACCTAAATTACGGACAATATGGAACACTCGGATACTTCATCTTGTGAACGCATACTGTAGTTCTCCATGGTCACTGACAGTTGTACTTAGAAAATAACAGGATACCACATCCCCATATTTGAACTCCGCCTAGTGTAGAAGCCGCTATTTTTTTTGTTCAGACTGCAATAACTTCTTCATACTAATTTATAATCCGGTAAGACTTCGACTAATTATCTCCCACCTAAATTACGGACAATATGGAACACTCGGATACTTCATCTTGTGAACGCGTACTGTAGTTCTCCATGGGCACTTACAGTTGTACTTAAAATAACAGGATACCACATCCCCATATTTTACCTTCGCATAGTGCAGAAGCCGCTAATTTTTTTGTTCAGACTGCAATAACTTCTTCATACTAATTCAGAATCCGGTGGGACTTCGACCAATTAACCCCCACCTAAATTACGGACAATATGAAATACTCGGATACCTCATCTTGTGAATGCATACTTTAGTTCTCCATGGGCACTGACAGTTGTACTAAGAAAATAATAGGATACAACATCGCCATATTTGAACTCCGCCTAGTGCAGAAGCCGCTATTTTTTTTGTTCAGACTGCAATAACTTCTTCATACTAATTCAGAATCCGGTGAGAATTCGACCAATTAACTCCCACCTAAATTACGAACAATATGGAACACTCGAATACTTCATCTTGTGAACGCATAGTGTAGTTCTCCATGGGCACTGACAGTTGTACTTAGAAAATAACAGGATACGACATCCCCATATTTGAACTTTGCCTAGTGCAGAAGCCGCTATTTTTTTGTTCAGACTACAATAACTTCTTCATACTAATTCAGAATCCGGTGAGACTTCGACCAATTAACTCCCTCCTAAATTATGGACAATATGGAACACTCGGATACTTCATCTTGTGAATGCATACTGTAGTTCTCCATGGGCACTGACAGTTGTACTTAAAAAACAGGATACCACATCCCCATATTTGAACTCCGCCTAGTACATAAGCCGCTATTTTTTTGTTGGGACTGCAATATTTTCTTCATACTAACTCGGATCCGGCAAGACTTCGACCGATTAACTCCTACCTAAATTACGGACAATATGGAACACTCGAATACTTCATCTTGTGAACGCATACTGTAGTTCTCCATGGTCACTGACAGTTGTACTTAGAAAATAACAGGCTACCACATCCCTATATTTGAACTCCGCCTAGTGTAGAAGCCGCTATTTTTTTTGTTCAGACTGCAATAACTTCTTCATACTAATTCAGAATCCGGTGAAACTTCGACCAATTAACTCCCACCTAAATTACGGACAATATGGAACACTTGGATACTTCATCTTGCGAACGCATACTGTAGTTCTCGATGGGCACTGACAGTTGTACTTAGAAAATAACATGATACCACATCCCCATATTTGAACTCCGCCTAGTGTAGAAGCCGCTATTTTTTTGTTCAGACTGCAATAACTTCTTCATACTAATTCAGAATCCGGTGAGACTTCGACCAATTAACTCCCACCTAAATTACGGACAATATGGAATACTCGGATACCTCATCTTGTGAATGCATACTTTAGTTCTCCATGGGCACTGACAGTTGTACTAAGAAAATAATAGGATACAACATCGCCATATTTGAACTCCGCCTAGTGCAGAAGCCGCTATTTTTTTTGTTCAGACTGCAATAACTTCTTCATACTAATTCAGAATCCGATGAGAATTCGACCAATTAACTCCCACCTAAATTACGAACAATATGGAACACTCGAATACTTCATCTTGTGAACGCATAGTGTAGTTCTCCATGGGCACTGACAGTTGTACTTATAAAATAACAGGATACGACATCCCCATATTTGAACTCTGCCTAGTTCATAAGCCGCTATTTTTTTGTTTAGACTACAATAACTTCTTCATACTAATTCAGAATCCGGTGAGACTTCGACCAATTAACTCACACCTAAATTACGGACAATATGGAACACTTGGATACCTCATCTTGTGAATGCATACTGTAGTTCTCCATGGGCACTTATAGTTGTACTTATAAAATAACAGGATAACACATCCCCATATTTGAACTCCGCTTAGTGGAGAAGCCGCTATTTTTTTGTTCAGACTGCAGTAACTACTTCAGACTAATTCAGAATCCGGTGAGACTTCGACCAATTTACTCCCAATTAAATTACGGACAATATGGAACACTCGGATACTTTATCTTGTGAACTTAGAAAATAACAGCATACTACATCCCCATATTTGACCTCCGCCTAGTGCAGAAGCCGCTATTTTTTTTGTTCAGACTACAATATTTTCTTCATACTAACTCGCAATCCGACGATACTTCGACCGATTAACTCCCACCTAAATTACGGACAATATGAAACACTCGGATACATCATCTTGTGAACGTACACTGTAGTTCTCCATAGGGACTGACAGTTGTACTTAGAAAATAATAGGCTACCAAATCCCCATATTTAAACTCCGCCTAGTGCAGAAGCCGCTATTTTTTTGTTCAGACTGCAATAACTTCTTCATACTAATTCAGAATCCGGTGAGACTTCGACCAATTTACTCCCACCTAAATTACGGACAATATGGAACACTCGGATACTTCATCTTGTGAACGCATACTGTAGTTCTACATGGGCACTAACAGTTGTACTTAGAAAATAACAGGATACCACATCCCATATTTGAACTCCGCCTAGTGCAGAAGCCACTAATTTTTTTGTTCAGACTACAATATTTTCTTCATACTAACTCGGAATCCGACGATACTTCGACCGATTAACTCGCACCTAAATTACGGACAATATGAAACACTCGGACACTTCATCTTGTGAACGCATACTGTAGTTCTCCATGGGCACTAACAGTTGTACTTAGAAAATAACAGGATACCACATCCTCTTATTTGTACTCCACCTAGTACAGAAGCGGCTATTTTTTTGTTCAGACTACAATATTTTCTTCATACTAACTCGGAATCCTGCGAGACTTCGACCGATTAACTCACACCTAAATTACGGACAATATGAAACACTCGGATACTTCATCTTTTGAACGTACACTGTAGTTCTCCATGGGGACTGAGTTGTACTTAGAAAATTACGGACAGTGTGAAACGCTCGGATACTTCATCTTGTGAACATACACTCTAGTTCTCCATGAGGACTGACAGTTGTACTTAGAAAATAACAGGCTACCACTTCCCTATATTTGAACTCCGTCTAGTGCAGAGGCCGCTATTTTTTTTGTTCAGAGTGCAATAAATTCTTCATACTAATTCAGAATCCGGTGAGACTTCGACCAATTAACTCCCACCTAAATTATGGACAATATGGAATACTCGGATACTTCATCTTGTGAATGCATACTGCAGTTCTCCATGGGCACTGACAGTTGTACTTAAAATAATAGGCTACCACATCCCTATATTTGAACTCCGCCTATTACAAAAGCCGCTATTTTTTTTGTTCGGACTGCAATATTTTCTTCATACTAACTCGGAATCCGGCGAGACTTCGACCGATTAACTCCCACCTAAATTACGGACAATATGGAACACTCGGATACTTCATCTTGTGAACGCATACTGTAGTTCTCCATGGTGACTGACAGTTGTACTTAGAAAATAACAGGATACCACATCCCCATATTTGAACTCCGCCTAGTGTAGAAGCCGCTATTTTTTTGTTCAAACTGCAATAACTTCTTCATACAAATTCAGAATCCGGTGAGACTTCGACCAATTAACTCCCACCTAAATTACGGACAATAAAGAACACTCAGATACTTCATCTTGTGAACGCATACTGTAGTTCTCCATGGGTATTGACAGTTGTACTTAAAATAATAGGATACCACATCCCCATATTTGACCTCCGCCTAGTGCAGAAGCCGCTGTTTTTTTTGTTCAGACTGCAATAACTTCTTCATACTAATTCAGAATCCGGTGAGACTTCGACCAAATAACTCCCACCTAAATTACGGACAATATGGAATACTCGGATACCTCATCTTGTGAATGCATACTTTAGTTCTCCATGGGCACTGACAGTTGTACTTAGAAAATAACAGGTTACCACATCGCCATATTTGAACTCCGCCTAGTGTAGAAGCCGCTATTTTTTTGTTCAGACTGCATTAACTTCTTCATAATAATTCCGAAAACGGTAAGACTTCGACAAATTAACTCTCACCTAAATTACGGACAATATGGAAGACTCGGATACTTCATCTTGTGAACGCATACTGTAGTTCTCCGTGGGCACTAAAAGTTGTACTTAGAAAATAACAGGATACCACATCCCCTTATTTGTACTCCGCCTAGTACAGAAGCTGCTATTTCTTTTGTTCAGACTACAATATTTTCTTCATACTAACTCGGAATCCTGCGAGATTTCGACCGATTAACTCCCACCTAAATTACAGACAATATGAAACACTCGGATACTTCATCCTGTGAACGTACACTGTAGTTTTCCATGGGGACTGACAATTGTACTTAGAAAATAACAGACTACCACATTCCCATATTTGAACTCTGCCTAGTACAGAAGCCGCTATTTTTTTGTTCAGACTGCAATAACTTCTTCATACTAATTCAGAATCCGGTGAGACTTCGACCAATTAACTCTCTCCTAAATTACGGACAATATGGAACACTGGGACATTTCAACTTGTGAACGCATACTGTAGTTCTCCTTGGGCACTGACAGTTGTACTTAGAAAATAACAGGATGCCACATCCCCATATTTGACCTCCGATTAGTGCAGAAACCGCTATTTTTTTTGTTCAGACTGCAATAACTTCTTCATATTAATTCAGAATCCGGTGAGACTTCGACCAATTAACTCCCACCTAAATTACGGACAAGATGGAATACTCGGATACCTCATCTTGTGAACGCATACTGTAGTTCCCCATGGGCACTGATAGTTGTACTTAGAAAATAATAGGATACCACATCCCCTTATTTGAACTTCGCCTTGTCCAGAAGCCGCAATATTTTTTGTTCAGACTGTAATATTTTCTTCATACTAACTCGGAATCCGGCGATACTTCGACCGATTAACACCCACCTAAATTACGGACAATATGAAACACTCGGATACTTCACCTTGTGAACGTACACTATAGTTCTCCATGGGGACTGACATTTGTACTTAGAAAATAATAGGCTACCACATCCCCATATTTGAACTCCGCCTAGTGCAGAAGCCGCTATTTTTTTGTTTAGACTGCAATAACTTCTTCATACTAATTCAGAATTCGGTGAGACTTCGACCAATTAAATCCCACCTAAATTACGGACAATATGGAACACTCGGATACTTCATCTTGTGAACGCATACTGTAGTTCTGCATGGGCACTAACAGTTGTACTTAGAAAATAACAGGATACCACATCCCCATATTTGAACTCCGCCTAGTGTAGAAGCCGCTAATTTTTTTGTTCAGACTACAATATTTTCTTCATACTAACTCGGAATCCTGCGAGACTTCGACCGATTAACTCCCACCTAAATTTCGGACAATATGAAACACTCGGATACTTCATCCTGTGAACGCATACTGTAGTTCTCCATGGGGACTGAAAGTTGTACTTAGAAAATAACAGGCTACCACATCTCCATATTTGAACTCCGCCTTGTGCAGAAACCGCTATTATTTTGTTCAGACTGCAATAGCTTCTTCATACTAATTCAGAATCCGGTGAGACTTCGACCAATTAACTCCCTCCTAAATTACGGACAATATGGAACACTGGGATACTTCATATTGTGAACGCATACTGTAGTTCTCCATGGGCACTGGCAGTTGTATTTAGAAAATAACTGGATACCACATCCCCATATTTGAACTTCGCCTAGTGCAGAAGCCGTTATTTTTTTGTTCAGACTGCAATAACTTCTTCATACTAATTCAGAATCCGGTGAGACTTCGACCAATTAACTCCTACCTAAATTACGGACAATATGGAACACTCGGATACCTCATCTTGTGAATGCATACTATAGTTCTCCATGGGCACTGACAGTTGTACTTAGAAAATAACAGGATACCACATCCCCTTATTTGAACTCCGCCTAGTGCAGAAGCCGCTATTTTTTTTGTTCAGACTGCAATAACTTTTTCATACTAATTCATAATCAGGTGAGACTTCGACCAATTAAATCCCACCTAAATTACGGACACTATGGAACACTCGGATACTTCATCTTGTGAACGAATACTGTAGTTCTGCATGGGCACTAACAGTTGTACTTAGAAAAGAACAGGATACCACATCACCATATTTGAACTCCGCCTAGTGCAGAAGCCGCTATTTTTTTTGTTCAGACTACAATAACTTCTTCATACTAATTCAGAATCCGGTGAGACTTCGACCAATTAACTCCCAACTAAATTACGGACAATATGGAACACTCGGATACTTCATCTTGTGAACGCATACTGTAGTTCTCCATGAGCACTGACAGTTGTGCTTAAAAATAACAGGATACGACATCCCCATATTTGAACTCCACCTAGTGCAGAAGCCACTATTTTTTTTGTTCAAATTGCAATAACTTCTTCATACTTATTCAGAATCCGGTGAGACTTCGACCAATTTACTTCCACCTAAATTACGGACAATATGGAACACTTGGATACTACATCTTGTGAATGCATACTGTAGTTCTCCATGGGAACTGACAGTTGTACTTAGAAAATAACAGGATACCACATCCCCATATTTGAACTCCGCCTAGTTTAGAAGCCGCTATTTTTTTGTTCAGACTGCAATAACTTGTTCATACTAACACTGAATCCGGCGAGACTTCGACCGATTAACTCCCACCTAAATTACGGACAATATGGAACACTCGGATACTTCATCTTGTAAATGCATATTGTAGTTCTCCATGAGCACTAACAGTTGTATTTAAAAATAACAGGATACGACATCCCCATATTTGAACTCCGCCTAATGCAGAAGCCCCTATTTTTTTTGTTCAGACTGCAATAACTTCTTAATACTAATTCAGAATCCGGTGAGACTTCGACCAATTTACTTCCACCTAAATTACGGACAATATGGAACACTTGGATACTTCGTCTTGTGAACGCATACTGTAGTTCTCCAAGGGAACTGACAGTTGTAGTTAGGAAATAACAGGATACCACATCCCCTTATTTGAACTCCGTCTAGAACAGAAGCCGCTAATTTTTTTGTTCATACTGCAATATTTTCTTCATACTAACTCGGAATCCGGCGAGACTTTGACCGATTAACTCCCACCAAAATTACGGACAATATGAAACACTCGGATACTACATCTTGTGAACGTGCACTGTTGTTCTCCATGGGGACTGATAGTTGTACTTAGAAAATAACAGGCTACCACATCCCCATATTTGAACTCCGCCTAGTGCAGAAGCCGCTATTTTTTTTGTTCAGACTGCAATAACTTCTTCATACTAATTCAAAATCCGATGAGACATCGACCAATTAACTCCCACCTAAATTACGGATAATATGGAACACTCGGATACTTCATCTTGTGAACGCATACTATAGTTCTCCATGGGCACTTGCAGTTGTACTTAGAAATAACTGGATAGGACATCCCTATATTTGAACTCCGCCTAGTGCAGAAGCCGCTATTTTTTTTGTTCAGACTGCAATAAATTCTTCATACTAATTCAGAATCTGGTGAGACTTCGACCAATTAACTCCCACCTAAATTATGGACAATATGGAACACTCGGATACTTCATCTTGTGAATGCATACTGTAGTTCTCCATGGGCACTGACAGTTGTACTTAAAATAAAAGGATACCACATCCCCATATTTGAACTCCGCCTAGTACAGAAGCCGCTATTTTTTTGTTTGGACTGCAATATTTTCTTCATACTAACTCGGAATCCGAGGAGACTTCAACTGATTAACTCCCACCTAAATTACGGACAATATGGAAAACTCGGATACTTCATCTTGTGAACGCATACTGTAGTTCTCCACGGTTACTGAGAGTTGTACTTAGAAAATAACAGGATACCACATCCCCATATTTGAACTCCGCCTAGTGTAGAAGCCGCTATTTTTTTGTTCAAACTGCAATAACTTCTTCATACTGATTCAGAATCCGGTGAGACTTCGACCAATTAACTCCAACCTAAATTACGGACAATATGGAACACTCGGATACTTCATCTTGTGAACGCATACTGTAGTTCTCCATGGGCACTAATAGTTGTACTTAAAATAACAGGATAACACATCCCCATATTTGACCTCCGTCTAGTGCAGAAGTCGCTATTTTTTTGTTCAGACTGCAATATCTTCTTCATACTAATTCAGAATCCGGTGAGACTTCGCCAATTAACTCCCACCTAAATTACGGACAATATGGAACACTCGGATACCTCATCTTGTGAACGCATACTATAGTTCTCCATGGGCACTGACAGTTGTACTTAGAAAATAGTAGGATACAACATCGCCATATTTGAACTCCGCCTAGTGTAGAAGCCGCTATTTTTTTGTTCAGACTGCAATATTTTCTTCATACTAACTCGGAATCCGGCGAGACTTCGACCGATTAACTCCCACCTAAATTACGGACAATACAAAACACTCAGATACTTCATCTTGTGAACGTACACTGTAGTTCTCCATGGGGACTGACAGTTGTACTTAGAAAATAATAGGCTACCATATCCCCATATTTGAACTCCGCCTAGTGCTAAAGCCGCTATTTTTTTGTTCAGACTGCAATAACTTCTTCATACTAATTCAAAATCCGGTGAGAATTCGACCAATTAACTCCCACCTAAATTACGAACAATATGGAACACTCGGATACTTCATCTAGTGAATGCATACTGTAGTTCTCCATGGGCATTGACAGTTGTACTTACAAAATAACAGGATAACACATCCCCATATTTGAACTCCGCTTAGTGGAGAAGCCGCTATTTTTTTGTTCAGACTGCAATAACTTCTTCATACTAATTCAGAATCCGGTGAGATTCGACTAATTAACTCCCACCTAAGTTACGGACATTATGGAACACTCAGATACTTTATCTTGTGAACGCATACTGTTGTTCTCCATGGGCACTGGCAGTTGTACTTAGAGAAGAATAGGATACCACATCACCATATTTGAACTCCGCCTAGTGCAGAAGCCGCTATTTTTTTTGTTCAGACTTCAATAACTTCTTCATACTAATTTAGAATCCACTGAGACTTCGACCAATTAACTCCCAACTAAATTACGGACAATATGGAACACTCGGATACTTCTTCTTGTGAACGCATAATGTAGTTCTCCATGTGCACTGACAGTTGTGCTTAAAAATAACAGGATACGACATCCCCATATTTGAACTCCGCCTAGTGCAGAAGCCACTATTTTTTTTTGTTCAGACTACAATAACTTCTTCATACTTATTTAGAATCCGGTGAGACTTCGACCAATTTACTTCCACATAAATTACAGACAATATGGAACACTTGGATACTACATCTTGTGAACGCATACTGTGGTTCTCCATGGGAACTGACAGTTGTACTTAGAAAATAACATGATACCACATCCCGTTATTTGAACTTCGCCTAGAACAGAAGCCGCTATTTTTTTTGTTCGGACTGCAATATTTTCTTCATACTAACTCGGAATCCGGCGAGACTTTGACCGATTAACTCCCACCAAAATTACGGACAGTATGAAACACTCGGATACTTCATCGTGTGAACGTACACTGTAGTTCTCCATGGGGACTGACAGTTGTACATAGAAAATAACAGGCTACCACATCCCCATATTTGAACTCCGCCTAGTGAAGAAGCCGCTATTTATTTTGTTCAAACTTCAATAACTTCTTCATACTAATTCAGAATCCGGTGAGACTTCGACCAATTAACTCTCACCTAAATTACGGACAATATGGAACACTCGGATACTTCATCTTGTGAACGCATACTGTAGTTCTCCATTGGCACTTATAGTCGTACTTCAAAATAACTGGATACGACATCCCCATATTTGAACTCCGCCTAGTGTAGAAGCCGCTATTTTTTTTGTTCAGACTGCAATAAATTCTTCATACTAATTCAAAATCCGGTGAGACTTCGACCAATTAACTCCCACCTAAATTATAGACAATATGGAACAATCGGATACTTCATCTTGTGAATGCATACTGTAGTTCTCAATGGGCACTGATAGTCGTACTTAAAATAACAGGATACCACATCCCCATATTTGAACTCCGCCTAGTTTAGAAGCCGCTATTTTTTTGTTCAGACTGCAATAACTACTTCATACTAACTCGGAATCCGGCGAGACTTCGACCGATTAACTCCATACTAAATTACGGAAAATATGGAACACTCGGATACTTCATCTTGTGAACGTACATTGTAGTTCTCCATGGGGACTGACAGCTGTACTAAAAAATAACAGGCTACCACATCCTCATATTTGAACTCCGTCTAGTGTAGAAGCCGCTATTTTTTTGTTCAGACTGCAATAATTTCTTCATAATAATTTAGAATTCGGTGAGACTTCGACCTATTAACTCCCACTGAAATTACGGACAATATGGAACACTTGGATACTTCATCTTTTGAACGCATACTGTAGTTCTCCATGGGCACCGACAGTTATACTTAGAAAATAATAGGATACCACATCCCCTTATTTGAACTCCGCCTAGTACCGAAGCCGCTATTTTTTTGTTCAGACTGCAATATTTTCTTCGTACTAACACGGAATCCGGCGAGACTTCGACCGATTAACTCCCACCTAAATTACGGACAATATGAAACACTCGGATACTTCATCTTCTGAACGTACACTGTAGTTCTCCATGGGGACTGACAGTTGTACTTTGAAAATAACAGGCTACCACATCCCCATATTTGAACTCCGCATAGTGTAGAAGCCGCTATTTTTTTATTCAGACAGCAATAACTTCGTCATACTAATTCAGAATCCGGTGAGACTTCGACCAATTAACTCCCACCTAAATTACAGACAATATGGAACACTCGGATACTTCATTTTGTGAACGCATATTATAGTTCTCCATGGGCATTGATAGTTATACTTAAAAATAACAGGATACCACATCCCCATATTTGAACTCTGCCTAGTGCATAAGCCGCTATTTTTTTGTTCAGACTGCAATAACTTCATCATACTAATTCAGCGTCCGGTGAGACTTCGACCAATTAACTCCCACCTAAATTACGGACAATATGGAACACTCGGATACTTCATCTTGTGAACGCATACTGTAGTTCTCCATGGGCAGTGATAGTTGTACATAGAAAATAACAGGATACCATATCCTCTTATTTGAACTCCGCCTAGTACAGAAACAGCTATTTTTTTTGTTCAGACTGCAATATTTTCTTCATACTAACTCGGAATCCAGCGAGACTTCGACCGATTAACTCCCACCTAAATTACGGACAATATGAAACACTCGGATTCTTCATCTTGTGAACGTACACTGTAGTTCTCCATGGGGACTGACAGTTGTACTTTAAAAATAACAGGCTACCACATCCCTATATTTGAACTCCACCTAATGCAGAAGCCGCTATTTTTTTTGTTCGGACTGCAATAACTTCATCATACTAATTCAGAATCCGGTGAGACTTCGACCAATTAACTCCCACCTAAATTACGGACAATATGGAACACTTGGATACTTCATCTTGTGAACGCATACTGTAGTTCTCCATGGGCACTGACAGTTGTACTTAGAAAATAACATGATACCACATCCCCATATTTTAACTCCGCCTAGTGCAGAAGCCGCTATCTTTTTTGTTCAGACTGCAATATTTTCTTCATACTATCTCGGAATCCGGCGATACTTCGACCGATTAACTCCCACCTAAATTACGGACAATATGAACTACTCGGATACTTCATCTTGTGAACGTACATTGTAGTTCTCCATGGGGACTGACATTTGTACTTAAAAAATAACAGGCTACCACATCTCCATATTTGAACTCCGCCTAGTGCAGAAGCCGCTATTTTTTTGTTCAAACTGCAATAACTTCTTCATACTAATTCGGAATCCGGCGAGACTTCGACAAATTAACTCCCACCTAAATTACGGACAATATGAAACATTCAGATACTTCATCTTGTGAACGTACACTGTAGTTCTCCATGGAGATGGACAGTTGTACTTAGGAAATAACAGGCTACCACATCCCCATATTTGAACTCCGCCTAGTGCAGAAGTCACCATTTTTTTGTTCAGACTGCAATATTTTCTTCATACTAACTCGGAATCCAGCGAGACTTCGATGGATTAACTCCCACCTAAATTACGGACAATATGAAACACTCGGATACTTCATCTTGTGAACGTACACTGTAGTTCTCCATGGGAACTGACAGTTGTACTTAGAAAATAACAGGCTACCACATCTCCATATTTGAACTCCGCCTAGTGCAGAAGCCGCTATTTTTTTGTTCAGACTGCAAAAACTTCTTCATACTAATTCAGAATCCGGTGAGACTTCGACCAATTAACTCCCACCTAAATTATGGACAATATGGAACACTCGGATACTTCATCTTGTGAACGCATACTGTAGTTCTCCATGGGCACTGACAGTTGTACTTAAAATAACAGGATGACACATCCCCATATTTGACCTCCGCCTAGTGTAGAAGCCGCTATTTTTTTGTTCAGACTGCAATATTTTCTTCATACTAACTCGGAATCCGACGATACTTCGACCGATTAACACCCACCTAAATTGTGGACAATATGAAACACTCAGATGCTTCATCTTGTGAACGTACACTGTTGTTCTCCATAGGAACTGAAAATTGTACTTAGAAAATAACAGGATATCACATCCCCATATTTGAACTCTGCCTGGTACAAAAGCCGCTATTTTTTTGTTCAGACTGCAATAACTTCTTCATACTAATTCCGAATCCGGTGAGACTTCGACCGATTAACTCCCACCTAAATTACGGACAATATGAAACACTCGGATACTTCATCTTGTGAACGTACACTGTAGTTCTCCATGTGGACTGACAGTTGTACTTAGAAAATAACAGGCTACAACATCCCCATATTTGAACTCCGCCTAGTGCAGAAGCCGCTATTTTTTTGTTCAGACTTCAATAACTTCTTCATACTAATTCAGAATCCGGGGAGACTTCGACCGATTAACTCACACCTAAATTACAGACAATATGAAACACTCGGATACTTCTTCTTGTGAACGCATACTATAGTTCTCTATGGCGACTGATAGTAGTACTTAGAAAATAACAGGATACCACATCCCCTTATTTGAACTCCGCCTAGTATAGAAGCCGCTATTTTTTTTGTTCCGACTGCAATAACTTCTTCATACTAACTCGGAATCCGGTGAGACTTCGACCGATTAACTCACACCTAAATTACGGACAATATGGAACACTCTGATACTTCATCTTGTGAACGCATATTGTAGTTCTCCATGGGCACTGACAGTTGTACTCAAAAATAACAGGATACGACATCCCCATATTTGAACTCCGCGTAGTGCAAAAGGCGCTATTTTTTTTGTTCAGACTGCACCAACTTCTTCATACTAACTTGGAATCCGACGAGACTTCGACCGATTAACTCCCACCTAAATTACTGACAATATGAAAGACTCGGATACTTCATATTGTGAACGTACACTGTTGTTTTCCATTGGGACTGACAGTTGTACTTTGAAAATAATAGGCTACCACATCCCCATATTTGAACTCCGCCTAATGCAGAAACCGCTATTTTTTTGTCCAGACTGCAATAACATCTTCATACTAATTCAGAATCCGGTGAGACTTCGACCGATTAACTCCCACCTAAATTACGGACAATATGAAACACTCGGATACTTCATCTTGTGAACGTACAATGTAGTTCTCCATGGAGACTACAGTTGTACTTAGAAAATAACAGGCTACTACATCCCCATATTTGAACTCCGCCTAGTGCAGAAGCCGCGATTCATTTTGTTCAGACTGAAATAACTTTTTCATACTAATTCAGAATCCGGTGAGACTACGACCAACTAACTCCCACCGAAATTACGGACAATATGGAACACTCGGATACTTCATCTTGTGAACGCATACTGTAGTTCTCCATGGGCACTAACAGTTGTACTTAGAAAATAACAGCATACCACATCTCCATATTTGAACTCCGCCTAGTGCAGAAGCCGCTATTTTTTTATTCAGACTGCAATAACTTCTTCATACTAATTTATAATCCGGTGAGACTTCGACCAATTAACTCCCACCTAAATTACGGACAATATGGAACACTCGGATACTTCATCTTGTGAACGCATACTGTAATTCTCTATGGGAAGTAACAGTTGTACTTAGAAAATAACAAGATACCACATCCCCATATTTGAACTCCGCTTAGTGCAGAAGCCGCTATTTTTTTTGTTCAGACTGCAATAACTTCTTCATACTAATTCAGAATTCGGTGAGACTTCGACCAATCAACTCCCGCCTAAATTATGGAAAATATGGAACACTCGGATACTTCATCTTGTGAACGCATACTGTAGTTCTCCATGGGCACTGACAGTTGTACATAAAAATAACATGATACGACATCGCCATATTTGAACACCGCATAGTGCAGAAGCCGCTATTTTTCTGTTCAGACTGCAATAACTTCTTCATACTAATTCCGAATCCGGTGAGACTTCGACCAATTAACTCCCACCTAAATTACGGACAATATGAAACACTCGAATACTTCATCCTGTGAACGTACATTGTAGTTCTCCATGGGGACTGGAAGTTGTACTTTGAAAATAACAGGATACCACATCCCCATATTTGAACTCCGCCTAGTGCAGAAGCCGCTATTTTTTTTGTTTTTAGACTGCAATAACTTCTTCATACTAATTCTGAATCCGGTGAGACTTCGACCGATTAACTCCCACCTAAATTACGGACAATATGAACTACTCGGATACTTCATCATGTGAATGTACACTGTAGTTCTCCATGGGGACTGGAAGTTGTACTTTGAAAATAACAGCATACCACATCCCCATATTTGAACTCCGCCTAGTGCAGAAGCCGCTACTTTTTTATTCAGACTGCAATAACTTCTTCATACTAATTTATAATCCGGTGAGACTTCGACCGATTAACTCCCACCTAAATTACGGACAATATGAAACACTCGGATACTTCATCTTGTGAACGTACACTGTAGTTCTCCATGGAGACTACAGTTGTACTTAGAAAATAACAGGCTACTACATCCCCATATTTGAACTCCGCCTAGTGTAGAAGCCGCGATTTATTTTGTTCAAACTGAAATAACTTTTTCATACTAATTCAGAATCCGGTAGACTACGACCAACTAACTCCCACCGAAATTACGGACAATATGGAACACTCGGATACTTCATCTTGTGAATGCATACTGTAGTTCTCCATGGGCACTAACAGTTGTACTTAGAAAATAACAGCATACCACATCCCCATATTTGAACTCCGCCTAGTGCAGAAGCCGCTATTTTTTTATTCAGACTGCAATAACTTCTTCATACTAATTTAGAATCCGGTGAGACTTCGACCAATTAACTCCCACCTAAATTACGGACAATATGGAACACTCGGATACTTCATTTTGTGAACGCATACTGTAATTCTCTATGGGCAGTAACAGTTGTACTTAGAAAATAACAGGATACCACATCCCCATATTTGAACTCCGCCTAGTGTAGAAGCCGCTATTTTTTTTGTTAAGACTACAATAACTTCTTCATACTAATTCAGAATCCGGTGAGACTTCGACCAATCAACTCCCACCTAAATTACGGACAATATGGAACACTCGGATACTTCATCTTGTGAACGCATACTGTAGTTCTCCATGGGCACTGACAGTTGTACTTAAAAATAACAAGATACGACATCTCCATATTTGAACACCGCATAGTGCAAAAGCCGCTATTTTTTCTGTTCAGACTGCAATATCTTCTTCATACTAATTCCGAATCCGGTGAGACTTCGACCGATTAACTCCCACCAAAATTACGGACAATATGAAACACTTGAATACTTCATCCTGTGAACGTACACTGTAGTTCTCCATGGGGACTGGAAGTTGTACTTTGAAAATAACAGGCTACCACATCACCATATTTGAACTCCGCCTAGTGCAGAAGCCGCTATTTTTTTTGTTTTTAGACTGCAATAACTTCTTCATACTAATTTCGAATCCGGTGAGACTTCGACCGATTAACTCCCACCAAAATTACGGACAATATGAAACACTCGGATACTTCATCCTTTGAACGTACACTGTAGTTCTCTATGGGGACTGACAGCTGTACTAAAAAATAACAGGCTACCACATCCTCATATTCGAACTCCGTCTAGTGAAGAAGCCGCTATTTTTTTTGTTCAGACTGCAATAACTTCTTCATAATAATTCAGAATCCGGTGAGACTTCAACCAATTAACTCCCACCTAAATTACGGACAATATGGAACACTTGGATAGTTCATCTTTTGAACACATACTGTAGTTCTCCTTGGGCACCGACAGTTATACTTAGAAAATAATAGGATACCACAACCCCTTATTTGAACTCCGTCTAGTACAGAAGCCGCTATTTTTTTTGTTCAGACTGCAATATTTTCTTCATACTAACTCGGAATCCGGCGAGACTTCGACCGATTAGCTCCCACCAAAATTACGGACAATATGAAATACTCAGATAGTTCATCTTGTGAACGTACACTGTAGTTCTTCATGGGGACTGACAGTTGTACTTTGAAAATAACAGGCTACCACATCCCCATATTTGAACTCCGCCTAGTGCAGAAGCCGCTATTTTTTTGTTCAGACAGCAATAACTTCTTCAAACTAATTTAGAATCCGGTGAGACTTCGACCAATTAACTCCCACCTAAATTACGGACAATATGGAGCACTCAGATACTTCATTTTGTGAACACATACTGTAGTTCTCCATGAGCATTGACAGTTGAACTTAGAAAATAACAGGATACCACATCCCCTTATTTGAACTCTGCCTAGTGCAGAAGCCGCTATTTTTTTGTTCAGACTGCAATAACTTCTTCATACTAATTCAGAATCCGGTGGGACTTCGACCAATTAACTCCCACCTAAATTATGGACAAAATGGAACACTCGGACACCTCATCTTGTGAAGGCGTACTGTAGTTCTCCATGGGCACTGACAGTTGTACTTAGAAAATAACAGGATACCACATCCCCTTATTTAAACTCCGCCTAGTGCAGAAGCCGCTATTTTTTTTGTTCAGACTGCAATATTTTCTTCATACTAACTCGGAATCCGACGAAACTTCGACCGATTAACTCCCACCTAAATTACGGACAATATGAAACACTCGGATACTTCATCTTGTGAACGTACACTGTAGTTCTCCATGGGAACTGACAGTTGTACTTAGAAAATAACAGGATATCACATCCCCTTATTTGAACTCCGCCTAGTACAGAAGCTGCTATTTTATTGGTTAGACAGCAATTTTTTCTTCATACTAACCCGGAATCCGGCGAGACTTCGACCGATTAACTCCCACCTAAATTACGGATAATATGAAACACTCGGATACTTCATCTTGTGAACGTACACTGTAGTTCTTCATGGGGACTGACAGTTGTACTTTGAAAATAACAGGCTACCACATCCCCATATTTGAACTCCGCTTAGTGTAGAAGCCGCTATTTTTTTGTTCAGACTACAATAACTTCTTCATACTAATTCGGAATTCGGTGAGATTTCGACCAATTAACTCCCACCTAAATTACGGACAATATGGAACACTGGGATACTTCATCTTGTGAACGCATCCTGTAGTTCTCCATGGGCACTGACAGTTGTACTTAAAAAATAACAGGATACCACATCCCCTTATTTGAACTCCCCCTAGTGCAAAAGCCGCTATTTTTTTGTTCAGACTGCAATAACTTCTTCATACTAATTCAGAATCCGGTGGGACTTCAACCAATTAACTCCCACCTAAATTACGGACAAAATGGAACACTCGGATACCTCATCTTGTGAACGCGTACTGTAGTTTTCCATGGGCACTAACAGTTGTACTTAGAAAATAACAGGATACCACATCCCCATATTTGAACTCCGCCTAGTGCAGAAGCCGCTATTTTTTTTGTTCAGACTACAATATTTTTTTCATACTAACTCGGAATCCGACGAAACTTCGACCGATAAATCCCACCTAAATTACGGACAATATGAAACACTCGGATACTTCATCTTGTGAACGTACACTGTAGTTCTCCATGGGAACTGACAGTTGTACTTAAAAAATAACAGGATATCACATCCCCTTATTTGAACTCCACCTAGTACAGAAGCCGCTATTTTATTGGTCAGACTGCAATTTTTTCTTCATACAAACCCGGAATCCGGCGAGACTTCGATCGATTAACTCCCACCTAAATTACGGACAATATGAAACACTCGGATACTTCATCTAGTGAACGTACACTATAGTTCTTCATGGGGACTGACAGTTGTACTTAGAAAATAACAGGCTACCACATCCCCATATTTGAACTCCGCCTAGTTCAGAAGCCGCTATTTTTTTTGTTCAGACTGCAATAACTTCTTCACAATAATTCAGAATCCGGTGAGACTTCGACCAATTAACTCCCACCTAAATTACGAACAATATAGAACACTCAGATACTTCATCTTGTGAACGCATACTGTAGTTCTCCATGGGCACTGACATTTTTACTTAGAAAATAACAGGATACCACATCCCCATATTTGAACTCCGCCTAGTGTAGAAGCCGTTATTTTTTTTGTTCAGACTGCAATATTTTCTTCATACTAACTCGGAATCCGGCGAGACTTCGACCGTTTAACTCCCACCTAAATTACGGACAATATGAAACACTCGGATACTTCATCTTGTGAACGTACACTGTAGTTCTCCATTGGGACTGACAGTTGTACTTTGAAAATAACAGGCTACCACATCCCCATATTTGAACTCCGCCTAGTGCAGAATCCGCTATTTTTTTGTTTAGACCGCAATAACTTCTTCATACTAATTCAGAATCCGGTGAGACTTCGACCAATTAACTCCCACCTAAATTACGGACAATATGGAACACTAGGATACTTCATCTTGTGAACGCATACTGTAGTTCTCCATGGGCACTGATAGTTGTACTTAGAAAATAACAGGATACCACATCCCCATATTTGAACTCCGCCTAGTGAAGAAGCCGCTATTTCTTTTGTTCAGACTGCAATATTTTCTTTATAATAACTTGGAATCCGGCGATACTTCCAACGATTAACTCCCACATAAATTACGGACAATATGAAACACTCGGATACTTCATCTTGTGAACGTACACTGTAGTTCTCCAAGGGGACTGACATTTGTACTTAGAAAATAATAGACTACCACATCCCCATATTTGAACTTCGCCTAGTGCTGAAGCCGTTATTTTTTTGTTCAGACTTCAATAACTTCTTCGTACTAATTCAGAATCCGGTGAGACTTCGACCAATTAACTCCCACCTAAATTACGGACAATATAGAACACTTGGATACTTCATCTTGTGAACGCATACTGTAGTTCTCTATGGGCACTGACAGTTGTACTTAAAAAATAACAGGATACCACATCCACATATTTGAACTCCGCCTAGTGTAGAAGCCGCTATTTTTTTGTTCAGAATGCAATAACTTCTTCATACTAATTCAGAATACGGTGAGACTTCGACCAATTAACTCCCACCTAAATTACGGACAATTTGGAACACTCAGATACTTCAACTTGTGAACGCATACTGTAGTTCTCCATGGGCACTGACAGTTGTACTTAAAAATAACAGGATACGACATCCCCATATTTGAACTCCGCCTAGTGTAGAAGCCGCTATTTTTTTTGTTCAGACTACAATAACTTCTTCACACTAATTCAGAATTCGGTGAGACTTTGACCAATTAACTCCCACCTAAATTACGGACAATATGGAACACTCAGATACTTCATCTTGTGTACGCATAATGTAGTTCCATGGGCACTAACAGTTGTACTTAGAAAATAACAGGATACCACATCCCCTTATTTGAACTCCGCCTAGTACAGAAGCCGCCATTTTTTTGTTCAGACTGCAATATTTTCTTCATATTAACTCGGAATCCGACGAGACTTCGACCGATTAACTCCCACCTAAATTACGTACAATATGAAACACTCGGATACTTCATCTTGTGAAC
Source organism: Allium fistulosum (assembly GCA_030737815.1). Taxonomy (NCBI): domain Eukaryota; kingdom Viridiplantae; phylum Streptophyta; class Magnoliopsida; order Asparagales; family Amaryllidaceae; genus Allium; species Allium fistulosum. The sequence continues at coordinate 706,612,812 of CM060905.1, forward strand.
GTACACTGTAGTTCTCCATGGGGACTAACAGTTGTACTTTGAAAATAACAGGCTAGCACATCCCCATATTCGAACTCCGCCTAGTGCAGAAGCCGTTATTTTTTTTTGTTCAGAATGTAGTAACTTCTTCATACTAATTCAGAATCCGGTGAGACTTCGAGCAATTAACTCCCACCTAAATTACGGACAATATGGAACACTCGGATACTTCATCTTGTGAACGCATACTGTAGTTCTCCAAGGGCACTGACAGTTGTACTTAGAAAATAACAGGATACCACATCCCCATATTTGAACTCCGCCTAGTGCAGAAGCCGCTATTTTTTTGTTCAGACTGCAATAACTTCTTCATACTGATTCAGAATTCGGTGAGACTTCGACCTATTAACTCCCACCTAAATTACGGATAATATGGAACACTCGGATACTTCATCTTGTGAACGCATACTGTAGTTCTCCATGGGCACTGACAGTTGTACTTAGAAAATAATAGGATACCACATCCCCATATTTGAACTCCGCCTAGTGCAGAAGCCGCTATTATTTTTATTCAGACTGCAATAACTTCTTCATACTAATTCAGAATCCGGTGAGACTTCGACCAATTTACTCCCACCTAAATTACGGACAATATGGAACACTCGGATACTTCATCTTGTGAACGCATACTGTAGTTCTCCATAGGCACTAACAGTTGTACTTAAAAATTACAGGATAAGAGATCCCCATATTTGCACTCCGTCTAGTGTAGAAGCCGCTATTTTTTTGTTTAGACTACAATATCTTCTTCATACTAATTCAGAATACGGTGAGACTTCGACCGATTAACTCCCACCAAAATTATGGACAATATGGAACACTCGGATACTTCATCTTGTGAACGCATATTTTAGTTCTCCATGGGCACTGACAGTTGTACTTAGAAAATAACAGGATACCACATCCCCTTATTTGAACTCCGCCTAGTACAGAAGCCGCTATTTTTTTTGGTTCAAACTGCAATATTTTCTTCATACTAACTCGGAATCCGGCGGGACTTCGACCGATGAACTCCCACCTAAATTACGGACAATATGAAACACTCGGATACTTCATCTTGTGAACGTACACTGTAGTTCTCCATGGGGACTGACAGTTGTACTTTGAAAATAACAGGCTACCACATCCCCATATTTGAACTCCGCCTAGTGTTCAGACTGTAGTAACTTCTTCATACTAATTTAGAATCCGGTGAGACTTCGACCAATTAACTCCCACATAATTTACGGACAATATGGAACACTTGGATACTTCATCTTGTGAACACATACTGTAGTTCTCCATGGGCACTGACAGTTGTACTTAGAAAATAACAGGATACCACATCCCCATATTTGAACTCGGCCTAGTGCAGAAGCCGCTATTTTTTTGTTCAGACAGCAATAACTTCTTCATACTGATTCAGAATCCGGTGAGACTTCGACCTATTAACTACTACCTAAATTACGGATAATATGGAACACTCGGATACTTCATCTTGTGAACGCATACTGTAGTTCTCCATGGGCACTGACAGTTGTACTTAGAAAATAATAGGATACCACATCCCCATATTTGAACTCCGCCTAGTGCAGAAGCCGCTATTATTTTTGTTCAGACTGCAATAACTTCTTCATACTAATTCAGAATCCGGTGTGACTTCGACCAATTAACTCCCACCTAAATTACGGACAATATGGAATACTCGGATACTTCATCTTGTGAACGCATACTGTAGTTCTCCTTGGGCACTGACAGTTGTACTTAGAAAATAACAATATACCACATCCCCATATTTGAACTACGCCTAGTGTAGAAGCCGCTATTATTTTTGTTCAGACTGCAATAACTTCTTCATACTAATTCAGAATCCGGTGAGACTTCGACCGATTAACTCCCACATAAATTATGGACAATATGGAACACTCGGATACTTCATCTTGTGAACGCATACTATAGTTCTCCATGGGCACTGACTGTTGTACTTAGAAAATACCAGGATACCACATCCCCTTATTTGAACTCCGCCTAGTACAGAATCCGTTATTTTTTTGTTCAAACTGCAATATTTTCTTCATACTAACTCGGAATCCGGCGAGATTTCGACCGATTAACTCCCACCTAAACTACAGACAGTATGGAACACTCGGATACTTCATCTTGTGAACGCATACTGTAGTTCTCCATAGGCACTGACAGTTGTACTTAAAAATAACAGGATACCACATCCCCATATTTCAACTCCGCCTAGTGCAGAAGCCGCTATTTTTTTTTGTTCAGACTGCAATAACTTCTTCATACTAATTCATAATACGGTGAGACTTCGACCAATTAAATCCCACCTAAATTATGGACAATATGGAACACTCGGATATTTCATCTTGTGAACGCATACTGTAGTTCTCCATGGGCACTGATAGTTGTTCTTAGAAAATAACAGGATATCACATCCCATTATTCGAACTCCGCCTAGCGCAGAAGCCGCTATTTTTTTTGTTCAGACTGCAATAACTTCTTCATACTAATTCAGAATCCGGTGAGACTTCGACCAATTAACTCCCACCAAAATTACGGACAATATGAAACACTCGGATACTTCATCTTGTGAACGCATACTGTAGTTCTCCATGGGGACTGACAGTTGTACTTTGAAAATAACAGGCTAGCACATCCCCATATTTGTACTCCGCCTAGTGCAGAAGCCGTTAATTTTTTTTGTTCAGACTGTAGTAACTTCTTCATACTAATTCAGAATCCGGTGAGACTTCGACCAATTAACTCCCACCTAAATTACGGACAATATGGAACACTCGGATACTTCATCTTGTGAACACATACTGTAGTTCTCCATGGGCACTGACAGTTGTACTTAGAAAATAACAGGATACCACATCCCCATATTTGAACTCCGCCTAGTGCAGAAGCCGCTATTTTTTTGTTCAGACTGCAATAACTTCTTCATACTGATTTAGAATCCGGTGAGACTTCGACCTATTAACTCCCACCTAAATTATGGATAATATGGAACACTCGGATACTTCATCTTGTGAACGCATACTGTAGTTCTCCATGGGCACTGACAGTTGTACTTAGAAAATAATAGGATACCACATCCCCATATTTGCACTCCGTCTAGTGTAGAAGCCGCTATTTTTTTGTTCAGACTGCAATAACTTCTTCATACTGATTTAGAATCCGGTGAGACTTCGACCTATTAACTCCCACCTAAATTACGGATAATATGGAACACTCGGATACTTCATCTTGTGAACGCATACTGTAGTTCTCCATGGGCACTGACAGTTGTACTTAGAAAATAATAGGATACCACATCCCCATATTTGCACTCCGTCTAGTGTAGAAGCCGCTATTTTTTTTGTTCAGACTGCAATATCTTCTTCATACTAATTCAGAATACGGTGAGACTTCGACCGATTAACTCCCACCTAAATTACGGATAATATGGAACACTCGGATACTTCATCTTGTGAACGCATACTGTAGTTCTCCATGGGCACTGACAGTTGTACTTAGAAAATAATAGGATACCACATCCCCATATTTGAACTCCGCCTAGTGCAGAAGCCGCTATTATTTTTGTTCAGACTGCAATAACTTCTTCATACTAATTCAGAATCCGGTGTGACTTCGACCAATTAACTCCCACCTAAATTACGGACAATATGGAATACTCGGATACTTCATCTTGTGAACGCATACTGTAGTTCTCCATGGACACTGACAGTTGTACTTAGAAAATAACAATATACCACATCCCCATATTTGAACTACGCCTAGTGCAGAAGCCGCTATTATTTTTGTTCAGACTGCAATAACTTCTTCATACTAATTCAGAATCCGGTGAGACTTCGACCGATTAACTCCCACATAAATTATGGACAATATGGAACACTCGGATACTTCATCTTGTGAACGCATACTATAGTTCTCCATGGGCACTGACAGTTGTACTTAGAAAATAATAGGATACCACATCCCCATATTTGAACTCCGCCTAGTGCAGAAGCCGCTATTATTTTTGTTCAGACTGCAATAACTTCTTCATACTAATTCAGAATCCGGTGTGACTTCGACCAATTAACTCCCACCTAAATTACGGACAATATGGAATACTCGGATACTTCATCTTGTGAATGCATACTGTAGTTCTCCATGGGCACTGACAGTTGTACTTAGAAAATAACAATATACCACATCCCCATATTTGAACTCCGCCTAGTGCAGAAGCCGCTATTTTTTTTGTTTAGACTGCAATAACTTCTTCATAATAATTCATAATACGGTGAGACTTCGACCAATTAAATCCCGCCTAAATTACGGACAATATGGAACACTCGGATATTTCATCTTGTGAACGCATACTGTAGTTCTCCTTGGGCACTGACAGTTGTACTTAGAAAATAACAGGATACCACATCCCATTATTTGAACTCCGTCTAGCGCAGAAGCCGCTATTTTTTTTTGTTCAGACTGCAACATTTCCTTCATACTAACTCGGAATCCGACGAGACTTCGACCGATTAACTCCCACCTAAATTACGGACAATATGAAACACATGGATACTCCATCTTATGAACGTACACTGTAGTTCTCCGTGGGGACTGACAGCTGTACTTAGAAAATAACTGGCTATCACATCCCCATATTTGAACTCCGCCTAGTGTAGAAGCCGCTATTTTTTTTGTTCAGACTGCAATAACTTCTTCATACTAATTCAGAATCCGGTGAGACTTCGACCAATTAACTCCCACCTAAATTACGGACAATATGGAACAATCAGATACTTCATCTTGTGAACGCATACTGTAGTTCTCCATAGGCACTGACAGTTGTACTTAAAAATTACAGGATAAGAGATCCCCATATTTGAACTTCGTCTAGTGTAGAAGCCGCTATTTTTTTGTTCAGACTACAATATCTACTTCATACTAATTTAGAATACGGTGAGACTTCGACCGATTAACTCCCACCAAAATTATGGACAATATGGAACACTCGGATACTTCATCTTGTGAACGTATATTATAGTTCTCCATGGGCACTGACAGTTGTACTTAGAAAATAACAGGATACCACATCCTCTTATTTGAACTCCGCCTAGTACAGAAGCCGCTATTTTTTTGGTACAAACTGCAATATTTTCTTCATACTAACTCGGAATCCGGCGAGACTTCGACCGATGAACTCCCACCAAAATTACGGACAATATGAAACACTCGGATACTTCATCTTGTGAACGTACACTGTAGTTCTCCATGGGGACTGACAGTTGTACTTTGAAAATAACAGGCTACCACATCCCCATATTTGAACTCCGCATAGTGTTCAAACTGTAGTAACTTCTTCATACTAATTCAGAATCCGGTGAGACTTCGACCAATTAACTCCCACCTAAATTACGGACAATATGGAACACTCGGATACTTCATCTTGTGAACACATATTGTAGTTCTCCATGGGCACTAACAGTTGTACTTAGAAAATAACAGGATACCACATCCCCATATTTGAACTCCGCCTAGTGCAGTAGCCGCTATTTTTTTGTTCAGACTGCAATAACTTCTTCATACTGATTCAGAATCCGGTGAGACTTCGACCGATTAACTCCCACCTAAATTACGGACAATATGAAACACTCGGATACTTCATCTTGTGAACGTACACTGTAGTTCTCCATGGGGACTGACAGTTGTACTTAGAAAATAACAGGCTACCACATCCCCATATTTCAACTCCGCCTAGTGCAGAAGCCGCTATTATTTTTGTTCAGACTGCAATAACTTCTTCATACTAATTCAGAATCCGGTGTGACTTCGACCAATTAACTCCCACCTAAATTACGGACAATATGGAATACTCGGATACTTCATCTTGTGAACGCATACTGTAGTTCTCCATGGGCACTGACAGTTGTACTTAGAAAATAACAATATACCACATCCCCATATTTGAACTACGCCTAGTGCAGAAGCCGCTATTATTTTTGTTCAGACTGCAATAACTTCTTCATACTAATTCAGAATCCGGTGAGACTTCGACCGATTAACTCCCACATAAATTATGGACAATATGGAACACTCGGAAACTTCATCTTGTGAACGCATACTATAGTTCACCATGGGCACTGACAGTTGTACTTAGAAAATACCAGGATACCACATCCCCTTATTTGAACTCCGCCTAGTACAGAAGCCGTTATTTTTTTGTTCAAACTGCAATATTTTCTTCATACTAACTCGGAATCCAGCGGGATTTCGACCGATTAACTCCCACGTAAACTACAGACAATATGGAACACTCGGATACTTCATCTTGTGAACGCATACTGTAGTTCTCCATAGGCACTGACAGTTGTACTTAGAAAATAACAGGATACCACATCCCCTTATTTGAACTCCGCCTAGCGCAGAAGCCGCTATTTTTTTTGTTCAGACTGCAACATTTTCTTCATACTAACTCGGAATCCGGAGAGACTTCGACCGATTAGCTGCCACCTAAATTACGGACAATATGAAACACATGGATACTCCATCTTATGAACGTACACTGTAGTTCTCCTTGGGGACTGACAGTTGTACTTAGAAAATAACTGGCTATCACATCCTCATATTTGAACTCCGCCTAGTGCAGAAGCCGCTATTTTTTTGTTCAGACTGCAATAACTTCTTCATACTAATTCAGAATCCGGTGAGACTTCAACCAATTGACTCCCACCTAAATTACGGACAATATGGAACGCTCGGATACTTCACCTTGTGAACGCATACTGTAGTTCTCCATGAGTACTGACAGTTGTACTTAGACAATAACAGGATACCACATCCCCGAATTTGAACTCCGCCTAGTGCAGAAGCCGTTATTTTTTCTGTTCAGACTGTAGTAACTTCTTCATACTAATTTACAATCCGGTGAGACTTCGACCAATTAACTCCCACCTAAATTACGGACAATATGGAACACTCGGATACTTCATCTTGTGAACGCATACTGTAGTTCTCCGTGGGCACTGACAGTTGTACTTAAAAATAACAGGATACCACATCCCCATCTTTCAACTCCGCCTAGTGCAGAAGCTGCTATTTTTTTTGTTCAGACTGCAATAACTTCTTCATACTAATTTAGAATCCGGTGAGACTTCGACCAATTAACTCCCACCTAAATTACGGACAATATGGAACACTCGGATACTTCATCTTGTAAACGCATACTGTAGTTCTCCATGGGCACTAACAGTTGTACTTAGAAAATAACAGGATACCACATCCCCATATTTGAACTCCGTCTAGTGCAGAAGCTGCTATTTTTTTGTTCATACTGCAATAACTTCTTCATACTGATTCAGAATCCGGTGAGACTTCAACCAATTAACTCCCACCTAAATTACGGACAATATTGAACACTCGGATACTTCATCTTGTGAATACATACTGTAGTTCTCCATAGGCACTGACAGTTGCACTTAAAATAACAGGATAAGACATCCCTATATTTGAACTCCGCCTAGTGCAGAATCCGCTATATTTTTTTGTTTAGACTGCAATAACTTCTTCATACTAATTCAGAATCCGATGAGACTTCGACCGATTAACTCCCACCTAAATTATGGACAATATGGAACACTCGGATACTTCATCTTGTGAACCCATACTGTAGTTCTCCATGAGCACTGACAGTTGTACTTAGAAAATAACAGGATACCACATCCCCTTATTTGAACTCCGCCTAGTACAGAAGTCGCTATTTTTTTGGTTAAAACTGCAATTTTCTTCATACTAACTCGAAATCCGGCGAGACTTCGACCGATTAACTCCCACCTAAATTACGGACAATGTGAAACACTTGTATACTTCATCTTGTGAATATACACTATAGTTCTCCATGGGGACTTACAGTTGTACTTTGAAAATAACAGGCTATCACATCCCCATATTTAAACTCCGCCTAGTGCAGAATCCACTATTTTTTTGTTCAGACTGCAATAACTTCTTCATACTACAATAACTTCTTCATACTAATTCAGAATCCGATGAGACTTCGACCAATTAGCTCCCACCTAAATTACGGACAATATGGAACACTCGGATACTTCATCTTGTGAACGCATACTGTAGTTCTCCATGGGCACTGACAGTTGTACTTAAAAATAATAGGATACCACATCCCCATATTTCAACTCCGCCTAGTGCAGAAGCCGCTATTTTTTTGTTCAGACTGCAATAACTTCTTCATACTAATTCAGAATCCGGTGAGACTTCGACCAATTAACTCCCACTTAAATTACGGACAATATGGAACACTCGGATACTTCATCTTGTGAACGCATACTATAGTTCTCCATGGGCACTGACAGTTGTACTTAGAAAATAACAGGATACCATATCCCCTTATTTGAACTCCGCCTAGTACAGAAGCCGCTATTTTTTTTGTTCAGACTACAATATTTCCTTCATACTAACTCGGAATCCGACGAGACTTCGACCGATTAACTCCCACCTAAATTACGGACAATATGAAACACTCGGATACTTCATCTTGTGAACGCATACTGTAGTTCTCCATGGGGACTGACAGTTGTACTTTGAAAATAACAGGCTACCACTTCCCCTTATTTGAACTCCGCCTAGTGCAGAAGCCACTATTTTTTTGTTCAGACTGCAATATTTTTTTCATACTAACTCGGAATCCGGCGAGACTTCGACCGATTAACACCCACCTAAATTACGGACAATATGAAACACTCGGATACTTCATCTTGTGAACGTACGATGTAGTTCTCCATGGGGACTGACAGTTGTGCTTTGAAAATAAAAGGCTACCACATCCCCATATTTGAACTCCGCCTAATACAGAAACTGCTAATTTTTTTTGTTCAGAGTGCAATATTTTCTTCATACTAACTAGGAATCCGATGAGACTTCGACCGATTAACTCCCACCTAAATTACGGACAATATGAAAAACTTGGATACTCCATCTTGTGAACGTACACTGTAGTTCTCCATGGGGACTGACAGTTGTGCTTTGAAAATAAAAGGCTACCACATCCCCATATTTGAACTCCGCCTAATACAGAAACTGCTAATTTTTTTTGTTCAGAGTGCAATATTTTCTTCATACTAACTAGGAATCCGATGAGACTTCGACCGATTAACTCCCACCTAAATTACGGACAATATGAAATACTTGGATACTCCATCTTGTGAACGTACACTGTAGTTCTTCAGGCGGACTGACAGTTGTACTTAGAAAATAACTAGCTACCACATCCCTATATTTGAACTCCGCCTTGTGTAGAAGCCGCTATTTTTTCGTTCAAACTGCAATAAATTCTTCCTACTAATTCAGAATCTGGTGAGACTTCAACTAATTAACTCCCACCTAAATTACGGACAATATGGAACACTCGGATACTTCGTCTTGTGAACGCATACTGTAGTTCTCCATGGGCACTGACAGTTGTACTTTGAAAATAACAGGATGCCACATCCCCATATTTGTAATCCGCCCAGTGCAGAAGCCGCTATTTTTTCTGTTCAGACTGCAATATTTTCTTCATACTTACTCGGAATCCGGCGAGACTAAAACCGATTAACTCCCACCTAAATTACGGACAATATGGAACACTCGGATACCTCATCTTGTGAACGCATACTGTAATTCTCCATGGGCACTGACAGTCGTACTTAGAAAATAACAGGATACAACATCTCCATATTTGAACTCCGCCTAGTGCAGAAGCCGCTATTTTTTTTGTTCAGACTGCAATAACTTCTTCATACTAATTCAGAATCCGGTGAGGCTTCGACCAATTAACTCCCTCCAAAATTCTTGACAATATGGAACACTCGGATACTTCATCTTGTGAACGCATACTGTAGTTCTCCATGGGCACTGAGAGTTGTACTTAAAAATAATAGGATACGGCATCCCCATATTTGAACTCCGCCTAGTGTAGAAGCCGCTAATTTTTTTGTTCAGACTGCAATAACTTCTTCGTACTAATTCAGAATCCGGTGAGACTTCGACCAATTAACTCTCGCCTAAATTACGGACAATATGGAACACTCGGATACTTCATCTTGTGAATGCATACTGTAGTTCTCCATGGGCACTAACAGTTGTACTCAGAAAATAACAGTATACCACATTCCCATATTTGAACTCCGCCTAGTACTGAAGCCGCTATTTTTTTTGTTCGGATTGCAATATTGTCTTCATACTAACTCGGAATCCGGCGAGACTTCGACCGATTAACTCCCACCTAAATTACGGACAATATGAAACACTCGGATACTTCATCTTGTGAACGTACACTGTAGTTCTCCATGGGGACAGACAGTTGTACTTAGAAAATAACAAGCTACCACATCCCCATATTTGAACTCCGCATAGTGCAGAAGCCGCAATTTTTTTTGTTCAGACTGCAATAACTTCTTCACAATAATTCAGAATCCGGTGAGACTTTGACCAATTAACTCCCACCTAAATTACGGACAATATAGAACACTCAGATACTCATCTTGTGAGCGCATACTGTAGTTCTCCATGGGCACTGACAGTTTTACTTAGGAAATAACAGAACACCACATCCTCATATTTGAACTCCGCCTAGTGCAAAAGCCGCTATTTTTTTGTTCAGACTGCAATAACTTCTTCATACTAATTCAGAATCCGGTGAGACTTCGACCAATTAACTCCCACATAAATTACGGACAATATGGAACTCTCGGATTCTTATCTTGTGAACGCATACTGTAGTTCTCCCTGGGGACTGACAGTTGTACTTAGAAAATAACAGGCTACCACATCCCCTTATATAAACTCCGCCTAGTGCAGAAGCCGCTATTTTTTTGTTCAGACTGCAATAACTTCTTCATACTAATTCAGAATCCGAGGAGACTTCGAACAATTAACTCCCACCTAAATTACGGACAATATGGAACACTCGGATACTTCATCTTGTGAACGCATATTGTAATTCTCTATGGGCACTGACAGTTGTACTTAGAAAATAACAAGATACCACATCCCTATATTTGAACTCCGCCTAGTGCAGAAGCCGCTATTTTTTTGTTCAGACTGCAATAACTTCTTCATACTAATTCAGAATCCGTTGAGACTTCGACCAGTTAACTCCCACCTAAATTACGGACAATATGGAACACTCGGATACTTCATCTTGTGAACGTATACTGTAATTCTCCATAGGAACTGACAGCTGTACTTAAAAATAACACGATATGACATCCCCATATTTGAACTCCGCCTAGTGCATAGGCCGCTATTTTTTTTGTTCAGACTGCAATAACTTCTTCGTACTAATTCAAAATCCGATGAGACTTCGACCAATTAACTCCCACCTAAATTACGGATAATAAGGAACACTCGGATACTTCATCTTGTGAACGCATACTGTAGTTATCCATGGGCACTGACAGTTGTACTTAAAAATAACAGGATGCGACATCCCCATATTTGAACTCCGCCTAGTGCAGAAGCCGCTATTTTTTTTGTTCAGACTGCAATAACTTCTTCATACTAATTCAAAATCCGGTGAGACTACGACCAATTAACTCCCACCTAAATTACGGACAATATGGAACACTCGGATACTTCATCTTGTGAACGCATACTGTAGTTCTCCATGGGCACTGACAGTTGTACTTAAAAAATAACAGGATACCACATCTCCTTATTTGAACTCCGCCTAGTATAGAAGGCGCTATTTTTTTTGTTCAAACAGCAATATTTTCTTCATACTAACTCGGAATCCGGCGAGTCTTCGACAGATTAACTCCCACCAAAATTACGGACAATATGAAACACTCGGATACTTAATCTTGTGAACGTACACTGTAGTTCTCCATGGGGACTGACAGTTGTACTTAGAAAATAACTGACTACCACATCCCCATATTTGAACTCCGCCTAGTGCAGAAGCCGTTATTTTTTTTGTTTAGACTGCAATAACTTCTTCACAATAATTCAGAATCCGGTGAGATATCGACCAATTAACTCCCACCTAAATTACTGACAATATGGAACAATCGGATACTTCATCTTGTGAACGCATACTGTAGTTCTCCACAGGCACTGACAGTTTTACTTAGAAAATAACAGGATACCACATCCCCATATTTGAACTCCGCCTAGTGCAGAAGCCGCTATTTTTTTATTCAGACTGCAATAACTTCTTCATACTAATTCAAAATCCGGTGAGGCTTCGACCAATTAAATCCGACCTAAATTACGGACAATATGGAACACTCGGATACTTCATCTTGTGAACGCATACTGTAGTTCTCTATGGGCACTGACAGTTGTACTTAAAAAATAACAGGATACCACATCCCCTTATTTGAACTCTGCCTAGTCCTGAAGCCGCTATTTTTTTGTTCAGACTGAATATTTTCTTCTTACTAACTCGGAATCCGGCGAGACTTCGACCGATTAACTTCCACCTAAATTACGGACAATATGAAACACTCGTATACTTCAACTTGTGAACGTACAATGTTGTTCTCCATGGGGACTGACAGTTGTACTCAGAAAATAGCAGGATACCACATCCCCATATTTGAACTCCGCCTAGTGCAGAAGCCTCTATTTTTTTGTTCAGACTGCAATAACTTCTTCATACTAATTCAGAATCCGGTGGGACTTCGACCAATTAACTCCCACCTAAATTACGGACAAAATGGAACACTCGGATACCTCATCTTGTGAACGCGTACTGTAGTTCTCCATGGGCACTGACAGTTGTACTTAGAAAATAACAGGATACCACATCTTATTTGAACTCCGCCTAGTGCAGAAGCCGCTATTTTTTTTGTTCAGACTACAATATTTTTTTCATACTAACTCGGAATCCGACGAAACTTCGACCGATAAATCCCACCTAAATTACGGATAATATGAAACACTCGGATACTTCATCTTGTGAACGTACACTGTAGTTCTCCATGGGAACTGACAGTTGTACTTAGAAAATAACAGGATATCACATCCCCTTATTTGAACTCCGCCTAGTACAGAAGCTGCTATTTTATTGGTTAGACAACAATTTTTTCTTCATACTAACCCGGAATCCGGCGAGACTTCGACCGATTAACTCCCACCTAAATTACGGACAATATGAAAAACTCGGATACTTCATCTTGTGAACGTACACTGTAGTTCTCCATGAGGACTAACAGTTGTACTTAGAAAATAACTGGCTACCACATCCCCATATTTGAACTCCGCCTAGTGTAGAAGCCGCTATTTTTTTGTTCAGACTGCAATAACTTCTTCATACTAATTCAGAATCCGGGGAGACTTCGAACAATTATCTCCCACCTAAATTACGGACAATATGGAACACTCGGATACTTCATCTTGTGAATGCATACTGTAATTCTCTATGGGCACTGACTGTTGTACTTAAAAATAACAGGATACGACATCCCATATTTGAACTCCGCCTAGTGCAGAAGCCGCTATTTTTTTGCTCAGACTACAATAACTTCTTCATACTAATTTAGAATCCGGGGAGACATCGAACAATTAACTCCCGCCTAAATTACAGACAATATGGAACACTCGGATACTTCATCTTGTGAACGTACACTGTAGTTCTCCATGGGGACTAACAGTTGTACTTAGAAAATAACTGGCTACCACATCCCCATATTTGAACTCCGCCTAGTGCAGAAGCCGCTAATTTTTTTTTGTACAAACTGCAATAACTTCTCTACAATAATTCAGAATCCGGTAAGACTTCGACCAATTAACTCCCACCTAAATTACGGACAATATGGAACACTCGGATACTTCATCTTGTGAACGCATACTGTAGTTCTCCTTGGGCACTGACAGTTTTACTTAGAAAATAACAGGATACCACATCCACATATTTGATCTCCGCCTAATGCAGAAGCCGCTTTTTTTTGTTCAGACCGTAATAACTTCTTCATACTAATTCAGAATCCGGTGAGACTTCGACCAATTAACTCCCACATAAATTACGGACAATATGGAACACTCGGATACTTCATCTTGTGAATGCATACTGTAGTTCTCTATGGGCACTGACAGTTGTACTTAGAAAATAACAGGATACCACATCCCCTTATTTGAACTCTGCCTAGTACAGAAGCCGCTATTCTTTTTGTTTACGCTGCAATATTTTCTTCATACTAACTCGGAATCCGACGAGACTTCGACCGATTAACTCCCACCTAAATTACGGACAATATGAAACACTCGGATACTTCAACTTGTGAACGCATACTGTAGTTCTCCATGGGGACTGACAGTTGTACTTAGAATATAACTGGCTACCACATCCACATATTTGAACTCCGCCTAGTGCAGAAGCCGCTATTTTTTTGTTCAGACTTCAATAACTTATTCATAATAATTCAGAATCCGGTGAGACTTCGACCAATTAACTCCCACCTAAATTACGGACAATATGGAACACTCGGATACTACATCTTGTGAACGCATACTGTAGTTCACTATGGGCGCTGACAGTTGTACTTAGAAAATAACAGGATACCACATCCCCTTATTTGAACTCTGCCTAGTACAGAAGCCGGAATTTTTTTGGTTCAGACTGCAATATTTTCTTCATACTAACTCGGAATCCGCCGAGACTTCGACCGATTAACTCCCACCAAAATTATGGACAATATGAAACACTCGGATACTTCATCTTGTGAACGTACACTGTAGTTCTCCATGGGGACTGACAGTTGTACTTAGAAAATAACAGGCTACCACATCCCCATATTTGAACTCCGCCTAGTGCAGAAGCCGCTATTTTTTTGTTCAGACTGCAATAACTTCTTCATACTTATTCAGAATCCGGTGAGACTTCGACCAATTAACTCCCACCTAAATTACGGACAATATGGAACACTCGGATATTTCATCTTGTGAACGCATACTGTAGTTCTCCATGTGCATTGACAGTTGTAGTTAGAACAATAGGGTACGACATCCCCATATTTGAACTTCGCCTAGTGCAGAAGCCGATATTTTTTTTGTTCAGACTGCAATATTTTCTTCATACTAACTCGGAATACGGCGAGACTCCGACCGATTAACTCCCACCTAAATTACGGACAATATGAAACACTCGGATACTTCATCTTGTGAACGTACACTGTAGTTCTCCATGGGCACTGACAGTTGTACTTGGAAAATAACAGGATACCACATTCCCATATTTGAACTCCGCCTAGTGAAGAAGCCGCTATTTTTTTTTGTTCAGACAGTAATAACTTCTTCATACTAATTCAGAATCCGGTGAGACTTCGACCAATTAACTCCCACATAAATTACGGACAATATGGAACACTCGGATACTTCATCTTGTGAATGCATACTGTAGTTCTCTATGGGCACTGACAGTTGTACTTAGAAAATAACAGGATACCACATCCCCTTATTTGAACTCTGCCTAGTACAGAAGCCGCTATTCTTTTTGTTTAGGCTGCAATATTTTCTTCATACTAACTCGGAATCCGGCGAGACTTCGACCGATTAACTCCCACCTAAATTACGGACAATATGAAACACTCGGATACTTCAACTTGTGAACGCATACTGTAGTTCTCCATGGGGACTGACAGTTGTACTTAGAAAATAACTGGCTACCACATCCCCATATTTGAACTCCGCCTAGTGCAGAAGCCGCTATTTTTTTGTTCAGACTGCAATAACTTATACATACTAATTCAGAATCCGGTGAGACTTCGACCAATTAACTCCCACCTAAATTACGGACAATATGGAACACTCGGATACTACATCTTGTGAACGCATACTGTAGTTCACTATGGGCGCTGACAGTTGTACTTAGAAAATTACAGGATACCACATCCCCTTATTTGAACTCTGCCTAGTACATAAGCCGGATTTTTTTTGGTTCAGACTGCAATATTTTCTTCATACTAACTCGGAATCCGCCGAGACTTCGACCGATTAACTCCCAACAAAATTATGGACAATATGAAACACTCGGATACTTCATCTTGTGAACGTACACTGTAGTTCTCCATGGGGACTGACAGTTGTACTTAGAAAATAACAGGCTACCACATCCCCATATTTGAACTCCGCCTAGTGCAGAAGCCGCTATTTTTTTGTTCAGACTGCAATAACTTCTTCATACTTATTCAGAATCCGGTGAGACTTCGACCAATTAACTCCCACCTAAATTACGGACAATATGGAACACTCGGATATTTCATCTTGTGAACGCATACTGTAGTTCTCCATGTGCATTGACAGTTGTAGTTAGAACAATAGTGTACGACATCCCCATATTTGAACTCCGCCTAGTGCAGAAGCCGATATTTTTTTTGTTCAGACTGCAATATTTTTTTCATACTAACTCGGAATCCGGCGAGACTCCGACCGATTAACTCCCACCTAATTACGGACAATATGAAACACTCGGATACTTCATCTTGTGAACGTACACTGTAGTTCTCCATGGGCACTGACAGTTGTACTTGGAAAATAACAGGATACCACATCCCCATATTTGAACTCCGCCTAGTGAAGAAGCCGTTATTTTTTTTGTTCAGACTGCAATAACTTCTTCATAATAATTCAGAGTCCGGTGAGACTTCGACCAATTAACTCCCACCTAAATTACGGACAACATGGAACACTCAGATACTTCATCTTGTGAACGCATATTGTAGTTCTCCATGGGCACTGACAGTTGTACTTTGAAAATAACAGGATACCACATCCCCAAATTTTAACTCCGCCTAGTGCAGAAGCCGCTATTTTTTTGTTCAGACTACAATAACTTCTTCATACTAATTCAGAATCCGGTGAGACTTCGACCAATTAACTCCCACCTAAATTATGGAACACTCAGATACTTCATCTTGTGAACGCATACTGTAGTTCTCCATGGGCACTGACTGTTGTACTTAGAAAATAACAGGATACCACATCCCCATGTTTGAACTTCGCCTAGTGTAGAAGCCGCTATTTTTTTGTTCAGACTGTAATAACTTCTTCATACTAATTCAGAATCCGGTGAGACTTCGACCAATTAACTCCCACCTAAATTACGGACAATATGGAACACTCGGATACTTCATCTGTGAACGCATACTGTAGTTCTCCATGGGCACTGACAGTTGTACTTAGAAAATAACAGTATACCACATCCCCATATTTGAACTCTGCCTAGTACAAAAGCCGCTATTTTTTTGTTCAAACTGCAATATTTTCTTCATACTAACTCAGAATCTGGGGAGACTTCGACCGATTAACTCCCACCTGAATTACAGATAATATGAAACACTCGGATACTTCATCTTGTTAACGTACACTGTAATTCTCAATTGGAACAGACAGTTGTACTTAGAAAATAACAGGCTACCACATCCCCATTTTTGAACTCCGCCAAGTGCAGAAGCCGCTATTTTTTTTTCAGACTGCAATAACTTCTTCATAATAATTCAGAGTCCGGTGAGATTTCGACCAACTAACTCCCATCTAAATTACGGACAATATGGAACACTCGGATACTTCATCTTGTGAACGGATACTGTAGTTCTTCATGGGCACTGACAGTTGTACTTAGAAAATAACAGGATACCACATCCCTAAATTTGAACTCTGCCTAGTGCAGAAGCCGCTATTTTTTAGTTCAGACTGCAATAACTTATTCATACTAATTCAGAATCCGGTGAGACTTCGACCAATTAACTCCCACCTAAATTACGGACAATATGGAACACTCGGATACTACATCTTGTGAACGCATACTGTAGTTCACTATGGACGCTGACAATTGTACTTAGAAAATAACAGGATACCACATCCCCTTATTTGAACTCTGCCTAGTACAGAAGCCGGAATTTTTTTGGTTCAGACTGCAATATTTTCTTCATACTAACTCGGAATCCGTCGAGACTTCGACCGATTAACTCCCACCAAAATTATGGACAATATGAAACACTCGTATACTTCATCTTGTGAACGTACACTGTAGTTCTCCATGGGGACTGACAGTTGTACTTAGAAAATAACAGGCTACCACATCCCCATATTTGAACTCCGCCTAGTGCAGAAGCCGCTATTTTTTTGTTCAGACTGCAATAACTTCTTCATACTTATTCAGAATCCGGTGAGACTTCGACCAATTAACTCCCACCTAAATTACGGACAATATGGAACACTCGGATATTTCATCTTGTGAACGCATACTGTAGTTCTCCATGTGCATTGACAGTTATAGTTAGAACAATAGGGTACGACATCCCCATATTTGAACTTCGCCTAGTGCAGAAGCCGATATTTTTTTTGTTCAGACTGCAATATTTTCTTCATACTAACTCGGAATACGGCGAGACTCCGACCGATTAACTCCTACCTAAATTACGGACAATATGAAACACTCGGATACTTCATCTTGTGAACGTATACTGTAGTTCTCCATGGGCACTGACAGTTGTACTTGGAAAATAACAGGATACCACATTCCCATATTTGAACTCCGCCTAGTGAAGAAGCCGCTATTTTTTTTGTTCAGACAGTAATAACTTCTTCATACTAATTCAGAATCCGGTGAGACTTCGACCAATTAACTCCCACATAAATTACGGACAACATGGAACACTCGGATACTTCATCTTGTGAATGCATACTGTAGTTCTCTATGGGCACTGACAGTTGTACTTAGAAAATAACAGGATACCACATCCCCTTATTTGAACTCTGCCTAGTACAGAAGCCGCTATTCTTTTTGTTTAGGCTGCAATATTTTCTTCATACTAACTCGGAATCCGGCGAGACTTCGACCGATTAACTCCCACCTAAATTACGGACAATATGAAACACTCGGATACTTCAACTTGTGAACGCATACTGTAGTTCTCCATGGGGACTGACAGTTGTACTTAGAAAATAACTGGCTACCACATCCACATATTTGAACTCCGCCTAGTGCAAAAGCCGCTATTTTTTTGTTTAGACTGCAATAACTTATACATACTAATTCAGAATCCGGTGAGACTTCGACTAATTAACTCCCACCTAAATTACGGACAATATGGAACACTCGGATACTACATCTTGTGAACGCATACTGTAGTTCACTATGGGCGCTGACAGTTGTACTTAGAAAATAACAGGATACCACATCCCCTTATTTGAACTCTGCCTAGTACAGAAGCCGGAATTTTTTTGGTTCAGACTGCAATATTTTCTTCATACTAACTCGGAATCCGCCGAGACTTCGACCGATTAACTCCCAACAAAATTATGGACAATATGAAACACTCGGATACTTCATCTTGTGAACGTACACTATAGTTCTCCATGGGGACTGACAGTTGTACTTAGAAAATAACAGGCTACCACATTCCCATATTTGAACTCCTCCTAGTGCAGAAGCCGCTATTTTTTTGTTCAGACTGCAATAACTTCTTCATACTTATTCAGAATCCGGTGAGACTTCGACCAATTAACTCCCACCTAAATTACGGACAATATGGAACACTCGGATATTTCATCTTGTGAACGCATACTGTACTTCTCCATGTGCATTGACAGTTGTAGTTAGAACAATAGTGTACGAAATCCCCATATTTGAACTCCGCCTAGTGTAGAAGCCGATATTTTTTTTGTTCAGACTTCAATATTTTTTTCATACTAACTCGGAATCCGGCGAGACTCCGACCGATTAACTCCCACCTAAATTACGGACAATATGAAACACTCGGATACTTCATCTTGTGAACGTACACTGTAGTTCTCCATGGGCACTGACAGTTGTACTTGGAAAATAACAGGATACCACATCCCCATATTTGAACTCCGCTTAGTGAAGAAGCCGCTATTTTTTTTGTTCATACTGCAATAACTTCTTCATAATAATTCAGAGTCCGGTGAGACTTCTACCAATTAACTCCCACCTAAATTACGGACAACATGGAACACTCGGATACTTCATCTTGTGAATGCATACTGTAGTTCTCTATGGGCACTGACAGTTGTACTTAGAAAATAACAGGATACCACATCCCCATATTTGAACTCCGCCTAGTGTAGAAGCCGCTATTTTTTTGTTCAGACTGCAATAACTTCTTCATACTAATTCAGAATCCGGTGAGACTTCGACCAATAAACTCCCACCTAAATTATGGAAAACTCGGATACTTCATCTTGTGAACGCATACTGTAGTTCTCCATGGGCACTGACTGTTGTACTTAGAAAATAACAGGATACCACATCCCCATGTTTGAACTTTGCCTAGTGTAGAAGCCACTATTTTTTTGTTCAGACTGTAATAACTTCTTCATACTAATTCAGAATCCGGTGAGACTTCGACCAATTAACTCCCACCTAAATTACGGACAATATGGAACACTCGGATACTTCATCTGTGAACGCATATTGTAGTTCTCCATGGGCACTGACAGTTGTACTTAGAAAATAACAGTATACCACATCCCCATATTTGAACTCTGCCTAGTATAGAAGCCGCTATTTTTTTGTTCAAACTGCAATATTTTCTTCATACTAACTCGGAATCTGGGGAGACTTCGACCGATTAACTCCCACCTGAATTACAGATAATATGAAACACTCGGATACTTCATCTTGTTAACGTACACTGTAATTCTCAATTGGAACAGACAGTTGTACTTAGAAAATAACAGGCTACCACATCCCCATTTTTGAACTCCGTCAAGTGCAGAAGCCGCTATTTTTTTTCAGACTGCAATAACTTCTTCATAATAATTCAGAGTCCGGTGAGATTTCGACCAATTAACTCCCATCTAAATTACGGACAATATGGAACACTCGGATACTTCATCTTGTGAACGGATACTGTAGTTCTTCATGGGCACTGACAGTTGTACTTAGAAAATAACAGGATACCACATCCCCAAATTTGAACTCTGCCAAGTGCAGAAGCCGCTATTTTTTAGTTCAGACTGCAATAACTTATTCATACTAATTCAGTATCCGGTGAGACTTCGTCCAATTAACTCCCACCGAAATTACGGACAATATGGAACACTCGGATACTTCATCTTGTGAACGCATAATGTAGTTCACTATGGGCGCTGATAGTTGTTCTTAGAAAATAACAGGATACCACATCCCCTTATTTGAACTCTTCCTAGTACAGAAGCCGCTATTTTTTTTATTCAGACTGCAATATTTTCTTCATACTAACTCGGAATCCGCCGAGACTTCGACCGATTAACTCCCACCTAAATTACGGACTATATGGAACACTCGGATACCTCATCTTGTGAACGCACATTGTAGTTCTCCATGGGGACTGGCAGTTGTACTTAGAAAATAACAGGCTACCACATCCCCATATTTGAACTCCGCCTAGTGCAAAAGCCGCTATTTTTTTGTTCAGACTGCAATAACTTCTTCATACTTATTCATAATCCGGTGAGACTTCGACCAATTAACTGCCACCTAAATTACGGACAATATGGAACACTCGGATATTTCATCTTGTAAGCGCATACTGTAGTTCTCCATGGGCACTGGCAGTTGTAGTTAGAACAACAGGGTACGACATCCCCATATTTGAACTCCGCCTAGTGCAGAAGCCGTTATTTTTTTGTTCAGACTGCAATATTTTCTTCACACTAACTCGGAATCCGGAGAGACTTCGACCGATTAATTCCCACCTAAATTACGGACAATATGAAACACTCGGATACTTCATCTTATGAACTTACACTGTAGTTCTCCAGAGGCACTGACAGTTGTACTTAGAAAATAACAGGATACCACATCCCCATATTTGAACTCCGCCTAGTGAAGAAGTCGCTATTTTTTTTGTTCAGACTGCAATAACTTCTTCATAATAATTCAGAGTTCGGTGAGACTTCGACCAATTAACTCCCATCTAAATTACGGACAATATGGGATACTCGGATACTTCATCTTGTGAACGCATACTGTAGTTCTCCTTGGGCACTGACAGTTGTACTTAGAAAATAACAGGATACCACATCCCCATATTTGAACTCCGCCTAGTGTAGAAGCCGCTATTTTTTTGTTCAGAGTGCAATAACTTCTTCATACTAATTAAGAATATGGTGAGACTTCGACCAATTAACTCCCACCTGAATTACGGACAATATGGAACACTCGGATACTTCATCTTGTGAACGCATACTGTAGTTCTCCATGGGCACTGATATTTGTACTTAGAAAATAACAGGATACCACATCGCCATATTTGAACTCCGCCTAGTGTAGAAGCAGCTATTTTTTTGTTCAAGCTGCAATAACTTCTTCATACTAATTCAAAATCCGGTGAGACTTCGACCAATTAACTCCCACCTAAATTACGGACAATATGGAACACTCAGATACCTCATCTTGTGAACACATACTGTAGTTCTCCATGGGCACTGACAGTTGTACTTAGAAAATAACAGGATACAACATCCCCATATTTGAACTTCGCCTAGTGTAGAAGCCGCTATTTTTTTTGTTCAGACTGCAATAACTTCTTCATAATAATTCAGAGTCCGGTGAGAATTCGACTAATTAACTCCCACCTAAATTACCGACAATATGGAACACTCAGATACTTCATCTTGTGAACGCATACTGTAGTTCTCCATGGGCACTGACTGTTTTACTTAGAAAATAACAGGATACCACATCCCCATGTTTGAACTCCGCATAGTGCAGAAGTCGCTATTTTTTTGTTCAGACTGTAATAACTTCTTCATACTAATTCAGAATCCGGTGAGACTTCGACCGATTAACTCCCACCTAAATTACGGACAATATGGAACACTCGGATACTTCATCTGTGAACGCATACTGTAGTTCTCCATGGGGACTGACAGTTGTACTTAGAAATTAACAGTATACCACATCCCCATATTTGAACTCTGCCTAGTACTGAAGCCGCTATTTTTTTGTTCAAACTGCAATATTTTCTTCATACTAACTCGGAATCTGGGAGACTTCGACCGATTAACTCCCACCTGAATTATAGATAATATGAAACACTCGGATACTTCATCTTGTTAACGTACACTGTAATTCTCAATTGGAACAGACAGTTGTACTTAGAAAATAACAGGCTACCACATCCCCATTTTTGAACTCCGCCAAGTGCAGAAGCCGCTATTTTTTTTCAGACTGCAATAACTTCTTCATAATAATTCAGAGTCCGGTGAGATTTCGACCAATTAACTCCCACCTAAATTACGGACAATATGGAACACTCGGATACTTCATCTTGTGAACGGATATTGTAGTTCTCCATGGGCACTAACAGTTGTACTTAGAAAATAACAGGATACCACATCCCCAAATTTGAACTCTGCCTAGTGCAGAAGCCGCTATTTTTTAGTTCAGACTGCAATAACTTATTCATACTAATTCAGTATCCGGTGAGACTTCGTCCAATTAACTCCCACCGAAATTACGGACAATATGGAACACTCAGATACTTCATCTTGTGAACGCATAATGTAGTTCACAATGGGCGCTGATAGTTGTACTTAGAAAATAACAGGATACCACATCCCCTTATTTGAACTCTTCCTAGTACAGAAGCCGCTATTTTTTTTATTCAGACTGCAATATTTTCTTCATACTAACTCGGAATCCGCCGAGACTTCGACTGATTAACTCCCACCTAAATTACGGACAATATGGAACACTCAGATACTTCATCTTGTGAACGCACACTGTAGTTCTCCATGGGCACTGACAGTTTTACTTTGAAAATAACAGGATACCACATCCACATATTTGATCTCCGCCTAATGCAGAAGCCGCTTTTTTTTGTTCAGACTGTAATAACTTCTTCATACTAATTCAGAATCCGGTGAGACTTAGACCAATTAACTCCCACATAAATTACGGACAATATGGAACACTCGGATACTTCATCTTGTGAATGCATACTGTAGTTCTCTATGGGCACTGGCAGTTGTACTTAGAAAATAACAGGATACCACATCCCCTTATTTGAACTCTGCCTAGTACAGAAGCCGCTATTCTTTTTGTTTACGCTGCAATATTTTCTTCATACTAACTCGGAATCCGACGAGACTTCGACCGATTAACTCCCACCTAAATTACGGACAATATGAAACACTCGGATACTTCAACTTGTGAACGCATACTGTAGTTCTCCATGGGGACTGACAGTTGTACTTAGAAAATAACTGGCTACCACATCCACATATTTGAACTCCGCCTAGTGCAGAAGCCGCTATTTTTTTGTTCAGACTGCAATAACTTATTCATAATAATTCAGAATCCGGTGAGACTTCGACCAATTAACTCCCACCTAAATTACGGACAATATGGAACACTCGGATACTACATCTTGTGAACGCATACTGTAGTTCACTATGGGCGCTGACAGTTGTACTTAGAAAATAACAGGATACCACATCCCCTTATTTGAACTCTGCCTAGTACAGAAGCCGGAATTTTTTTGGTTCAGACTGCAATATTTTCTTCATACTAACTCGGAATCCGCCGAGACTTCGACCGATTAACTCCCACCAAAATTATGGACAATATGAAACACTCGGATACTTCATCTTGTGAACGTACACTGTAGTTCTCCATGGGGACTGACAGTTGTACTTAGAAAATAACAGGCTACCACATCCCCTTATTTGAACTCCGCCTAGTGCAGAAGCCGCTATTTTTTTGTTCAGACTGCAATAACTTCTTCATACTTATTCAGAATCCGGTGAGACTTCGACCAATTAACTCCCACCTAAATTACGGACAATATGGAACACTCGGATATTTCATCTTGTGAACGCATACTGTAGTTCTCCATGTGCATTGACAGTTGTAGTTAGAACAATAGGGTACGACATCCCCATATTTGAACTTCGCCTAGTGCAGAAGCCGATATTTTTTTTGTTCAGACTGCAATATTTTCTTCATACTAACTCGGAATACGGCGAGACTCCGACCGATTAACTCCCACCTAAATTACGGACAATATGAAACACTCGGATACTTCATCTTGTGAACGTACACTGTAGTTCTCCATGGGCACTGACAGTTGTACTTGGAAAATAACAGGATACCACATTCCCATATTTGAACTCCGCCTAGTGAAGAAGCCGCTATTTTTTTTTGTTCAGACAGTAATAACTTCTTCATACTAATTCAGAATCCGGTGAGACTTCGACCAATTAACTCCCACATAAATTACGGTTAATATGGAACACTCGGATACTTCATCTTGTGAATGCATACTGTAGTTCTCTATGGGCACTGACAGTTGTACTTAGAAAATAACAGGATACCACATCCCCTTATTTGAACTCTGCCTAGTACAGAAGCCGCTATTCTTTTTGTTTAGGCTGCAATATTTTCTTCATACTAACTCGGAATCCGGCGAGACTTCGACCGATTAACTCCCACCTAAATTACGGACAATATGAAACACTCGGATACTTCAACTTGTGAACGCATACTGTAGTTCTCCATGGGGACTGACAGTTGTACTTAGAAAATAACTGGCTACCACATCCACATATTTGAACTCCGCCTAGTGCAGAAGCCGCTATTTTTTTGTTCAGACTGCAATAACTTATACATACTAATTCAGAATCCGGTGAGACTTCGACCAATTAACTCCCACCTAAATTACGGACAATATGGAACACTCGGATACTACATCTTGTGAACGCATACTGTAGTTCACTATGGGCGCTGACAGTTGTACTTAGAAAATAACAGGATACCACATCCCCTTATTTGAACTCTGCCTAGTACATAAGCCGGAATTTTTTTGGTTCAGACTGCAATATTTTCTTCATACTAACTCGGAATCCGCCGAGACTTCGACCGATTAACTCCCAACAAAATTATGGACAATATGAAACACTCGGATACTTCATCTTGTGAACGTACACTGTAGTTCTCCATGGGGACTGACAGTTGTACTTAGAAAATAACAGGCTACCACATCCCCATATTTGAACTCCGCCTAGTGCAGAAGCCGCTATTTTTTTGTTCAGACTGCAATAACTTCTTCATACTTATTCAGAATCCGGTGAGACTTCGACCAATTAACTCCCACCTAAATTACGGACAATATGGAACACTCGGATATTTCATCTTGTGAACGCATAATGTAGTTCTCCATGTGCATTGACAGTTGTAGTTAGAACAATAGTGTACGACATCCCCATATTTGAACTCCGCCTAGTGCAGAAGCCGATATTTTTTTTGTTCAGACTGCAATATTTTTTTCATACTAACTCGGAATCCGGCGAGACTCCGACCGATTAACTCCCACCTAAATTACGGACAATATGAAACACTCGGATACTTCATCTTGTGAACGTACACTGTAGTTCTCCATGGGCACTGACAGTTGTACGTGGAAAATAACAGGATACCACATCCCCATATTTGAACTCCGCCTAGTGAAGAAGCCGCTATTTTTTTTGTTCAGACTGCAATAACTTCTTCATAATAATTCAGAGTCCGGTGAGACTTCGACCAATTAACTCCCACCTAAATTACGGACAACATGGAACACTCGGATACTTCATCTTGTGAACGCATATTGTAGTTCTCCATGGGCACTGACAGTTGTACTTTGAAAATAACAGGATACCACATCCCCATATTTGAACTCTGCCTAGTGCAGAAGCCGCTATTTTTTTGTTCAGACTGCAATAACTTCTTCATACTAATTCAGAATCCGGTGAGACTTCGACCAATTAACTCCCACCTAAATTATGGAACACTCGGATACTTCATCTTGTGAACGCATACTGTAGTTCTCCATGGGCACTGACTGTTGTACTTAGAAAATAACAGGATACCACATCCCCATGTTTGAACTCCGCCTAGTGTAGAAGCCGCTATTTTTTT
The DNA here is from genome assembly GCA_030737815.1 of Allium fistulosum. NCBI lineage: Eukaryota > Viridiplantae > Streptophyta > Magnoliopsida > Asparagales > Amaryllidaceae > Allium > Allium fistulosum. Next base: position 706,639,738 of record CM060905.1, read on the forward strand.
GTTCAGACTGTAATAACTTCTTCATACTAATTCAGAATCCGGTGAGACTTCGACCAATTAACTCCCACCTAAATTACGGACAATATGGAACACTCTGATACTTCATCTGTGAACGCATACTGTAGTTCTCCATGGGCACTGACAGTTGTACTTAGAAAATAACAGTATACCACATCCCCATATTTGAACTCTGCCTAGTACAGAAGCCGCTATTTTTTTGTTCAAACTGCAATATTTTCTTCATACTAACTCGGAATCTGGGGAGACTTCGACCGATTAACTCCCACCTGAATTACAGATAATATGAAACACTCGGATACTTCATCTTGTTAACGTACACTGTAATTCTCAATTGGAACAGACAGTTGTACTTAGAAAATAACAGGCTACCACATCCCCATTTTTGAACTCCGCCAAGTGCAGAAGCCGCTATTTTTTTTTCAGACTGCAATAACTTCTTCATAATAATTCAGAGTCCGGTGAGATTTCGACCAACTAACTCCCATCTAAATTACGGACAATATGGAACACTCGGATACTTCATCTTGTGAACGGATACTGTAGTTCTTCATGGGCATTGACAGTTGTACTTAGAAAATAACAGGATACCACATCCCCAAATTTGAACTCTGCCTAGTGCAGAAGCCGCTATTTTTTAGTTCAGACTGCAATAACTTATTCATACTAATTCAGAATCCGGTGAGACTTCGACCAATTAACTCCCACCTAAATTACGGACAATATGGAACACTCGGATACTACATCTTGTGAACGCATACTGTAGTTCACTATGGGCGCTGACAGTTGTACTTAGAAAATAACAGGATACCACATCCCCTTATTTGAACTCTGCCTAGTACAGAAGCCGGAATTTTTTTGGTTCAGACTGCAATATTTTCTTCATACTAACTCGGAATCCGTCGAGACTTCGACCGATTAACTCCCACCAAAATTATGGACAATATGAAACACTCGGATACTTCATCTTGTGAACGTACACTGTAGTTCTCCATGGGGACTGACAGTTGTACTTAGAAACTAACAGGCTACCACATCCCCATATTTGAACTCCGCCTAGTGCAGAAGCCGCTATTTTTTTGTTCAGACTGCAATAACTTCTTCATACTTATTCAGAATCCGGTGAGACTTCGACCAATTAACTCCCACCTAAATTACGGACAATATGGAACACTCGGATATTTCATCTTGTGAACGCATACTGTAGTTCTCCATGTGCATTGACAGTTATAGTTAGAACAATAGGGTACGACATCCCCATATTTGAACTTCGCCTAGTGCAGAAGCCGATATTTTTTTTGTTCAGACTGCAATATTTTCTTCATACTAACTCGGAATACGGCGAGACTCCGACCGATTAACTCCCACCTAAATTACGGACAATATGAAACACTCGGATACTTCATCTTGTGAACGTACACTGTAGTTCTCCATGGGCACTGACAGTTGTACTTGGAAAATAACAGGATACCACATTCCCATATTTGAACTCCGCCTAGTGAAGAAGCCGCTATTTTTTTTTGTTCAGACAGTAATAACTTCTTCATACTAATTCAGAATCCGGTGAGACTTCGACCAATTAACTCCCACATAAATTACGGACAATATGGAACACTCGGATACTTCACCTTGTGAATGCATACTGTAGTTCTCTATGGGCACTGACAGTTGTACTTAGAAAATAACAGGGTACCACATCCCCTTATTTGAACTCTGCCTAGTACAGAAGCCGCTATTCTTTTTGTTTAGGCTGCAATATTTTCTTCATACTAACTCGGAATCCGGCGAGACTTCGACCGATTAACTCCCACCTAAATTACGGACAATATGAAACACTCGGATACTTCAACTTGTGAACGCATACTGTAGTTCTCCATGGGGACTGACAGTTGTACTTAGAAAATAACTGGCTACCACATCCACATATTTGAACTCCGCCTAGTGCAGAAGCCGCTATTTTTTTGTTCAGACTGCAATAACTTATACATACTAATTCAGAATCCGGTGAGACTTCGACCAATTAACTCCCACCTAAATTACGGACAATATGGAACACTCGGATACTACATCTTGTGAACGCATACTGTAGTTCACTATGGGCGCTGACAGTTGTACTTAGAAAATAATAGGATACCACATCCCCTTATTTGAACTCTGCCTAGTACAGAAGCCGGAATTTTTTTGGTTCAGACTGCAATATTTTCTTCATACTAACTCGGAATCCGCCGAGACTTCGATCGATTAACTCCCAACAAAATTATGGACAATATGAAACACTCGGATACTTCATCTTGTGAACGTACACTGTAGTTCTCCATGGGGACTGACAGTTGTACTTAGAAAATAACAGGCTACCACATCCCCATATTTGAACTCCGCCTAGTGCAGAAGCCGCTATTTTTTTGTTCAGACTGCAATAACTTCTTCATACTTATTCAGAATCCGGTGAGACTTCGACCAATTAACTCCCACCTAAATTACGGACAATATGGAACACTCGGATATTTCATCTTGTGAACGCATACTGTAGTTCTCCATGTGCATTGACAGTTGTAGTAAGAACAATAGTGTACGACATCCCCATATTTGAACTCCGCCTAGTGCAGAAGCCGATATTTTTTTTGTTCAGACTGCAATATTTTTTTCATACTAACTCGGAATCCGGCGAGACTCCGACCGATTAACTCCCACCTAAATTACGGACAATATGAAACACTCGGATACTTCATCTTGTGAACGTACACTGTAGTTCTCCATGGGCACTGACAGTTGTACTTGGAAAATAACAGGATACCACATCCCCATATTTGAACTCCGCCTAGTGAAGAAGCCGCTATTTTTTTTGTTCAGACTGCAATAACTTCTTCATAATAATTCAGAGTCCGGTGAGACTTCGACCAATTAACTCCCACCTAAATTACGGACAACATGGAACACTCGGATACTTCATCTTGTGAACGCATATTGTAGTTCTCCATGGGCACTGACAGTTGTACTTTGAAAATAACAGGATACCACATCCCCATATTTGAACTCCGCCTAGTGCAGAAGCCGCTATTTTTTTGTTCAGACTGCAATAACTTCTTCATACTAATTCAGAATCCGGTGAGACTTCGACCAATTAACTCCCACCTAAATTATGGAACACTCGGATACTTCATCTTGTGAACGCATACTGTAGTTCTCCATGGGCACTGACTGTTGTACTTAGAAAATAACAGGATACCACATCCCCATGTTTGAACTCCGCCTAGTGTAGAAGCCGCTATTTTTTTGTTCAGACTGTAATAACTTCTTCATACTAATTCAGAATCCGGTGAGACTTCGACCAATTAACTCCCACCTAAATTACGGACAATATGGAACACTCGGATACTTCATCTGTGAACGCATACTGTAGTTCTCCATGGGCACTGACAGTTGTACTTAGAAAATAACAGTATACCACATCCCCATATTTGAACTCTGCCTAGTACAGAAGCCGCTATTTTTTTGTTCAAACTGCAATATTTTCTTCGTACTAACTCGGAATCTGGGGAGACTTCGACCGATTAACTACCACCTGAATTACAGATAATATGAAACACTCGGATACTTCATCTTGTTAACGTACACTGTAATTCTCAATTGGAACAGACAGTTGTACTTAGAAAATAACAGGCTACCACATCCCCATTTTTGAACTCCGCCAAGTGCAGAAGCCGCTATTTTTTTTCCAGACTGCAATAACTTCTTCATAATAATTCAGAGTCCGGTGAGATTTCGACCAACTAACTCCCATCTAAATTACGGACAATATGGAACACTCGGATACTTCATCTTGTGAACGGATACTGTAGTTCTTCATGGGCACTGACAATTGTACTTAGAAAATAACAGGATACCACATCCCCAAATTTGAACTCTGCCTAGTGCAGAAGCCGCTATTTTTTAGTTCAGACTGAAATAACTTATTCATACTAATTCAGAATCCGGTGAGACTTCGACCAATTAACTCCCACCTAAATTACGGACAATATGGAACACTCGGATACTACATCTTGTGAACGCATACTGTAGTTCACTATGGGCGCTGACAGTTGTACTTAGAAAATAACAGGATACCACATCCCCTTATTTGAACTCTGCCTAGTACAGAAGTCGGAATTTTTTTGGTTCAGACTGCAATATTTTCTTCATACTAACTCGGAATCCGTCGAGACTTCGACCGATTAACTCCCACCAAAATTATGGACAATATGAAACACTCGGATACTTCATCTTGTGAACGTACACTGTAGTTCTCCATGGGGACTGACAGTTGTACTTAGAAAATAACAGGCTACCACATCCCCATATTTGAACTCCGCCTAGTGCAGAAGCCGCTATTTTTTTGTTCAGACTGCAATAACTTCTTCATACTTATTCAGAATCCGGTGAGACTTCGACCAATTAACTCCCACCTAAATTACGGACAATATGGAACACTCGGATATTTCATCTTGTGAACGCATACTGTAGTTCTACATGTGCATTGACAGTTATAGTTAGAACAATAGGGTACGACATCCCTATATTTGAACTTCGCCTAGTGCGGAAGCCGATATTTTTTTTGTTCAGACTGCAATATTTTCTTCATACTAACTTGGAATACGGCGAGACTCCGACCGATTAACTCCCACCTAAATTACGGACAATATGAAACACTCGGATACTTCATCTTGTGAACGTACACTGTAGTTCTCCATGGGCACTGACAGTTGTACTTGGAAAATAACAGGATACCACATTCCCATATTTGAACTCCGCCTAGTGAAGAAGCCGCTATTTTTTTTTGTTCAGACAGTAATAACTTCTTCATACTAATTCAGAATCCGGTGAGACTTCGACCAATTAACTCCCACATAAATTACGGACAATATAGAACACTCGGATACTTCATCTTGTGAATGCATACTGTAGTTCTCTATGGGCACTGACTGTTGTACTTAGAAAATAACAGGATACCACATCCCCTTATTTGAACTCTGCCTAGTACAGAAGCCGCTATTCTTTTTGTTTAGGCTGCAATATTTTCTTCATACTAACTCGGAATCCGGCGAGACTTCGACCGATTAACTCCCACCTAAATTACGGACAATATGAAACACTCGGATACTTCAACTTGTGAACGCATACTGTAGTTCTCCATGGGGACTGACAGTTGTACTTAGAAAATAACTGGCTACCACATCCACATATTTGAACTCCGCCTAGTGCAGAAGCAGCTATTTTTTTGTTCAGACTGCAATAACTTATACATACTAATTCAGAATCCGGTGAGACTTCGACCAATTAACTCCCACCTAAATTACGGACAATATGGAACACTCGGATACTACATCTTGTGAACGCATACTGTAGTTCACTATGGGCGCTGACAGTTGTACTTAGAAAATAACAGGATACCACATCCCCTTATTTGAACTCTGCCTAGTACAGAAGCCGGAATTTTTTTGGTTCAGACTGCAATATTTTCTTCATACTAACTCGGAATCCGCCGAGACTTCGACCGATTAACTCCCAACAAAATTATGGACAATATGAAACACTCGGATACTTCATCTTGTGAACGTACACTGTAGTTCTCCATGGGGACTGACAGTTGTACTTAGAAAATAACAGGCTACCACATCCCCATATTTGAACTCCGCCTAGTGCAGAAGCCGCTATTTTTTTGTTCAGACTGCAATAAATTCTTCATACTTATTCAGATTCCGGTGAGACTTCGACCAATTAACTCCCACCTAAATTACGGACAATATGGAACACTCGGATATTTCATCTTGTGAACGCATACTGTAGTTCTCCATGTGCATTGACAGTTGTAGTTAGAACAATAGTGTACGACATCCCCATATTTGAACTCCGCCTAGTGCAGAAGCCGATATTTTTTTTGTTCAGACTGCAATATTTTTTTCATACTAACTCGGAATCCGGCGAGACTCCGACCGATTAACTCCCACCTAAATTACGGACAATATGAAACACTCGGATACTTCATCTTGTGAACGTACACTGTAGTTCTCCATGGGCACTGACAGTTGTACTTGGAAAATAACAGGATACCACATCCCCATATTTGAACTCCGCCTAGTGAAGAAGCCGCTATTTTTTTTGTTCAGACTGCAATAACTTCTTCATAATAATTCAGAGTCCGGTGAGACTTCGACCAATTAACTCCCACCTAAATTACGCACAATATGGAACACTCGGATACTTCATCTTGTAAACGCATATTGTAGTTCTCCATGGGCACTAACAGTTGTACTTTGAAAATAACAGGATACCACATCCCCATATTTGAACTCCGCATAGTGCAGAAGCCACTATTTTTTTGTTCTGACTGCAATAACTTCTTCATACTAATTCAGAATCCGGTGAGACTTCGACCAATTAACTCCCACCTAAATTATGGAACACTCGGATACTTCATCTTGTGAACGCATACTGTAGTTCTCCATGGGCACTGACTGTTGTACTTAGAAAATAACAGGATACCACATCCCCATGTTTGAACTTTGCCTAGTGTAGAAGCCGCTATTTTTTTGTTCAGACTGTAATAACTTCTTCATACTAATTCAGAATCCGGTGAGACTTCGACCAATTAACTCCCACCTAAATTACGGACAATATGGAACACTCGGATACTTCATCTGTGAACGCATACTGTAGTTCTCCATGGGCACTGACAGTTGTACTTAGAAAATAACAGTATACCACATCCCCATATTTGAACTCTGCCTAGTACAGAAGCCGCTATTTTTTTGTTCAAACTGCAATATTTTCTTCATACTAACTCGGAATCTGGGGATTCTTCGACCGATTAACTCCCACCTGAATTACAGATAATATGAAACACTCGGATACTTCATCTTGTTAACGTACACTGTAATTCTCAATTGGAACAGACAGTTGTACTTAGAAAATAACAGGCTACCACATCCCCATTTTTGAACTCCGTCAAGTGCAGAAGCCGCTATTTTTTTTTCAGACTGCAATAACTTCTTCATAATAATTCAGAGTCCGGTGAGATTTCGACCAATTAACTCCCATCTAAATTACGGACAATATGGAACACTCGGATACTTCATCTTGTGAACGGATATTGTAGTTCTTCATGGGCACTGACAGTTGTACTTAGAAAATAACAGGATACCACATCCCTAAATTTGAACTCTGCCTAGTGCAGAAGCCGCTATTTTTTAGTTCAGACTGCAATAACTTATTCATACTAATTCAGTATCCGGTGAGACTTCGTCCAATTAACTCCCACCGAAATTACAGACAATATGGAACACTCGGATACTTCATCTTGTGAACGCATAATGTAGTTCACTATGGGCGCTGATAGTTGTTTTTAGAAAATAACAGGATACCACATCCCCTTATTTGAACTCTTCCTAGTACAGAAGCCGCTATTTTTTTTATTCAGACTGCAATATTTTCTTCATACTAACTCGGAATCCGCCGAGACTTCGACCGATTAACTCCCACCTAAATTACGGACTATATGGAACACTCGGATACCTCATCTTGTGAACGCACATTGTAGTTCTCCATGGGGACTGGCAGTTGTACTTAGAAAATAACAGGCTACCACATCCCCATATTTGAACTCCGCCTAGTGCAAAAGCCGCTATTTTTTTGTTCAGACTGCAATAACTTCTTCATACTTATTCATAATCCGGTGAGACTTCGACCAATTAACTCCCACCTAAATTACGGACAATATGGAACACTCGGATATTTCATCTTGTAAGCGCATACTGTAGTTCTCCATGGGCACTGACAGTTGTAGTTAGAACAACAGGGTACGACATCCCCATATTTGAACTCCGCCTAGTGCAGAAGCCGTTATTTTTTTGTTCAGACTGCAATATTTTCTTCACACTAACTCGGAATCCGGAGAGACTTCGACCGATTAATTCCCACCTAAATTACGGACAATATGAAACACTCGGATACTTCATCTTATGAACTTACACTGTAGTTCTCCAGAGGCACTGACAGTTGTACTTAGAAAATAACAGGATACCACATCCCCATATTTGAACTCCGCCTAGTGAAGAAGTCGCTATTTTTTTTTCAGACTGCAATAACTTCTTCATAATAATTCAGAGTTCGGTGAGACTTCGACCAATTAACTCCCATCTAAATTACGGACAATATGGGATACTCGGATACTTCATCTTGTGAACGCATACTGTAGTTCTCCTTGGGCACTGACAGTTGTACTTAGAAAATAACAGGATACCACATCCCCATATTTGAACTCCGCCTAGTGTAGAAGCCGCTATTTTTTTGTTCAGAGTGCAATAATTTCTTCATACTAATTAAGAATATGGTGAGACTTCGACCAATTAACTCCCACCTGAATTACGGACAATATGGAACACTCGGATACTTCATCTTGTGAACGCATACTGTAGTTCTCCATGGGCACTGATATTTGTACTTAGAAAATAACAGGATACCACATCGCCATATTTGAACTCCGCCTAGTGTAGAAGCAGCTATTTTTTTGTTCAAGCTGCAATAACTTCTTCATACTAATTCAAAATCTGGTGAGACTTCGACCAATTAACTCCCACCTAAATTACGGACAATATGGAACACTCAGATACCTCATCTTGTGAACACATACTGTAGTTCTCCATGGGCACTTACAGTTGTACTTAGAAAATAACAGGATACAACATCCCCATATTTGAACTTCGCCTAGTGTAGAAGCCGCTATTTTTTTTGTTCAGACTGCAATAACTTCTTCATAATAATTCAGAGTCCGGTGAGAATTCGACCAATTAACTCCCACCTAAATTACCGACAATATGGAACACTCAGATACTTCATCTTGTGAACGCATACTGTAGTTCTCCATGGGCACTGACTGTTGTACTTAGAAAATAACAGGATACCACATCCCCATGTTTGAACTCCGCATAGTGCAGAAGTCGCTATTTTTTTGTTCAGACTGTAATAACTTCTTCATACTAATTCAGAATCCGGTGAGACTTCGACCGATTAACTCCCACCTAAATTACGGACAATATGGAACACTCGGATACTTCATCTGTGAACGCATACTGTAGTTCTCCATGGGGACTGACAGTTGTACTTAGAAAATAACAGTATACCACATCCCCATATTTGAACTCTGCCTAGTACTGAAGCCGCTATTTTTTTGTTCAAACTGCAATATTTTCTTCATACTAACTCGGAATCTGGGAGACTTCGACCGATTAACTCCCACCTGAATTATAGATAATATGAAACACTCGGATACTTCATCTTGTTAACGTACACTGTAATTCTCAATTGGAACAGACAGTTGTACTTAGAAAATAACAGGCTACCACATCCCCATTTTTGAACTCCGCCAAGTGCAGAAGCCGCTATTTTTTTTTCAGACTGCAATAACTTCTTCATAATAATTCAGAGTCCGGTGAGATTTCGACCAATTAACTCCCACCTAAATTACGGACAATATGGAACACTCGGATACTTCATCTTGTGAACGGATATTGTAGTTCTCCATGGGCACTGACAGTTGTACTTAGAAAATAACAGGATACCACATCCCGAAATTTGAACTCTGCCTAGTGCAGAAGCCGCTATTTTTTAGTTCAGACTGGAATAACTTATTCATACTAATTCAGTATCCGGTGAGACTTCGTCCAATTAACTCCCACCGAAATTACGGACAATATGGAACACTCGGATACTTCATCTTGTGAACGCATAATGTAGTTCACAATGGGCGCTGATAGTTGTACTTAGAAAATAACAGGATACCACATCCCCTTATTTGAACTCTTTCTAGTACAGAAGCCGCTATTTTTTTTATTCAGACTACAATATTTTCTTCATACTAACTTGGAATCCCCCGAGACTTCGACTGATTAACTCCCACCTAAATTACGGACTATATGGAACACTCGGATACCTCATCTTGTGAACGCACACTATAGTTCTCCATGGGGACTGGCAGTTATACTTAGAAAATAACAGGCTACCACATCCCCATATTTGAACTCCGCCTAGCGCAAAAGCCGCTATTTTTTTGTTCAGACTGGAATAACTTCTTCATACTTATTCATAATCCGGTGAGACTTCGACCAATTAACTCCCACCTAAATTACGGACAATATGGAACACTCGGATATTTCATCTTGTGAGCGCATACTGTAGTTCTCCATGGGCACTGACAGTTGTAGTTAGAACAACAGGGTACGACATCCCCATATTTGAACTCCGCCTAGTGCAGAAGCCGTTATTTTTTTGTTCAGACTGCAATATTTTCTTCACACTAACTCGGAATCCGGAGAGACTTCGACCGATTAATTCCCACCTAAATTACGGACAATATGAAACACTCGGATACTTCATCATATGAACTTACACTGTAGTTCTCCAAAGGCACTGACAGTTGTACTTAGAAAATAACAGGATACCACATCCCCATATTTGAACTCCGCCTAGTGAAGAAGCCGCTATTTTTTTTGTTCAGACTGCAATAACTTCTTCATAATAATTCAGAGTTCGGTGAGACTTCGACCAATTAACTCCCACCTAAATTATGGACAATATGGGATACTCGGATACTTCATCTTGTGAACGCATACTGTAGTTCTCCTTGGGCACTGACAGTTGTACTTAGAAAATAACAGGATACCACATCCCCATATTTGAACTCCGCCTAGTGTAGAAGCCGCTATTTTTTTGTTCAGAGTGCAATAACTTCTTCATACTAATTAAGAATATGGTGAGACTTCGACCAATTAACTCCCACCTGAATTACGGACAATATGGAACACTCGGATACTTCATCTTGTGAACGCATACTGTAGTTCTCCATGGGCACTGATATTTGTACTTAGAAAATAACAGGATACCACATCGCCATATTTGAACTCCGCCTAGTGTAGAAGCAGCTATTTTTTTGTTCAAGCTGCAATAACTTCTTCATACTAATTCAAAATCCGGTGAGACTTCGACCAATTAACTCCCACCTAAATTACGGACAATATGGAACACTCGGATACCTCATCTTGTGAACGCATACTGTAGTTCTCCATGGGTACCGACAGTTGTACTAAGAAAATAACAGGATACCACATCCCCATATTTGAACTCCGCCTAGTGCAGAAGCCGCTATTTTTTTGTTCAGACTGCAATATTTTCTTCATACTAACTCGGAATCCGGGAAACTTCAACCGATTAACTTCCACCAAAATTATGGACAATATGAAACACTCGGATACTTCAACTTGTGAACGTAAACTGTAGTTCTCCATGGGGACTGACAGTTGTACTTAGAAAATAACAGGCTACCACATCCCCATATTTGAACTCCGCCTAGTGCAGAAGCCGCTATTTTTTTGTTCAGACTGCAATAACTTCTTCATACTAATTCAGAATCCGGGGAGATTTCGAACAATTAACTCCCACCTAAATTACGGACAATATGGAACACTCGGATACTTCATCTTGTGAATGTATACGGTAGTTCTCTATGGGCACTGACAGTTGTACTTAAAAATAACAGGATACGACATCCCATATTTGAACTCCGCCTAGTGCAGAAGCCGCTATTTTTTTGCTCAGACTACAATAACTTCTTCATACTAATTTAGAATCCGGGGAGACTTCGAACAATTAACTCCCGCCTAAATTACAGACAATATGGAACACTCGGATACTTCATCTTGTTAACGCATACTGTAGTTCTCCATGGGCACTGATAGTTGTACTTAGAAAATAACAGGCTACCACATCCCCATATTTGAACTCCGCCTAGTGCAGAAGCCGCTATTTTTTTTGATCATACTGCAATAACATTTTCATACTAATTCAGAATCCGATGAGACTTCGACCAATTAACTCCCACCTAAATTACGGACAATATGGAACACTCGGATACTTGATCTTGTGAACGGATACTGTAGTTCTCCATGGGCACTGACAGTTGTACTTAGAAAATAACAGTATACCACATCCCCATATTTGAACTCCGCCTAGTGTAGAAGACGCTATTTTGTTTTGTTCATACTGCAATAACTTCTTCATACTAATTCAGAATCCAGTGAGACTTCGACCAATTAACTTCCACCTAAATTACGGACAATATGGAAAACTCGGATACTTCATCTTGTGAATGCATACTGTATTTCTCTATGGGCACTGATAGTTTTACTTAGAAAATAACAGTATACCACATCCCCATATTTGAACTCCGCCTAGTACTGAAGCTGCTATATTTTTTGTTCAAACTGCAATATTTTCTTCATACTAACTCGGAATCCGGCGAGACTTCGACCGATTAACTCCCACCTAAATTACGGATAATATGAAACACTCGGATACTTCATCTTGTGAACGTACACTGTAGTTCTCCATTGGAACAGACAGTTGTACTTAGAAAATAACAGGCTACCACATCCCCATTTATGAACTCCGCCTAGTGCAGAGGCCGCTATTTTTTTGTTCAGACTGCAATAACTTCTTCATAATAATTCAGAGTCCGGTGAGACTTCGACCAATTAACTCCCACCTAAATTACGGACAATATGGAACACTTGAATACTTCATCTTGTGAACGCATATTGTAGTTCTCCATGGGCACTGACAGTTGTACTTAGAAAATAGCAGGATACCACATCCCCATAGTTGAACTCCGCCTAGTGCAGAAGCCGCTATTATTTTGTTCGGACTGCAATAACTTCTTCATACTAATTCAGAATCCGGTGAGACTTCGACCAATTGACTCCCACCTAAATTACGGACAATATGGATTACTCGAATACTTCATCTTCTTAACGCATACTGTAGTTCTCCATGGGCACTTACAGTTGTACTTAGAAAATAACGGGATACCACATCCCCATATTTGAACTCCGCCTAGTGCAGAAGCCGCTATTTTTTTGTTCAGACTGCAATAACTTCTTCATACTTATTCATAATCCGGTGAGACTTCGACCAATTAACTCCCACCTAAATTACGGACAATATGGAACACTCGGATATTTCATCTTGTGAGCGCATACTGTAGTTCTCCATGGGCACTGAAATTTGTACTTAGAAAATAACAGGATACCACATCGCCCTATTTGAACTCCGCCTAGTGCAGAAGCCGCTATTTTTTTGTTCAAACTGCAATAACTTCTTCATACTACTTCAAAATCCGGTGAGACTTCGACCAATTAACTCCCACCTAAATTACGGACAATATGGAACACTCGGATACCTCATCTTGTGAACACATACTGTAGTTCTCCATGGGCACTGATATTTGTACTTAGAAAATAACAGGATACAACATCCCCATATTTGAACTTCGCCTACTGTAGAAGCCGCTATTTTTTTTGTTCAGACTGCAATAACTTCTTCATAATAATTCAGAGTCCGGTGAGAATTCGACCAATTAACTCCCATCTAAATTACCGACAATATGGAACACTCAGATACTTCATCTTGTGAACGCATACTGTAGTTCTCCATGGGCACCGACAGTTGTACTTAGAAAATAACAGGATACCACATCCCCATATTTGAACTCCGCCTAGTGCAGAAGCCGCTTTTTATTTGTTCAGACTGTTGTATTTTCTTCATACTAACTCGAAATCTGGCGAGACTTCAACCGATTAACTTCCACCTAAATTATGGACAATATGAAACACTCGGATACTTCAACTTGTGAACGTACACTGTAGTTCTCCATGGGGACTGACAGTTGTACTTAGAAAATAACAGGCTACCACATCCCCATATTTGAACTCCGCATAGTGTAGAAGCCGCTATTTTTTTGTTCAGACTACAATAACTTCTTCATACTAATTCAGAATCCGGGGAGACTTCGAACAATTAACTCCCACCTAAATTACGAACAATATGGAACACTCGGATACTTCATCTTGTGAACGCATACTGTAATTCTCTATAGGCACTGACAGTTGTACTTAGAAAATAACAGGATACCACATTCCTATATTTGAACTCCGCCTAGTGTAGAAGCCGCTATTTTTTTTGTTCAGACTGCAATAACTTCATCATACTAATTCAGAATACGGTCAGACTTCGACCAATTAACTTCCACCTAAATTACGGACAATATGGAATACTCGGATACTTCATCTTGTGAACGTATACTGTAGTTCTCCATGGGCACTGACAGTTGTACTTAAAAATAACAGGATACGACATCCCATATTTGAACTCAGCCTAGTGCAGAAGCCGCTATTTTTTTGCTCAGACTGCAATAACTTCTTCATACTAATTCAGAATCAGGGGAGACTTCGAACAATTAACTCCCACCTAAATTACGGACAATATGGAACACTCGGATACTTCATCTTGTGAACGCATACTGTAGTTCTCCATGGGCACTGACAGTTGTACATAGAAAATAACAAGCTACCACATCCCCATATTTGAACTCCGCCTAGTGTAGAAGCCGCTATTTTTTTTGTTCAGACTGCAATAACTTATTCATACTAATTCAGAATTCGGTGAGACTTCGACCAATTAACTCCCACCTAAATTAAGGACAATATGGAACACTCGGATACTTCATCTTGTGAGCGCATACTGTAGTTCTCCATGGGCACTGACAGTTATACTTAGAAAATAATAGTATACCACATCCCCATATTTGAACTCCGCCTAGTGCAGAAGCCGTTATTTTGTTTTGTTCAGACTACAATAACTTCTTCATACTAATTCAAAATCTGGTGAGACTTCGACCAATTAACTCCCACCTAAATTACAGACAATATGGAAAACTCGGATACTTCATCTTGTGAACGCATACTGTATTTCTCCATGGGCACTGACAGTTGTACTTAGAAAATAACATTATACCACATCCCCATATTTGAACTCCGCCTAGTACTGAAGCCGTTATTTTTTTTGTTCAAACTGCAATAATTTCTTCATACTAACTCGGAATCCGGCGAGACTTCGACCGATTAACTCCCACCTAAATCACGGATAATATGAAACACTCGGATACTTCATCTTGTGAACGTTCACTGTAGTTCTCCTTTGGAACAGACAGTTGTACTTAGAAAATAACAGGCTACCACATCCCCATTTTTGAACTCTGCCTAGTGCAGAAGCCGCTATTTTTTTGTTCAAACTAGAATAACTTCTTCATAATAATTCAGAGTCCGGTGAGACTTCGACCAATTAACTCCCACCTAAATTACGGACAATATGGAACACTCGGATACTTCATCCTGTGAACGCATACTGTACTTCTCCATGGGCACTGACAGTTGTACTTAGAAAATAATAGGATACCACATCCCCATATTTGAACTCCGCCTAGTGCAGAAGCCGCTATTTTTTTGTTCAAACTGCAATAACTTATTCATACTAATTCAGAATCCGGTGAGACTTCGACCAATTAACTCCCACCTAAATTACGGACAATATGGAACACTCGGATACTTCATCTTGTTAACGCATACTGTAGTTCATTATGGGCGCTGACAGTTGTACTTAGAAAATAACAGGATACCACCTCCCCTTACTTGAACTCTTGCTAGTACTGAAGCCGCTATTTTTTTTGTTCAGAGTGTAATATTTTCTTCATACTAACTCAGAATCCGCTGAGACTTCGACCGATTAACTCCCACCTAAATTACGGACAATATGGAACACTCGGATACCTCATCTTGTGAACGCACACTGTAGTTCTCCATGGAGACTGACAGTTGTACTTAGAAAATAACAGGCTACCACATCCCCATATTTGAACTCCGCCTAGTGCAAAAGCCGTTATTTTTTTGTTCAGACTGCAATAACTTCTTCATACTTATTCATAATCCGGTGAGACTTCGACCAATTAACTCCCACCTAAATTACGGACAATATGGAACACTCGGATATTTCATCTTGTGAACGCATACTATAGTTCTCCATGGGCACTGACAGTTGTAGTTAGAACAACAGGGTACGACATCCCCATATTTGAACTCCGCCTAGTGCAGAAGCCGCTATTTTTTTTGTTCCGGCTGAAATATTTTCTTCACACTAAATCGGAATCCGGCGAGACTTCGACCGATTAACTCCCACCTAAATTACGGACAATATGAAACACTAGGATACTTCATCTTGTGAACTTACACTGTAGTTCTCTATGGGCACTGACAGTTGTACTTAGAAAATAACAGGATACCACATCCCCATATTTGAACTCCACCTCGTGAAGAAGCCGCTGTTTTTTTTGTTCAGACTTCAATAACTTCTTCATAATAATTCAGAGTCCGGTGATACTTCGACCAATTAACTCCCACCTAAATTACGGACAATATGGAACACTCGGATACTTCATCCTGTGAATGCATACTGTACTTCTCCATGGGCACTGACAGTTGTACTTAGAAAATAATAGGATACCACATCCCCATATTTGAACTCCGCCTAGTGCAGAAGCCGCTATTTTTTTGTTCAAACTGCAATAACTTATTCATACTAATTCAGAATCCGGTGAGACTTCGACCAATTAACTCCCACCTAAATTACGGACAATATGGAACATCGGATACTTCATCTTGTTAACGCATACTGTAGTTCATTATGGGCGCTGACAGTTGTACTTAGAAAATAACAGGATACCACCTCCCCTTACTTGAACTCTTG
Organism: Allium fistulosum; assembly: GCA_030737815.1. Classification (NCBI taxonomy): domain Eukaryota; kingdom Viridiplantae; phylum Streptophyta; class Magnoliopsida; order Asparagales; family Amaryllidaceae; genus Allium; species Allium fistulosum. The sequence continues at coordinate 706,656,418 of CM060905.1, forward strand.
CTAGTACTGAAGCCGCTATTTTTTTTGTTCAGAGTGTAATATTTTCTTCATACTAACTCAGAATCCGCTGAGACTTCGACCGATTAACTCCCACCTAAATTACGGACAATATGGAACACTCGGATACCTCATCTTGTGAACGCACACTGTAGTTCTCCATGGAGACTGACAGTTGTACTTAGAAAATAACAGGCTACCACATCCCCTTATTTGAACTCCGCCTAGTGCAAAAGCCGTTATTTTTTTGTTCAGACTGCAATAACTTCTTCATACTTATTCATAATCCGGTGAGACTTCGACCAATTAACTCCCACCTAAATTACGGACAATATGGAACACTCGGATATTTCATCTTGTGAACGCATACTATAGTTCTCCATGGGCACTGACAGTTGTAGTTAGAACAACAGGGTACGACATCCCCATATTTGAACTCCGCCTAGTGCAGAAGCCGCTATTTTTTTTGTTCCGGCTGTAATATTTTCTTCACACTAAATCGGAATCCGGCGAGACTTCGACCGATTAACTCCCACCTAAATTACGGACAATATGAAACACTAGGATACTTCATCTTGTGAACTTACACTGTAGTTCTCTATGGGCACTGACAGTTGTACTTAGAAAATAACAGGATACCACATCCCCATATTTGAACTCCACCTCGTGAAGAAGCCGCTGTTTTTTTTGTTCAGACTGCAATAACTTCTTCATAATAATTCAGAGTCCGGTGATACTTCGACCAATTAACTCCCACCTAAATTACGGACAATATGGAACACTCGGATACTTCATCTTGTGAACGCATACTGTAGTTCTCCATGGGCACTGACAGTTGTACTTAGAAAATAACAGGATACCACATCCCCATATTTGAACTCCGCCTAGTGTAGAAGCCGTTATTTTGTTTTGTTCAGACTGCAATAACTTCTTCATACTAATTCAAAATCCGGTGAGACTTCGACCAATTAACTCCCACCTAAATTACAGACAATATGGAAAACTCGGATACTTCATCTTGTGAACGCATACTGTATTTCTCCATGGGCACTGACAGTTGTACTTAGAAAATAACATTATACCACATCCCCATATTTGAACTACGCCTAGTACTGAAGCCGTTATTTTTTTTGTTCAAACTGCAATAATTTCTTCATACTAACTCGGAATCCGGCGAGACTTCGACCGATTAACTCCCACCTAAATCACGGATAATATGAAACACTCGGATACTTCATCTTGTGAACGTTCACTGTAGTTCTCCTTTGGAACAGACAGTTGTACTTAGAAAATAACAGGCTACCACATCCCCATTTTTGAACTCTGCCTAGTGCAGAAGCCGCTATTTTTTTGTTCAGACTACAATAACTTCTTCATAATAATTCAGAGTCCGGTGAGACTTCGACCAATTAACTCCCACCTAAATTACGGACAATATGGAACACTCGGATACTTCATCCTGTGAACGCATACTGTACTTCTCCATGGGCACTGACAGTTGTACTTAGAAAATAATAGGATACCACATCCCCATATTTGAACTCCGCCTAGTGTAGAAGCCGCTATTTTTTTGTTCAAACTGCAATAACTTATTCATACTAATTCAGAATCCGGTGAGACTTCGACCAATTAACTCCCACCTAAATTACGGACAATATGGAACACTCGCATACTTCATCTTGTTAACGCATACTGTAGTTCATTATGGGCGCTGACAGTTGTACTTAGAAAATAACAGGATACCACCTCCCCTTACTTGAACTCTTGCTAGTACTGAAGCCGCTATTTTTTTTGTTCAGAGTGTAATATTTTCTTCATACTAACTCAGAATCCGCTGAGACTTCGACCGATTAACTCCCACCTAAATTACGGACAATATGGAATACTCGGATACCTCATCTTGTGAACGCACACTGTAGTTCTCCATGGAGACTGACAGTTGTACTTAGAAAATAACAGGCTACCACATCCCCATATTTGAACTCCGCCTAGTGCAAAAGCCGTTATTTTTTTGTTCAGACTGCAATAACTTCTTCATACTTATTCATAATCCGGTGAGACTTCGACCAATTAACTGCCACCTAAATTACGGACAATATGGAACACTCGGATATTTCATCTTGTGAACGCATACTATAGTTCTCCATGGGCACTGACAGTTGTAGTTAGAACAACAGGGTACGACATCCCCATATTTGAACTCCGCCTAGTGCAGAAGCCGCTATTTTTTTGTTCCGGCTGAAATATTTTCTTCACACTAAATCAGAATCCGGCGAGACTTCGACCGATTAACTCCCACCTAAATTACGGACAATATGAAACACTAGGATACTTCATCTTGTGAACTTACACTGTAGTTCTCTATGGACACTGACAGTTGTACTTAGAAAATAACAGGATACCACATCCCCATATTTGAACTCCACCTCGTGAAGAAGCCGCTGTTTTTTTTGTTCAGACTGCAATAACTTCTTCATAATAATTCAGAGTCCGGTGATACTTCGACCAATTAACTCCCACCTAAATTACGGACAATATGGAACACTCGGATACTTCATCCTGTGAATGCATACTGTACTTCTCCATGGGCACTGACAGTTGTACTTAGAAAATAATAGGATACCACATCCCCATATTTGAACTCCGCCTAGTGCAGAAGCCGCTATTTTTTTGTTCAAACTGCAATAACTTATTCATACTAATTCAGAATCCGGTGAGACTTCGACCAATTAACTCCCACCTAAATTACGGACAATATGGAACACTCGGATACTTCATCTTGTTAACGCATACTGTAGTTCATTATGGGCGCTGACAGTTGTACTTAGAAAATAACAGGATACCACCTCCCCTTACTTGAACTCTTGCTAGTACTGAAGCCGCTATTTTTTTTGTTCAGAGTGTAATATTTTCTTCATACTAACTCAGAATCCGTTGAGACTTCGACCGATTAACTCCCACCTAAATTACGGACAATATGGAACACTCGGATACCTCATCTTGTGAACGCACACTGTAGTTCTCCATGGAGACTGACAGTTGTACTTAGAAAATAACAGGCTACCACATCCCCTTATTTGAACTCCGCCTAGTGCAAAAGCCGTTATTTTTTTGTTCAGACTGCAATAACTTCTTCATACTTATTCATAATCCGGTGAGACTTCGACCAATTAACTCCCACCTAAATTACGGACAATATGGAACACTCGGATATTTCATCTTGTGAACGCATACTATAGTTCTCCATGGGCACTGACAGTTGTAGTTAGAACAACAGGGTACGACATCCCCATATTTGAACTCCGCCTAGTGCAGAAGCCGCTATTTTTTTTGTTCCGGCTGTAATATTTTCTTCACACTAAATCGGAATCCGGCGAGACTTCGACCGATTAACTCTCACCTAAATTACGGACAATATGAAACACTAGGATACTTCATCTTGTGAACTTACACTGTAGTTCTCTATGGGCACTGACAGTTGTACTTAGAAAATAACAGGATACCACATCCCCATATTTGAACTCCACCTCGTGAAGAAGCCGCTGTTTTTTTTGTTCAGACTGCAATAACTTCTTCATAATAATTCATAGTCCGGTGATACTTCGACCAATTAACTCTCACCTAAATTACGGACAATATGGAACACTCGGATACTTCATCTTGTGAACGCATACTGTAGTTCTCCATGGGCACTGACAGTTGTACTTAGAAAATAACAGGATACCACATCCCCATATTTGAACTCCGCCTAGTGTAGAAGCCGTTATTTTGTTTTGTTCAGACTGCAATAACTTCTTCATACTAATTCAAAATCCGGTGAGACTTCGACCAATTAACTCCCACCTAAATTACAGACAATATGGAAAACTCGGATACTTCATCTTGTGAACGCATACTGTATTTCTCCATGGGCACTGACAGTTGTACTTAGAAAATAACATTATACCACATCCCCATATTTGAACTCCGCCTAGTACTGAAGCCGTTATTTTTTTTGTTCAAACTGCAATAATTTCTTCATACTAACTCGGAATCCGGCGAGACTTCGACCGATTAACTCCCACCTAAATCACGGATAATATGAAACACTCGGATACTTCATCTTGTGAACGTTCACTGTAGTTCTCCTTTGGAACAGACAGTTGTACTTAGAAAATAACAGGCTACCACATCCCCATTTTTGAACTCTGCCTAGTGCAGAAGCCGCTATTTTTTTGTTCAGACTACAATAACTTCTTCATAATAATTCAGAGTCCGGTGAGACTTCGACCAATTAACTCCCACCTAAATTACGGACAATATGGAACACTCGGATACTTCATCCTGTGAACGCATACTGTACTTCTCCATGGGCACTGACAGTTGTACTTAGAAAATAATAGGATACCACATCCCCATATTTGAACTCCGCCTAGTGCAGAAGCCGCTATTTTTTTGTTCAAACTGCAATAACTTATTCATACTAATTCAGAATCCGGTGAGACTTCGACCAATTAACTCCCACCTAAATTACGGACAATATGGAACACTCGGATACTTCATCTTATTAACGCATACTGTAGTTCATTTTGGGCGCTGACAGTTGTACTTAGAAAATAACAGGATACCACCTCCCCTTACTTGAACTCTTGCTAGTACTGAAGCCGCTATTTTTTTGTTCAGAGTGTAATATTTTCTTCATACTAACTCAGAATCCGCTGAGACTTCGACCGATTAACTCCCACCTAAATTACGGACAATATGGAACACTCGGATACCTCATCTTGTGAACGCACACTGTAGTTCTCCATGGGGACTGACAGTTGTACTTAGAAAATAACAGGCTACCACTTCCCCATATTTGAACTCCGCCTAGTGCAAAAGCCGCTATTTTTTTGTTCAGACTGCAATAACTTCTTCATACTTATTCATAATCCGGTGAGACTTCGACCAATTAACTCCCATCTAAATTACGGACAATATGGAACACTCGGATATTTCATCTTGTGAATGCATACTATAGTTCTCCATGGGCACTGACAGTTGTAGTTAGAACAACAGGGTACGACATCCCCATATTTGAACTCCGCCTAGTGCAGAAGCCGCTATTTTTTTTGTTCCGGCTGTAATATTTTCTTCACACTAAATCGGAATCCGGCGAGACTTCGACCGATTAACTCCCACCTAAATTACGGACAATATGAAACACTAGGATACTTCATCTTGTGAACTTACACTGTAGTTCTCTATGGGCACTGACAGTTGTACTTAGAAAATAACAGGATACCACATCCCCATATTTGAACTCCACCTCGTGAAGAAGCCGCTGTTTTTTTTGTTCAGACTGCAATAACTTCTTCATAATAATTCAGAGTCCGGTGATACTTCGACCAATTAACTCCCACCTAAATTACGGACAATATGGAACACTCGGATACTTCATCTTGCGAACGCATACTGTAGTTCTCCATGGGCACTGACAGTTGTACTTAGAAAATAACAGGATACCACATCCCCATATTTGAACTCCGCCTAGTGTAGAAGCCGCTATTTTTTTTGTTCAGAGTGCAATAACTTCTTTATACTAATTAAGAATATGGTGAGACTTCGACCAATTAACTCCCACCTGAATTACGGACAATATGGAACACTCGGATACTTCATCTTGTGAACGCATACTGTAGTTCTCCATGGGCACTGACAGTTGTACTTAGAAAATAACAGGCTACCACATCCCCATATTTGAACTCCGCCTAGTGCAGAAGCCGCTATTTTTTTTTCAGACTGCAATAACTTCTTCATACTAATTCAGAATCCGGTGAGATTTCGACCAATTAACTCCCACCTAAATTACGGACAATATGGAACACTCGGATACTTCATCTTGTGAACGCATAATGTAGTTCTCCATGGGCACTGACAGATGTACTTAGAAAATAACAGGATACCACATCCCCTTATTTGAACTCCGCCTAGTATAGAAGGCGCGATTTTTTTTGTTCTGACTGCAATATTTTCTTCTTACTAACTCGGAATTTTGCGAGAATTCGACCGATTATCTCCCACCAAAATTACGGACAATATGAAACAATCGGATACTTCATCTTGTGAACGTACACTGTCGTTCTCCATGAGGACTAACAGTTGTACTTAGAAAATAACTGGCTACCACATCCCCATATTTGAACTCCGCCTAGTGTAGAAGCCGCTATTTTTTTTGTTCAGACTGCAATAACTTCTTCATACTAATTCAGAATCCGGGGAAACTTCGAACAATTAACTCCCACCTAAATTACGGACAATATGGAACACTCGGATACTTCATCTTGTGAACGCATACTGTAATTCTCTATGGGCACTGACAGTTGTACTTAGAAAATAATAGGATACCACATCCCCATATTTGAACTCCGCCTAGTGCAGAAGCCGCTATTTTTTTTTGTTCAGACTGCACTAACTTCTTCATACTAATTCAGAATCCGGTGAGACTTCGACCAATTAACGCCCACCTAAATTACGGACAATATGAAACACTCGAATACTTCATCTTGTGAACGTATACTGTAGTTCTCCATGGGCACTGACAGTTGTACTTAAAAATAACAGGATACGACATCCCCATATTTGAACTCTGCCTAGTGAAGATGCCGCTATTTTTTTTGTTCAGACTGCAATAACTTCTTCATACTAATTCAATATCCGGTGAGACTTCGACCAATTAACTCCCACCTAAATTACGGACAATATGGAAAACTCGGATACTTCATCTTGTGAACGCATACTGTATTTCTCCATGGGCACTGACAGTTGTACTTAGAAAACAACATTATACCACATCCCCATATTTGAATTCCGCCTAGTACTAAAGCCGTTATTTTTTTTGTTCAAACTGCAATATTTTCTTCATACTAACTCGGAATCCTGCGAGACTTCGACCGATTAACTCCCACCTAAATTACGGATAATATGAAACACTCGGATACTTTATCTTGTGAACGTACACTGTAGTTCTCCTTTGGAACAGACAGTTGTACTTAGAAAATAACAAGCTACCACATCCCCATTTTTGAACTCCGCCTAGTGCAGAAGGCGCTATTTTTTTTGTTCAGACTGCAATAACTTCTTCATAATAATTCAGAGTCCGGTGAGACTTCGACCAATTAACTCCACCTAAATTACGGACAATATGGAACACTCGGATACTTCATCTTGTGAACGCATACTGTACTTCTCCATCGGCACTGACAGTTGTACTTAGAAAATAACAGGATACCACATCCCCATATTTGAACTCCGCCTAGTGTAGAAGCCGCTATTTTTTAGTTCAAACTGCAATAACTTATTCATACTAATTCAGAATCCGGTGAGACTTCGACCAATTAACTCCCACCTAAATTACGGACAATATGGAACACTCGGATACTTCATCTTGTTAACGCATACTGTAGTTCATTATGGGCGCCGACAGTTGTACTTAGAAAATAACAGGATACCACATCCCCTTATTTGAACTCCGCCTAGTGTAGAAGCCGCTATTTTTTTTGTTCAGACTGCAATAACTTCTTCATACTAATTCAAAATCCGGGGAGACTTCGAACAATTAACTCCCACCTAAATTACGGACAATATGGAACACTCGGATACTTCATCTTGTGAACGCATACTGTAATTCTCTATGGGCACTGACAGTTGTACTTAGAAAATAATAGGATTCCACATCCCCATATTTGAACTCCTACTAGTGCAGAAGCCGCTATTTTTTTTTGTTCAGACTGCAATAACTTCTTCATACTAATTCAGAATCCGGTGAGACTTCGACCAATTAACTCCCACCTAAATTACGGACAATATGGAACACTCGGATACTTCATCTTATGAACGTATACTGTAGTTCTCCATGGGCACTGACAGTTGTACTTAAAAATAACAGGATACGACATCCCCATATTTGAACTCTACCTAGTGCAGATGCCGCTATTTTTTTGGTTCAGACTGCAATAACTTCTTCATACTAATTCAATATCCGGTGAGACTTCGACCAATTAACTCCCACCTAAATTACGGACAATATTGAACACTCGGATACTTCGTCTTGTGAACGCATATTGTAGTTCTCCATGGGCACTGACAGATGAACTTAGAAAATAACAGGATACCACATCCCCTTATTTGAACTCCGCCTAGTATAGAAGGCGCTATTTTTTTTGTTCAGACTGCAATATTTTCTTCATACTAACTCGGAATCCGGCGAGAATTCGACCGATTAACTCCCACCAAAATTACGGACAATATGAAACAATCGGATACTTCATCTTGTGAACGTACACTGTAGTTCTCCATGGGGACTAACAGTTGTACTTAGAAAATAACTGGCTACCACATCCCCATATTTGAACTCCGCCTAGTGCAGAAGCCACTATTTTTTTTGTACAAACTGCAATAACTTCTTCATACTAATTCAGAATCCGGTAAGACTTCGACCAATTAACTCCCACCTAAATTACGGACAATATGGAACACTCGGATACTTCATCTTGTGAACGCATACTGTAATTCTGTATGGGCACTGACAGTTGTACTTAGAAAATAATAGGATACCACATCCCCATATTTGAACTCCGCCTAGTGCAGAAGCCGCTATTTTTTTTGTTCAGACTGCACTAACTTCTTCATACTAATTCAGAATCCGGTGAGACTTCGACCAAGTAACTCCCACCTAAATTACGGACAATATGAAACACTCGAATACTTCATCTTGTGAACGTATACTGTAGTTCTCCATGGGCACTGACAGTTGTACTTAAAAATAACAGGATACGACATCCCCATATTTGAACTCTGCCTAGTGAAGATGCCGCTATTTTTTTTGTTCAGACTGCAATAACTTCTTCATACTAATTCAATATCCGGTGAGACTTCGACCAATTAACTCCCACCTAAATTACGGACAATATGGAAAACTCGGATACTTCATCTTGTGAACGCATACTGTATTTCTCCATGGGCACTGACAGTTGTACTTAGAAAACAACATTATACCACATCCCCATATTTGAATTCCGCCTAGTACTAAAGCCGTTATTTTTTTTGTTCAAACTGCAATATTTTCTTCATACTAACTCGGAATCCTGCGAGACTTCGACCGATTAACTCCCACCTAAATTACGGATAATATGAAACACTCGGATACTTTATCTTGTGAACGTACACTGTAGTTCTCCTTTGGAACAGACAGTTGTACTTAGAAAATAACAAGCTACCACATCCCTATTTTTGAACTCCGCCTAGTGCACAAGGCGCTATTTTTTTTGTTCAGACTGCAATAACTTCTTCATAATAATTCAGAGTCCGGTGAGACTTCGACCAATTAACTCCACCTAAATTACGGACAATATGGAACACTCAGATACTTAATCTTGTGAACGCATATTGTACTTCTCAATCGGCACTGACAGTTGTACTTAGAAAATAACAGGATACCACATCCCCATATTTTAACTCCGCCTAGTGCAGAAGCCGCTATTTTTTAGTTCAAACTGCAATAACTTATTCATACTAATTCAGAATCCGGTGAGACTTCGACCAATTAACTCCCACCTAAATTACGGACAATATGGAACACTCGGATACTTCATCTTGTTAACGCATACTGTAGTTCATTATGGGCGCCGACAGTTGTACTTAGAAAATAACAGGATACCACATCCCCTTATTTGAACTCCGCCTAGTGTAGAAGCCGCTATTTTTTTGTTCAGACTACAATAACATCTTCATACTAATTCAGAATCCGGGGAGACCTCGAACAATTAACTCCCACCTAAATTACGGACAATATGGAACACTCGGATACTTCATCTTGTGAACGCATACTGTAATTCTCTATGGGCACTGACAGTTGTACTTAGAAAATAATAGGATACCACATCCCCATATTTGAACTCCGCCTAGTGCAGAAGCCGCTATTTTTTTTTGTTCAGACTGCAATAACTTCTTCATACTAATTCAGAATCCGGTGAGACTTCGACCAATTAACTCCCACATAAATTACGGACAATATGGAACACTCGGATACTTCATCTTGTGAATGCATACTGTAGTTCTCTATGGGCACTGACAGTTGTACTTAGAAAATAACAGGATACCACATCCCCTTATTTAAACTCTGCCTAGTATAGAAGCTGCTATTCTTTTTGTTTAGGCTGCAATATTTTCTTCATACTAACTCGGAATCCGGCGAGACTTCGACCGATTAACTTCCACCTAAATTACGGACAATATGAAACACTCGGATACTTCAACTTGTGAACGTACACTGTAGTTCTCCATGGGAACTGACAGTTGTACTTAGAAAATAACTGGCTACCACATCCCCATATTTGAACTCCGCCTAGTGCAGAAGCCGCTATTTTTTTTGTTTAGACTGCAATAACTTCTTCACAATAATTCAGAATCCGGTGAAATATCGACCAATTAACTCCCACCTAAATTACTGACAATATGGAACACTCGGATACTTCATCTTGTGAACGCATATTGTAGTTCTCCAAAGGCACTGACAGTTTTACTTAGAAAATAACAGGATACCACATCCCCATATTTGAACTCCGCCTAGTGCAGAAGCCGCTATTTTTTTTATTCAGACTGCAATAACTTCTTCATACTAATTCAGAATCCGGTGAGGCTTCGACCAATTAAATCCGACCTAAATTACGGACAATATGGAACACTCGGGTACTTCATCTTGTGAACGCATATTGTAGTTCTCTATGGGCACTGACAGTTGTACTTAGAAAATAACAGGATACCACATCCCCATATTTGAACTCTGCCTAGTCCTGAAGCCGCTATTTTTTTGTTCAGACTGAATATTTTCTTCTTACTAACTCGGAATCCGGCGAGACTTCGACCGATTAACTTCCACCTAAATTACGGACAATATGAAACACTCGTATACTTCAACTTGTGAACGTACACTGTTGTTCTCCATGGGGACTGACAGTTGTACTCAGAAAATAGCAGTATACCACATCCCCATATTTGAACTCCGCCTTGTGCAGAAGCCGCTATTTTTTAATTTGTTCAGACTGCAATAACTTCTGCATACTAATTCAGAATCCAGTGAGACTTCGACCAATTAACTCCCACCTAAATTACGGACAATATGAAACACTCAGATACTTCATATTGTGAACGCATATGTAATTCTCTATGGGCACTGACAGTTGTACTTAAAAATAACAGGATACGACATCCCCATATTTGAACTCTGCCTATTGCAAAAGCCGCTATTTTTTTGGTTCAGACTACAATAACTTCTTCACACTAATTCAAAATCCGGTGAGACTTCGACCAATTAACTCCCACCTAAATTACGGACAATATGGAACACTCGGATACTTCATCTTGTGAATGCATAATGTAGTTCTCCATGGGCACTGACAGATGTACTTAGAAAATAACAGGAAACCACATCCCCTTATTTGAACTCCGCCTAGTATAGAAGGCGCGATTTTTTTTGTTCAGACTGCAATATTTTCTTCTTACTAACTCGGAATTTTGCGAGAATTATCTCCCACCAAAATTACGGACAATATGAAACAATCGGATACTTCATCTTGTGAACGTACACTGTAGTTCTCTATGAGGACTAACAGTTGTACTTAGAAAATAACTGGCTACCACATCCCCATATTTGAACTCCGCCTAGTGTAGAAGCCGCTATTTTTTGTGTTCAGACTGCAATAACTTCTTCATACTAATTCAAAATCCGGGGAGACTTCGAACAATTAACTCCCACCTAAATTACGGACAATATGGAACACTCGGATACTTCATCTTGTGAACGCAAACTGTAATTCTCTATGGGCACTGACAGTTGTACTTAGAAAATAATAGGATACCACATCCCCATATTTGAACTCCGCCTAGTGCAGAAGCCGCTATTTTTTTGTTCAGACTGCAATAACTTCTTCATACTAATTCAGAATCCGGTGAGACTTCGACCAATTAACTCCCACCTAAATTACGGACAATATGAAACACTCGGATACTTCATCTTGTGAACGTATACTGTAGTTCTCCATGGGCACTGACAGTTGTACTTAAAAATAACAGGATACGACATCCCCATATTTGAACTCTGCCTAGTGTAGATGCCGCTATTTTTTTGGTTCAGACTGCAATAACTTCTTCATGCTAATTCAATATCCGGTGAGACTTCGACCAATTAACTCCCACCTAAATTACGGACAATATGGAACACTCGGATACTTCATCTTGTGAACGCATACTGTAGTTCACTATGGGCGCTGACAGTTGTACTTAGAAAATAACAGGATACCACATCCTTTTATTTGAACTCCGCCTAGTATAGAAGGCGCGACTTTTTTTTGTTCAGACTGTAATATTTTCTTCTTACTAACTCGGAATTTTGCGAGAATTATCTCCCACTAAAATTACGGACAATATGAAACAATCGGATACTTCATCTTGTGAACGTACACTGTAGTTCTCCATGAGGACTAACAGTTGTACTTAGAAAATAACTGGCTACCACATCCCCATATTTGAACTCCGCCTAGTGTAGAAGCCGCTATTTTTTTTGTTCAGACTGCAATAACTTCTTCATACTAATTCAGAATCCGGGGAGACTTCGAACAATTAACTCCCACCTAAATTACGGACAATATGGAACACTCGGATACTTCATCTTGTGAACGCATACTGTAATTCTCTATGGGCACTGACAGTTGTACTTAGAAAATAATAGGATACCACATCCCCATATTTGAACTCCGCCTAGTGCAGAAGCCGCAATTTTTTTTGTTCAGACTGCAATAACTTCTTCATACTAATTCAGAATCCGGTGAGACTTCGACCAATTAACTCCCACCTAAATTACGGACAATATGAAACACTCGGATACTTCATCTTGTGAACGTACACTGTAGTATTCCATGGGAACAGACAGTTGTACTTAGAAAATAACAGGCTACCACATCACATATTTGAACTCCGCCTTGTGCAGAAGCCGCTATTTTTTAATTTGTTCAGACTGCAATAACTTCTGCATACTAATTCAGAATCCAGTGAGACTTCGACCAATTAACTCCCACCTAAATTACGGACAATATGAAACACTCAGATACTTCATATTGTGAACGCATATGTAATTCTCTATGGGCACTGACAGTTGTACTTAAAAATAACAGGATACGACATCCCCATATTTGAACTCTGCCTAGTGCAAAAGCCGCTATTTTTTTAGTTCAGACTACAATAACTTCTTCATACTAATTCAAAATCCGGTGAGACTTCGACCAATTAACTCCCACCTAAATTACGGACAATATGGAACACTCGGATACTTCATCTTGTGAATGCATAATGTAGTTCTCCATGGGCACTGACCGATGTACTTAGAAAATAACAGGATACCACATCCCCTTATTTGAACTCCGCCTAGTATAGAAGGCGCGATTTTTTTTGTTCAGACTGCAATATTTTCTTCTTACTAACTCGGAATTTTGCAAGAATTATCTCCCACCAAAATTACGGACAATATGAAACAATCGGATACTTCATCTTGTGAACGTACACTGTAGTTCTCTATGAGGACTAACAGTTGTACTTAGAAAATAACTGGCTACCACATCCCCATATTTGAACTCCGCCTAGTGTAGAAGCCGCTATTTTTTGTGTTCAGACTGCAATAACTTCTTCATACTAATTCAAAATCCGGGGAGACTTCGAACAATTAACTCCCACCTAAATTACGGACAATATGGAACACTCGGATACTTCATCTTGTGAACGCAAACTGTAATTCTCTATGGGCACTGACAGTTGTACTTAGAAAATAATAGGATACCACATCCCCATATTTGAACTCCGCCTAGTGCAGAAGCCGCTATTTTTTTTGTTCAGACTGCAATAACTTCTTCATACTAATTCAGAATCCGGTGAGACTTCGACCAATTAACTCCCACCTAAATTACGGACAATATGAAACACTCGGATACTTCATCTTGTGAACGTATACTGTAGTTCTCCATGGGCACTGACAGTTGTACTTAAAAATAACAGGATACGACATCCCCATATTTGAACTCTGCCTAGTGTAGATGCCGCTATTTTTTTGGTTCAGACTGCAATAACTTCTTCATGCTAATTCAATATCCGGTGAGACTTCGACCAATTAACTCCCACCTAAATTACGGACAATATGGAACACTCGGATACTTCATCTTGTGAACGCATACTGTAGTTCACTATGGGCGCTGACAGTTGTACTTAGAAAATAACAGGATACCACATCCTTTTATTTGAACTCCGCCTAGTATAGAAGGCGCGACTTTTTTTTGTTCAGACTGCAATATTTTCTTCTTACTAACTCGGAATTTTGCGAGAATTATCTCCCACCAAAATTACGGACAATATGAAACAATCGGATACTTCATCTTGTGAACGTACACTGTAGTTCTCCATGAGGACTAACAGTTGTACTTAGAAAATAACTGGCTACCACATCCCCATATTTGAACTCCGCCTAGTGTAGAAGCCGCTATTTTTTTTGTTCAGACTGCAATAACTTCTTCATACTAATTCAGAATCCGGGGAGACTTCGAACAATTAACTCCCACCTAAATTACGGACAATATGGAACACTCGGATACTTCATCTTGTGAACGCATACTGTAATTCTCTATGGGCACTGACAGTTGTACTTAGAAAATAATAGGATACCACATCCCCATATTTGAACTCCGCCTAGTGCAGAAGCCGCAATTTTTTTTGTTCAGACTGCAATAACTTCTTCATACTAATTCAGAATCCGGTGAGACTTCGACCAATTAACTCCCACCTAAATTACGGACAATATGAAATACTCGGATACTTCATCTTGTGAACGTACACTGTCGTTCTCCATGAGGACTAACAGTTGTACTTAGAAAATAACTGGCTACCACATCCCCATATTTGAACTCCGCCTAGTGTAGAAGCCGCTATTTTTTTTGTTCAGACTGCAATAACTTCTTCATACTAATTCAGAATCCGGGGAGACTTCGAACAATTAACTCCCACCTAAATTACGGACAATATGGAACACTCGGATACTTCATCTTGTGAACGCATACTGTAATTCTCTATGGGCACTGACAGTTGTACTTAGAAAATAATAGGATACCACATCCCCATATTTGAACTCCGCCTAGTGTAGAAGCCGCTATTTTTTTGTTCAGACTGCAATAACTTCTTCATAGTAATTCAGAATCCGGTGAGACTTCGACCAATTAACTCCCACCTAAATTACGGACAATATGAAACACTCGGATACTTCATCTTGTGAACGTATACTGTAGTTCTCCATGGGCACTGACAGTTGTACTTAAAAATAACAGGATACGACATCCCCATATTTGAACTCTGCCTAGTGCAGATGCCGCTATTTTTTTGGTTCAGACTGCAATAACTTCTTCATACTAATTCAATATCCGATGAGACTTCGACCAATTAACTCCCACCTAAATTACGGACAATATGGAACACTCGGATACTTCGTCTTGTGAACGCATACTGTAGTTCTCCATGGGCACTGACAGATGAACTTAGAAAATAACAGGATACCACATCCCCTTATTTGAACTCCGTCTAGTATAGAAGGCGCTATTTTTTTTGTTCAGACTGCAATATTTTCTTCATACTAACTCGGAATCCGGCGAGAATTCGACCGATTAACTCCCACCAAAATTACGGACAATATGAAATAATCAGATACTTCATCTTGTGAACGTACACTGTAGTTCTCCATGGGGACTAACAGTTGTACTTAGAAAATAACTGGCTACCACATCCCCATATTTGAACTCCGCCTAGTGGAGAAGCCGCTATATTTTTTTTACAAACTACAATAACTTCTTTACAATAATTCAGAATCCGGTAAGACTTCGACCAATTAACTCCCACCTAAATTACGGACAATATGGAACACTCGGATACTTCATCTTGTGAACGCATACTGTAGTTCTCCATGGGAAATGACAGTTTTACTTAGAAAATAACAGGATACCACATCCACATATTTGATCTCCGCCTAGTGCAAAAGCCGCTTTTTTTTGTTCAGACTGTAATAACTTCTTCATACTAACTCGGAATCCGGCGAGACTTCGACCGATTAACTTCCACCTAAATTACGGACAATATGGAACACTCGGATACTTCAACTTGTGAACGTACACTGTAGTTCTCCATGGGGACTGACAGTTGTACTTAGAAAATAACTGGCTACCACATCCCCATATTTGAACTCCGCCTAGTGCAGAAGCCGCTATTTTTTTTGTTTATACTGCAATAACTTCTTCACAATAATTCAGAATCCGGTGAGATATCGACCAATTAACTCCCACCTAAATTACTGATAATATGGAACACTCGGGTAATTCATCTTGTGAACGCATACTGTAGTTCTCCACAGGCACTGACAGTTTTACTTAGAAAATAACAGGATACGACATCCCCATGTTTGAACTCCGCCTAGTGCAGAAGCCGCTATTTTTTTATTCAAACTGTAATAACTTCTTCATACTAATTCAGAATCCGGTGAGGCTTCGACCAATTAAATCCTACCTAAATTACGGACAATATGGAACACTCGGATACTTCATCTTGTGAACGCATACTGTAGTTCTCTATGGGCACTGACAGTTGTACTTAGAAAATAACAGGATACCACATCCCCTTATTTGAACTCTGCCTAGTCCTGAAGCCGCTATTTTTTTGTTCAGACTGAATATTTTCTTCTTACTAACTCGGAATCCGGCGAGACTTCGACCGATTAACTTCCACCTAAATTACGGACAATATGAAACACTCGTATACTTCAACTTGTGAACGTACACTGTTGTTCTCCATGGGGACTGACAGTTGTACTCAGAAAATAGCAGGATACCACATCCCCATATTTGAACTCCGCCTAGTGCAGAAGCCGCTATTTTTTTGTTCAGACTGCAATAACTTCTTCATACTAATTCAGAATCCGGTGAGACTTCGACCAATTAACTCCCACCTAAATTACGGACAATATGGAACACTCGGATACTTCATATTGTGAACGCATACTGTAATTCTCTATGGGCACTGACAGTTGTACTTAAAAATAACAGGATACGACATCCCCATATTTGAACTCTGCCTAGTGCAAAAGCCACTATTTTTTTGGTTCAGACTATAATAACTTCTTCATACTAATTCAAAATCCGGTGAGACTTCGACCAATTAACTCCCACCTAAATTACGGACAATATGGAACACTCGGATACTTCATCTTGTGAACGCATAATGTAGTTCTCCATGGGCACTGACAGATGTACTTAGAAAATAACAGGATACCACATCCCCTTATTTGAACTCCGCCTAGTATAGAAGGCGCGATTTTTTTTTTGTTCAGACTGCAATATTTTCTTCTTACTAACTCGGAATTTTGCGAGAATTCGACCGATTATCTCCCACCAAAATTACGAACAATATGAAACAATCGGATACTTCATCTTGTGAACGTACACTGTAGTTCTCCATGAGGACTAACAGTTGTACTTAGAAAATAACTGGCTACCACTTCCCCATATTTGAACTCCGCCTAGTGTAGAAGCCGCTATTTTTTTGTTCAGACTGCAATAACTTCTTCATACTAATTCAGAATCCGGGGAGACTTCGAACAATTAACTTCCACCTAAATTACAGACAATATGGAACACTCGGATACTTCATTTTGTGAACGCATAGTGTAGTTCTCCATGGGCACTGACAGTTGTACTTAGAAAATAACAGGCTACCACATCCCCATATTTGAACTCCGCCTAGTGTAGAAGCCGCTATATTTTTTGTTCAGACTACAATAACTTTTTCATACTAATTCAGAATCCGGTGAGACTTCGACCAATTAACTCCCACCTAAATTACGGACAATATGGAACACTCGGATACTTCATCTTGTGAACTCATACTGTAGTTCTCCATGGGCACTGATAGTTGTACTTAGAAAATAAAAGTATACCACATCCCCATATTTGAACTCCGCCTAGTGCAGAAGCCGCTATTTTTTTGTTCAGACTGCAATAACTTATTCATACTAATTCAGAATCCGGTGAGACTTCGACCAATTAACTCCCACCTAAATTACGGACAATATGGAACACTCGGATACTTCATCTTGTGAACGCATACTGTAGTTCACTATGGGCGCTGACAGTTGTACTTAGAAAATAACAGGACACCACATCCCCTTATTTGAACTCCGCCTAGTATAGAAAGCGCTATTTTTTTTGTTCAGACTGTAATATTTTCTTCATACTAACTCGGAATCCGGCGAGAATTCGACCAATTAAATCCCACCAAAATTACGGACAATATGAAACACTCGGATACTTCGTCTTGTGAACGTACACTTTAGTTCTCCATGGGGACTTACAGTTGTACTTAGAAAATAACTGGCTACCACATCCCCATATTTGAACTCCGCCTAATGCAGAAGCCGATATTTTTTTGGGTTCAGACTGCAATAACTTCTTTACAACAATTCAAAATCCGGTGAGACTTCGACCAATTAACTCCCACATAAATTACGGACAATATGGAACACTCGGATACTTCATCTTGTGAACGCATACTGTAATTCTCTATGGGCACTGACAGTTGTACTTAGAAAATAATAGGATACCACATCCCCATATTTGAACTCCGCCTAGTGCAGAAGCCGCAATTTTTTTTGTTCAGACTGCAATAACTTCTTCATACTAATTCAGAATCCGGTGAGACTTCGACCAATTAACTCCCACCTAAATTACGGACAATATGAAACACTCGGATACTTCATCTTGTGAACGTACACTGTCGTTCTCCATGAGGACTAACAGTTGTACTTAGAAAATAACTGGCTACCACATCCCTATATTTGAACTCCGCCTAGTGTAGAAGCCGCTATTTTTTTTGTTCAGACTGCAATAACTTCTTCATACTAATTCAGAATCCGGGGAGACTTCGAACAATTAACTACCACCTAAATTACTGACAATATGGAACACTCGGATACTTCATCTTGTGAACGCATACTGTAATTCTCTATGGGCACTGACAGTTGTACTTAGAAAATAATAGGATACCACATCCCCATATTTGAACTCCGCCTAGTGCAGAAGCCGCAATTTTTTTTGTTCAGACTGCAATAACTTCTTCATAGTAATTCAGAATCCGGTGAGACTTCGACCAATTAACTCCCACCTAAATTACGGACAATATGAAACACTCGGATACTTCATCTTGTGAACGTATACTGTAGTTCTCCATGGGCACTGACAGTTGTACTTAAAAATAACAGGATACGACATCCCCATATTTGAACTCTGCCTAGTGCAGATGCCGCTATTTTTTTGGTTCAGACTGCAATAACTTCTTCATACTAATTCAATATCCGGTGAGACTTCGACCAATTAACTCCCACCTAAATTACGGACAATATGGAACACTCGGATACTTCGTCTTGTGAACGCATACTGTAGTTCTCCATGGGCACTGACAGATGAACTTAGAAAATAACAGGATACCACATCCCCTTATTTGAACTCCGTCTAGTATAGAAGGCGCTATTTTTTTTGTTCAGACTGCAATATTTTCTTCATACTAACTCGGAATCCGGCGAGAATTCGACCGATTAACTCCCACCAAAATTACGGACAATATGAAATAATCAGATACTTCATCTTGTGAACGTACACTGTAGTTCTCCATGGGGACTAACAGTTGTACTTAGAAAATAACTGGCTACCACATCCCCATATTTGAACTCCGCCTAGTGGAGAAGCCGCTATATTTTTTTTAAAAACTACAATAACTTCTTTACAATAATTCAGAATCCGGTAAGACTTCGACCAATTAACTCCCACCTAAATTACGGACAATATGGAACACTCGGATACTTCATCTTGTGAACGCATACTGTAGTTCTCCATGGGAAATGACAGTTTTACTTAGAAAATAACAGGATACCACATCCACATATTTGATCTCCGCCTAGTGCCGAAGCCGCTTTTTTTTGTTCAGACTGTAATAACTTCTTCATACTAACTCGGAATCCGGCGAGACTTCGACCGATTAACTTCCACCTAAATTACGGACAATATGGAACACTCGGATACTTCAACTTGTGAACGTACACTGTAGTTCTCCATGGGGACTGACAGTTGTACTTAGAAAATAACTGGCTACCACATCCCCATATTTGAACTCCGCCTAGTGCAGAAGCCGCTATTTTTTTTGTTTATACTGCAATAACTTCTTCACAATAATTCAGAATCCGGTGAGATATCGACCAATTAACTCCCACCTAAATTACTGACAATATGGAACACTCGGGTAATTCATCTTGTGAACGCATACTGTAGTTCTCCACAGGCACTTACAGTTTTACTTAGAAAATAACAGGATACCACATCCCCATATTTGAACTCCGCCTAGTGCAGAAGCCGCTATTTTTTTATTCAGACTGTAATAACTTCTTCATACTAATTCAGAATCCGGTGAGGCTTCGACCAATTAAATCCTACCTAAATTACGGACAATATGGAACACTCGGATACTTCATCTTGTGAACGCATACTGTAGTTCTCTATGGGCACTGACAGTTGTACTTAGAAAATAACAGGATACCACATCCCCTTATTTGAACTCTGCCTAGTCCTGAAGCCGCTATTTTTTTGTTCAGACTGAATATTTTCTTCTTACTAACTCGGAATCCGGCGAGACTTCGACCGATTAACTTCCACCTAAATTACGGACAATATGAAACACTCGTATACTTCAACTTGTGAACATACACTGTTGTTCTCCATGGGGACTGACAGTTATACTCAGAAAATAGCAGGATACCACATCCCCATATTTGAACTCCGCCTAGTGCAGAAGCCGCTATTTTTTTGTTCAGACTGCAATAACTTCTTCATACTAATTCAGAATCCGGTGAGACTTCGACCAATTAACTCCCACCTAAATTACGGACAATATGGAACACTCGGATACTTCATATTGTGAACGCATACTGTAATTCTCTATGGGCACTGACAGTTGTACTTAAAAATAACAGGATACGACATCCCCATATTTGAACTCTGCCTAGTGCAAAAGCCGCTATTTTTTTGGTTCAGACTATAATAACTTCTTCATACTAATTCAAAATCCGGTGAGACTTCGACCAATTAACTCCCACCTAAATTACGGACAATATGGAACACTCGGATACTTCATCTTGTGAACGCATAATGTAGTTCTCCATGGGCACTGACAGATGTACTTAGAAAATAACAGGATACCACATCCCCTTATTTGAACTCCGCCTAGTATAGAAGGCGCGATTTTTTTTGTTCAGACTGCAATATTTTCTTCTTACTAACTCGGAATTTTGCGAGAATTCGACCGATTATCTCCCACCAAAATTACGAACAATATGAAACAATCGGATACTTCATCTTGTGAACGTACACTGTAGTTCTCCATGAGGACTAACAGTTGTACTTAGAAAATAACTGGCTACCACTTCCCCATATTTGAACTCCGCCTAGTGTAGAAGCCGCTATTTTTTTGTTCAGACTGCAATAACTTCTTCATACTAATTCAGAATCCGGGGAGACTTCGAACAATTAACTTCCACCTAAATTACAGACAATATGGAACACTCGGATACTTCATTTTGTGAACGCATAGTGTAGTTCTCCATGGGCACTGACAGTTGTACTTAGAAAATAACAGGCTACCACATCCCCATATTTGAACTCCGCCTAGTGTAGAAGCCGCTATATTTTTTGTTCAGACTACAATAACTTTTTCATACTAATTCAGAATCCGGTGAGACTTCGACCAATTAACTCCCACCTAAATTACGGACAATATGGAACACTCGGATACTTCATCTTGTGAACTCATACTGTAGTTCTCCATGGGCACTGATAGTTGTACTTAGAAAATAAAAGTATACCACATCCCCATATTTGAACTCTGCCTAGTGCAGAAGCCGCTATTTTTTTGTTCAGACTGCAATAACTTATTCATACTAATTCAGAATCCGGTGAGACTTCGACCAATTAACTCCCACCTAAATTACGGACAATATGGAACACTCGGATACTTCATCTTGTGAACGCATACTGTAGTTCACTATGGGCGCTGACAGTTGTACTTAGAAAATAACAGGACACCACATCCCCTTATTTGAACTCCGCTTAGTATAGAAAGCGCTATTTTTTTTGTTCAGACTGTAATATTTTCTTCATACTAACTCGGAATCCGGCGAGAATTCGACCAATTAAATCCCACCAAAATTACGGACAATATGAAACACTCGGATACTTCGTCTTGTGAACGTACACTTTAGTTCTCCATGGGGACTGACAGTTGTACTTAGAAAATAACTGGCTACCACATCCCCATATTTGAACTCCGCCTAATGCAGAAGCCGATATTTTTTTGGTTCAGACTGCAATAACTTCTTTACAACAATTCAGAATCCGGTGAGACTTCGACCAATTAACTCCCACATAAATTACGGACAATATGGAACACTCGGATACTTCATCTTGTGAACGCATACTGTAGTTCTCTATGGGCACTGACAGTTGTACTTAGAAAATAACAGGATACCACATCCCCTTATTTGAACTCTGCCTAGTACATAAGCCGCTATTCATTTTGTTCGGACTGCAATATTTTTTTCATACTAACTCGGAATCCGGCGAGACTTCGACCAATTAACTTCCACCTAAATTACAGACAATATGAAACACTCGGATACTTCTACTTGTGAACGTACACTGTAGTTCTCCATGGGGACTGACAGTTGTACTTAGAAAATAACAGGCCACCACATCCCCATATTTGAACTCCGCCTAGTGGAGAAGCCGCTATTTTTTTGTTCAGACTGCAATACCTTCTTCATACTAATTCAGAATCCGGGGAGACATCGAACACACCTAACTTACGGACAATATGGAACACTCGGATACTTCATCTTGTGAACGCATACTGTAATTCTCTATGGGCACTGACAGTTGTACTTAGAAAATAACAGGATACCACATCCCCATATTTGAACTCCGCTTAGTGCAGAAGCCGCTATTTTTTTTGTTCAGACTGCAATTTCTTCTTCATACTAATTCAGAATCCGGTAAAACTTCGACCAATTAACTCCCACCTAAATTACGGACAATATGGAACACTCGGATACTTCATCTTGTGAACGTATACTGTAGTTCTCCATGGGGACTGACAGTTGTACTTAGAAAATAACAAGATACCACATCCCCATATTTGAACTCCGCCTAGTGCAGAAGCCGCTATTTTTTTGTTCAGAATGCAATAACTTCTTCATACTAATTCAGAATCCGGTGAGACTTCGACCAATTAACTCCCACCTAAATTACGGACAATATGGATCACTCGGATACTTTATCTTGTGAACGCATACTGTAGTTCTCTATGGGCACTGACAGTTTTACTTAGAAAATAACAAGATACCACATCCCCATATTTGATCTCCGCCTAGTGCAGAAGCCGCTATTTTTTTGTTCAGACTGCAATAACTTCTTCATACTAATTCAGAATCCGGTGAGACTTCGACCAATTAACTCCCACATAAATTACAGACAATATGGAACACTCGGATACTTCATCTTGTGAACGCATACTGTAGTTCTATATGGGCACTGGCATTTGTACAGAGAAAATAACAGGTTACCACATCCCCTTATTTGAACTCTGCCTAGTACAGAAGCTGCTATTCTTTTTGTCCAGACTGCAATATTTTCTTCATACTAACTCGGAATCCGGCGAGACTTCGACCGATTAACTTCCACCTAAATTACGGACAATATGAAACACTCGGATACTTCAACTTGTGAACGTACATTGTAGTTCTCCATGGGGACTGACAGTTGTACTTAGAAAATAACAGGCCACCACATCCCCATATTTGAACTCCGCCTAGTGCAGAAGCCGCTATTTTTTTGTTCAGACTGCAATAACTTCTTCATACTGATTCAGAATCCGGGGAGACTTCGAACAATTAACTCCCACCTACATTACGGACAGTATGGAACACTCAGATACTTCATCTTGTGAACGCATACTAGAATTCTCTATGGGCACTGACAGTTGTAGTTAGAAAATAACATGATACCACATCCCCATATTTGAACTCCGCCTAGTGCAGATGCCGATATTTTTTTGTTCAGACTGCAATAACTTCTCTATACTAATTCAGAATCCGGGGAGACTTCGAACAATTAACTCCCACCTAAATTACGGACAATATGGAACACTCAGATACTTCATCTTGTGAACGCATACTGTAATTCTCTATGGGCACTGACAGTTGTACTTAGAAAATAACAGGATACCACATCCCTATATTTGAACTCCGCCTAGTTCAGAAGCCGCTATTTTTTTTGTTCAGACTTCAATAACTTCACCATACTAGTTCAGAATCCGGTGAGACTTCGACTAATTAACTCCCACCTAAATTACGGACAATATAGAACACTCGGATACTTCATCTTGTGAACGTATACTGTAGTTCTCCATGGGCACTGACAGTTGTACTTAAAAATAACAGGATACGACATCCCATATTTGAACTCCGCCTAGTGCAGAAGCCGCTATTTTTTTGCTCAGACTGCAATAACTTCTTCATACTAATTCAGAATCCGGGGAGACTTCGAACAATTACATCCCACCTAAATTACAGACAATATGGAACACTCGGATACTTCATCTTGTGAACGCATACTGTAGTTCTCCATGGGCACTAACAGTTGAACTTAGAAAATAACAGGCTACCACATCCCCATATTTGAACTCCGCCTAGTGCAGAAGCCGCTATTTTTTTGTTCAGACTACAATAACTTTTTCATACTAATTCAGAATCCGGTGAGACTTCGACCAGTTAACTTCCACCTAAATTACGGACAATATGGAACACTTGGATACTTCATCTTGTGAACTCATACTGTAGTTCTCCATGGAACTGATAGTTGTACTTAGAAAATAACAGTATACCACATCCCCATATTTGAACTCCGCCTAGTGCAGAAGATGCTATTTTGTTTTGTTCAAACTGAAATAACTTCTTCATACTAATACAGAATCCGGTGAGATTTCGACCAATTAACTCCCACCTAAATTACGGACAATATGGAAAACTCGGATACTTCATCTTGTGAACGCACACTGTATTTCTCCATGGACACTGACAGTTGTACTTAGAAAATAAAAGTATACCACATCCCCATATTTGAACTCCGCCTAGTGCAGAAGCCGCTATTTTTTTGTTCAGGCTGCAATAACTTATTCATACTAATTCAGAATCCGGTGAGACTTCAACCAATTAACTCCCACCTAAATTACGGACAATATGGAACACTCGGATACTTCATCTTGTGAACGCATACTGTAGTTCACTATGGGCGCTGACAGTTGTACTTAGAAAATAACAGGACACCACATCCCCTTATTTGAACTCCGCCTAGTATAGAAAGCGCTATTTTTTTTGTTCAGACTGTAATATTTTCTTCATACTAACTCGGAATCCGGCGAGAATTCGACCAATTAAATCCCACCAAAATTACGGACAATATGAAACACTCGGATACTTCGTCTTGTGAACGTACACTTTAGTTCTCCATGGGGACTGACAGTTGTACTTAGAAAATAACTAGCTACCACATCCCCATATTTGAACTCCGCCTAGTGCAGAAGCCGATATTTTTTTTGTTCAGACTGCAATAACTTCTTTACAATAATTCAGAATCCGGTGAGACTTCGACCAATTAACTCCCACATAAATTACGGACAATATGGAACACTCGGATACTTCATCTTGTGAACGCATACTGTAGTTCTCTATGGGCACTGACAGTTGTACTTAGAAAATAACAGGATACCACATCCCCTTATTTGAACTCTGCCTAGTACATAAGCCGCTATTCTTTTTGTTCGGACTGCAATATTTTTTTCATACTAACTCGGAATCCGGCGAGACTTCGACCAATTAACTTCCACCTAAATTACAGACAATATGAAACACTCGGATACTTCTACTTGTGAACGTACACTGTAGTTCTCCATGGGGACTGACAGTTGTACTTAGAAAATAACAGGCCACCACATCCCCATATTTGAACTCCGCCTAGTGCAGAAGCCGCTATTTTTTTGTTCAGACTGCAATACCTTCTTCATACTGATTCAGAATCCGGGGAGACTTCGAACAATTAACTCCCACCTACATTACGGACAGTATGGAACACTCAGATACTTCATCTTGTGAACGCATACTAGAATTCTCTATGGGCACTGACAGTTGTAGTTAGAAAATAACATGATACCACATCCCCATATTTGAACTCCGCCTAGTGCAGAAGCCACTATTTTTTTGTTCAGACTGCAATTTCTTCTTCATACTAATTCAGAATCCGGTAAAACTTCGACCAATTAACTCCCACCTAAATTACGGACAATATGGAACACTCGGATACTTCATCTTGTGAACGTATACTGTAGTTTTCCATGGGGACTGACAGTTGTACTTAGAAAATAACAAGATACCACATCCCCATATTTGAACTCCGCCTAGTGCAGAAGCCGCTATTTTTTTGTTCAGAATGCAATAACTTCTTCATACTAATTCAGAATCCGGTGAGACTTCGACCAATTAACTCCCACCTAAATTACGGACAATATGGATCACTCGGATACTTTATCTTGTGAACGCATACTGTAGTTCTCTATGGGCACTGACAGTTTTACTTAGAAAATAACAAGATACCACATCCCCATATTTGATCTCCGCCTAGTGCAGAAGCCGCTATTTTTTTGTTCAGACTGCAATAACTTCTTCATACTAATTCAGAATCCGGTGAGAATTCGACCAATTAACTCCCACATAAATTACAGACAATATGTAACACTCGGATACTTCATCTTGTGAACGCATACTGTAGTTCTATATGGGCACTGACAGTTGTACAGAGAAAATAACAGGTTACCACATCCCCTTATTTGAACTCTGCCTAGTACAGAAGCTGCTATTCTTTTTGTCCAGACTGCAATATTTTCTTCATACTAACTCGGAATCCGGCGAGACTTCGACCGATTAACTTCCACCTAAATTACGGACAATATGAAACACTCGGATACTTCAACTTGTGAACGTACATTGTAGTTCTCCATGGGGACTGACAGTTGTACTTAGAAAATAACAGGCCACCACATCCCCATATTTGAACTCCGCCTAGTGCAGAAGCCGCTATTTTTTTGTTCAGACTGCAATAACTTCTTCATACTGATTCAGAATCCGGGGAGACTTCGAACAATTAACTCCCACCTACATTACGGACAGTATGGAACACTCAGATACTTCATCTTGTGAACGCATACTAGAATTCTCTATGGGCACTGACAGTTGTAGTTAGAAAATAACATGATACCACATCCCCATATTTGAACTCCGCCTAGTGTAGATGCCGATATTTTTTTGTTCAGACTGCAATAACTTCTCTATACTAATTCAGAATCCGCGGAGACTTCGAACAATTAACTCCCACCTAAATTACGGACAATATGGAACACTCGGATACTTCATCTTGAGAACGCATACTGTAATTCTCTATGGGCACTGACAGTTGTACTTAGAAAATAACAGGATACCACATCACTATATTTGAACTCCGCCTAGTTCAGAAGCCGCTATTTTTTTTGTTCAGACTGCAATAACTTCACCATACTAGTTCAGAATCCGGTGAGACTTCGACTAATTAACTCCCACCTAAATTACGGACAATATAGAACACTCGGATACTTCATCTTGTGAACGTATACTGTAGTTCTCCATGGGCACTGACAGTTGTACTTAAAAATAACAGGATACGACATCCCATATTTGAACTCCGCCTAGTGCAGAAGCCGCTATTTTTTTGCTCAGACTGCAATAACTTCTTCATACTAATTCAGAATCCGGGGAGACTTCGAACAATTACATCCCACCTAAATTACAGACAATATGGAACACTCGGATACTTCATCTTGTGAACGCATATTGTAGTTCTCCATGGGCACTGACAGTTGAACTTAGAAAATAACAGGCTACCACATCCCCATATTTGAACTCCGCCTAGTGCAGAAGCCGCTATTTTTTTGTTCAGACTACAATAACTTTTTCATACTAATTCAGAATCCGGTGAGACTTCGACCAATTAACTTCCACCTAAATTACGGACAATATGGAACACTTGGATACTTCATCTTGTGAACTCATACTGTAGTTCTCCATGGAACTGATAGTTGTACTTAGAAAATAACAGTATACCACATCCCCATATTTGAACTCCGCCTAGTGCAGAAGATGCTATTTTGTTTTGTTCAAACTGAAATAACTTCTTCATACTAATACAGAATCCGGTGAGATTTCGACCAATTAACTCCCACCTAAATTACGGACAATATGGAAAACTCGGATACTTCATCTTGTGAACGCACACTGTATTTCTCCATGGACACTGACAGTTGTACTTAGAAAATAAAAGTATACCACATCCCCATATTTGAACTCCGCCTAGTGCAGAAGCCGCTATTTTTTTGTTCAGGCTGCAATAACTTATTCATACTAATTCAGAATCCGGTGAGACTTCAACCAATTAACTCCCACCTAAATTACGGACAATATGGAACACTCGGATACTTCATCTTGTGAACGCATACTGTAGTTCACTATGGGCGCTGACAGTTGTACTTAGAAAATAACAGGACACCACATCCCCTTATTTGAACTCCGCCTAGTATAGAAAGCGCTATTTTTTTTGTTCAGACTGTAATATTTTCTTCATACTAACTCGGAATCCGGCGAGAATTCGACCAATTAAATCCCACCAAAATTACGGACAATATGAAACACTCGGATACTTCGTCTTGTGAACGTACACTTTAGTTCTCCATGGGGACTGACAGTTGTACTTAGAAAATAACTAGCTACCACATCCCCATATTTGAACTCCGCCTAGTGCAGAAGCCGATATTTTTTTTGTTCAGACTGCAATAACTTCTTTACAATAATTCAGAATCCGGTGAGACTTCGACCAATTAACTCCCACATAAATTACGGACAATATGGAACACTCGGATACTTCATCTTGTGAACGCATACTGTAGTTCTCTATGGGCACTGACAGTTGTACTTAGAAAATAACAGGATACCACATCCCCTTATTTGAACTCTGCCTAGTACATAAGCCGCTATTCTTTTTGTTCGGACTGCAATATTTTTTTCATACTAACTCGGAATCCGGCGAGACTTCGACCAATTAACTTCCACCTAAATTACAGACAATATAAAACACTCGGATACTTCTACTTGTGAACGTACACTGTAGTTCTCCATGGGGACTGACAGTTGTACTTAGAAAATAACAGGCCACCACATCCCCATATTTGAACTCCGCCTAGTGCAGAAGCCGCTATTTTTTTGTTCAGACTGCAATACCTTCTTCATACTGATTCAGAATCCGGGGAGACTTCGAACAATTAACTCCCACCTACATTACGGACAGTATGGAACACTCAGATACTTCATCTTGTGAACGCATACTAGAATTCTCTATGGGCACTGACAGTTGTAGTTAGAAAATAACATGATACCACATCCCCATATTTGAACTCCGCCTAGTGCAGAAGCCGCTATTTTTTTGTTCAGACTGCAATTTCTTCTTCATACTAATTCAGAATCCGGTAAAACTTCGACCAATTAACTCCCACCTAAATTACGGACAATATGGAACACTCGGATACTTCATCTTGTGAACGTATACTGTAGTTTTCCATGGGGACTGACAGTTGTACTTAGAAAATAACAAGATACCACATCCCCATATTTGAACTCCGCCTAGTGCAGAAGCCGCTATTTTTTTGTTCAGAATGCAATAACTTCTTCATACTAATTCAGAATCCGGTGAGACTTCGACCAATTAACTCCCACCTAAATTACGGACAATGTGGAACACTCGGATACTTCATCTTGTGAACGCATACTGTAGTTCTCCATGGGCATTGACAGTTGTACTTAGAAAATATCGGGATACCACATCCCCTTCTTTGAACTCCGCCTAGTGCAGAAGCCGCTATTTTTTTTGTTCAGACTGCAATAACTTCTTCATACTAATTCAGAATCCGATGATACTTCGACCAATTAACTCCCACCTAAATTATGGACAATATGGAACAATCATATACTTCATCTTGTGAACGCATACTGTAGTTCTCTATAGGCACTGACAGTTGTACTTAAAAATAACAGAATACGACATCCCCATATTTGAACTCCACCTAGTGTAGAAGCCGCTATTTTTTTTGTTCAGACCGCAATAACTTCTTGATACAAATTCAGAATCCGGTGAGACTTCGACCAATTAACTCCCACCAAAATTACGGACAATATGGAACACTCGGATACTTCATCTTGTGAACTCATACTGTAGTTCTCCATGGGCACTGACAGTTGTACTTAGAAAATAATAGGATACCACATCCCCGTATTTGAACTCCTCCTAGTGCAGAAGCCGCTATTTTTTTTGTTCAGACTGTAATAACTTCTTCATACTAATTCAGAATCCGGTGAGACTTCGACCAATTTACTCCCACCTAAATTATGGACAATATGGAACAATCAGATACTTCATCTTGTGAACGCATACTGTAGTTCTCCATAGGCACTGACAGTTGTACTTAAAAATAACAGAATACGACATCCCCATATTTGAACTCCACCAAGTGTAGAAGCCGCAATTTTTTTTGTTCAGACCGCAATAACTTCTTCATACTAATTCAGAATCCGGTGAGACTTCGACCAATAAACTCCCACCTAAATTACGGACAATATGGAACACTCGGATACTTCATCATGTGAACGCATACTGTAGTTCTCCATGGGCACTGACAGTTGTACTTAGAAAATAACAGGATACCACATCCCCTTATTTGAACTCCGCACAGTGCAGAAGCCGCTAATTTTTTTGTTCAGACTCCTATATTTTCTTCATACTAACTCGGAATCCAACGAGACTTCGACCGATTAACTCCCACCTGAATTACGGACAATATGAAACACTCAATTACTTCATCTTGTGAACGTACACTGTAGTTCTCCATGGGGACTGACTGTTGTACTTAGAAAATAATAGGCTACCACATCCCCATATTTGAACTCCGCCTAGTGTAGAAGCCGCTATTTTTTTTGTTCAGACTGCAATTACTTCATCGTGTGAACGCATACTGTAGTTCTCAATGGACACTGACAGTTGTACTTAGAAAATAACAGGATACCACATCCCCTTATTTGAACTCCGCCTAGCGCACAAGCCGTTATTTTTTTTGTTCAGACTCCTATATTTTCTTCATACTAACTCGGAATCCGACGAGACTTCGACCGATTAACTCCCACCTAAATTACGGACAATAAGAAAGACTCTGATACTTCATCTTGTGAACGTACACTGTTGTTCTCCATGGGGACTGACAGTTGTACTTTGAAAATAACAGGGTACCACATCCCCATATTTAAACTCCGCCTAGTGCAGAAGCCGCTATTTTTTGTTCGGACTGCAATAACTTCTTCATACTAATTCAGAATCCGGTGAGACTTCGACCAATTAACTCCCACCTAAATTACGGACAATGTGGAACACTCGGATACTTCATCTTGTGAACGCATACTGTAGTTCTCCATGGGCATTGACAGTTGTACTTAGAAAATATCGGGATACCACATCCCCTTCTTTGAACTCCGCCTAGTGCAGAAGCCGCTATTTTTTTTGTTCAGACTGCAATAACTTCTTCATACTAATTCAGAATCCGATGATACTTCGACCAATTAACTCCCACCTAAATTACGGACAATATGGAACACTCAGATACCTCATCTTGTGAACGCATACTGTAGTTCTCCATGGGTACTGACAGTTGTACTTAGAAAATAACAGGCTACTACATCCCCATACTAACTCGGAATCTGGGGAGAATTCGACCGATTAACTCCCACCTAAATTACGGACAATATGAAACACTCGGATATTTCATCTTTTGAACGTACACTGTAGTTCTACATGGGGACCGACAGATGTACTTAGAATATAACAGGCTATCACATTCCCATATTTAAACTCCGCCTAGTCCAGAAGCCGCTATTTTTTTTCAGACTGCAATATTTTCTTCATACTAACTCGGAATCCGGCGAGACTTCGACCGATTAACTCCCACCTAAATTACGTACAATATGAAACGCTCGGTTACTTCATCTTGTGAACATACACTGTTCTCCATGGAGACTGAGAGTTGTACTAAGAAAATAACAGGCAACCACATCCCCATATTTGAACTCCGCCTAGTGCAGAAGCCGCTATTTTTTTGTTCACACTGCAATAACTTCTTCATACTAATTCAGAATCCGGTGAGACTTCGACCAATTAACTCCCACCTAAATTACGGACAATATGGAACACTCGGATACTTCATCTTGTGAACTCATACTGTAGTTCTCCATGGGCACTGACTGTTGTACTTAGAAAATAATAGGATACCACATCCCCGTATTTGAACTCCTCCTAGTGCAGAAGCCGCTATTTTTTTTGTTCAGACTGTAATAACTTCTTCATACTAATTCAGAATTCGGTGAGACTTCGACCAATTAACTCCCACCTAAATTATGGACAATATGGAACAATCAGATACTTCATCTTGTGAACGCATACTGTAGTTCTCCATAGGCACTGACAGTTGTACTTAAAAATAACAGAATACGACATCCCCATATTTGAACTCCACCAAGTGTAGAAGCCGCTATTTTTTTTGTTCAGACCGCAATAACTTCTTCATACTAATTCAGAATCCGGTGAGACTTCGACCAATTAACTCCCACCTAAATTACGGACAATATGGAATACTCGGATACTTCATCATGTGAACGCATACTGTAGTTCTCCATGGGCACTGACAGTTGTACTTAGAAAATAACAGGATACCACATCCCCTTATTTGAACTCCGCACAGTGCAGAAGCCGCTATTTTTTTTGTTCAGACTCCTATATTTTCTTCATACTACCTCGGAATCCAACGAGACTTCGACCGATTAACTCCCACCTGAATTACGGACAATATGAAACACTCAATTACTTCATCTTGTGAACGTACACTGTAGTTCTCCATGGGGACTGACTGTTGTACTTAGAAAATAATAGGCTACCACGTCCCCATATTTGAACTCCGCCTAGTGTAGAAGCCGCTATTTTTTTTGTTCAGACTGCAATTACTTCATCGTGTGAACGCATACTGTAGTTCTCAATGGACACTGACAGTTGTACTTAGAAAATAACAGGATACCACATCCCCTTATTTGAACTCCGCCTAGCGCACAAGCCGCTATTTTTTTTGTTCAGACTCCTATATTTTCTTCATACTAACTCGGAATCCGACGAGACTTCGACCGATTAACTCCCACCTAAATTACGGACAATAAGAAAGACTCTGATACTTCATCTTGTGAACGTACACTGTAGTTCTCCATGGGGACTGACAGTTGTACTTTGAAAATAACAGGGTACCACATCCCCATATTTAAACTCCGCCTAGTGCAGAAACCACTATTTTTTTGTTCGGACTGCAATAAATTCTTCATACTAATTCAGAATCCGGTGAGACTTCGACCAATTAACTCCCACCTAAATTACGGACAATGTGGAACACTCGGATACTTCATCTTGTGAACGCATACTGTAGTTCTCCATGGGCATTGACAGTTGTACTTAGAAAATATCGGGATACCACATCCCCTTCTTTGAACTCCGCCTAGTGCAGAAGCCGCTATTTTTTTTGTTCAGACTGCAATAACTTCTTCATACTAATTCAGAATCCGATGATACTTCGACCAATTAACTCCCACCTAAATTACGGACAATATGGAACACTCGGATACCTCATCTTGTGAACGCATACTGTAGTTCTCCATGGGTACTGACAGTTGTACTTAGAAAATAACAGGCTACTACATCCCCATACTAACTCGGAATCTGGGGAGAATTCGACCGATTAACTCCCACCTAAATTACGGACAATATGAAACACTCGGATACTTCATCTTTTGAACGTACACTGTAGTTCTACATGGGGACCGACAGATGTACTTAGAATATAACAGGCTATCACATTCCCATATTTAAACTCCGCCTAGTCCAGAAGCCGCTATTTTTTTTTCAGACTGCAATATTTTCTTCATACTAACTCGGAATCCGGCGAGACTTCGACCGATTAACTCCCACCTAAATTACGGACAATATGAAACGCTCGGTTACTTCATCTTGTGAACATACACTGTTCTCCATGGAGACTGAGAGTTGTACTAAGAAAATAACAGGCAACCACATCCCCATATTTGAACTCCGCCTAGTGCAGAAGCCGCTATTTTTTTGTTCAGACTGCAATAACTTCTTCATAATAATTCAGAATCTGGTGAGACTTCGACTAATTAACTCCCACCTAAATAACGGACAATATGGAACACTCGGATACTTCATCTTGTAAACGCATACTGTAGTTTTCCATGGGCACTGACAGTTGTAATTAGAAAATAACGGGATACCACATCCCCTTATTTGAACTCCGCCTAGTGCAGAAGCCGCTATTTTTTTGTTCAGACTGCAATATTTTCTTCATACTAACTCGGAATTCGGCGAGACTTCGACCGATTAACTCCCACCTAAATTACGGACAATATGAAACGCTCGGTTACTTCATCTTGTGAACATACACTGTTCTCCATGGAGACTGAGAGTTGTACTAAGAAAATAACAGGCAACCACATCCCCATATTTGAACTCCGCCTAGTGCAGAAGCCGCTATTTTTTTGTTCAGACTGCAATAACTTCTTCATAATAATTCAGAATCTGGTGAGACTTCGACTAATTAACTCCCACCTAAATAACGGACAATATGGAACACTCGGATACTTCATCTTGTAAACGCATACTGTAGTTTTCCATGGGCACTGACAGTTGTACTTAGAAAATAACAGGATACCACATCCCCTTATTTGAACTCCGCACAGTGCAGAAGCCGCTATTTTTTTTGTTCAGACTCCTATATTTTCTTCATACTACCTCGGAATCCAACGAGACTTCGACCGATTAACTCCCACCTGAATTACGGACAATATGAAACACTCAATTACTTCATCTTGTGAACGTACACTGTAGTTCTCCATGGGGACTGACTGTTGTACTTAGAAAATAATAGGCTACCACGTCCCCATATTTGAACTCCGCCTAGTGTAGAAGCCGCTATTTTTTTTGTTCAGACTGCAATTACTTCATCGTGTGAACGCATACTGTAGTTCTCAATGGACACTGACAGTTGTACTTAGAAAATAACAGGATACCACATCCCCTTATTTGAACTCCGCCTAGCGCACAAGCCGCTATTTTTTTTGTTCAGACTCCTATATTTTCTTCATACTAACTCGGAATCCGACGAGACTTCGACCGATTAACTCCCACCTAAATTACGGACAATAAGAAAGACTCTGATACTTCATCTTGTGAACGTACACTGTAGTTCTCCATGGGGACTGACAGTTGTACTTTGAAAATAACAGGGTACCACATCCCCATATTTAAACTCCGCCTAGTGCAGAAACCACTATTTTTTTGTTCGGACTGCAATAAATTCTTCATACTAATTCAGAATCCGGTGAGACTTCGACCAATTAACTCCCACCTAAATTACGGACAATGTGGAACACTCGGATACTTCATCTTGTGAACGCATACTGTAGTTCTCCATGGGCATTGACAGTTGTACTTAGAAAATATCGGGATACCACATCCCCTTCTTTGAACTCCGCCTAGTGCAGAAGCCGCTATTTTTTTTGTTCAGACTGCAATAACTTCTTCATACTAATTCAGAATCCGATGATACTTCGACCAATTAACTCCCACCTAAATTACGGACAATATGGAACACTCGGATACCTCATCTTGTGAACGCATACTGTAGTTCTCCATGGGTACTGACAGTTGTACTTAGAAAATAACAGGCTACTACATCCCCATACTAACTCGGAATCTGGGGAGAATTCGACCGATTAACTCCCACCTAAATTACGGACAATATGAAACACTCGGATACTTCATCTTTTGAACGTACACTGTAGTTCTACATGGGGACCGACAGATGTACTTAGAATATAACAGGCTATCACATTCCCATATTTAAACTCCGCCTAGTCCAGAAGCCGCTATTTTTTTTTCAGACTGCAATATTTTCTTCATACTAACTCGGAATCCGGCGAGACTTCGACCGATTAACTCCCACCTAAATTACGGACAATATGAAACGCTCGGTTACTTCATCTTGTGAACATACACTGTTCTCCATGGAGACTGAGAGTTGTACTAAGAAAATAACAGGCAACCACATCCCCATATTTGAACTCCGCCTAGTGCAGAAGCCGCTATTTTTTTGTTCAGACTGCAATAACTTCTTCATAATAATTCAGAATCTGGTGAGACTTCGACTAATTAACTCCCACCTAAATAACGGACAATATGGAACACTCGGATACTTCATCTTGTAAACGCATACTGTAGTTTTCCATGGGCACTGACAGTTGTAATTAGAAAATAACGGGATACCACATCCCCTTATTTGAACTCCGCCTAGTGCAGAAGCCGCTATTTTTTTGTTCAGACTGCAATATTTTCTTCATACTAACTCGGAATTCGGCGAGACTTCGACCGATTAACTCCCACCTAAATTACGGACAATATGAAACCTCGGATATTTCATCTTGTGAACGTACACTTTAGTTCCCCATGGGGACCGACAGTTTTACTTTGAAAATAACAGGCTACCACATCCCCATATTTGAACTCCGCCTAGTGCAGAAGCCGTTATTTTTTTTGTTCAGACTGCAATAACTTCTCAATAATAATTCAAAATCCGGTGAGAATTCGACCAATTAACTCCCACCTAAATTACGGACAATATGGAACACTCGGATACTTCATCTTGTGAACTCATACTGTAGTTCTCCATGGGCACTGACAGTTGTACTTAGAAAATAACAGAATAACACATCCCCGTATTTGAACTCCGCCTAGTGTAGAAGCCGCTATTTTTTTTGTTCAGATTGCAATAACTTCTTCATACTAATTCAGAATCCGGTGAGACTTCGACCAATTAACTCCCACCTAAATTATGGACAATATGGAACAATCAGATACTTCATCTTGTGAACGCATACTGTAGTTCTCCATAGGTACTGACAGTTGTACTTAAAAATAACAGAATACGACATCCCCATATTTGAACTCCACCTAGTGCAGAAGCCGCTATTTTTTTTGTTCAGACCGCAATAACTTCTTGATACTAATTCAGAATCCGGTGAGACTTCGACCAATTAACTCCCACCTAAATTACAGACAATATGGAACACTCGGTTACTTCATCTTGTGAACATACACTGTTCTCCATGGAGACTGAGAGTTGTACTAAGAAAATAATAGGCAACCACATCCCCATATTTGAACTCCGCCTAGTGCAGAAGCCGCTATTTTTTTGTTCAGACTGCAATAACTTATTCATACTAATTCAGAATCCGGTGAGACTTCGACCAATTAACTCCCACCTAAATTACGGACAATATGGAACACTCGGATACTTCATCTTGTGAACTCATACTGTAGTTCTCCAAGGGCACTGACAGTTGTACTTAGAAAATAATAGGATACCACATCCCCGTATTTGAACTCCTCCTAGTGCGGAAGCCGCTATTTTTTTTGTTCAGACTGTAATAACTTCTTCATACTAATTCAGAATCCGGTGAGACTTCGACCAATTAACTCCCACCTAAATTATGGACAATATGGAACAATCAGATACTTCATCTTGTGAACGCATACTGTAGTTCTCCATAGGCACTGACAGTTGTACTTAAAAATAACAGAATACGACATCCCCATATTTGAACTCCACCAAGTGTAGAAGCCGCTATTTTTTTTGTTCAGACCGCAATAACTTCTTCATACTAATTCAGAATCCGGTGAGACTTCGACCAATAAACTCCCACCTAAATTACGGACAATATGGAACACTCGGATACTTCATCATGTGAACGCATACTGTAGTTCTCCATGGGCACTGACAGTTGTACTTAGAAAATAACAGGATACCACATCCCCTTATTTGAACTCCGCACAGTGCAGAAGCCGCTATTTTTTTTGTTCAGACTCCTATATTTTCTTCATACTAACTCGGAATCCAACGAGACTTCGACCGATTAACTCCCACCTGAATTACGGACAATATGAAACACTAAATTACTTCATCTTGTGAACGTACACTGTAGTTCTCCATGGGGACTGACTGTTGTACTTAGAAAATAATAGGCTACCACATCCCCATATTTGAACTCTGCCTAGTGTAGAAGCCGCTATTTTTTTTGTTTAGACTGCAATTACTTCATCGTGTGAACGCATACTGTAGTTCTCAATGGACACTGGCAGTTGTACTTAGAAAATAACAGGATACCACATCCCCTTATTTGAACTCCGCCTAGCGCACAAGCCGCTATTTTTTTTGTTCAGACTCCTATATTTTCTTCATACTAACTCGGAATCCGACGAGGCTTCGACCGATTAACTCCCACCTAAATTACGGACAATAAGAAAGACTCGGATACTTCATCTTGTGAACGTACACTGTAGTTCTCCATGGGGACTGACAGTTGTACTTTGAAAATAACAGGGTACCACATCCCCATATTTAAACTCCGCCTAGTGCAGAAGCCGCTATTTTTTTGTTCGGACTGTAATAACTTCTTCATACTAATTCAGAATCCGGTGAGACTTCGACCAATTAACTCCCACCTAAATTACGGACAATGTGGAACACTCGGATACTTCATCTTGTGAACGCATATTGTAGTTCTCCATGGGCATTGACAGTTGTACTTAGAAAATATCGGGATACCACATCCCCTTCTTTGAACTCCGCCTAGTGCAGAAGCCGCTATTTTTTTTGTTCAGACTGCAATAACTTCTTCATACTAATTCAGAATCCGATGATACTTCGACCAATTAACTCCCACCTAAATTATGGACAATATGGAACAATTATATACTTCATCTTGTGAACGCATACTGTAGTTCTCCATAGGCACTGACAGTTGTACTTAAAAATAACAGAATACGACATCCCCATATTTGAACTCCACCTAGTGTAGAAGCCGCTATTTTTTTGTTCAGACCGCAATAACTTCTTGATACAAATTCAGAATCCGGTGAGACTTCGACCAATTAACTCCCACCTAAATTACGGACAATACGGAACACTCGGATACTTCATCTTGTGAACTCATACTGTAGTTCTCCATGGGCACTGACAGTTGTACTTAGAAAATAATAGGATACCACATCCCCGTATTTGAACTCCTCCTAGTGCAGAAGCCGCTATTTTTTTTGTTCAGACTGTAATAACTTCTTCATACTAATTCAGAATCCGGTGAGACTTCGACCAATTAACTCCCACCTAAATTATGGACAATATGGAACAATCAGATACTTCATCTTGTGAACGCATACTGTAGTTCTCCATAGGCACTGACAGTTGTACTTAAAAATAACAGAATACGACATCCCCATATTTGAACTCCACCAAGTGTAGAAGCCGCTATTTTTTTTGTTCAGACCGCAATAACTTCTTCATACTAATTCAGAATCCGGTGAGACTTCGACCAATAAACTCCCACCTAAATTACGGACAATATGGAACACTCGGATACTTCATCATGTGAACGCATACTGTAGTTCTCCATGGGCACTGACAGTTGTACTTAGAAAATAACAGGATACCACATCCCCTTATTTGAACTCCGCACAGTGCAGAAGCCGCTATTTTTTTTGTTCAGACTCCTATATTTTCTTCATACTAACTAGGAATCCAACGAGACTTCTACCGATTAACTCCCACCTGAATTACGGACAATATGAAACACTCAATTACTTCATCTTGTGAACGTACACTGTAGTTCTCCATGGGGACTGACTGTTGTACTTAGAAAATAATAGGCTACCACATCCCCATATTTGAACTCCGCCTAGTGTAGAAGCCGCTATTTTTTTTGTTCAGACTGCAATTACTTCATCGTGTGAACGCATACTGTAGTTCTCAATGGACACTGACAGTTGTACTTAGAAAATAACAGGATACCACATCCCCTTATTTGAACTCCGCCTAGCGCACAAGCCGCTATTTTTTTTGTTCAGACTCCTATATTTTCTTCATACTAACTCGAAATCCGACGAGACTTCGACCGATTAACTCCCACCTAAATTACGGACAATAAGAAAGACTCTGATACTTCATCTTGTGAACGTACACTGTAGTTCTCCATGGGGACTGACAGTTGTACTTTGAAAATAACAGGGTACCACATCCCCATATTTAAACTCCGCCTAGTGCAGAAGCCGCTATTTTTTTGTTCGGACTGCAATAACTTCTTCATACTAATTCAGAATCCGGTGAGACTTCGACCAATTAATTCCCACCTAAATTACGGACAATGTGGAACACTCGGATACTTCATCTTGTGAACGCATACTGTAGTTCTCCATGGGCATTGACAGTTGTACTTAGAAAATATCGGGATACCACATCCCCTTCTTTGAACTCCGCCTAGTGCAGAAGCCGCTATTTTTTTTGTTCAGACTGCAATAACTTCTTCATACTAATTCAGAATCCGATGATACTTCGACTAATTAACTCCCACCTAAATTACGGACAATATGGAACACTCGGATACCTCATCTTGTGAACGCATACTGTAGTTCTCCATGGGTACTGACAGTTGTACTTAGAAAATAACAGGCTACTACATCCCCATACTAACTCGGAATCTGGGGAGAATTCGACCGATTAACTCCCACCTAAATTACGGACAATATGAAACACTCGGATACTTCATCTTTTGAACGTACACTGTAGTTCTACATGGGGACCGACAGATGTACTTAGAATATAACAGGCTATCACATTCCCATATTTAAACTCCGCCTAGTCCAGAAGCCGCTATTTTTTTTTCAGACTGCAATATTTTCTTCATACTAACTCGGAATCCGGCGAGACTTCGACCGATTAACTCCCACCTAAATTACGGACAATATGAAACGCTCGGTTACTTCATCTTGTGAACATACACTATTCTCCATGGAGACTGAGAGTTGTACTAAGAAAATAACAGGCAACCACATCCCCATATTTGAACTCCGCCTAGTGCAGAAGCCGCTATTTTTTTGTTCAGACTGCAATAACTTCTTCATACTAATTCAGAATCCGGTGAGACTTCAACCAATTAACTCCCACCTAAATAACGGACAATATGGAACACTCGGATACTTCATCTTGTGAACTCATACTGTAGTTCTCCATGGGCACTGACAGTTGTACTTAGAAAATAATAGGATACCACATCCCCGTATTTGAACTCCTCCTAGTGCAGAAGCCGCTATTTTTTTTGTTCAGACTGTAATAACTTCTTCATACTAATTCAGAATCCGGTGAGACTTCGACCAATTAACTCCCACCTAAATTATGGACAATATGGAACAATCAGATACTTCATCTTGTGAACGCATACTGTAGTTCTCCATAGGCACTGACAGTTGTACTTAAAAATAACAGAATACGACATCCCCATATTTGAACTCCACCAAGTGTAGAAGCCGCTATTTTTTTTGTTCAGACCGCAATAACTTCTTCATACTAATTCAGAATCCGGTGAGACTTCGACCAATTAACTCCTACCTAAATTACGGACAATATGGAACACTCGGATACTTCATCATGTGAACGCATACTGTAGTTCTCCATGGGCACTGACAGTTGTACTTAGAAAATAACAAGATACCACATCCCCTTATTTGAACTCCGCACAGTGCAGAAGCCGCTATTTTTTTGTTCAGACTCCTATATTTTCTTCATACTAACTCGGAATCCAACGAGACTTCGACCGATTAACTCCCACCTGAATTACGGACAATATGAAACACTCAATTACTTCATCTTGTGAACGTACACTGTAGTTCTCCATGGGGACTGACTGTTGTACTTAGAAAATAATAGGCTACCACATCCCCATATTTGAACTCCGCCTAGTGTAGAAGCCGCTATTTTTTTTGTTCAGACTGCAATTACTTCATCGTGTGAACGCATACTGTAGTTCTCAATGGACACTGACAGTTGTACTTAGAAAATAACAGGATACCACATCCCCTTATTTTTTACTCCGCCTAGCGCACAAGCCGCTATTTTTTTTGTTCAGACTCCTATATTTTCTTCATACTAACTCGGAATCCGACGAGACTTCGACCGATTAACTCCCACCTAAATTACGGACAATAAGAAAGACTCTGATACTTCATCTTGTGAACGTACACTGTAGTTCTCCATGGGGACTGACAGTTGTACTTTGAAAATAACAGGGTACCACATCCCCATATTTAAACTCCGCCTAGTGCAGAAGCCGCTATTTTTTTGTTCGGACTGCAATAAATTCTTCATACTAATTCAGAATCCGGTGAGACTTCGACCAATTAACTCCCACCTAAATTACGGACAATGTGGAACACTCGGATACTTCATCTTGTGAACGCATACTGTAGTTCTCCATGGGCATTGACAGTTGTACTTAGAAAATATCGGGATACCACATCCCCTTCTTTGAACTCCGCCTAGTGCAGAAGCCGCTATTTTTTTTGTTCAGACTGCAATAACTTCTTCATACTAATTCAAAATCCGATGATACTTCGACCAATTAAGTCCCACCTAAATTACGGACAATATGGAACACTCGGATACCTCATCTTGTGAACGCATACTGTAGTTCTCCATGGGTACTGACAGTTGTACTTAGAAAATAACAGGCTACTACATCCCCATACTAACTCGGAATCTGGGGAGAATTCGACCGATTAACTCCCACCTAAATTACGGACAATATGAAACACTCGGATACTTCATCTTTTGAACGTACACTGTAGTTCTACATGGGGACCGACAGATGTACTTAGAATATAACAGGCTATCACATTCCCATATTTAAACTCCGCCTAGTCCAGAAGCCGCTATTTTTTTTTCAGACTGCAATATTTTCTTCATACTAACTCGGAATCCGGCGAGACTTCGACCGATTAACTCCCACCTAAATTACGGACAATATGAAACGCTCGGTTACTTCATCTTGTGAACATACACTGTTCTCCATGGAGACTGAGAGTTGTACTAAGAAAATAACAGGCAACCACATCCCCATATTTGAACTCCGCCTAGTGCAGAAGCCGCTATTTTTTTGTTCAGACTGCAATAACTTCTTCATACTAATTCAGAATCTGGTGAGACTTCGACTAATTAACTCCCACCTAAATAACGGACAATATGGAACACTCGGATACTTCATCTTGTAAACGCATACTATAGTTTTCCATGGGCACTGACAGTTGTACTTAGAAAATAACGGGATACCACATCCCCTTATTTGAACTCCGCCTAGTGCAGAAGCCGCTATTTTTTTGTTCGGACTGCAATATTTTCTTCATACTAACTCGGAATTCGGCGAGACTTCGACCGATTAACTCCCACCTAAATTACGGACAATATGAAACCTCGGATATTTCATCTTGTGAACGTACACTTTAGTTCCCCATGGGGACCGACAGTTTTACTTTGAAAATAACAGGCTACCACATCCCCATATTTGAACTCCGCCTAGTGCAGAAGCCGTTATTTTTTTTGTTCAGACTGCAATAACTTCTCAATAATAATTCAAAATCCGGTGAGAATTCGACCAATTAACTCCCACCTAAATTACGGACAATATGGAACACTCGGATACTTCATCTTGTGAACTCATACTGTAGTTCTCCATGGACACTGACAGTTGTACTTAGAAAATAACAGAATAACACATCCCCGTATTTGAACTCCGCCTAGTGTAGAAGCCGCTATTTTTTTTGTTCAGATTGCAATAACTTCTTCATACTAATTCAGAATCCGGTGAGACTTCGACCAATTAACTCCCACCTAAATTATGGACAATATGGAACAATCAGATACTTCATCTTGTGAACGCATACTGTAGTTCTCCATAGGCACTGACAGTTGTACTTAAAAATAACAGAATACGACATCCCCATATTTGAACTCCACCTAGTGCAGAAGCCGCTATTTTTTTTGTTCAGACCGCAATAACTTCTTGATACTAAT
Source organism: Allium fistulosum (assembly GCA_030737815.1). NCBI lineage: Eukaryota > Viridiplantae > Streptophyta > Magnoliopsida > Asparagales > Amaryllidaceae > Allium > Allium fistulosum. Next base: position 706,700,782 of record CM060905.1, read on the forward strand.
TCAGAATCCGGTGAGACTTCGACCAATTAACTCCCACCTAAATTACAGACAATATGGAACACTCGGTTACTTCATCTTGTGAACATACACTGTTCTCCATGGAGACTGAGAGTTGTACTAAGAAAATAATAGGCAACCACATCCCCATATTTGAACTCCGCCTAGTGCAGAAGCCGCTATTTTTTTGTTCAGACTGCAATAACTTCTTCATACTAATTCAGAATCCGGTGAGACTTCGACCAATTAACTCCCACCTAAATTACGGACAATATGGAACACTCGGATACTTCATCTTGTGAACTCATACTGTAGTTCTCCATGGGCACTGACAGTTGTACTTAAAAATAAAAAAATACGACATCCCCATATTTGAACTCCATCAAGTGTAGAAGCCGCTATTTTTTTTGTTCAGATCGCAATAACTTCTTCATACTAATTCAGAATCCGGTGAGACTTCGACCAATTAACTCCCACCTAAATTACGGACAATATGGAACACTCGGATACTTCATCATGTGAACGCATACTGTAGTTCTCCATGGGCACTGACAGTTGTACTTAGAAAATAACAGGATACCACATCCCCTTATTTGAACTCCGCCCAGTGCAGAAGCCGCTATTTTTTTTGTTCAGACTCCTATATTTTCTTCATACTAACTCGGAATCCAACGAGACTTCGACCGATTAACTCCCACCTGAATTACGGACAATATGAAACACTCAATTACTTCATCTTGTGAACGTACACTGTAGTTCTCCATGGGGACTGACTGTTGTACTTAGAAAATAATAGGCTACCACATCCCCATATTTGAACTCCGCCTAGTGTAGAAGCCGCTATTTTTTTTGTTCAGACTGCAATTACTTCATCATGTGAACGCATACTGTAGTTCTCAATGGACACTGACAGTTGTACTTAGAAAATAACAGGATACCACATCCCCTTATTTGAACTCCGCCTAGCGCACAAGCCACTATTTTTTTTGTTCAGACTCCTATATTTTCTTCATACTAACTCGGAATCCGACGAGACTTCGACCGATTAACTCCCGCCTAAATTACGGACAATAAGAAAGACTCTGATACTTCATCTTGTGAACGTACACTGTAGTTCTCCATGGGGACTGTCAGTTGTACTTTGAAAATAACAGGGTACCACATCCCCATATTTGAACTCCGCCTAGTGCAGAAGCCGCTATTTTTTTGTTCGGACTGCAATAACTTCTTCATACTAATTCAGAATCCGGTGAGTCTTCGACCAATTAACTCCCACCTAAATTACGGACAATGTGGAACACTCGGATACTTCATCTTGTGAACGCATACTGTAGTTCTCCATGGGCATTGACAGTTGTACTTAGAAAATATTGGGATACCACATCCCCTTCTTTGAACTCTGCCTAGTGCAGAAGCCGCTATTTTTTTTGTTCAGACTGCAATAACTTCTTCATACTAATTCAGAATCCGATGATACTTCGACCAATTAACTCCCACCTAAATTACGGACAATATGGAACACTCGGATACCTCATCTTGTGAACGCATACTGTAGTTCTCCATGGGTACTGACAGTTGTACTTAGAAAATAACAGGCTACAACATCCCCATACTAACTCGGAATCTGGGGAGAATTCGACCGATTAACTCCCACCTAAATTACGGACAATATGAAACACTCGGATACTTCATATTTTGAACGTACACTGTAGTTCTACATGGGGACCGACAAATGTACTTAGAATATAACAGGCTATCACATCCCCATATTTAAACTCCGCCTAGTCCAGAAGCCGCTATTTTTTTTTCAGACTGCAATATTTTATTCATACTAACTCGGAATCCGGCGAGACTTCGACCGATTAACTCCCACCTAAATTACGGACAATATGAAACGCTCGGTTACTTCATCTTGTGAACATACACTGTTCTCCATGGAGACTGAGGGTTGTACTAAGAAAATAACATGCAACCACATCCCCATACTTGAACTCCACCTAGTGCAGAAGCCGCTATTTTTTTGTTCAGACTGCAATAACTTCTTCATACTAATTCAGAATCTGGTAAGACTTCGACTAATTAACTCCCACCTAAATAACAGACAATATGGAACACTCGGATACTTCATCTTGTAAACGCATACTGTAGTTTTCCATGGGCACTGACAGTTGTACTTAGAAAATAACGGGATACCACATCCCCTTATTTGAACTCCGTAAAGTGCAGAAGCCGCTATTTTTTTGTTCAGACTGCAATATTTTCTTCATACTAACTCGGAATTCGGCGATACTTCGACCGATTAACTCCCACCTAAATTACGGACAATATGAAACCTCGGATAATTACTGACAGTTTTACTTTGAAAATAACAGGCTACCACATCCCCATATTTGAACTCCGCCTAGTGCAGAAGCCGTTATTTTTTTTGTTCAGACTGCAATAACTTCTCAATAATAATTCAAAATCCGGTGAGAATTTGACCAATTAACTCCCACCTAAATTACAGACAATATGGAACACTCGGATACTTCATCTTGTGAACTAATACTGTAGTTCTCCATGGGCACTGACAGTTGTACTTAGAAAATAACAGAATAACACATCCCCGTATTTGAACTCCGCCTAGTGTAGAAGCCGCTATTTTTTTTGTTCAGATTACAATAACTTCTTCATACTAATTCAGAATCCGGTGAGACTTCGACCAATTAACTTCCACCTAAATTATGGACAATATGGAACAATCAGATACTTCATCTTGTGAACGCATACTGTTGTTCTCCATAGGCACTGACAGTTGTACTTAAAAATAACAGAATACGACATCCCCATATTTGAACTCCACCTAGTGCAGAAGCCGCTATTTTTTTTGTTCAGACCGCAATAACTTCTTGATACTAATTCAGAATCCGGTGAGACTTCGACCAATTAACTCCCACCTAAATTACAGACAATATGGAACACTCGGATACTTCATCATGTGAACGCATACCGTAGTTCTCCATGGGCACTGACAGTTGTACTTAGAAAATAACGGGATACCACATCCTCTTATTTGAACTCGGCCTAGTGCAGAAGCCGCTATTATTTTTGTTCAGCCTGCAATATTTTCTTCATACTAACTCAGAATCCGGCGAGACTTCGACCTATTAACTCCCACCTGAATTACGGACAATATAAAACACTCAATTACTTCATCTTGTGAACGTACACTGTAGTTCTCCATGGGGACTGACTGTTGTACTTAGAAAATAACAGGCTACCACATCCCCATATTTGAACTCCGCCTAGTGCAGAAGCCGCTATTTTTTTGTTCAGACTGCAATTACTTCATCGTGTGAACGCATACTGTAGTTCTCAATGGGCACTGACAGTTGTACTTAGAAAATAACAGGATACCACATCCCCTTATTTGAACTCCGCCTAGCGCACAAGCCGCTATTTTTTTTGTTCAGACTCCTATATTTTCTTCATACTAACTCGGAATCCGACGAGACTTCGACCGATTAACTCCCACCTAAATTACGGACAATAAGAAAGACTCTGATACTTCATCTTGTGAACGTACACTATAGTTCTCCATGGGGACTGACAGTTGTACTTTGAAAATAACAGGGTACCACATCCCAATATTTGAACTCCGCCTAGTGCAGAAGCCGCTATTTTTTTGTTCAGACTTCAATAACTTCTTCATACTAATTCAGAATCCGGTGAGACTTCGACCAATTAACTCCCACCTAAATTACGGACAATGTGGAACACTCGGATACTTCATCTTGTGAACGCATACTGTAGTTTTCCTTGGGCACTGACAGTTGTACTTAGAAAATATCGGGATACCACATCCCCTTATTTGAACTCCGCCTGGTGTAGAAGCCGCTATTTTTTTTGTTCAGACTGCAATAACTTCTTCATACTAATTCAGAATCCGGTGATACTTTGACCAATTAACTTCCACCTAAATTACGGACAATATGGAACACTCAGATACCTCATCTTGTGAACGCATACTGTAGTTCTCCATGGGTACTGACAGTTGTACTTAGAAAATAACAGGCTACTACATCCCCATACTAACTCGGAATCTGGGGAGAATTCGACCGATTAACTCCCACCTAAATTACGGACAATATGAAACACTCGGATACTTCATCTTTTGAACGTACACTGTAGTTCTACATGGGGACTGACAGATGTACTTAGAATATAACAGGCTATCACATCCCCATATTTATACTCCGCCTAGTGCAGAAGCCGCTATTTTTTTTGTTAAGACTGCAATAACATCTTCATAATAATTCAAAATCCGGTGAGACTTCGACCAATTAACTCCCACCTAAATTACGGACAATATGGAACACTCGAATACTTCATCTTGTGAACGCATACAGTAGTTCTCCATGGGCACTGACAGTTGTATTTAAAAATAATAAGATACGACATCCCCATATTTGAACTCCACCTTGTGTAGAAGCCGCTATTTTTTTTGTTCAGACCGCAATAACTTCTTCGTACTAATTCAGAATCCGGTGAGACTTCGACCAATTTACTTCCACCAAAATTACGAACAGTGTGAAACACTCGGATACTTCATCTTGTGAATGCATACTGTAGTTCTCCATGGGCACTGACAGTTGTACTTAGAAAATAACAGGATACCACATCCCCATATTTGAACTCCGCCTAGTGCAGAAGCCGCTATTTTTTTTGTTCAGACTACAATAACTTCTTCTTACTAATTCAGAATCCGGTGAGACTTCGACCAATTAACTCCCACCTAAATTACGGAAAGTATGGAACACTCGGATACTTCATCTTGTGAACGCATACTGTAGTTCTTCATGGGCACTGACTGTTGTACTTAAAAATAACAGGATACGACATCCCCATATTTGAACTCCACCTAGTGCAGAAGCCGCTATTTTTTTTGTTCAGACCGCAATAACTTCTTCATACTAATTCAGAATCCGGTGAGACTTCGACCAATTAACTCCCACCTAAATTACGAACAATATGGAACACTCGGATACTTCATCTTGTGAACACATACTGTAGTTCTCCATGGGCACTGACAGTTGTACTTAGAAAATAACAGGATATCACATCCCCTTATTTCAACTCCTCCCAGTCCAGAAGCTACTATTTTTTTGTTCAGACTGCAATATTTTCTTCATACTAATTCAGAATCCGGCGAGACTTAACCGATTAACTCCCACCTGAATTACGGAAAATATGAAACACTCAATTACTTCATCTTGTGAACGTACACTATAGTTCTCCATGGGGACTGACTGTTGTACTTAGAAAATAACAGGTTACCACATCCCCATATTTGAACTCCGCCTAGTGCAGAAGCCGCTATTTTTTTTGTTCAGACTGCAATAACTTCTTCATACTAATTCAGAATCCGGTGAGACTTCGACCAATTAACTCCCACCTAAATTACGTACAATATGGAACACTCGGATACTTCGTCGTGTGAACGCATACTGTAGTTCTCTATGGGCACTGACAGTTGTACTTAGAAAATAACAGGATACCACATCCCCTTATTTGAACTCCGCCTAGTGCAGAAGCTGCTATTTTTTTGTACAGACTCCTATATTTTCTTCATACTAACTCGGAATCCGACGAGACTTCGACCGATTAACTCCCACCTAAATTATGGACAATAAGATAAGAAACACTCTGATACTTCATCTTGTGAACGTACAAAGTAGTTCACCATGGGGACTGACAGTTGTACTTTGAAAATAACAGGCTACCACATCCCCATAATTGAACTCCGCCTAGTGCAGAAGCCGCTATTTTTTGTTCAGACTGCAATAACTTCGTCATACTAATTCAGAATCCGGTGAGACTTCGACCAATTAACTACCACCTAAATTACGGACAATATGGAACACTCGGATACTTCATCTTGTGAACGCATATTGTAGTTCTCCATTGGCACTGACAGTTGTACTTAGAAAATAACGGGATACCACATCCCCTTATTTGAACTCCGCCTAGTGCAGAAGCCGCTATTATTTTTGTTCAGCCTGCAATATTTTCTCCATACTAACTCGTAATCCGGCGAGACTTCGACCGATTAACTCCCACCTAAATTACGGACAATATGAAACACTCGGATACTTCTTTTGTGAACGTACACTTTAGTTCTCCATGGGGACTGACAGTTGTACTTTGAAAATAACAGGCTACCACATCCCCATATTTGAATTCCGCCTAGTGTAGAAGCCGCTATTTTTTTTGTTCCGACTGCAATAACTTCTTCATAATAATTCAGAATCCGGTGAGAATTCGACCAATTAACTCTCACCAAAATTACGGACAATATGGAACACTCGGATACTTAATCTTGTGAACGCATACTGTAGTTCTCGATGGGCATTGATAGTTGTACTTAAAAATAATAGGATACGACATCCCCATATTTGAACTCCACCTAGTGCAGAAGCCGCTATTTTTTTGTTCAGACTGCAATATTTTCTTCATACTTACTCGTAATCCGACGAGACTTTGACCGATTAACTTCCACCTAAATTACGGACAATTTGGAACACTCGGATACCTCATCTTGTGAACGCATACTGTAGTTCACCATGGGCACTGGCAGTTGTACTTAGAAAATAAAAGGATACACATCTCCATATTTGAACTTCGCCTAGTACAGAAGCCGCTATTTTTTTTGTTCTGACTGCAATAACTTCTTCATACTAATTCAGAATCCAGTGAGACTTCGACCAATTAACTCCCACCTAAATTACGGACAATATGGAACACTCGGATACTACATCTTATGAATGCATATTGTAGTTCTCCATGGGCACTGACAGTTGTACTTAGAAAATAACAGGATACCACATCCCCTTATTTGAACTCCGCCTAGTCCAGAAGCCGCTATTTTTTTTGTTCAGACTGCATTATTTTGTTCATACTAACTCGGAATCCGGTAAGACTTCGACCGATTAACACGCACCTAAATTACGGGCAATATGAAACGCTCGGTTACTTCATCTTGTGAACATACACTGTTCTCCATGGAGACTGAGAGTTGTACTAAGAAAATAATAGGCAACCACATCCCCATATTTGAACTCCGCCTAGTGCAGAAGCCGCTATTTTTTTGTTCAGACTGCAATAACTTCTTCATACTAATTCAGAATCCGGTGAGACTTCGACCAATTAACTCCCACCTAAATTACGAACAATATGGAACACTCGGATACTTCGTCGTGTGAACGCATACTGTAGTTCTCCATGGGCACTGACAGTTGTACTTAGAAAATAACAGGATATCACATCCCCTTATTTCAACTCCTCCCAGTCCAGAAGCTACTATTTTTTTGTTCAGACTGCAATATTTTCTTCATACTAATTCAGAATCCGGCGAGACTTAACCGATTAACTCCCACCTGAATTACGGAAAATATGAAACACTCAATTACTTCATCTTGTGAACGTACACTATAGTTCTCCATGGGGACTGACTGTTGTACTTAGAAAATAACAGGTTACCACATCCCCATATTTGAACTCCGCCTAGTGCAGAAGCCGCTATTTTTTTTGTTCAGACTGCAATAACTTCTTCATACTAATTCAGAATCCGGTGAGACTTCGACCAATTAACTCCCACCTAAATTACGTACAATATGGAACACTCGGATACTTCGTCGTGTGAACGCATACTGTAGTTCTCTATGGGCACTGACAGTTGTACTTAGAAAATAACAGGATACCACATCCCCTTATTTGAACTCCGCCTAGTGCAGAAGCTGCTATTTTTTTGTACAGACTCCTATATTTTCTTCATACTAACTCGGAATCCGACGAGACTTCGACCGATTAACTCCCACCTAAATTATGGACAATAAGATAAGAAACACTCTGATACTTCATCTTGTGAACGTACAAAGTAGTTCACCATGGGGACTGACAGTTGTACTTTGAAAATAACAGGCTACCACATCCCCATAATTGAACTCCGCCTAGTGCAGAAGCCGCTATTTTTTGTTCAGACTGCAATAACTTCGTCATACTAATTCAGAATCCGGTGAGACTTCGACCAATTAACTACCACCTAAATTACGGACAATATGGAACACTCGGATACTTCATCTTGTGAACGCATATTGTAGTTCTCCATTGGCACTGACAGTTGTACTTAGAAAATAACGGGATACCACATCCCCTTATTTGAACTCCGCCTAGTGCAGAAGCCGCTATTATTTTTGTTCAGCCTGCAATATTTTCTCCATACTAACTCGTAATCCGGCGAGACTTCGACCGATTAACTCCCACCTAAATTACGGACAATATGAAACACTCGGATACTTCTTTTGTGAACGTACACTTTAGTTCTCCATGGGGACTGACAGTTGTACTTTGAAAATAACAGGCTACCACATCCCCATATTTGAATTCCGCCTAGTGTAGAAGCCGCTATTTTTTTTGTTCCGACTGCAATAACTTCTTCATAATAATTCAGAATCCGGTGAGAATTCGACCAATTAACTCTCACCAAAATTACGGACAATATGGAACACTCGGATACTTAATCTTGTGAACGCATACTGTAGTTCTCGATGGGCATTGATAGTTGTACTTAAAAATAATAGGATACGACATCCCCATATTTGAACTCCACCTAGTGCAGAAGCCGCTATTTTTTTGTTCAGACTGCAATATTTTCTTCATACTTACTCGTAATCCGACGAGACTTTGACCGATTAACTTCCACCTAAATTACGGACAATTTGGAACACTCGGATACCTCATCTTGTGAACGCATACTGTAGTTCACCATGGGCACTGGCAGTTGTACTTAGAAAATAAAAGGATACACATCTCCATATTTGAACTTCGCCTAGTACAGAAGCCGCTATTTTTTTTGTTCTGACTGCAATAACTTCTTCATACTAATTCAGAATCCAGTGAGACTTCGACCAATTAACTCCCACCTAAATTACGGACAATATGGAACACTCGGATACTACATCTTATGAATGCATATTGTAGTTCTCCATGGGCACTGACAGTTGTACTTAGAAAATAACAGGATACCACATCCCCTTATTTGAACTCCGCCTAGTCCAGAAGCCGCTATTTTTTTTGTTCAGACTGCATTATTTTGTTCATACTAACTCGGAATCCGGTAAGACTTCGACCGATTAACACGCACCTAAATTACGGGCAATATGAAACGCTCGGTTACTTCATCTTGTGAACATACACTGTTCTCCATGGAGACTGAGAGTTGTACTAAGAAAATAATAGGCAACCACATCCCCATATTTGAACTCCGCCTAGTGCAGAAGCCGCTATTTTTTTGTTCAGACTGCAATAACTTCTTCATACTAATTCAGAATCCGGTGAGACTTCGACCAATTAACTCCCACCTAAATTACGTACAATATGGAACACTCGGATACTTCGTCGTGTGAACGCATACTGTAGTTCTCTATGGGCACTGACAGTTGTACTTAGAAAATAACAGGATACCACATCCCCTTATTTGAACTCCGCCTAGTGCAGAAGCTGCTATTTTTTTGTACAGACTCCTATATTTTCTTCATACTAACTCGGAATCCGACGAGACTTCGACCGATTAACTCCCACCTAAATTATGGACAATAAGATAAGAAACACTCTGATACTTCAGCTTGTGAACGTACAAAGTAGTTCTCCATGGGGACTGACAGTTGTACTTTGAAAATAACAAGCTACCACATCCCCATAATTGAACTCCGCCTAGTGCAGAAGCCGCTATTTTTTGTTCAGACTGCAATAACTTCGTCATACTAATTCAGAATCCGGTGAGACTTCGACCAATTAACTACCACCTAAATTACAGACAATATGGAACACTCGGATACTTCATCTTGTGAACGCATATTGTAGTTCTCCATTGGCACTGACAGTTTTACTTAGAAAATAACGGGATACCACATCCCCTTATTTGAACTCCGCCTAGTGCAGAAGCCGCTATTATTTTTGTTCAGCCTGCAATATTTTCTCCATACTAACTAGTAATCCGGCGAGACTTCGATCGATTAACTCCCACCTAAATTACGGACAATATGAAACACTCAGATACTTCTTTTGTGAACGTACACTTTAGTTCTCCATGGGGACTGACAGTTGTACTTTGAAAATAACAGGCTACCACATCCCTATATTTGAATTCCGCCTAGTGTAGAAGCCGCTATTTTTTTTTGTTCCGACTGCAATAACTTCTTCATAATAATTCAGAATCCGGTGAGAATTCGACCAATTAACTCTCACCTAAATTACGGACAATATGGAACACTCGGATACTTAATCTTGTGAACGCATACTGTAGTTCTCGATGGGCATTGATAGTTGTACTTAACAATAATAGGATACGACATCCCCATATTTGAACTCCACCTAGTGCAGAAGCCGCTATTTTTTTGTTCAGACTGCAATATTTTCTTCATACTTACTCGTAATCCGACGAGACTTTGACCGATTAACTTCCACCTAAATTACGGACAATTTGGAACACTCGGATACCTCATCTTGTGAACGCATACTGTAGTTCACCATGGGCACTGGCAGTTGTACTTAGAAAATAAAAGGATACACATCTCCATATTTGAACTTCGCCTAGTACAGAAGCCGCTATTTTTTTTGTTCTGACTGCAATAACTTCTTCATACTAATTCAGAATCCAGTGAGACTTCGACCAATTAACTCCCACCTAAATTACGGACAATATGGAACACTCAGATACTTCATCTTATGAATGCATATTGTAGTTCTCCATGGGCACTGACAGTTGTACTTAGAAAATAACAGGATACCACATCCCCTTATTTGAACTCCGCCTAGTCCAGAAGCCGCTATTTTTTTTGTTCAGACTGCATTATTTTGTTCATACTAACTCGGAATCCGGCAAGACTTCGATCGATTAACACCCACCTAAATTACGGGCAATATGAAATGCTCGGTTACTTCATCTTGTGAACATACACTGTTCTCCATGGAGACTGAGAGTTGTACTAAGAAAATAATAGGCAACCACATCCCCATATTTGAACTCCGCCTAGTGCAGAAGCCGCTATTTTTTTTTTCAGACTGCAATAACTTCTTCATACTAATTCAGAATCCGGTAAGACTTCGACCAATTAACTCCCAACTAAATTACGGACAATATGGAACACTCGGATACTTCATCTTGTGAACGCATATTGTAGTTCTCCATGGGCACTGACAGTTATACTAAGAAAATAATAGGATACCACATCCCCTTATTTCAACTCCTCCCAGTCCAGAAGCCGTTATTTTTTTTGTTCAGACTGTAATATTTTCTTCATACTAACTCGGAATCCGGCGAGACTTCGATCGATTAACTCCCACCTAAATTACGGACAATATGAAGCGCTCGGTTACTTCATCTTGTGAACAGACACTGTTCTCCATGGAGACTGAGAGTTGTACTAAGAAAATAACAGGCAACCACATCCCCATATTTGAACTCCGCCTAGTGCAGAAGCCGCTATTTTTTTGTTCAGACTACAATAACTTCATCATACTAATTCAGAATCCGGTGAGACTTCGACCAATTAACTCCCACCTAAATTACGAACAATATGGAACACTCGGATACTTCATCTTGTGAACGCATATTGTATTTCTCCATGGGCACTGACAGTTATACTAAGAAAATAACAGGATACCACATCCCCTTATTTCAACTCCTCCCAGTCCAAAAGCCGCTATTTTTTTTGTTCAGACTGCAATATTTTCTTCATACTAACTCGGTATCCGGAGAGACTTCAATCGATTAACTCCCACCTGAATTACGGACAATATGAAACACTCAATTACTTCATCTAGTGAACGTACACTGTAGTTCTCCATGGGGACTGACTGTTGTACTTAGAAAATAACAGGCTACCACATCCCCATATTTGAACTACGCCTAGTGCAGAAGCCGCTTTTTTTTTTGTTCAGACTGCAATAACTTCTTCATACTAATTCAGAATCCGGTGAGACTTCGACCAATTAACTCCCACCTAAATTACGTACAATATGGAACACTCGGATACTTCATCGTGTGAACGCATACTGTAGTTCTCTATGGGCACTGACAGTTGTACCTAGAAAATAACAGGATACCACATCCCCTTATTTGAACTTCGCCTAGTGCAGAAGCTGCTATTTTTTTGTTCAGACTCCTATATTTTCTTCATACTAACTCGGAATCCGACGAAACTTCGACCGATTAACTCCCACCTAAATTACGGAAAATAAGAAACACTCTGATACTTCATCTTGTGAACGTACACATTAGTTCACCATGGGGACTGACAGTTGTACTTTGAAAATAACAGGCTACCACATCCCCATATTTGAACTCCGCCTAGTGCAGAAGCCGCTATTTTTTTGTTCAGACTGCAATAACTTCTTCATACTAATTCAGAATCCGGTGAGACTTCGACCAATTAACTCCCACCTAAATTACGGACAATACGGAACACTCGGATACTTCATCTTGTGAACGCATATTGTAGTTCTCCATGGGCATTGACAGTTGTACTTAGAAAATAACGGGATACCACATCCCCTTATTTGAACTCCGCCTAGTGCAGAAGCCGCTATTTTTTTTGTTCAGACTACAATATTTTCTTCATACTAACTCGGAATCCGGCGAGACTTCGACCGATTAACTCCCACCTAAATTACGGACAATATGATACACTCGGATACTTCATCTTGTGAACGTACACTTTAGTTCTCCATGGGGACTGACAGTTGTACTTTGAAAATAACAGGCTACCACATCCCCATATTTGAATTCCGCCTAGTGCAGAAGCCGCAATTTTTTTTGTTCGGACTGCAATAACTTCTTCATAATAATTCAGAATCCGGTGAGAATTCGACCATTTAACTCTCACCTAAATTACGGACAATATGGAACACTCGGATACTTAATCTTGTGAATGCATACTGTAGTTCTCCATGGGCACTGACAGTTGTACTTAAAAATAACAGAATACGACATCCCCATATTTGAACTCCACCTAGTGCAGAAGCCGCTATTTTTTTTTTCAGACAACAATAACTTCTTCATACTAATTCAGAATCCGGTGGGACTTCGACCAATTAACTCCCACCTAAATTACGGACAATATGGAACACTCAGATACTTCATCATGTGAACGCATACTGTAGTTCTCCAAGGGCACTGACGGTTGTACTTAGAAAATAACAGGATACCACATCCCCTTATTTGAACTCCTCCTAGTCCAGAAGCCGCTATTTTTTTTGTTCAGACTGCAATATTTTCTTCATACTAACTCGGAATCAGGCTAGACTTCGACCGATTAACTCCCACCTGAATTACGGACAATGTGAAACACTCAGTTACTTCATCTTGTGAACGTACTTTGACCGATTAACTTCCACCTAAATTAGACTGCAATATTTACACTCAGTCCAGAAGCCGCTATTTTATTTTGTTCAGACTGCAATATTTTCTTCATACTAACTCGTAATCCGGCGAAACTTCGACCGATTAACTCACACCTAAATTACGGACAATATGGAACACTCGGATACTTCATCATGTGAACGCATACTGTAGTTCTCTATGGGCACTGATAGTTGTACTTAGAAAATAACAGGATACCACATCCCTTTATTTGAACTCCGCCTAGTGTAGAAGCCGCTATTTTTTTTTGTTCAGACTCCTATATTTTCTTCATACTAACTCGGAATCCGACGAGACTTTGACCGATTAACTCCCACCTAAATTACAGACAATATGAAACACTCTGATACTTCATCTTGTGAACGTACACTGTAGTCCTCCAGGGAGACTGACAGTTGTACTTTGAAAATAACAGGCTACCACATCCCCATATTTGAACTCCGTCTTATGCAGAACCCGCTATTTTTTTTGTTCTGACTGCAACAATCTCTTCATACTAATTCAGAATCCGGTGAGAAATCGACCAATTAACTCCCATCTAAATTACGGAAAATATGGAACACTCAGATACTTCATCTGGTGAACGCCTACTGTAGTTCTCCATTGGCACTGACAGTTGTACTTAGAAAATAACAGGATACCACATCCCCATATTTGAACTCCGCCTAATGCAGAAGCCGCTATTTTTTTGTTTATACTGCAATAACTTCATCAAACTAATTCAGAATCCTGTGAGACTTTAACCAATTAACTCCCACCTAAATTACAGACAATATGGAACACTCGGATACTTCGTCTTGTGAACGCATACTGTAGTTCTCCATGGGCACTGACAGTTGTACTTAGAAAATAATAGGATACAACATCCCCATATTTAAACTCCGCGTAGTGTAGAAGCCGCTATTTTTTTGTTCAGACTGCAATATTTTCTTCATACAAACTCGGAATCCGGCGAGACTTCGACTGATTAACTCCCACCTAAATTACAGACAATATGAAACACTCGGATACTTCATCTTGTGAACGCATACTGTAGTTCTCCATGGGCATTGATAGTTGTACTTTGAAAATAACAGGATACCACATCCCCATATTTGAACTCCGTCTAGTGCAGAAGCCGCTACTTTTTGTTCAGACTCCTATATTTTCTTCATACTAACTCGAAATCCGGCGAGACTTCGACCGATTAACTCCCACCTAAATTATGGGCAATAAGAAACACTCTGATACTTCATCTTGTGAACGTACACTATAGTTCTCCATGGGGACTGACAGTTGTACTTTGAAAATAACAAGCTTCCACATCCCCATATTTGAACTCCGCCTAGTGTAGAAGCCGCTATTTTTTTTGTTCAGACTGTAATAATTTCTTCATACTAATTCAGAATCCGGTGAGAATTCGACCAATTAAGTCCCAGCTAAATTACGGACAATATGGAACACTCGGATACTTCATCTTGTGAACGCATACTATAGTTCTCCATTGGCACTGACAGTTGTACTTAGAAAATAACAGGATACCACATCCCCATATTTGAACTCCGCCTAGTGCAAAAGCCGCTATTTTTTTTTCAGACTGCAATAACTTCTTCATACTAATTCAGAATCCGGTGAGACTTTGACCAATTAACTCCCACCTAAATTACGGACAATATGGAACACTCGGATACCTCATCTTGTGAACGCATACTGTAGTTCTCCATTGGCACTGACAGTTGTACTTAGAAAACAACAGGATAAAACATCGCCATATTTGAACTCAGCCTAGTGCAGAAGCCGCTATTTTTTTTGTTCAGACTGCAATATTTTCTTCGTACTAACTCGGAATCCGGCGAGACTTCGACTGATTAACTCCCACCTAAATTACGGACAATATGAAACACTCGGATACTTCATCTTGCGAACGTACACTGTAGTTCTCTTTGGGGACTGACAGTTGTACTTAGAAAATAACAGGCTACCACATCCCCATATTTGAACTCCACCTAGTGCAGAAGCTGCTGTTTTTTTGTTCAGACTGCAATAACTTCTTCATACTAATTCAGAATCCGGTGAGACTTCGACCAATTTACTCCCACCTAAATTACGGACAATATGGAACACTCAGATACTTCATCCTGTGAACGCATACTGTAGTTCTCCATTGGCACTGACAGTTGTACTTAGAAAATAACAGGATACCACATCCCCATATTTGAACTCCGCCTAGTGCAGAAGCCGCTATTTTTTTCCAGACTATAATAACTTCTTCATACTAATTCAGAATCCGGTGAGACTTTGACCAATTAACTCCCACCTAAATTACGGACAATATGGAACACTCGGATACCTCATCTTGTGAACGCATACTGTAGTTCTCCATTGGCACTGACAGTTGTACTTCGAAAACAACAGGATACAACATCGCCATATTTGAACTCCGCCTAGTGCAGAAGCCGCTATTTTTTTTGTTCAGACTGCAATATTTTCTTCATACTATCTCAGAATCCGGCGAGACTTCGACTACTTAACTCCCATATTTGAAACACTCGGATACTTCATCTTGTGAACGCATACTGTAGTTCTCCATGGGCATTGACAGTTGTACTTAGAAAATAACAAAATACCACATCCCCTTATTTGAACTCCGCCTAGTGCAGTAGCCGCTATTTTTTTACTTCAGGCTGCAATAACTTCTTCATACTAATTCAGAATCCGGTGAGGCTTCGACCAATTAACTCCCACCTAAATTACGGACAATATGGAACACTCGGATACTTCATCTTGTGAACGCATACTATAGTTCTCCATGGGCACTGACAGTAGTACTTTGAAAATAACAGGCTACCACATCCCCATATTTGAACTCCGCCTAGTGCAGAAGCCGCTATTTTTTTTGTTCAAACTGCAATATTTTCCTCATACTAACTCGGAATCTGGCGAGACTTCGACCGATTAACTCCCACCTAATTTATGGACAATATGCAACACTCGGATACCTCATCTTGTGAATGCATACTGTAGTTCTCCATGGGCACTGACAGTTGTACTTTGAAAATAACAGGCTACCACATCCCCATATTTGAACTCCGCCTAGTGCAGAAGCCGCTATTTTTTTTGTTCAGACTGCAATAACTTCTTCATACTAATTCAGAATCCGGTGAGACTTCGACCAATTAACTCCCACCTAAATTACGGACAATATGGAACACTCAGATACCTTATCTTATGAACGTACACTATAGTTCTCCATGGGCACTAACAGTTGTACTTAGAAAATAACAGGATACAACATCCCCATATTTGAACTCCGCCTAGTGCAGAAGCCGCAATTTTTTTTTTCACACTGCAATATTTTCTTCATACTAACTCGGAATTCGGCGAGACTTCAACCGATTAACTCCCACCTAAATTACGGACAATATGAAACACTCGGATACTCCATTTTGTGAACGTATACTGTAGTTCTCCATTGGGACTGACAGTTGTACTTAGAAAATAACAGGCTACCACATCCCCATATTTGAACTCCGCCTAGTGCAGAAGTCGCTATATTTTTTGTTCAGACTGCAATATTTTCTTCATACTAACTCGGAATCCGGCGAGACTTCGACCGTTTGACTCCCACCTAAATTACGGATAATATGAAACACCCGGATACTTCATCTTGTTACATTGTAGTTCTCCATGGGGACTGACAGTTATACTTAGAAAATAACAGGCTACCACATCCCATATTTGAACTCCGCCTAGTGCAGAAGCCGTTATTTTTTTGTTCAGACTGCAATAACTTCTTCATACTAATTCAGAATACGGGGAAACTTCGCCAATTAACTCCCACCTAAATTACGGACAATATGGAACACTCGAATACTTCATCTTGTGAACGCATACTGTCGTTCTCGATGAGCACTGATAGTTGTTCTTAGAAAATAACAGAATACAACATCCCCATATTTGAACTCCGCCTAGTGTAGAAGCCGCTTTTTTTTGTTCAGACTGCAATATTTTCTTCATACTAACTCGAAATCCGGCGAGACTTCGACCGATTAACACCCATCTAAATTACGAACAATATGGAACACTCGGATACCTCATCTTGTGAACGCATACTATAGTTCTCCATAGGCACTGACAGTTGTACTTAGAAAATAACAGGCTACAACATCCCTATATTTGAACTCCGCCTAGTGTAGAAGCCGCTATTTTTGTTGTTCAGACTGCAATAACTTCTTCATACTAATTCAGAATCCGGTGAGACTTCGACCAATTAACTCCCACTTAAATTACGGACAATATGGAACACTCGGATACCTCATCTTGTGAACGTACACTGTAGTTCTCCAGGGGCACTAATAGTTGTACTTCGAAAATAACAGGATACAACATCCCCATATTTGAACTCCGCCTAGTGCAGAAGCCGCAATTTTTTTTGTTCAGACTGCAATATTTTCTTCAAACTAACTCGGAATCCAACGAGACATCGACCGATTAACTCCCACCTTAATTACGGACAATATGAAACACTCGGATACTTCATCTTGTGAACGTACACTGTAATTCTCCATGGGGACTGACAGTTGTAATTAGAAAATAACAGGCTACCACATCCCCATATTTGAACTCCGCCTAGTGTAGAAGCCGCTATTTTTTTGTTCAGACTGCAGTATTTTCTTCATACTAACTCGGAATTCGGCGAGACTTCGACCAATTAATTTCCACCTAAATTACGGACAATATGAAACACTCGGATACTTCATCTTGTGAACGTACACCGTAGTTCTCCATGGGGACTTACAGTTATACTTAGAAAATAAAAGGCTACCACATCCCATATTTGAACTCCGCCTAGTGTAGAAGCCGCTAATTTATTTTGTTCAGACCGCAATAACTTCTTCAAAATAATTCAGAATCCGGTGAGACTTCGACCAATTTACTCCCACCTAAATTACGGACAATATGGAACACTCGGATACTTCATCTTGTGAATGCATATTGTAGTTCTACATGGGCACTGAAAGCTGTACTTAGAAAATAACAGGATACCGCATCCCCATATTTGAACACCGCCTAGTGCAGAAGCCGCTATTTATTTGTTCAGACTGCAATAACTTCTTCATACTAATTCAGAATCCGGCGAGACTTCGACCAATTAACTCCCACCTAAATTACGGACAATATGGAACACTCGGATACTTTATCGTGTGAACGCATACTGTAGTTCTCCATGGGCACTGACAGTTGTACTTAGAAAATAACAGGATACCACATCCCTATATTTGAACTCCGCCTAGTGCAGAAGCTGCTATTTTTTTTTTCAAACTGCAATAACTTCTTCTTACTAATTCAGAATCCGGTGAGACTTCGACCAATTAACTCCCACCTAAATTACGGACAATATGGAACACTCGGATACCTCATCTTGTGAACGCATACTGTAGTTCTCCATGGGCACTAACAGTTGTACTTAGAAAATAACAGGATACAACATCGCCATATTTGAACTCCGCCTAGTGTAGAAGCCGCTATTTTTTTTGTTAGACAGCAATATTTTCTAAATACTAACTCGGAATCCGACGAGACTTCGACCGATTATCTCCCACCTAAATTACGGACAATGTGGAACACTCGGATACCTCATCTTGTGAACGCATACTGTAGTTCTCCATGGGCACTGACAGTAGTACTTTGAAAATAACAAGCTACCACATCCCCATATTTGAACTCCGCCTAGTGCAGAAGCCGCTATTTTTTTTGTTCAAACTGCAATATTTTCTTCATACTTACTCGGAATCCGGCGAGACTTCGACCGATTAACTCCCATCTAAATTACGGACAATATGGAACACTCAGATACCTCATCTTGTGAACGCATACTGTTGTTCTCCATGGGCATTGACAGTTGTACTTAGAAAATAACAGGATACAACATCCCCATATTTGAACTCCGCCTAGTGCAGAAACCGCTATTTTTTTGTTCAGACTGCAATATTTTCTTCATACTAACTCGGAATTCGACGAGACTTCGACCGATTAACTTCCACCTAAATTACGGACAATATGAAACACTCAAATACTTCATCTTGTGAACGTACACTATCATTCTCCTTAGGGACTGACAGTTGTACTTAAAATAACAGGCTACTACATCCCCATATTTGAACTCCGCCTAGTGTAGAAGCCGCTATTTTTTTTGTCCAGACTACAATAACTTCTTCATACTAATGCAGAATCCGGTGAGACTTCAACCAATTAACTCCCATCTAAATTACGGACAATATGGAACACTCGGATACTTCATCTTGTGAACGCATATTGTAGTTCTCGATGGGCACTGACAGTTGTTCTTAGAAAATAACAGGATACAACATCCCCATATTTGAACTCCGCCTAGTGCAGAAGCCGCTTTTTTTTGTTCAGACTGCAATATTTTCTTCATACTAACTCGGAATCCGGCAAGACTTCGACCGATTAAAACCCATCTAAATTACGAACAATATGGAACACTCGGATACTTCATCTTGTGAACGTACACTATAGTTCTCCATGGGGATTAACAGTTGTACTTAGAAAATAACCGGCTTCCCCATATTTGAACTCCGCCTAGTGCATAAGTCGCTATTTTTTTTGTTCAGACTGCAATATTTTCTTCATACTAACTCTGAATCCGGCGACTTCGACCGATTAACTCCTACCTAAATTACGGACAATATGAAACACTCGGATACTTCATCTTCTGAACGTACACTGTTCTCCATGGGGACTGACAGTTATACTTAGAAAATAACAGGATACCACATCCCATATTTGAACTCCGCCTAATGTAGAAGCCACTATTTTTTTGTTCAGACCGCAATAACTTCTTCAAACTAATTCAGAATCCGGAAAGACTTCGACCAATTAACTCCCACCTAAATTACGGACAATATGGAACACTCGGATACTTCATCTTGTGAACGCATATTGTAGTTCTCGATGGGCACTGACAGTTGTTCTTAGAAAATAACAGGATACAACATCCCCATATTTGAACTCCGCCTAGTGCAGAAGCCGCTTTTTTTTGTTCAGACTGCAATATTTTCTTCATACTAACTCGGAATTCGGTGAGACTTCGACCGATTAAAACCCATCTAAATTACGAACAATATGGAACACTCGGATATCTCATCTTGTGAATGCATACTGTAGTTCTCCATGGGCACTGACAGTTGTACTTTGAAAATAGCAGGATACCACATCCCCATATTTGAACTCCGCCTAGTGAAGAAGCCGCTATTTTTTTTTGTTCAGACTGCAATAACTTCTTCATACTAATTCAGAATCAGGTGAGACTTCGACCAATTAACTCCCACCTAAATTACGGACAATATGGAACACTCGGATACGTCATCTTGTGAACGCATATTGTAGTTCTCCATGGGCACTAACAGTTGTACTTAGAAAATAACAGGATATCACATCCCCATATTTGAACTCCGCCTAGTGTAGAAGCTGCTATTTTTTTTGTTCAGACTACAATAACTTCTTCATAATAATTCACAATCCGGTGAGACTTCAACCAATTAACTCCCACCTAAATTACGGACAATATGGAACACTCGGATACTTCATCTTGTGAACGGATATTGTTGTTCTCCATGGGCACTAACAGTTGTACTTAGAAAATAACATGATACAACATCGCCATATTTGAACTCCGCGTAGTGCAGAAGCCGCTATGTTTTTTGTTCAGACTACAATATTTTCTTCATACTAACTCGGAATCCGGCGATACTTTGACCGATTATCTCCCACCTAAATTACGGACAATATGGAACACTCGGATACATCATCTTGTGAACGCATACTGTAGTTCTCCATGGGCACTGACAGTAGTACTTTGAAAATAACAGGATACAACATCCCCATATTTGAACTCCGCCTAGTGCAGAAGCCGCAATTTTTTTTGTTCAGACTGCAATATTTTCTTCAAACTAACTCGGAATCCAACGAGACATCGACCGATTAACTCCCACCTTAATTACGGACAATATGAAACACTCGGATACTTCATCTTGTGAACGTACACTGTAATTCTCCATGGGGACTGACAGTTGTAATTAGAAAATAACAGGCTACCACATCCCCATATTTGAACTCCGCCTAGTGTAGAAGCCGCTATTTTTTTGTTCAGACTGCAGTATTTTCTTCATACTAACTCGGAATTCGGCGAGACTTCGACCAATTAATTTCCACCTAAATTACGGACAATATGAAACACTCGGATACTTCATCTTGTGAACGTACACCGTAGTTCTCCATGGGGACTTACAGTTATACTTAGAAAATAAAAGGCTACCACATCCCATATTTGAACTCCGCCTAGTGTAGAAGCCGCTAATTTATTTTGTTCAGACCGCAATAACTTCTTCAAAATAATTCAGAATCCGGTGAGACTTCGACCAATTTACTCCCACCTAAATTACGGACAATATGGAACACTCGGATACTTCATCTTGTGAATGCATATTGTAGTTCTACATGGGCACTGAAAGCTGTACTTAGAAAATAACAGGATACCGCATCCCCATATTTGAACACCGCCTAGTGCAGAAGCCGCTATTTATTTGTTCAGACTGCAATAACTTCTTCATACTAATTCAGAATCCGGCGAGACTTCGACCAATTAACTCCCACCTAAATTACGGACAATATGGAACACTCGGATACTTCATCGTGTGAACGCATACTGTAGTTCTCCATGGGCACTGACAGTTGTACTTAGAAAATAACAGGATACCACATCCCTATATTTGAACTCCGCCTAGTGCAGAAGCTGCTATTTTTTTTTTCAAACTGCAATAACTTCTTCTTACTAATTCAGAATCCGGTGAGACTTCGACCAATTAACTCCCACCTAAATTACGGACAATATGGAACACTCGGATACCTCATCTTGTGAACGCATACTGTAGTTCTCCATGGGCACTGACAGTTGTACTTAGAAAATAACAGGATACAACATCGCCATATTTGAACTCCGCCTAGTGTAGAAGCCGCTATTTTTTTTGTTAGACAGCAATATTTTCTAAATACTAACTCGGAATCCGACGAGACTTCGACCGATTATCTCCCACCTAAATTACGGACAATGTGGAACACTCGGATACCTCATCTTGTGAACGCATACTGTAGTTCTCCATGGGCACTGACAGTAGTACTTTGAAAATAACAAGCTACCACATCCCCATATTTGAACTCCGCCTAGTGCAGAAGCCGCTATTTTTTTTGTTCAAACTGCAATATTTTCTTCATACTTACTCGGAATCCGGCGAGACTTCGACCGATTAACTCCCATCTAAATTACGGACAATATGGAACACTCAGATACCTCATCTTGTGAACGCATACTGTTGTTCTCCATGGGCATTGACAGTTGTACTTAGAAAATAACAGGATACAACATCCCCATATTTGAACTCCGCCTAGTGCAGAAACCGCTATTTTTTTGTTCAGACTGCAATATTTTCTTCATACTAACTCGGAATTCGACGAGACTTCGACCGATTAACTCCCACCTAAATTACGGACAATATGAAACACTCAAATACTTCATCTTGTGAACGTACACTATCATTCTCCTTAGGGACTGACAGTTGTACTTAAAATAACAGGCTACTACATCCCCATATTTGAACTCCGCCTAGTGTAGAAGCCGCTATTTTTTTTGTCCAGACTACAATAACTTCTTCATACTAATGCAGAATCCGGTGAGACTTCAACCAATTAACTCCCATCTAAATTACGGACAATATGGAACACTCGGATACTTCATCTTGTGAACGCATATTGTAGTTCTCGATGGGCACTGACAGTTGTTCTTAGAAAATAACAGGATACAACATCCCCATATTTGAACTCCGCCTAGTGCAGAAGCCGCTTTTTTTTGTTCAGACTGCAATATTTTCTTCATACTAACTCGGAATCCGGCAAGACTTCGACCGATTAAAACCCATCTAAATTACGAACAATATGGAACACTCGGATACTTCATCTTGTGAACGTACACTATAGTTCTCCATGGGGATTAACAGTTGTACTTAGAAAATAACCGGCTTCCCCATATTTGAACTCCGCCTAGTGCATAAGTCGCTATTTTTTTTGTTCAGACTGCAATATTTTCTTCATACTAACTCTGAATCCGGCGACTTCGACCGATTAACTCCTACCTAAATTACGGACAATATGAAACACTCGGATACTTCATCTTCTGAACGTACACTGTTCTCCATGGGGACTGACAGTTATACTTAGAAAATAACAGGATACCACATCCCATATTTGAACTCCGCCTAATGTAGAAGCCACTATTTTTTTGTTCAGACCGCAATAACTTCTTCAAACTAATTCAGAATCCGGAAAGACTTCGACCAATTAACTCCCACCTAAATTACGGACAATATGGAACACTCGGATACTTCATCTTGTGAACGCATATTGTAGTTCTCGATGGGCACTGACAGTTGTTCTTAGAAAATAACAGGATACAACATCCCCATATTTGAACTCCGCCTAGTGCAGAAGCCGCTTTTTTTTGTTCAGACTGCAATATTTTCTTCATACTAACTCGGAATTCGGTGAGACTTCGACCGATTAAAACCCATCTAAATTACGAACAATATGGAACACTCGGATATCTCATCTTGTGAACGCATACTGTAGTTCTCCATGGGCACTGACAGTTGTACTTAGAAAATAACAGGCTACCACATCCCCATATTTGAACTCCGCCCAGTGCAGAATTCGCTATTTTTTTATTCAGACTGCAATAACTTCTTCATAATAATTCAAAATCCGTGAGACTTCGACCAATTAACTCCCACCTAAATTACGGACAATATGGAACACTCGGATACTTCATCTTGTGAACGTATATTGTAGTTCTCCATGGCACTAATAGTTGTACATAGAAAATAACAGGGTACAACATCCCCATATTTGAACTCCGCCTAGTGCAGAAGCCGCTATTTTTTTGTTCAGACTGCAATAACTTCTTCATACTAATTCAGAATTCGGTGAGACTTCGACCAATTAACTCCCACCTAAATTACTGACAATATGGAACACTCGGATACTTCATCTTGTGAACGCATATTGTAGTTCTCCATGGGCACTGACAGTTGTACTTAGAAAATAACAGGATACCACATCCCCATATTCGAACTCCGCTTAGTGCAGAAGCCGCTATTTTTTTGTTCGGACTGCAATAACTTCTTCATATTAATTCAGAATCCGGCGAGACTTCGACCGATTAACTCCCACCTAAATTACGGACAATATGGAACACTCGGATACCTCATCTTGTTAACACATACTGTAGTTCTCCATGGGCACAGACAGTTGTACTTTGAAAATAGCAGGATACCACATCCCCATATTTGAACTCCGCCTAGTGAAGAAGCCGCTATTTTTTTTTGTTCAGACTGCAATAACTTCTTCATACTAATTCAGAATCAGGTGAGACTTCGACCAATTAACTCCCACCTAAATTACGGACAATATGGAACACTCGGATACGTCATCTTGTGAACGCATATTGTAGTTCTCCATGGGCACTAACAGTTGTACTTAGAAAATAACAGGATATCACATCCCCATATTTGAACTCCGCCTAGTGTAGAAGCTGCTATTTTTTTTGTTCAGACTACAATAACTTCTTCATAATAATTCACAATCCGGTGAGACTTCAACCAATTAACTCCCACCTAAATTACGGACAATATGGAACACTCGGATACTTCATCTTGTGAACGGATACTGTTGTTCTCCATGGGCACTAACAGTTGTACTTAGAAAATAACATGATACAACATCGCCATATTTGAACTCCGCGTAGTGCAGAAGCCGCTATGTTTTTTGTTCAGACTACAATATTTTCTTCATACTAACTCGGAATCCGGCGATACTTTGACCGATTATCTCCCACCTAAATTACGGACAATATGGAACACTCGGATACATCATCTTGTGAACGCATACTGTAGTTCTCCATGGGCACTGACAGTAGTACTTTGAAAATAACAGGATACAACATCCCCATATTTGAACTCCGCCTAGTGCAGAAGCCGCAATTTTTTTTGTTCAGACTGCAATATTTTCTTCAAACTAACTCGGAATCCAACGAGACATCGACCGATTAACTCCCACCTTAATTACGGACAATATGAAACACTCGGATACTTCATCTTGTGAACGTACACTGTAATTCTCCATGGGGACTGACAGTTGTAATTAGAAAATAACAGGCTACCACATCCCCATATTTGAACTCCGCCTAGTGTAGAAGCCGCTATTTTTTTGTTCAGACTGCAGTATTTTCTTCATACTAACTCGGAATTCGGCGAGACTTCGACCAATTAATTTCCACCTAAATTACGGACAATATGAAACACTCGGATACTTCATCTTGTGAACGTACACCGTAGTTCTCCATGGGGACTTACAGTTATACTTAGAAAATAAAAGGCTACCACATCCCATATTTGAACTCCGCCTAGTGTAGAAGCCGCTAATTTATTTTGTTCAGACCGCAATAACTTCTTCAAAATAATTCAGAATCCGGTGAGACTTCGACCAATTTACTCCCACCTAAATTACGGACAATATGGAACACTCGGATACTTCATCTTGTGAATGCATATTGTAGTTCTACATGGGCACTGAAAGCTGTACTTAGAAAATAACAGGATACCGCATCCCCATATTTGAACACCGCCTAGTGCAGAAGCCGCTATTTATTTGTTCAGACTGCAATAACTTCTTCATACTAATTCAGAATCCGGCGAGACTTCGACCAATTAACTCCCACCTAAATTACGGACAATATGGAACACTCGGATACTTCATCGTGTGAACGCATACTGTAGTTCTCCATGGGCACTGACAGTTGTACTTAGAAAATAACAGGATACCACATCCCTATATTTGAACTCCGCCTAGTGCAGAAGCTGCTATTTTTTTTTTCAAACTGCAATAACTTCTTCTTACTAATTCAGAATCCGGTGAGACTTCGACCAATTAACTCCCACCTAAATTACGGACAATATGGAACACTCGGATACCTCATCTTGTGAACGCATACTGTAGTTCTCCATGGGCACTGACAGTTGTACTTAGAAAATAACAGGATACAACATCGCCATATTTGAACTCCGCCTAGTGTAGAAGCCGCTATTTTTTTTGTTAGACAGCAATATTTTCTAAATACTAACTCGGAATCCGACGAGACTTCGACCGATTATCTCCCACCTAAATTACGGACAATGTGGAACACTCGGATACCTCATCTTGTGAACGCATACTGTAGTTCTCCATGGGCACTGACAGTAGTACTTTGAAAATAACAAGCTACCACATCCTCATATTTGAACTCCGCCTAGTGCAGAAGCCGCTATTTTTTTTGTTCAAACTGCAATATTTTCTTCATACTTACTCGGAATCCGGCGAGACTTCGACCGATTAACTCCCATCTAAATTACGGACAATATGGAACACTCAGATACCTCATCTTGTGAACGCATACTGTTGTTCTCCATGGGCATTGACAGTTGTACTTAGAAAATAACAGGATACAACATCCCCATATTTGAACTCCGCCTAGTGCAGAAACCGCTATTTTTTTGTTCAGACTGCAATATTTTCTTCATACTAACTCGGAATTCGACGAGACTTCGACCGATTAACTCCCACCTAAATTACGGACAATATGAAACACTCAAATACTTCATCTTGTGAACATACACTATCATTCTCCTTAGGGACTGACAGTTGTACTTAAAATAACAGGCTACTACATCCCCATATTTGAACTCCGCCTAGTGTAGAAGCCGCTATTTTTTTTGTCCAGACTACAATAACTTCTTCATACTAATGCAGAATCCGGTGAGACTTCAACCAATTAACTCCCATCTAAATTACGGACAATATGGAACACTCGGATACTTCATCTTGTGAACGCATATTGTAGTTCTCGATGGGCACTGACAGTTGTTCTTAGAAAATAACAGGATACAACATCCCCATATTTGAACTCCGCCTAGTGCAGAAGCCGCTTTTTTTTGTTCAGACTGCAATATTTTCTTCATACTAACTCGGAATCCGGCAAGACTTCGACCGATTAAAACCCATCTAAATTACGAACAATATGGAACACTCGGATACTTCATCTTGTGAACGTACACTATAGTTCTCCATGGGGATTAACAGTTGTACTTAGAAAATAACCGGCTTCCCCATATTTGAACTCCGCCTAGTGCATAAGTCGCTATTTTTTTTGTTCAGACTGCAATATTTTCTTCATACTAACTCTGAATCCGGCGACTTCGACCGATTAACTCCTACCTAAATTACGGACAATATGAAACACTCGGATACTTCATCTTCTGAACGTACACTGTTCTCCATGGGGACTGACAGTTATACTTAGAAAATAACAGGATACCACATCCCATATTTGAACTCCGCCTAATGTAGAAGCCACTATTTTTTTGTTCAGACCGCAATAACTTCTTCAAACTAATTCAGAATCCGGAAAGACTTCGACCAATTAACTCCCACCTAAATTACGGACAATATGGAACACTCGGATACTTCATCTTGTGAACGCATATTGTAGTTCTCGATGGGCACTGACAGTTGTTCTTAGAAAATAACAGGATAGAACATCCCCATATTTGAACTCCGCCTAGTGCAGAAGCCGCTTTTTTTTGTTCAGACTGCAATATTTTCTTCATACTAACTCGGAATTCGGTGAGACTTCGACCGATTAAAACCCATCTAAATTACGAACAATATGGAACACTCGGATATCTCATCTTGTGAACGCATACTGTAGTTCTCCATGGGCACTGACAGTTGTACTTAGAAAATAACAGGCTACCACATCCCCATATTTGAACTCCGCCCAGTGCAGAATTCGCTATTTTTTTATTCAGACTGCAATAACTTCTTCATAATAATTCAAAATCCGTGAGACTTCGACCAATTAACTCCCACCTAAATTACGGACAATATGGAACACTCGGATACTTCATCTTGTGAACGTATATTGTAGTTCTCCATGGCACTAATAGTTGTACATAGAAAATAACAGGGTACAACATCCCCATATTTGAACTCCGCCTAGTGCAGAAGCCGCTATTTTTTTGTTCAGACTGCAATAACTTCTTCATACTAATTCAGAATTCGGTGAGACTTCGACCAATTAACTCCCACCTAAATTACTGACAATATGGAACACTCGGATACTTCATCTTGTGAACGCATATTGTAGTTCTCCATGGGCACTGACAGTTGTACTTAGAAAATAACAGGATACCACATCCCCATATTCGAACTCCGCTTAGTGCAGAAGCCGCTATTTTTTTGTTCGGACTGCAATAACTTCTTCATATTAATTCAGAATCCGGCGAGACTTCGACCGATTAACTCCCACCTAAATTACGGACAATATGGAACACTCGGATACCTCATCTTGTTAACACATACTGTAGTTCTCCATGGGCACAGACAGTTGTACTTTGAAAATAGCAGGATACCACATCCCCATATTTGAACTCCGCCTAGTGAAGAAGCCGCTATTTTTTTTTGTTCAGACTGCAATAACTTCTTCATACTAATTCAGAATCAGGTGAGACTTCGACCAATTAACTCCCACCTAAATTACGGACAATATGGAACACTCGGATACGTCATCTTGTGAACGCATATTGTAGTTCTCCATGGGCACTAACAGTTGTACTTAGAAAATAACAGGATATCACATCCCCATATTTGAACTCCGCCTAGTGTAGAAGCTGCTATTTTTTTTGTTCAGACTACAATAACTTCTTCATAATAATTCACAATCCGGTGAGACTTCAACCAATTAACTCCCACCTAAATTACGGACAATATGGAACACTCGGATACTTCATCTTGTGAACGGATACTGTTGTTCTCCATGGGCACTAACAGTTGTACTTAGAAAATAACATGATACAACATCGCCATATTTGAACTCCGCGTAGTGCAGAAGCCGCTATGTTTTTTGTTCAGACTACAATATTTTCTTCATACTAACTCGGAATCCGGCGATACTTTGACCGATTATCTCCCACCTAAATTACGGACAATATGGAACACTCGGATACATCATCTTGTGAACGCATACTGTAGTTCTCCATGGGCACTGACAGTAGTACTTTGAAAATAACAGGCTACCACATCCCCATATTTGAACTCCGCCTAGTGCAGAAGCCGCTATTTTTTTTGTTCAAACTGCAATATTTTCCTCATACTAACTCGGAATCTGGCGAGACTTCGACCGATTAACTCCCACCTAATTTATGGACAATATGGAACACTCGGATACCTCATCTTGTGAATGCATACTGTAGTTCTCCATGGGCACTGACAGTTGTTCTTAGAAAATAACAGGATACAACATCCCCATATTTGAACTCCGCCTAGTGCAGAAGCCGCTTTTTTTTGTTCAGACTGCAATATTTTCTTCATACTAACTCGGAATCCGGCAAGACTTCGACCGATTAAAACCCATCTAAATTACGAACAATATGGAACACTCGGATACTTCATCTTGTGGACGTACACTATAGTTCTCCATGGGGATTAACAGTTGTACTTAGAAAATAACCGGCTTCCCCATATTTGAACTCCGCCTAGTGCATAAGTCGCTATTTTTTTTTGTTCAGACTGCAATATTTTCTTCATACTAACTCTGAATCCGGCGACTTCGACCGATTAACTCCTACCTAAATTACGGACAATATGAAACACTCGGATACTTCATCTTCTGAACGTACACTGTAGTTCTCCATGGGGACTGACAGTTATACTTAGAAAATAACAGGATACCACATCCCATATTTGAACTCCGCCTAATGTAGAAGCCGCTATTTTTTTGTTCAGACCGCAATAACTTCTTCAAACTAATTCAGAATCCGGAAAGACTTCGACCAATTAACTCCCACCTAAATTACGGACAATATGGAACACTCGGATATTTCATCTTGTGAACGCATATTGTAGTTCTCGATGGGCACTGACAGTTGTTCTTAGAAAATAACAGGATACAACATCCCCATATTTGAACTCCGCCTAGTGCAGAAGCCGCTTTTTTTTGTTCAGACTGCAATATTTTCTTCATACTAACTCGGAATTCGGTGAGACTTCGACCGATTAAAACCCATCTAAATTACGAACAATATGGAACACTCGGATATCTCATCTTGTGAACGCATACTGTAGTTCTCCATGGGCACTGACAGTTGTACTTAGAAAATAACAGGCTACCACATCCCCATATTTGAACTCCGCCCAGTGCAGAATTCGCTATTTTTTTATTCAGACTGCAATAACTTCTTCATAATAATTCAAAATCCGTGAGACTTCGACCAATTAACTCCCACCTAAATTACGGACAATATGGAACACTCGGATACTTCATCTTGTGAACGTATATTGTAGTTCTCCATGGGCACTAATAGTTGTACATAGAAAATAACAGGGTACAACATCCCCATATTTGAACTCCGCCTAGTGCAGAAGCCGCTATTTTTTTGTTCAGACTGCAATAACTTCTTCATACTAATTCAGAATTCGGTGAGACTTCGACCAATTAACTCCCACCTAAATTACTGACAATATGGAACACTCGGATACTTCATCTTGTGAACGCATATTGTAGTTCTCCATGGGCACTGACAGTTGTACTTAGAAAATAATAGGATACCACATCCCCATATTTGAACTCCGCTTAGTGTAGAAGCCGCTATTTTTTTGTTCGGACTGCAATAACTTCTTCATATTAATTCAGAATCCGGCGAGACTTCGACCGATTAACTCCCACCTAAATTACGGACAATATGGAACACTCGGATACCTCATCTTGTTAACACATACTGTAGTTCTCCATGGGCACAGACAGTTGTACTTTGAAAATAGCAGGATACCACATCCCCATATTTGAACTCCGCCTAGTGAAGAAGCCGCTATTTTTTTTTGTTCAGACTGCAATAACTTCTTCATACTAATTCAGAATCAGGTGAGACTTCGACCAATTAACTCCCACCTAAATTACGGACAATATGGAACACTCGGATACGTCATCTTGTGAACGCATATTGTAGTTCTCCATGGGCACTAACAGTTGTACTTAGAAAATAACAGGATATCACATCCCCATATTTGAACTCCGCCTAGTGTAGAAGCTGCTATTTTTTTTGTTCAGACTACAATAACTTCTTCATAATAATTCACAATCCGGTGAGACTTCAACCAATTAACTCCCACCTAAATTACGGACAATATGGAACACTCGGATACTTCATCTTGTGAACGGATACTGTTGTTCTCCATGGGCACTAACAGTTGTACTTAGAAAATAACATGATACAACATCGCCATATTTGAACTCCGCGTAGTGCAGAAGCCGCTATGTTTTTTGTTTAGACTACAATATTTTCTTCATACTAACTCGGAATCCGGCGATACTTTGACCGATTATCTCCCACCTAAATTACGGACAATATGGAACACTCGGATACATCATCTTGTGAACGCATACTGTAGTTCTCCATGGGCACTGACAGTAGTACTTTGAAAATAACAGGCTACCACATCCCCATATTTGAACTCCGCCTAGTGCAGAAGCCGCTATTTTTTTTGTTCAAACTGCAATATTTTCCTCATACTAACTCGGAATCTGGCGAGACTTCGACCGATTAACTCCCACCTAATTTATGGACAATATGGAACACTCGGATACCTCATCTTGTGAATGCATACTGTAGTTCTCCATGGGCACTGACAGTTGTACTTTGAAAAT
Source organism: Allium fistulosum (assembly GCA_030737815.1). Lineage (NCBI taxonomy): Eukaryota > Viridiplantae > Streptophyta > Magnoliopsida > Asparagales > Amaryllidaceae > Allium > Allium fistulosum. The sequence goes on from CM060905.1 coordinate 706,733,082, forward strand.
AACAGGCTACCACATCCCCATATTTGAACTCCGCCTAGTGCAGAAGCCGCTATTTTTTTGTTCAGACTGCAGTATTTTCTTCATACTAACTCGGAATTCGGCGAGACTTCGACCAATTAATTTCCACCTAAATTACGGACAATATGAAACACTCGGATACTTCATCTTGTGAACGTACACCGTAGTTCTCCATGGGGACTTACAGTTATACTTAGAAAATAAAAGGCTACCACATCCCATATTTGAACTCCGCCTAGTGTAGAAGCCGCTAATTTATTTTGTTCAGACCGCAATAACTTCTTCAAAATAATTCAGAATCCGGTGAGACTTCGACCAATTTACTCCCACCTAAATTACGGACAATATGGAACACTCGGATACTTCATCTTGTGAATTCATATTGTAGTTCTACATGGGCACTGAAAGCTGTACTTAGAAAATAACAGGATACCGCATCCCCATATTTGAACACCGCCTAGTGCAGAAGCCGCTATTTATTTGTTCAGACTGCAATAACTTCTTCATACTAATTCAGAATCCGGCGAGACTATGACCAATTAACTCCCACGTAAATTACGGACAATATGGAACACTCGGATACTTCATCGTGTGAACGCATACTGTAGTTCTCCATGGGCACTGACAGTTGTACTTAGAAAATAACAGGATACCACATCCCCATATTTGAACTCCGCCTAGTGCAGAAGCTGCTATTTTTTTTTCAAACTGCAATAACTTCTTCTTACTAATTCAGAATCCGGTGAGACTTCGACCAATTAACTCCCACCTAAATTACGGACAATATGGAACACTCGGATACCTCATCTTGTGAACGCATACTGTAGTTCTCCATGGGCACTGACAGTTGTACTTAGAAAATAACAGGATACAACATCGCCATATTTGAACTCCGCCTAGTGTAGAAGCCGCTATTTTTTTGTTAGACAGCAATATTTTCTAAATACTAACTCGGAATCCGACGAGACTTCGACCGATTATCTCCCACCTAAATTACGGACAATGTGGAACACTCGGATACCTCATCTTGTGAACGCATACTGTAGTTCTCCATGGGCACTGACAGTAGTACTTTGAAAATAACATGCTACCACATCCCCATATTTGAACTCCGCCTAGTGCAGAAGCCGCTATTTTTTTTGTTCAAACTGCAATATTTTCTTCATACTTACTCGGAATCCGGCGAGACTTCGACCGATTAACTCCCATCTAAATTACGGACAATATGGAACACTCAGATACCTCATCTTGTGAACGCATACTGTTGTTCTCCATGGGCATTGACAGTTGTACTTAGAAAATAACAGGATACAACATCCCCATATTTGAACTCCGCCTAGTGCAGAAACCGCTATTTTTTTGTTCAGACTGCAAAATTTTCTTCATACTAACTCGGAATTCGACGAGACTTCGACCGATTAACTCCCACCTAAATTACGGACAATATGAAACACTCAAATACTTCATCTTGTGAACGTACACTATCATTCTCCTTAGGGACTGACAGTTGTACTTAAAATAACAGGCTACTACATCCCCATATTTGAACTCCGCCTAGTGTAGAAGCCGCTATTTTTTTTGTCCAGACTACAATAACTTCTTCATACTAATGCAGAATCCGGTGAGACTTCAACCAATTAACTCCCATCTAAATTACGGACAATATGGAACACTCGGATACTTCATCTTGTGAACGCATATTGTAGTTCTCGATGGGCACTGACAGTTGTTCTTAGAAAATAACAGGATACAACATCCCCATATTTGAACTCCGCCTAGTGCAGAAGCTGCTTTTTTTTGTTCAGACTGCAATATTTTCTTCATACTAACTCGGAATCCGGCAAGACTTCGACCGATTAAAACCCATCTAAATTACGAACAATATGGAACACTCGGATACTTCATCTTGTGGACGTACACTATAGTTCTCCATGGGGATTAACAGTTGTACTTAGAAAATAACCGGCTTCCCCATATTTGAACTCCGCCTAGTGCATAAGTCGCTATTTTTTTTGTTCAGACTGCAATATTTTCTTCATACTAACTCTGAATCCGGCGACTTCGACCGATTAACTCCTACCTAAATTACGGACAATATGAAACACTCGGATACTTCATCTTCTGAACGTACACTGTAGTTCTCCATGGGGACTGACAGTTATACTTAGAAAATAACAGGATACCACATCCCATATTTGAACTCCGCCTAATGTAGAAGCCGCTATTTTTTTGTTCAGACCGCAATAACTTCTTCAAACTAATTCAGAATCCGGAAAGACTTCGACCAATTAACTCCCACCTAAATTACGGACAATATGGAACACTCGGATATTTCATCTTGTGAACGCATATTGTAGTTCTCGATGGGCACTGACAGTTGTTCTTAGAAAATAACAGGATACAACATCCCCATATTTGAACTCCGCCTAGTGCAGAAGCCGCTTTTTTTTGTTCTGACTGCAATATTTTCTTCATACTAACTCGGAATTCGGTGAGACTTCGACCGATTAAAACCCATCTAAATTACGAACAATATGGAACACTCGGATATCTCATCTTGTGAACGCATACTGTAGTTCTCCATGGGCACTGACAGTTGTACTTAGAAAATAACAGGCTACCACATCCCCATATTTGAACTCCGCCCAGTGCAGAATTCGCTATTTTTTTATTCAGACTGCAATAACTTCTTCATAATAATTCAAAATCCGTGAGACTTCGACCAATTAACTCCCACCTAAATTACGGACAATATGGAACACTCGGATACTTCATCTTGTGAACGTATATTGTAGTTCTCCATGGGCACTAATAGTTGTACATAGAAAATAACAGGGTACAACATCCCCATATTTGAACTCCGCCTAGTGCAGAAGCCGCTATTTTTTTGTTCAGACTGCAATAACTTCTTCATACTAATTCAGAATTCGGTGAGACTTCGACCAATTAACTCCCACCTAAATTACTGACAATATGGAACACTCGGATACTTCATCTTGTGAACGCATATTGTAGTTCTCCATGGGCACTGACAGTTGTACTTAGAAAATAACAGGATACCACATCCCCATATTCGAACTCCGCTTAGTGCAGAAGCCGATATTTTTTTGTTCGGACTGCAATAACTTCTTCATATTAATTCAGAATCCGGCGAGACTTCGACCGATTAACTCCCACCTAAATTACGGACAATATGGAACACTCGGATACCTCATCTTGTTAACACATACTGTAGTTCTCCATGGGCACAGACAGTTGTACTTTGAAAATAGCAGGATACCACATCCCCATATTTGAACTCCGCCTAGTGAAGAAGCCGCTATTTTTTTTTGTTCAGACTGCAATAACTTCTTCATACTAATTCAGAATCAGGTGAGACTTCGACCAATTAACTCCCACCTAAATTACGGACAATATGGAACACTCGGATACGTCATCTTGTGAACGCATATTGTAGTTCTCCATGGGCACTAACAGTTGTACTTAGAAAATAACAGGATATCACATCCCCATATTTGAACTCCGCCTAGTGTAGAAGCTGCTATTTTTTTTGTTCAGACTACAATAACTTCTTCATAATAATTCACAATCCGGTGAGACTTCAACCAATTAACTCCCACCTAAATTACGGACAATATGGAACACTCGGATACTTCATCTTGTGAACGGATACTGTTGTTCTCCATGGGCACTAACAGTTGTACTTAGAAAATAACATGATACAACATCGCCATATTTGAACTCCGCGTAGTGCAGAAGCCGCTATGTTTTTTGTTCAGACTACAATATTTTCTTCATACTAACTCGGAATCCGGCGATACTTTGACCGATTATCTCCCACCTAAATTACGGACAATATGGAACACTCGGATACATCATCTTGTGAACGCATACTGTAGTTCTCCATGGGCACTGACAGTAGTACTTTGAAAATAACAGGCTACCACATCCCCATATTTGAACTCCGCCTAGTGCAGAAGCCGCTATTTTTTTTGTTCAAACTGCAATATTTTCCTCATACTAACTCGGAATCTGGCGAGACTTCGACCGATTAGCTCCCACCTAATTTATGGACAATATGGAACACTCGGATACCTCATCTTGTGAATGCATACTGTAGTTCTCCATGGGCACTGACAGTTGTACTTTGAAAATAACAGGCTACCACATCCCCATATTTGAACTCCGCCTAGTGCAGAAGCCGCTATTTTTTTGTTCAGACTGCAGTATTTTCTTCATACTAACTCGGAATTCGGCGAGACTTCGACCAATTAATTTCCACCTAAATTACGGACAATATGAAACACTCGGATACTTCATCTTGTGAACGTACACCGTAGTTCTCCATGGGGACTTACAGTTATACTTAGAAAATAAAAGGCTACCACATCCCATATTTGAACTCCGCCTAGTGTAGAAGCCGCTAATTTATTTTGTTCAGACCGCAATAACTTCTTCAAAATAATTCAGAATCCGGTGAGACTTCGACCAATTTACTCCCACCTAAATTACGGACAATATGGAACACTCGGATACTTCATCTTGTGAATTCATATTGTAGTTCTACATGGGCACTGAAAGCTGTACTTAGAAAATAACAGGATACCGCATCCCCATATTTGAACACCGCCTAGTGCAGAAGCCGCTATTTATTTGTTCAGACTGCAATAACTTCTTCATACTAATTCAGAATCCGGCGAGACTTCGACCAATTAACTCCCACCTAAATTACGGACAATATGGAACACTCGGATACTTCATCGTGTGAACGCATACTGTAGTTCTCCATGGGCACTGACAGTTGTACTTAGAAAATAACAGGATACCACATCCCCATATTTGAACTCCGCCTAGTGCAGAAGCTGCTATTTTTTTTTTCAAACTGCAATAACTTCTTCTTACTAATTCAGAATCCGGTGAGACTTCGACCAATTAACTCCCACCTAAATTACGGACAATATGGAACACTCGGATACCTCATCTTGTGAACGCATACTGTAGTTCTCCATGGGCACTGACAGTTGTACTTAGAAAATAACAGGATACAACATCGCCATATTTGAACTCCGCCTAGTGTAGAAGCCGCTAATTTTTTTGTTAGACAGCAATATTTTCTAAATACTAACTCGGAATCCGACGAGACTTCGACCGATTATCTCCCACCTAAATTACGGACAATGTGGAACACTCGGATACCTCATCTTGTGAACGCATACTGTAGTTCTCCATGGGCACTGACAGTAGTACTTTGAAAATAACAGGCTACCACATCCCCATATTTGAACTCCGCCTAGTGCAGAAGCCGCTATTTTTTTTGTTCAAACTGCAATATTTTCTTCATACTTACTCGGAATCCGGCGAGACTTCGACCGATTAACTCCCATCTAAATTACGGACAATATGGAACACTCAGATACCTCATCTTGTGAACGCATACTGTTGTTCTCCATGGGCATTGACAGTTGTACTTAGAAAATAACAGGATACAACATCCCCATATTTGAACTCCGCCTAGTGCAGAAACCGCTATTTTTTTGTTCAGACTGCAATATTTTCTTCATACTAACTCGGAATTCGACGAGACTTCGACCGATTAACTCCCACCTAAATTACGGACAATATGAAACACTCAAATACTTCATCTTGTGAACTTACACTATCATTCTCCTTAGGGACTGACAGTTGTACTTAAAATAACAGGCTACTACATCCCCATATTTGAACTCCGCCTAGTGTAGAAGCCGCTATTTTTTTTGTCCAGACTACAATAACTTCTTCATACTAATGCAGAATCCGGTGAGACTTCAACCAATTAACTCCCATCTAAATTACGGACAATATGGAACACTCGGATACTTCATCTTGTGAACGCATATTGTAGTTCTCGATGGGCACTGACAGTTGTTATTAGAAAATAACAGGATACAACATCCCCATATTTGAACTCCGCCTAGTGCAGAAGCCGCTTTTTTTTGTTCAGACTGCAATATTTTCTTCATACTAACTCGGAATCCGGCAAGACTTCGACCGATTAAAACCCATCTAAATTACGAACAATATGGAACACTCGGATACTTCATCTTGTGGACGTACACTATAGTTCTCCATGGGGATTAACAGTTGTACTTAGAAAATAACCGGCTTCCCCATATTTGAACTCCGCCTAGTGCATAAGTCGCTATTTTTTTTGTTCAGACTGCAATATTTTCTTCATACTAACTCTGAATCCGGCGACTTCGACCGATTAACTCCTACCTAAATTACGGACAATATGAAACACTCGGATACTTCATCTTCTGAACGTACACTGTAGTTCTCCATGGGGACTGACAGTTATACTTAGAAAATAACAGGATACCACATCCCATATTTGAACTCCGCCTAATGTAGAAGCCGCTATTTTTTTGTTCAGACCGCAATAACTTCTTCAAACTAATTCAGAATCCGGAAAGACTTCGACCAATTAACTCCCACCTAAATTACGGACAATATGGAACACTCGGATACTTCATCTTGTGAACGCATATTGTAGTTCTCGATGGGCACTGACAGTTGTTCTTAGAAAATAACAGGATACAACATCCCCATATTTGAACTCCGCCTAGTGCAGAAGCCGCTTTTTTTTGTTCAGACTGCAATATTTTCTTCATACTAACTCGGAATTCGGTGAGACTTCGACCGATTAAAACCCATCTAAATTACGAACAATATGGAACACTCGGATATCTCATCTTGTGAACGCATACTGTAGTTCTCCATGGGCACTGACAGTTGTACTTAGAAAATAACAGGCTACCACATCCCCATATTTGAACTCCGCGCCCAGTGCAGAATTCGCTATTTTTTTATTCAGACTGCAATAACTTCTTCATAATAATTCAAAATCCGTGAGACTTCGACCAATTAACTCCCACCTAAATTACGGACAATATGGAACACTCGGATACTTCATCTTGTGAACGTATATTGTAGTTCTCCATGGGCACTAATAGTTGTACATAGAAAATAACAGGGTACAACATCCCCATATTTGAACTCCGCCTAGTGCAGAAGCCGCTATTTTTTTGTTCAGACTGCAATAACTTCTTCATACTAATTCAGAATTCGGTGAGACTTCGACCAATTAACTCCCACCTAAATTACTGACAATATGGAACACTCGGATACTTCATCTTGTGAACGCATATTGTAGTTCTCCATGGGCACTGACAGTTGTACTTAGAAAATAACAGGATACCACATCCCCATATTTGAACTCCGCTTAGTGCAGAAGCCGCTATTTTTTTGTTCGGACTGCAATAACTTCTTCATATTAATTCAGAATCCGGCGAGACTTCGACCGATTAACTCACACCTAAATTACGGACAATATGGAACACTCGGATACCTCATCTTGTTAACACATACTGTAGTTCTCCATGGGCACAGACAGTTGTACTTTGAAAATAGCAGGATACCACATCCCCATATTTGAACTCCGCCTAGTGAAGAAGCCGCTATTTTTTTTTGTTCAGACTGCAATAACTTCTTCATACTAATTCAGAATCAGGTGAGACTTCGACCAATTAACTCCCACCTAAATTACGGACAATATGGAACACTTGGATACGTCATCTTGTGAACGCATATTGTAGTTCTCCATGGGCACTAACAGTTGTACTTAGAAAATAACAGGATATCACATCCCCATATTTGAACTCCGCCTAGTGTAGAAGCTGCTATTTTTTTTGTTCAGACTACAATAACTTCTTCATAATAATTCACAATCCGGTGAGACTTCAACCAATTAACTCCCACCTAAATTACGGACAATATGGAACACTCGGATACTTCATCTTGTGAACGGATACTGTTGTTCTCCATGGGCACTAACAGTTGTACTTAGAAAATAACATGATACAACATCGCCATATTTGAACTCCGCGTAGTGCAGAAGCCGCTATGTTTTTTGTTCAGACTACAATATTTTCTTCATACTAACTCGGAATCCGGCGATACTTTGATCGATTATCTCCCACCTAAATTACGGACAATATGGAACACTCGGATACATCATCTTGTGAACGCATACTGTAGTTCTCCATGGGCACTGACAGTAGTACTTTGAAAATAACAGGCTACCACATCCCCATATTTGAACTCCGCCTAGTGCAGAAGCCGCTATTTTTTTTGTTCAAACTGCAATATTTTCCTCATACTAACTCGGAATCTGGCGAGACTTCGACCGATTAACTCCCACCTAATTTATGGACAATATGGAACACTCGGATACCTCATCTTGTGAATGCATACTGTAGTTCTCCATGGGCACTGACAGTTGTACTTTGAAAATAACAGGCTACCACATCCCCATATTTGAACTCCGCCTAGTGCAGAAGCCGCTATTTTTTTTGTTCAGACTGCAATAACTTCTTCATACTAATTCAGAATCCGGTGAGACTTCGACCAATTAACTCCCACCTAAATTACGGACAATATGGAACACTCAGATACCTTATCTTATGAACGTACACTGTAGTTCTCCATGGGCACTAACAGTTGTACTTAGAAAATAACAAGATACAACATCCCCATATTTGAACTCCGCCTAGTGCAGAAGCCGCAATTTTTTTTTTCACACTGCAATATTTTCTTCATACTAACTCGGAATTCGGCGAGACTTCAACCGATTAACTCCCACCTAAATTACGGACAATATGAAACACTTGGATACTCCATTTTGTGAACGTATACTGTAGTTCTCCATTGGGACTGACAGTTGTACTTAGAAAATAACAGGCTACCACATCCCCATATTTGAACTCCGCCTAGTGCAGAAGTCGCTATATTTTTTGTTCAGACTGCAATATTTTCTTCATACTAACTCGGAATCCGGCGAGACTTCGACCGTTTAACTCCCACCTAAATTACGGATAATATGAAACACTCGGATACTTCATCTTGTTACATTGTAGTTCTCCATGGGGACTGACAGTTATACTTAGAAAATAACAGGCTACCACATCCCATATTTGAACTCCGCCTAGTGCAGAAGCCGCTATTTTTTTGTTCAGACTGCAATAACTTCTTCATACTAATTCAGAATACGGGGAAACTTCACCAATTAACTCCCACCTAAATTACGGACAATATGGAACACTCGAATACTTCATCTTGTGAACGCATACTGTAGTTCTCAATGAGCACTGATAGTTGTTCTTAGAAAATAACAGAATACAACATCCCCATATTTGAACTCCGCCTAGTGTAGAAGCCGCTTTTTTTTGTTCAGACTGCAATATTTTCTTCATACTAACTCGAAATCCGGCGAGACTTCGACCGATTAACACCCATCTAAATTACAAACAATATGGAACACTCGGATACCTCATCTTGTGAACGCATACTATAGTTCTCCATAGGCACTGACAGTTGTACTTAGAAAATAACAGGCTACAACATCCCCATATTTGAACTCCGCCTAGTGTAGAAGCCGCTATTTTTGTTGTTCAGACTGCAATAACTTCTTCATACTAATTCAGAATCTGGTGAGACTTCGACCAATTAACTCCCACTTAAATTACGGACAATATGGAACACTCGGATACCTCAACTTGTGAACGTACACTGTAGTTCTCCAGGGGCACTAACAGTTGTACTTCGAAAATAACAGGATACAACATCCCCATATTTGAACTCCACCTAGTGCAGAAGCCGTAATTTTTTTTGTTCAGACTGCAATATTTTCTTCAAACTAACTCGGAATCCAACGAGACATCGACTGATTAACTCCCACCTTAATTACGGACAATATGAAACACTCGGATACTTCATCTTGTGAACGTACACTGTAATTCTCCATGGGGACTGACAGTTGTAATTAGAAAATAACAGGCTACCACATCCTCATATTTGAACTCCGCCTAGTGTAGAAGCCGCTATTTTTTTGTTCAGACTGCAGTATTTTCTTCATACTAACTCGAAATTCGGCGAGACTTCGACCAATTAATTTCCACCTAAATTACGGACAATATGAAACACTTGGATACTTCATCTTGTGAACGTACACCGTAGTTCTCCATGGGGACTTACAGTTATACTTAGAAAATAAAAGGCTACCACATCCCATATTTGAACTCCGCCTAGTGTAGAAGCCGCTAATTTATTTTGTTCAGACCGCAATAACTTCTTCAAAATAATTCAGAATCCGGTGAGACTTCGACCAATTTACTCCCACCTAAATTACGGACAATATGGAACACTCGGATACTTCATCTTGTGAATGCATATTGTAGTTCTACATGGGCACTGAAAGCTGTACTTAGAAAATAACAGGATACCGCATCCCCATATTTGAACACCGCCTAGTGCAGAAGCCGCTATTTATTTGTTCAGACTGCAATAACTTCTTCATACTAATTCAGAATCCGGCGAGACTTCGACCAATTAACTCCCACCTAAATTACGGACAATATGGAAGACTCAGATACTTCATCGTGTGAACGCATACTGTAGTTCTCCATGGGCACTGACAGTTGTGCTTAGAAAATAACAGGATACCACATCCCCATATTTGAACTCCGCCTAGTGCAGAAGCTGCTATTTTTTTTTTCAAACTGCAATAACTTCTTCTTACTAATTCAGAATCCGGTGAGACTTCGACCAATTAACTCCCACCTAAATTACGGACAATATGGAACACTCGGATACCTCATCTTGTGAACGCATACTATAGTTCTCCATGGGCACTGACAGTTGTACTTAGAAAATAACAGGATACAACATCGCCATATTTGAACTCCGCCTAGTGTAGAAGCCGCTATTTTTTTTGTTAGACAGCAATATTTTCTAAATACTAACTCGGAATCCGACGAGACTTCGACCGATTATCTCCCACCTAAATTACGGACAATGTGGAACACTCGGATACCTCATCTTGTGAACGCATACTGTAGTTCTCCATGGTTACTGACAGTAGTACTTTGAAAATAACAGGCTACCACATCCCCATATTTGAACTCCGCCTAGTGTAGAAGCCGCTATTTTTTTTGTTCAAACTGCAATATTTTCTTCATACTTACTCGGAATCCGGCGAGACTTCGACCGATTAACTCCCATCTAAATTACGGACAATATGGAACACTCAGATACCTCATCTTGTGAACGCATACTGTTGTTCTCCATGGGCACTGACAGTTGTACTTAGAAAATAACAGGATACAACATCCCCATATTGGAACTCCGCCTAGTGTAGAAGTCGCTTTTTTTTGTTCAGACTTACTCGGAATTCGACGAGACTTCGACCGATTAACTCCCACCTAAATTACGGACAATATGAAACACTCAAATACTTCATCTTGTGAACGTACACTATCATTCTCCTTAGGGACTGACAGTTGTACTTAAAATAACAGGCTACTACATCCCCATATTTGAACTCCGCCTAGTGTAGAAGCCGCTATTTTTTTTGTCCAAACTACAATAACTTCTTCATACTAATGCAGAATCCGGTGAGACTTCAACCAATTAACTCCCATCTAAATTACGGACAATATGGAACACTCGGATACTTCATCTTGTGAACGCATATTGTAGTTCTCGATGGGCACTGACAGTTGTTCTTAGAAAATAACAGGATACAACATCCCCATATTTGAACTCCGCCTAGTGCAGAAGCCGCTTTTTTTTGTTCAGACTGCAATATTTTCTTCATACTAACTCGGAATCCGGCGAGACTTCGACCGATTAAAACCCATCTAAATTACGAACAATATGGAACACTCGGATACTTCATCTTGTGAACGTACACTATAGTTCTCCATGGGGATTAACAGTTGTACTTAGAAAATAACCGGCTTCCCCATATTTGAACTCCGCCTAGTGCATAAGTCGCTATTTTTTTTGTTCAGACTGCAATATTTTCTTCATACTAACTCTGAATCCGGCGACTTCGACCGATTAACTCCTACCTAAATTACGGACAATATGAAACACTCGGATACTTCATCTTCTGAACGTACACTGTAGTTCTCCATGGGGACTGACAGTTATACTTAGAAAATAACAGGATACCACATCCCATATTTGAACTCCGCCTAATGTAGAAGCCGCTATTTTTTTGTTCAGACCGCAATAACTTCTTCAAACTAATTCAGAATCCGGAAAGACTTCGACCAATTAACTCCCACCTAAATTACGGACAATATGGAACACTCGGATACTTCATCTTGTGAACGCATATTGTAGTTCTCGATGGGCACTGACAGTTGTTCTTAGAAAATAACAGGATACAACATCCCCATATTTGAACTCCGCCTAGTGCAGAAGCCGCTTTTTTTTGTTCAGACTGCAATATTTTCTTCATACTAACTCGGAATTCGGTGAGACTTCGACCGATTAAAACCCATCTAAATTACGAACAATATGGAACACTCGGATATCTCATCTTGTGAACGCATACTGTAGTTCTCCATGGGCACTGACAGTTGTACTTAGAAAATAACATGCTACCACATCCCCATATTTGAACTCCGCCCAGTGCAGAATTCGCTATTTTTTTATTCAGACTGCAATAACTTCTTCATAATAATTCAAAATCCGTGAGACTTCGACCAATTAACTCCCACCTAAATTACGGACAATATGGAACACTCGGATACTTCATCTTGTGAACGTATATTGCAGTTCTCCATGGGCACTAATAGTTGTACATAGAAAATAACAGGGTACAACATCCCCATATTTGAACTCCGCCTAGTGCAGAAGCCGCTATTTTTTTGTTCAGACTGCAATAACTTCTTCATACTAATTCAGAATTCGGTGAGACTTCGACCAATTAACTCCCACCTAAATTACTGACAATATGGAACACTCGGATACTTCATCTTGTGAACGCATATTGTAGTTCTCCATGGGCACTGACAGTTGTACTTAGAAAATAACAGGATACCATATCCCCATATTTGAACTCCGCCTAGTGCAGAAGTCGCTATTTTTTTTGTTCAGACTTCAATATTTTCTTCATACTAACTTTGAATCGGGCGACTTCGACCGATTAACTCCTACCTAAATTACGGACAATATGAAATACTCTGATACTTCATCTTGTGAACGTACATTGTAGTTCTCCATGTGGACTGACAGTTATACTTAGAAAATAACAGGCTACCACATCCCATATTTGAACTCCGCCTAGTGCAGAAGCCGCTATTTTTTTGTTCATACTTACTCGGAATTCGACGAGACTTCGACCGATTAACTCCCACCTAAATTACGGACAATATGAAACACTCAAATACTTCATCTTGTGAACGTACACTATCATTCTCCTTAGGGACTGACAGTTGTACTTAAAATAACAGGCTACTACATCCCCATATTTGAACTCCGCCTAGTGTAGAAGCCGCTATTTTTTTTGTCCAGACTACAATAACTTCTTCATACTAATGCAGAATCCGGTGAGACTTCAACCAATTAACTCCCATCTAAATTACGGACAATATGGAACACTCGGATACTTCATCTTGTGAACGCATATTGTAGTTCTCGATGGGCACTGACAGTTGTTCTTAGAAAATAACAGGATACAACATCCCCATATTTGAACTCCGCCTAGTGCAGAAGCCGCTTTTTTTTGTTCAGACTGCAATATTTTCTTCATACTAACTCGGAATCCGGCGAGACTTCGACCGATTAAAACCCATCTAAATTACGAACAATATGGAACACTCGGATACTTCATCTTGTGAACGTACACTATAGTTCTCCATGGGGATTAACAGTTGTACTTAGAAAATAACCGGCTTCCCCATATTTGAACTCCGCCTAGTGCATAAGTCGCTATTTTTTTTGTTCAGACTGCAATATTTTCTTCATACTAACTCTGAATCCGGCGACTTCGACCGATTAACTCCTACCTAAATTACGGACAATATGAAACACTCGGATACTTCATCTTCTGAACGTACACTATAGTTCTCCATGGGGACTGACAGTTATACTTAGAAAATAACAGGAAACCACATCCCATATTTGAACTCCGCCTAATGTAGAAGCCGCTATTTTTTTGTTCAGACCGCAATAACTTCTTCAAACTAATTCAGAATCCGGAAAGACTTCGACCAATTAACTCCCACCTAAATTACGGACAATATGGAACACTCGGATACTTCATCTTGTGAACGCATATTGTAGTTCTCGATGGGCACTGACAGTTGTTCTTAGAAAATAACAGGATACAACATCCCCATATTTGAACTCCGCCTAGTGCAGAAGCCGCTTTTTTTTGTTCAGACTGCAATATTTTCTTCATACTAACTCGGAATTCGGTGAGACTTCGACCGATTAAAACCCATCTAAATTACGAACAATATGGAACACTCGGATATCTCATCTTGTGAACGCATACTGTAGTTCTCCATGGGCACTAACAGTTGTACTTAGAAAATAACAGGCTACCACATCCCCATATTTGAACTCCGCCCAGTGCAGAATTCGCTATTTTTTTATTCAGACTGCAATAACTTCTTCATAATAATTCAAAATCCGTGAGACTTCGACCAATTAACTCCCACCTAAATTACGGACAATATGGAACACTCGGATACTTCATCTTGTGAACGTATATTGTAGTTCTCCATGGGCACTAATAGTTGTACATAGAAAATAACAGGGTACAACATCCCCATATTTGAACTCCGCCTAGTGCAGAAGCCGCTATTTTTTTGTTCAGACTGCAATAACTTCTTCATACTAATTCAGAATTCGGTGAGACTTCGACCAATTAACTCCCACCTAAATTACTGACAATATGGAACACTCGGATACTTCATCTTGTGAACGCATATTGTAGTTCTCCATGGGCACTGACAGTTGTACTTAGAAAATAACAGGATACCATATCCCCATATTTGAACTCCGCCTAGTGCAGAAGTCGCTATTTTTTTTGTTCAGACTTCAATATTTTCTTCATACTAACTTTGAATCGGGCGACTTCGACCGATTAACTCCTACCTAAATTACGGACAATATGAAATACTCGGATACTTCATCTTGTGAACGTACACTGTAGTTCTCCATGTGGACTGACAGTTATACTTAGAAAATAACAGGCTACCACATCCCATATTTGAACTCCGCCTAGTGCAGAAGCCGCTATTTTTTTTGTTCAGACTGCAATAACTTCTTCATACTAATTCAAAATCCGGGGAGACTTTGACCAATTAACTCCCACCTAAATTACGGACAATATGGAACACTCGGATACTTCATCTTGGGAACGCATATTGTAGTTCTCGTTGGGCACTGACAGTTGTTCTTAGAAAATAACAGGATACAACATCCCCATATTTGAACTCCGCCTAGTGCAGAAGCCGCTTTTTTTTGTTCAGACTGCAATATTTTCTTCATACTAACTCGGAATCCGGCGAGACTTCGACCGATTAAAACCCATCTAAATTACGAACAATATGGAACACTCGGATACCTCATCTTGTGAACGCATACTGTAGTTCTCCATGGGCACTGACAGTTGTACTTAGAAAATAACAGGCTACCGCATCCCCATATTTGAACTCCGCCTAGTGCAGAAGCCGCTATTTTTTTTGTTCAGACTGCAATAACTTCTTCATACTAATTCAGAATCCGATGAGACTTCGACCAATTAACTCCCACCTAAATTACGGACAATATGGAACACTCGGATACCTCATCTTGTGAACGTACACTGTAGTTCTCCAGGGGCACTAACAGTTGTACTTCGAAAATAACAGGATACAACATCCCCATATTTGTACTCCGCCTAGTGAAGAAGCCGCTATTTTTTTTTCAGACCACAATAAATTCTTCATACTAACTCGGAATTCGGCGAGACTTCAACCGATTAACTCCCACCTAAATTACGGACAATATGAAACACTCGGATACCTCATCTTGTGAACGCATACTGTAGTTCTCCATGGGCACTAACAGTTGTACTTAGAAAATAACAGGATACAACATCCCCATATTTGAACTCCGCCTAGTGCTGAAGCCGCTATTTTTTTTGTTCAGACTGCAATATTTTCTTCAAACTAACTCGGAATCCAGCGAGACATCGACCAATTAACTCCCACCTTAATTACGGACAATATGAAACACTCGGATACTTCATCTTGTGAACGTACACTGTAATTCTCCATGGGGACTGACAGTTGTAATTAGAAAATAACAGGCTACCACATCCCTATATTTGAACTCCGCCTAGTGCAGAAGCCGCTATTTTTTTGTTCAGACTGCAGTATTTTCTTCATACCAACTCGGAATTCGGTGAGACTTCGACCAATTAATTTCCACCAAAATTACGGACAATATTAAACACTCGGATACTTCATCTTGTGAACGTACACTGTAGTTCTCCATGGGGACTTACAGTTATACTTAGAAAATAAAAGGCTACCACATCCCATATTTGAACTCCACCTAGTGTAGAAGCCGCTATTTTTTTTTTCAGACTGCAATAACTTCTTCAAAATAATTCAGAATCCGGTGAGACTTCGACCAATTAACTCTCACCAAAATTACGGACAATATGGAACACTCGGATACTTCATCTTGTGAATGCATATTGTAGTTCTCCATGGGCACAGACAGCTGTACTTAGAAAATAACAGGATACCACATCCCCATATTTGAACTCCGCCTAGTGAAGAAGCCGCTATTTATTTGTTCAGACTACAATAACTTCTTCATACTAATTCAGAATCCGGCGAGACTTCGACCAATTAACTCCCACCTAAATTATGGACAATATGGAACACTCGGATACTTCATCTTGTGAACGCATATTGTAGTTCTCGATGGGCACTGACAGTTGTTCTTAGAAAATAACAGGATACAACATCCCCATATTTGAACTCCGCCTAGTGCAGAAGCCGCTTTTTTTTGTTCAGACTGCAATATTTTCTTCATACTAACTCGGAATTCAGTGAGACTTCGACCGATTAAAACCCATCTAAATTACGAACAATATGGAACACTCGGATATCTCATCTTGTGAACGCATACTGTAGTTCTCCATGGGCACTGACAGTTGTACTTAGAAAATAACAGGCTACCACATCCCCATATTTGAACTCAGCCCAGTGCAGAATCCGCTATTTTTTTATTCAGACTGCAATAACTTCTTCATAATAATTCAAAATCCGTGAGACTTCGACCAATTAACTCCCACCTAAATTACGGACAATATGGAACACTCGGATACTTCATCTTGTGAACGTATATTGTAGTTCTCCATGGGCACTAATAGTTGTACATAGAAAATAACAGGGTACAACATCCCCATATTTGAACTCCGCCTAGTAAAGAAGCCGCTATTTTTTTGTTCAGACTGCAATAACTTCTTCATACTAATTCAAAATTCGGTGAGACTTCGACCAATTAACTCCCACCTAAATTACTGACAATATGGAACACTCGGATACTTCATCTTGTGAACGCATATTGTAGTTCTCCATGGGCACTGACAGTTGTACTTAGAAAATAACAGGATACCATATCCCCATATTTGAACTCCGCCTAGTGCAGAAGTCGCTATTTTTTTTGTTCAGACTTCAATATTTTCTTCATACTAACTTTGAATCGGGCGACTTCGACCGATTAACCCCTACCTAAATTACGGACAATATGAAATACTCGGATACTTCATCTTGTGAACGTACACTGTAGTTCTCCATGGGGACTGACAGTTATACTTAGAAAATAACAGGCTACCACATCCCATATTTGAACTCCGCCTAGTGCAGAAGCCGCTATTTTTTTTGTTCAGACTGCAATAACTTCTTCATACTAATTCAGAATCTGGGGAGACTTCGACCAATTAACTCCCACTTAAATTACGGACAATATGGAACACTCGGATACTTCATCTTGTGAACGCATATTGTAGTTCTCGATGGGCACTGACAGTTGTTCTTAGAAAATAACAGGATACAACATCCCCATATTTGAACTCCGCCTAGTGGAGAAGCCGCTTTTTTTTGTTCAGACTGCAATATTTTCTTCATACTAACTCGGAATCCGGCGAGACTTTGACCGATTAAAACCCATCTAAATTACGAACAATATGGAACACTCGGATACCTCATCTTGTGAACGCATACTGTAGTTCTCCATGGGCACTGACAGTTGTACTTAGAAAATAACAGGCTACCGTATCCCCATATTTGAACTCCGCCTAGTGCAGAAGCCGCTATTTTTTTTGTTCAGACTGCAATAACTTCTTCATACTAATTCAGAATCCGGTGAGACTTCGACCAATTAACTCCCACCTAAATTACGGACAATATGGAACACTCGGATACCTCATCTTGTGAACGTACACTGTAGTTCTCCAGGGGCACTAACAGTTGTACTTCGAAAATAACAGGATACAACATCCCCATATTTGAACTCCGCCAAGTGCAGAAGCCGCTATTTTTTTTCATACCACAATAACTTCTTCATACTAACTCGGAATTCGGCAAGACTTCCACCGATTAACTCCCACCTAAATTACGGACAATATGAAACACTCGGATACTTCATCTTGTGAACGCATACTGTAGTTCTACATGGGGACTGATAGTTGTACTTAGAAAATAACAGAATACAACATCCCCATATTTGAACTCCGCCTAGTGCAGAAGCCGGTTTTTTTCTTCAGACTGCAATATTTTCTTCATACTAACTCGGAATCCGGCGAGACTTCGACCTATTAACACCCATCTAAATTACGAACCATATGGAACACTCGGATACCTCATCTTCTGAATGCATACTGTAGTTCCCCATGGGCACTGACAGTTGTACTTAGAAAATAACAAGCTACCACATCCCCATATTTGAACTCCGCATAGTGTAGAAGCCGCTATTTTTGTTGTTCAGACTGCAATAACTTCTTCATACTAATTCAGAATCCGGTGAGACTTCGACCAATTAAATCCCACCTAAATTACGGACAATATGGAACACTCGGATACCTCATCTTGTGAACGCATACTGTAGTTTTCCATGGGCACTAACAGTTGTACTTAGAAAATAACAGGATACAACATTTGAACTCCGCCTAGTGCAGAAGCCGCTATTTTTTTTGTTCAGACCGCAATATTTTCTTCAAACTAACTCGGAATCCAGCGAGACATCGACCGATTAACTCCCACCTTAATTACGGACAATATGAAACACTCGGATACTTCATCTTGTGAACGTACACTGTAATTCTCCATGGGGACTGACAGTTGTAATTAGAAAATAACAGGCTACCACATCCCCATATTTGAACTCCGCCTAGTGCAGAAGCCGCTATTTTTTTGTTCAGACTGCAGTATTTTCTTCATAATAACTCGGAATTCGGTGAGACTTCGACCAATTAATTTCCACCTAAATTACGGACAATATGAAACACTCGGATACTTCATCTTGTGAACGTACACTGTAGTTCTCCATGGGGACATACAGTTATACTTAGAAAATAAAAGGCTACCACATCCCATATTTGAACTCCGCCTAGTGTAGAAGCCGCTATTTTTTTTCAGACTGCAATAACTTCTTCAAAATAATTCAGAATCCGGTGAGACTTCGACCAATTAACTCTCACCTAAATTACGGACAATATGGAACACTCGGATACTTCATCTTGTGAATGCAAATTGTAGTTCTCCATGGGCACAGACAGCTGTACTTAGAAAATAACAGGATACCACATCCCCATATTTGAACTCCGCCTAGTGAAGAAGCCGCTATTTATTTGTTCAAACTGCAATAACTTCTTCATACTAATTCATAATCCGGCGAGACTTCGACCAATTAACTCCAACCTAAATTAAGGACAATATGGAACACTTGGATACTTCATCTTGTGAACGCATACTGTAGTTCTCCATGGGCACTGACAGTTGTACTTAGAAAATAACAGGATACCACATTCCCATATTTGAACTCCGCCCAGTGTAGAAGCCGCTATTTTTTTTGTTCAGACTGCAATAACTTCTTCATACTAATTCAAAATCCGATGAGACTTCGACCAATTAACTCCCACCTAAATTACGGACAGTATGGAACACTCGGATACCTCATCTTGTGAACGCATACTATAGTTCTCTATGGGCACTGACAGTTACTTAGAAAATAACAGGATACAACATCGCCATATTTGAACTTCATCTAGTGCAGAAGCCGCTATTTTTTTTTGTTAGACAGCAATATTTTCTTCATACTAACTCGTAATCCGACGAGACTTCGACCGATTAACTTCCGCCTAAATTACGGACAATATGGAACACTCGGATACCTCATCTTGTGAACGCATACTGTAGTTCTCCATGGGCACTGACAGTTGTACTTTGAAAATAACAGGCTACCACATCCCCATATTTGAACTCCGCCAAGTGCAGAAGCCGCAATTTTTTTTGTTCAGACTGCAATATTTTCTTCATACTTACTCGGAATCCGGCGAGACTTCGACCGATTAACTCCCATCTAAATTACGGACAATATGGAACACTCGGATACCTCATCTTGTGAACGCATACTGTAGTTCTCCATGGGCACTGACTGTTGTACTTAGAAAATAACAGGCTACCACATCCCCATATTTGAACTCCGCCCAGTGCAGAAACCGCTATTTTTTTGTTCAGACTGCAATAACTTCTTCATAATAATTCAAAATCCGTTGAGACTTCGACCAATTAACTCCCACCTAAATTACAGACAATATGGAACACTCGGATACTTCATCTTGTGAACGCATACTGTAGTTCTCCATGGGCACTAACAGTTGTACATAGAAAATAACAGGATACAACATCCCCATATTTGAACTCCGCCTAGTGCAGAAGCCGCTATTTTTCTGTTCAGACTGCAATAACTTCTTCATACTAATTCAGAATCCGGTGAGACTTCAACCAATTAACTCCCACCTAAATTACGGACAATATGGAACACTCGGATACCTCATCTTGTGAACGCATACTGTAGTTCTCGATGAGCACTGACAGTTGTTCTTAGAAAATAACAGGATACAACATCCCCATATTTGAACTCCGCCTAGTGCAGAAGCCGCTTTTTATTGTTCAGACTGCAATATTTTCTTCATACTAACTCGGAATCCGGCGAGACTTCGACCGATTAGCACCCATCTAAATTACGAACAATATGGAACACTCGGATACCTCATCTTGTGAACGCGTACTGTAGTTCTCCATGAGCACTGACAGTTGTACTTGGAAAATAACAGGCTACCACATCCCCATATTTGAACTACGCCTAGTGTAGAAGCCGCTATTTTTGTTGTTCAGACTGCAATAACTTCTTCATACCAATTCAGAATCCGGTGAGACTTCGACCAATTAACTCCCACCTAAATTACGGACAATATGGAACACTCAGATACCTCAACTTGTGAATGCATACTGTTGTTCTCCATGGGCTCTGACAGTTGTTCTTAGAAAACAATAGGATACAACATCCCCATATTTGAACTCCGCCTAGTGCATAAGCCGCTATTTTTTTTGTTCAGACTGCAAAATTTTCTTCAAACTAACTCGGAATCCGGGGAGACTTCGACCGATTAACTCCCACCTTAATTACGAACAATATGAAACACTCGGATACTTCATCTTGCGAACGTACACTGTAATTCTCCATGGGGACTGACAGTTGTAATTAGAAAATAACAAGCTACCACATCCCCATATTTGAACTCCGCCTAGTGCAGAAGCCACTATTTTTTTTGTTCAGACTGCAATATTTTCTTCATACTAACTCGAAATTCGGCGAGACTTCGACCAATTAATTTCCACCTAAATTACGGACAATATGAAACACTCGGATACTTCATCTTGTGAACGTACAATGTAGTTATCCATAGGGACTGACAGTTATACTTAGAAAATAACAGGCTACCACATCCCATATTTGAACTCCGCCTAGTGCAGAAGCCGCTATTTTTTTTTTGTTCAGACTACAATAACTTCTTCAAAATAATTCAAAATCCGGTGAGACTTCGACCAATTAACTCCCACCTAAATTACGGACTATATGGAACACCCGGATACTTCATCTTGTGAACGCATATTGTAGTTCTCGATGGGCACTAACAGTTGTACTTAGAAAATAACAGAATACCACATCCCCATATTTGAACTCCGCCTAGTGCAGAAGCCGCTATTTATTTTTTCAGACTACAATAACTTCTTCATACTAATTCAGAATCCGGCGAGACTTCCACCAATTAACTCCCACCTAAATTACTGACAATATGGAACACTCGGATACTTCATCTTTTGAACCCATACTATAGTTCTCCATGGGCACTGACAGTTGTACTTAGAAAATAACAGGGTACCACATCCCCATATTTGAACTCCGCCTAGTGAAGAAGCCGCTATTTTTTTTGTTCAGACTGCAATAACTTCTTCATACTAATTCAGAATCCGGTGAGGCTTCGACCAATTAACTCCCACCTAAATTACGGACAATATGGAACACTCGGATACCTCATCTTATGAACGCATACTGTAGTTCTTCATGGGCACTGACAGTTGTATATAGAAAATAACAGGATACAACATCCCCATATTTGAACTCCGCCTAGTGCAGAAGCCGCTATTTTTTTGTTCAGACTGCAATAACTTCTTCATTCTAATTCAGAATCCGGGGAGACTTCGACCAATTAACTCCCACCTAAATTATGGACAATATGGAACACTCGGATACTTCATCTTGTGAACGCATATTGTAGTTCTCGATGGGCACTGACTGTTGTTCTTAGCAAAATAACAGGATACAACATCCCCATATTTGAACTCCGCCTAGTGCAGAAGCCGCTATTTTTTTTGTTCAGACTGCAATATTTTCTTCAAACTAACTCGGAATCCCGCGAGACATCGACCGATTAACTCCCACCTTAATTACGGACAATATGAAACACTCGGATACTTCATCTTGTGAACGTACACTGTAATTCTCCATGGGGACTGACAGTTGTAATTAGAAAATAACAGGCAACCACATCCCCATATTTGAACTCCGCCTAGTGCAGAAGCCGCTATTTTTTTGTTCAAACTGCAGTATTTTCTTCATACTAACTCGGAATTCGGCGAGACTTCGACCAATTAGTTTCCACCTAAATTACAGACAATATGAAACACTCGGATACTTCATCTTGTGAACGTACACTGTAGTTCTCTATGGGGACTTACAGTTATACTTAGAAAATAAAAGGCTACCACATCCCATATTTGAACTCCGCCTAGTGTAGAAGCCGCTTTTTTTTTTCAGACTGTAATAACTTCTTCAAAATAATTCAGAATCCGGTGAGACTTCGACCAATTAACTCCCACCTAAATTACGGACAATATGGAACACTCGGATACTTCATCTTGTGAATGCATATTGTAGTTCTCCATGGGCACAGACAGCTGTACTTAGAAAATAACAGGATACCACATCCCTATATTTGAACTCCGCCTAGTGCAGAAGCCACTATTTATTTGTTCAGACTGCAATAACTTCTTCATACTAATTCAGAATCCGGCGAGACTTCGACCAATTAACTCCCACCTAAATTACGGACAATATGGAACACTCGGATACTTCATCTTGTGAACGCATACTGTAGTTCTCCATGGGCACTGACAGTTGTACTTAGAAAATAATAGGATACCACATCCACATATTTGAACTCCGCCTAGTGTAGAAGCCGCTATTTTTTTTTGTTCAGACTGCAATAACTTCTTCATACTAATTCAAATTCCGGTGAGACTTCAACCAATTAACTCCCACCTAAATTACGGACAGTATGGAACACTCGGATACCTCATCTTGTGAACGCATACTGTAGTTCTCTATGGGCACTGACAGTTGTACTTAGAAAATAACAGGATACAACATCGCCATATTTGAACTCCGTCTAGTGTAGAAGCCGCTATTTGTTTTGTTAGACAGCAATATTTTCTTCATACTAACTCGGAATCCGACGAGACTTTGACCAATTAACTCCCACCTAAATTACGGACAATATGGAACACTCGGATACCTCATCTTGTGAACGCATACTGTAGTTCTCCATGGGCACTGACAGTTGTACTTTGAAAATAACAGGCTACCACATCCCCATATTTGAACTCCGCCAAGTGCAGAAGCCGTAATTTTTTTTGTTCAGACTGCAATATTTTCTTCATACTTACTCGGAATCCGGCGAGACTTCGACCGATTAACTCCCATCTAAATTACGGACAATATAAAACACTCGGATACCTCATCTTGTGAACGCATACTGTTGTTCTCCATGGGCACTGACAGTTGTACTTAGAAAATAACAGGATACAACATCCCCATATTTGAACTCCGCCTAGTGCAGAAACCGCTATTTTTTTTGTTCAGACTGCAATATTTTCTTCATACTAACTCGGAATCCGGCGAGACTTCGACCGATTAACTCCCACCTAAATTACGGACAATATGAAACACTCAAATACTTCATCTTGTGAACGTACACTGTCATTCTCCTTGGGGACTGACAGTTGTACTTAAAATAACAGGCTACTACATCCCCATATTTGAACTCCGCCTAGTGTAGAAGTCGCTAATTTTTTTGTTCAGACTACAATAACTTCTTCATACTAATCCAGAATCCAGTGAGACTTCGACCAATTAACTCCCACCTACATTACGGACAATATGGAACACTCGGATACCTCATCTTGTGAACGTATACTATAGTTCTCCATGGGCACTAACAGTTGTACTGAGAAAATAACAGGATACAACATCCCCATATTTGAACTCCGCCAAGTGTAGAAGCCGCTATTTTTGTTGTTCAGACTGCAATAACTTCTTCATACTAATTCAGAATCCGGTGAGACTTCGACCAATTAACTCCCACCTAAATTACGGACAATATGGAACACTCGAATACGTCATCTTGTTAACGCATACAGTAGTTCTTCATGGGCACTGACAGTTGTACTTAGAAAATAACAAGATACAACATCCCCATATTTAAACTCCGCTTAGTGCAGAAGCCGCTATTTTCTTGTTCAGACTGCAATATTTTCTTCAAACTAACTCGGAATCCGGCGAGACTTCGACCGATTTACTCCCACCTTAATTACGGACAATATGAAACACTCGGATACTTCATCTTGTGAACGTACACTGTAATTCTCCATGGGGACTGACAGTTGTAATTAGAAAATAACAGGCTACCACATCCCCATATTTGAACTCCGCCTAGTGCATAAGCAGCTATTTTTTTGTTTAGGCTGCAATATTTTCTTCACACTAACTCGGAATTCGGCGAGACTTCGACCAATTAATTTACACCTAAATTACGAACAATATGAAACACTCGGATACTTCGTCTTGTGAACATACACTGTAGTTCTCCACGGGGACTGACAGTTATACTTAGAAAATAATAGGCTACCACATCCCAAATTTGAACTCCGCCTAGTGCAGAAGCCGCTATTTTTTTTGTTCAGACTGCAATAAATTCTTCAAAATAATTCAGAATCCGGTGAGACTTCGACCAATTAACTCCCACCTAAATTACGGATAATATGGAACACTCGGATACTTCATCTTGTGAACGCATATTGTAGTTCTCCATGGGCACTGTCAGTTGTACTTAGAAAATAACAGGATACCACATCCCCATATTTGAACTCCGCCTAGTGCAGAAGTCGCTATTTTTTTATTTAGACTGCAATATTTTCTTCATACTAACTCTGAATCCGGCGACTTCGACCGATTAACTCCTACCTAAATTACGGACAATATGAAACACTCGGATACTTCATCTTGTGAACGTACACTGTAGTTCTCCATGGGAACTGACGGTTATACTTAGAAAATAACAGGCTACCACATCCCATATTTGAACTCCGCCTAGTGTAGAAGACGCTATTTTTTTTTGTTCAGATTGCAATAACTTCTTCGTACTAATTCAGAATCCGGGGATACTTCGACCAATTAACTCCCACCTAAATTTCGAACAATATGGAACACTTGGATACTTCATCTTGTGAACGCATATTGTAGTTCTGGATGGGAACTGACAGTTGTTCTTAGAAAATAACAGGATACAACATCCCCATATTTGAACTCCGCCTAGTGCAGAAGCCACTTTTTTTTGTTCAGACTGCAATATTTTCTCCATACTAACTCGGAATCCGGCGAGACTTCGACCGATTAAAACCCATCTAAATTACAAAAAATATGGAACACTCGGATACCTCATCTTGTGAACGCATACTGTAGTTCTCCATGGGCACTGACAGTTGTACTTAGAAAATAACAGGCTACCACATCCCCATATTTGAACTCCGCCCAGTGCAGAAACCGCTATTTTTTTGTTCAGACTGCAATAACTTCTTCATAATAATTCAAAATCCGTTGAGACTTCGACCAATTAACTCCCACCTAAATTACAGACAATATGGAACACTCGGATACTTCATCTTGTGAACGCATACTGTAGTTCTCCATGGGCACTAACAGTTGTACATAGGAAATAACAGGATACAACATCCCCATATTTGAACTCCGCCTAGTGCAGAAGCTGCTATTTTTCTGTTCAGACTGCAATAACTTCTTCATACTAATTCAGAATCCGGTGAGACTTCGACCAATTAACTCCCACCTAAATTACGGACAATATGGAACACTCGGATACCTCATCTTGTGAACGCATACTGTAGTTCTCGATGAGCACTGACAGTTGTTCTTAGAAAATAACAGGATACAACATCCCCATATTTGAACTCCGCCTAGTGCAGAAGCCGCTTTTTATTGTTCAGACTGCAATATTTTCTTCATACTAACTCGGAATCCGGCGAGACTTCGACCGATTAGCACCCATCTAAATTACGAACAATATGGAACACTCGGATACCTCATCTTGTGAACGCGTACTGTAGTTCTCCATGAGCACTGACAGTTGTACTTAGAAAATAACAGGCTACCACATCCCCATATTTGAACTCCGCCTAGTGTAGAAGCCGCTATTTTTGTTGTTCAGACTGCAATAACTTCTTCATACCAATTCAGAATCCGGTGAGACTTCGACCAATTAACTCCCACCTAAATTACGGACAATATGGAACACTCGGATACCTCATCTTGTGAATGCATACTGTAGTTCTCCTTGGGCACTGACAGTTGTTCTTAGAAAACAATAGGATACAACATCCCCATATTTGAACTCCGCCTAGTGCATTTGCCGCTAATTTTTTTGTTCAAACTGCAAAATTTTCTTCAAACTAACTCGGAATCCGGGGAGACTTCGACCGATTAACTCCCACCTTAATTACGGACAATATGAAACACTCGGATACTTCATCTTGTGAACGTACACTGTAATTCTCCATGGAGACTGACAGTTGTAATTAGAAAATAACAGGCTACCACATCCCCATATTTGAACTCCGCCTCGTGCAGAAGCCGCTATTTTTTTTGTTCAGACTGCAATATTTTCTTCATACTAACTCGGAATTCGGCGAGACTTCGACCAATTAATTTCCACCTAAATTACGGACAATATGAAACACTCGGATACTTCATCTTGTGAACGTACAATGTAGTTCTCAATGGGGACTGACAGTTATACTTAGAAAATAACAGGCTACCACATCCCATATTTGAACTCCGCCTAGTGCTGAAGCTGCTATTTTTTTTGTTCAGACTACAATAACTTCTTCAGAATAATTCAGAATCCGGTGAGACTTCGACCAATTAACTCCCACCTAAATTACGGACGATATGGAACACTCGGATACTTCATCTTGTGAACGCATATTGTAGTTCTCGATGGGCACTAACAGTTGTACTTAGAAAATAACAGGATACCACATCCCCATATTTGAACTCCGCCTAGTGCAGAAGCCGCTATTTATTTGTTCAGAATGCAATACATTCTTCATACTAATTCAGAATCCGGCGAGACTTCGACCAATTAACTCCCACCTAAATTACTGACAATATGGAACACTCGGATACTTCATCTTTTGAACGCATACTATAGTTCTCCATGGGCACTAACAGTTGTACTTAGAAAATAACAGGGTACCACATCCCCATATTTGAACTCCGCCTAGTGAAGAAGCCGCTATTTTTTTTGTTCAGACTGCAATAACTTCTTCATACTAATTCAGAATCCGGTGAGACTTCGACCAATTAACTCCCACCTAAATTACGGACAATATGGAACACTTGGATACCTCATCTTGTGAACGCATACTGTAGTCCTCCATCGTCACTGACAGTTGTTCTTAGAAAATAACAGGATACAACATCCCCATATTTGAACTCCGCCTAGTGCAGAAGCCGCTTTTTATTGTTCAGACTGCAATATTTTCTTCATACTAACTCGGAATCCGGCGAGACTTCGACCGATTAGCACCCATCTAAATTACGAACAATATGGAACACTCGGATACCTCATCTTGTGAACGCGTACTGTAGTTCTCCATGAGCACTGACAGTTGTACTTAGAAAATAACAGGCTACCACATCCCCATATTTGAACTCCGCCTAGTGTAGAAGCCGCTATTTTTGTTGTTCAGACTGCAATAACTTCTTCATACCAATTCAGAATCCGGTGAGACTTCGACCAATTAACTCCCACCTAAATTACGGACAATATGGAACACTCGGATACCTCATCTTGTGAATGCATACTGTAGTTCTCCTTGGGCACTGACAGTTGTTCTTAGAAAACAATAGGATACAACATCCCCATATTTGAACTCCGCCTAGTGCATTTGCCGCTAATTTTTTTGTTCAAACTGCAAAATTTTCTTCAAACTAACTCGGAATCCGGGGAGACTTCGACCGATTAACTCCCACCTTAATTACGGACAATATGAAACACTCGGATACTTCATCTTGTGAACGTACACTGTAATTCTCCATGGAGACTGACAGTTGTAATTAGAAAATAACAGGCTACCACATCCCCATATTTGAACTCCGCCTCGTGCAGAAGCCGCTATTTTTTTTGTTCAGACTGCAATATTTTCTTCATACTAACTCGGAATTCGGCGAGACTTCGACCAATTAATTTCCACCTAAATTACGGACAATATGAAACACTCGGATACTTCATCTTGTGAACGTACAATGTAGTTCTCAATGGGGACTGACAGTTATACTTAGAAAATAACAGGCTACCACATCCCATATTTGAACTCCGCCTAGTGCTGAAGCTGCTATTTTTTTTGTTCAGACTACAATAACTTCTTCAGAATAATTCAGAATCCGGTGAGACTTCGACCAATTAACTCCCACCTAAATTACGGACGATATGGAACACTCGGATACTTCATCTTGTGAACGCATATTGTAGTTCTCGATGGGCACTAACAGTTGTACTTAGAAAATAACAGGATACCACATCCCCATATTTGAACTCCGCCTAGTGCAGAAGCCGCTATTTATTTGTTCAGAATGCAATACATTCTTCATACTAATTCAGAATCCGGCGAGACTTCGACCAATTAACTCCCACCTAAATTACTGACAATATGGAACACTCGGATACTTCATCTTTTGAACGCATACTATAGTTCTCCATGGGCACTAACAGTTGTACTTAGAAAATAACAGGGTACCACATCCCCATATTTGAACTCCGCCTAGTGAAGAAGCCGCTATTTTTTTTGTTCAGACTGCAATAACTTCTTCATACTAATTCAGAATCCGGTGAGACTTCGACCAATTAACTCCCACCTAAATTACGGACAATATGGAACACTTGGATACCTCATCTTGTGAACGCATACTGTAGTCCTCCATCGTCACTGACAGTTGTTCTTAGAAAATAACAGGATACAACATCCCCATATTTGAACTCCGCCTAGTGCAGAAGCCGCTTTTTATTGTTCAGACTGCAATATTTTCTTCATACTAACTCGGAATCCGGCGAGACTTCGACCGATTAGCACCCATCTAAATTACGAACAATATGGAACAATCAGATACCTCATCTTGTGAACGCATACTGTAGTTCTCCATGAGCACTGACAGTTGTACTTAGAAAATAACAGGCTACCACATCCCCATATTTGAACTCCGCCTAGTGTAGAAGCCGCTATTTTTGTTGTTCAGACTGCAATAACTTCTTCATACCAATTCAGAATCCGGTGAGACTTCGACCAATTAACTCCCACCTAAATTACGGACAATATGGAACACTCGGATACCTCATCTTGTGAACGCATACTGTAGTTCTCCATGGGCACTGACAGTTGTACTTAGAAAATAACAGGATACAACATCCCCATATTTGAACTCCGCATAGTGCATAAGCCGCTATTTTTTTTGTTCAGACTGCAAAATTTTCTTCAAACTAACTCGGAATCCGACGAGACTTCGACCGATTAACTCCCACCTTAATTACGGACAATATGAAACACTCAGATACTTCATCTTGTGAACGTACACTGTAATTCTCCATGGGGACTGACAGTTGTAATTAGAAAATAACAAGCTACCACATCCCCATATTTGAACCCCGCCTAGTACAGAAGCCGCTATTTTTTTTGTTCAGACTATAATAAATTCTTCATACTAACTCGGAATTCGGCGAGACTTCAACCAATTAATTTCCACCTAAATTACGGACAATATGAAACACTCGGATACTTCATCTTGTGAACGTACACTGTAGTTCTCCATGGGAACAAACAGTTGTACTTAGAAAATAACAGGATACAACATCCCCATATTTGAACTCCGTCTAGTGCAGAAGCCGCTATTTTTTTGTTCAAACTACAATATTTTCTTCAAACTAACTCGGAATCCGATGAGACTTCGACCGATTAACTCCCACCTTAATTACGGACAATATGAAACATTCAGATACTTCATCTTGTGAACGTACACTGTAATTCTCCATGGGGACTGACAGTTGTAATTAGAAAATAACAGGCTACCACATCCCCATATTTGAACTCCGCCTAGTGCAGAAGCCGCTATTTTTTTGTTCAAACTGCAGTATTTTCTTCATACTAACTCGGAATTCGGCGAGACTTCAACCAATTAATTTCCACCTAAATTACGGACAATATGAAACACTCGGATACTTCATCTTGTGAACGTACACTGTAGTTCTCCATGGGGACTGACAGTTATACTTAGAAAATAACAGGATACCACATCCCCATATTTGAACTCCACCTAGTGCAGATGCCGCTATTTTTTTTGTTCAGACTACAATAACTTCTTCAAAATAATTCAAAATCCGGTGAGACTTCGACCAATTAACTCCCACCTAAATTACGGACAATATGGAACACTCGGATACCTCATCTCGTGAACGCATATTGTAGTTCTCCATGGGCACTGACAGTTGTACTTAGAAAATAACAGGATACCACATCCTCATATTTGAACTCCACCTAGTGCAGAAGTCGCTATTTTTTTTGTTCAGACCGCAATATTTTCTTCATACTAACTCTGAATCCGGCGACTTCGACCGATTAACTCCTACCTAAATTACGGACAATATGAAACACTCGGATACTTCATCTTGTGAACGTACACTGTAGTTCTCCATGGGGACTGACAGTTATACTTAAAAAATAACATGCTACCACATCCCATATTTGAACTCCGCCTAGTGCAGAAGCCACTATTTTTTTTGTTTAAACTGCAATAACTTCTTCGTACTAATTCAGAATCCGAGGAGACTTCGACCAATTATCTCCCACCTAAATTACGGACAATATGGAACACTCGGATACTTCATCTTGTGAACGCATATTGTAGTTCTCGATGGGCACTGACAGTTGTTCTTAGAAAATAACAGGATACAACATCCCCATATTTGAACTCCGCCTAGTGCAGAAGCCGCTTTATTTTGTTCAGACTGCAATATTTTCTTCATACTAACTCGGAATCCGGCGAGACTTCGACCGATTAAAACCCATCTAAATTACGAACAATATGGAACACTCGGATACCTCATCTGGTGAACGCATACTGTAGTTCTCCATGGGCACTGACAGTTGTACTTAGAAAATAACATGCTACCACATCCCCATATTTGAACTCCGCCCAGTGCAGAAGCCGCTATTTTTCTGTTCAGACTGCAATAACTTCTTCATACTAATTCAGAATCCGGTGAGACTTCGACCAATTAACTCCCACCTAAATTACGGACAATATGGAACACTCGGATACTTCATCTTGGTAATGCATACTGTAGTTTTCCATGGGCACTGACAGTTGTACATAGAAAATAACAGGAAACAACATCCCTATATTTGAACTCCGCCTAGTGCAGAAGCCGTTATTTTTCTGTTCAGACTGCAATAACTTCTTCATACTAATTCAGAATCCGGTGAGACTTCGACCAATTAACTCCCACCTACATTACGGACAATATGGAACACTCGGATACCTCATCTTGTGAACGCATACTGTAGTTCTCTATGAGCACTGACAGTTGTTCTTAGAAAATAACAGGATACAACATCCCCATATTTGAACTCCGCCTAGTGCAGAAGCCGCTTTTTTTCGTTCAGACTGCAACATTTTCTTCATACTAACTCGGAATCCGGCGAGACTTCGACCGATTAGCACCCATCTAAATTACGAACAACATGGAACACTCGGATACCTCATCTTGTGAACGCATACTGTAGTTCTCCATTAGCACAGACAGTTGTACTTAGAAAATAACAGGCTACCACATCCCCATATTTGAACTCCGCCTAGTGTAGAAGCCACTATTTTTGTTGTTCAGACTGCAATAACTTCTTCATACTAATTCAGAATCCGGTGAGACTTCGACCTATTAACTCCCACCTAAATTACGGACAATATGGAACACTCGGATACCTCATCTTGTGAACGCATACTGTAGTTCCCCATGGGCACTGACAGTTGTACTTAGAAAATAACATGATACAACATCCCCATACTTGAACTCCGCCTAGTGCATAAGCCGCTATTTTTTTTGTTCAGACTGCAAAATTTTCTTCAAACTAACTCGGAATCCGGCGAGACTTCGACCGATTAACTCCCACCTTAATTACGGACAATATGAAACAATTAGGTACTTCATCTTGTGAACGTACACTGTAATTCTCCATGGGGACTGACATTTGTAATTAGAAAATAACAGGCTACAACATCCCCATATTTGAACTCCGCCTAGTGCAGAAGCCGTTATTTTTTTTGTTTAGACTGCATTATTTTCTTCATACTAACTCGGAATTCGGCGAGACTTCGACCAATTAATTTCCACCTAAATTACGGACAATATGAAACACTCGGATACTTCATCTTGTGAACGTACACTGTAGTTCTCCTTGGGGACTGACAGTTATACTTAGAAAATAACAGGCTACCACATTCCATATTTGAACTCCGCCTAGTGAAGAAGCCGCTATTTTTTTTTGTTTAGACTGCAATAACTTCTTCAAAATATTTCAGAATCCAGTGAGACTTCGACCAATTAACTCCCACCTAAATTACGGACAATATGGAACACTCGGATACTTCATCTTGTGAACGCATATTGTAGTTCTCCATGGGCACTGACAGTTGTACATAGAAAATAACAGGATACCACATCCCCATATTTGAACTCCGTCTAGTGCAGAAGCCGCTATTTATTTGTTCAGACTGCAATAACTTCTTCATACTAATTCAGAATCCGGCGAGACTTCGACCAATTAACTACCACCTAAATTACGGACAATATGGAACACTCAAATACTTCATCTTGTGAACGCATACTGTAGTTCTCCATGGGCACTGACAGTTGTACTTAGAAAATAACAGGATACCACATCCCCATATTTGAACTCCTCCTAGTGTAGAAGCCGCAATTTTTTTTGTTCAGACTGCAATAACTTCATCATACTAATTCAGAATCCGGTGAGACTTCGACCAATTAACTCCCACCTAAATTACGGACAATATGGAACACTTGGATACCTCATCTTGTGAACGCATACTGTAGTTCTCCATGGGCACTGACAGTTGTACTTAAGAAATAACAGGATACAACATCGACATATTTGAACTCCGCCTAGTGCAGAAGCCGCTATTTTTTTTGTTCAGACTGCAATATATTCTTCATACTAACTCTGAATCCGTCGACTTCGACCGATTAACTTCTACCTAAATTACGGACAATATGAAACACTCGGATACTTCATCTTGTGAACGTACATTGTAGTTCTCCAAGGGAACTGACAGTTATACTTAGAAAATAACTGGATACCACATCTCATATTTGAACTCCGCCTAGTGCAGAAGCCGCTATTTTTTTTGTTCAGACTGCAATAACTTCTTCATACTAATTCAGAATTCCGGGAGACTTCAACCAATTAACTTCCACCTAAATTACGAATAATATGGAACACTCGGATACCTCATCTTGTGAACGCATACTGTAGCTCTCCATGGGCACTGACAGTTGTACTTAGAAAATAACAGGCTACCACATCCCCATATTTGAACTCCGCCCAGTGCAGAAGCCGCTATTTTTTTGTTCAGACTGCAATAACTTCTTCATAATAATTAAAAATCCGTTGAGACTTCGAACAATTAACTCCCACCTAAATTACGGACAATATGGAACACTCGGATACTTCATCTTGTGAACGCGTACTGTAGTTCTCCATGGGCACTGACAGTTGTACATAGAAAATAACAGGATACAACATCCCCATATTTGAACTCCGCCTAGTGCAGAAGCCGCTATTTTTTTGTTCAGACTGCAATAACTTCTTCATACTAATTCAGAATCCGGTGAGACTTCGACCAATTAACTCCCACCTAAATTACGGACAATATGGAACAATCGGAACCTCATCTTGTGAACGCATACTGTAGTTCTCGATGAGCACAGACAGTTGTTCTTAGAAAATAACGGGATACAACATCCCCATATTTGAACTCCGCCTAGTGCAAAAGCCGCTTTTTTTTGTTCAGACTGCAATATTTTCTTCATACTAACTCGGAATCCGGCGAGACTTCGACCGATTAGCACCCATATAAATTACGAACAATATGGAACACTCGGATACCTCATCTTGTGAACGCATACTGTAGTTCTCCATGGGCACTGACAGTTGTACTTTGAAAATAACAGGCCACCACATCCCCATATTTGAACTCCGCCTAGTGTAGAAGCCGCTATTTTTGTTGTTCAGACTGCAATAACTTCTTCATACTAATTCAAAATCCGGTGAGACTTCGATCAATTAACTCCCACCTAAATTACGGACAATATGGAACACTCGGATACCTCATCTTGTGAACGCATACTGTAGTTCTCCATGGGCACTGACAGTTGTACTTAGAAAATAACAGTATACAACATCCCCATATTTGAACTCCGCCTAGTGCAGAAGCCGCTATTTTTTTTGTTCAGACTGCAATATTTTCTTCAAACTAACTCGAAATCCGGCGAGACTTCGACCGATTAACTCCCACCTTAATTACAGACAATATGAAACACTCGAATACTTCATCTTGTGAACGTACACTGTAATTCTCCATGGGGACTGACAGTTGTAATTAGAAAATAACTGGCTACCACATCCCCATATTTGAACTCCGCCTAGTGCAGAAGTCGCTATTTTTCTTGTTCAGACTGCAATATTTTCTTCATACTAACTCTGAATCCGGCGACTTCGACCGATTAACTCCTACCTAAATTACGGATAATATGAAACAATCGGATACTTCATCTTGTGAACGTACACTTTGTTCTCCTTGGGGACTGACAGTTATACTTAGAAAATACCAGGATACCACATCCCATATTTGAACTCCGCCTAGTGCAGAAGCCGCTATTTTTTTTGTTCAGACTGCAATAACTTCTTCATACTAATTTAGAATCCGGGGAGACTTCGACCAATTAACTCCCACCTGAATTACGGACAATATGGAACACTCGGATACTTCATCTTGTGAACGCATATTGTAGTTCTCGATGTGCACTGACAGTTGTTTTTAGAAAATAACAGGATACAACATCCCCATCTTTGAACTCCGCCTAGTGTAGAAGCCGCTTTTTTTTTTCAGACTGCAATATTTTCTTCATACTAACTCGGAATCCGGCGAGACTTCGACCGATTAAAACCCATCTAAATTACGAACAATATTGAACACTTGGATACCTCATCTTGTGAACGCATACTGTAGTTCTCCATGGGCACTGACAATTGTACTTAGAAAATAACAGGCTACCACATCCCCATATTTGAACTCCGCCCAGTGCAGAAGCCGCTATTTTTTTGTTCAGACTGCAATAACTTTTCATAATAATTCAAAATCCGGTGAGACTTCGACCAGTTAACTCCCACCTAAATTACGGACAATATGGAACACTCGGATACTTCATCTTGTGAACGCATACTGTAGTTTTCCATGGGCACTGACAGTTGTACATAGAAAATAACAGGATACAACATCCCCATATTTGAACTCCGCAAGTGCAGAAGCCGCTATTTTTTTGTTCGGATTGCAATAACTTCTTCATACTAATTCAGAATCCGGCGAGACTTGGACCAATTAACTCCCACCTAAATTTCGGACAATATGGACACTCAGATACCTCATCTTGTGAACGCATACTGTAGTTCTCGATGAGCACTGACAGTTGTTCTTAGAAAATAACAGTATACAACATCCCCATATTTGAACTCCGCCTAGTGTAGAAGCCGCTTTTTTTTGTTCAGACTGTAATATTTTCTTCATACTAACTCGGAATCCGGCGAGACTTCGACCGATTAACACCCATTAAATTACGAACAATATGGAACACTCGGATACCTCATCTTGTGAACGCATACATTAGTTCTCCATGGGCACTGACAGTTGTACTTAGAAAATAACAGGCTACCACATCCCCATATTTGAACTCCGCCTAGTGTAGAACCCGCTATTTTTGTTGTTCAGACTCAAATAACTTCTTCATACTAATTCAGAATCCGGTGAGACTTCGACCAATTAACTCCCACCTAAATTACAGACAATATGGAACACTCGGATACCTCATCTTGTGAACGCATACTGTAGTTCTACATGGGCACTGACAGTTGTACTTAGAAAATAACAGGATACAACATCCCCATATTTGAACTCCGCCTAGTGCAGAAGCCGCTATTTTTTTTGTTCAGACTGCTATATTTTCTTCAAACTAACTCGGAATCCGGCGAGACTTCGACCGATTAACTCCCACCTTAATTACGGACAATATGAAACACTCGGATACTTCATCTTGTGAACGTACACTGTAATCTCCATGGGGACTGACAGTTGTAATTAGAAAATAACAGGCTACCACATTCCCATATTTGAACTCCGCCTAGTGCGGAAGCCGCTATTTTTTTTGTTCAGACTGCAATATTTTCTTCATACTGACTCGGAATTCGGCGAGACTTCGACCAATTAATTTCCACCTAAATTACGGACAATATGAAACACTTGGATACTTCATCTTTTGAACGTACACTGTAGTTCTCCATAGGGACTGACATTTATACTTAGAAAATAACAGGCTACCACATCCCATATTCGAACTCCGCCTAGTGCAGAAGCCGCTATTTTTTTTGTTTAGACTGCAATAACTTCTTCAAAATAATTCAGAATCCGGTGAGACTTCGACCAATTAACTCCCACCTAAATTACGGACAATATGAAACACTCGGATACTTCATCTTGTGAACGCATATTGTAGTTCTCCATGGGCATTGACAGTTGTACTTAGAAAATAACAGGATACCACATCCCCATATTTGAACTCCGCCTAGTGCAGAAGCCGCTATTTTTTTGTTCAGACTGCAATAACTTCTTCATACTAATTCAGAATCCGGCGAGACTTCGACCAATTAACTCCCACCTAAATTACGGACAATATGGAACACTCGGATACTTCATCTTGTGAATGCATACTGTAGTTCTCCATGGGCACTGACAGTTGTACTTAGAAAATAACAAGATACCACATCCCCATATTTGAACTCCTTCTAGTGCAGAAGCCGCTATTATTTTTGTTCAGACTGCAATAACTTCTTCATACTAATTCAGAATCCGGTGAGACTTCGACCAATTAACTCCCACCTAAATTACGGACAATATGGAACACTCGGATACCTCATCTTGTGAACGCATACTGTAGTTCTCCATGGGCACTGACAGTTGTACTTAGAAAATAACAGGATACAACATCCCCATATTTAAACCCTGCCTAGTGCAGAAGCCGCTATTTTTTTGTTCAGACTGCAATATATTCTTCATACTAACTCGGAATCCGATGAGACTTCGACCGATTAACTCCTACCTAAATTACGGACAATTTGAAACACTCAGATACTTCATCTTGTGAACGTACACTGTAGTTCTCCATGGGGACTGACAGTTATACTTAGAAAATAACAGACTACCACATCCCATATTTGAACTCCACCCAGTGCAGAAGCGGCTATTTTTTTTGTTCAGACTGCAATAACTTCTTCATACTAATTCAGAATCCGGGGAGACTTCGACCAATTAACTCCCACCTAAATTACGGACAATATGGAACACTCGGATACTTCATCTTGTGAACGCATACTGTAGTTCTCGATGGGCACTGACAGTTGTTCTTAGAAAATAACAGGATAAAAACATCCCCATATTTGAACTCCGCCTAGTGCAGAAGCCGCTTTTTTTGTTCAGACTGCAATATTTTCTTCATACTAACTCAGAATTCGGCGAGACTTCGACCGATTAACTCCCACCTAAATTACGAACAATATGGAACACTCGGATACCTCATCTTGTGAACGCATACTGTAGTTCTCGATGAGCACTGACAGTTGTTCTTAAAAAATAACAGGATACAACATCCCCATATTTGAACTTCGCCTAGTGCAGAAGCCGCTATTTTTTTTATTCAGACTGCTATATTTTCTTCAAACTAACTCGGAATCCGGCGAGACTTCGACCGATTAACTCCCACCTTAATTACGGACAATATGAAACACTCCGATACTTCATCTTGTGAACGTACACTGTAATCTCCATGGGGACTGACAGTTGTAATTAGAAAATAACAGGCTACCACATCCCCATATTTGAACTCCGCCTAGTGCGGAAGCCGCTATTTTTTTTGCACAGACTGCAATATTTTCTTCATACTGACTCGGAATTCGGCGAGACTTCGACCAATTAACTCCCACCTAAATTACGGACAATATGAAACACTCGGATACTTCATCTTGTGAACGCATACTGTAGTTCTCCATAGGCACTGACAATTATACTTAGAAAATAACAGGCTACCACATCCCATATTTGAACTCCGCCTAGTGCAGAAGCCGCTATTTTTTTGTTCGGATTGCAATAACTTCTTCATACTAATTCAGAATCCGGCGAGACTTGGACCAATTAACTCCCACCTAAATTTCGGACAATATGGACACTCAGATACCTCATCTTGTGAACGCATACTGTAGTTCTCGATGAGCACTGACAGTTGTTCTTAGAAAATAACAGTATACAACATCCCCATATTTGAACTCCGCCTAGTGTAGAAGCCGCTTTTTTTTGTTCAGACTGTAATATTTTATTCATACTAACTCGGAATCCGGCGAGACTTCGACCGATTAACACCCATCTAAATTACGAACAATATGGAACACTCGGATACCTCATCTTGTGAACGCATACATTAGTTCTCCATGGGCACTGACAGTTGTACTTAGAAAATAACAGGCTACCACATCCCCATATTTGAACTCCGCCTAGTGTAGAACCCGCTATTTTTGTTGTTCAGACTCAAATAACTTCTTCATACTAATTCAGAATCCGGTGAGACTTCGACCAATTAACTCCCACCTAAATTACAGACAATATGGAACACTCGGATACCTCATCTTGTGAACGCATACTGTAGTTCTCCATGGGCACTGACAGTTGTACTTAGAAAATAACAGGATACAACATCCCCATATTTGAACTTCGCCTAATGCAGAAGCCGCTATTTTTTTTGTTCAGACTGCTATATTTTCTTCAAACTAACTCGGAATCCGGCGAGACTTCGACCGATTAACTCCCACCTTAATTACGGACAATATGAAACACTCGGATACTTCATCTTGTGAACGTACACTGTAATCTCCATGGGGACTGACAGTTGTAATTAGAAAATAACAGGCTACCACATTCCCATATTTGAACTCCGCCTAGTGCGGAAGCCGCTATTTTTTTGTTCAGACTGCAATATTTTCTTCATACTGACTCGGAATTCGGCGAGACTTCGACCAATTAATTTCCACCTAAATTACGGACAATATGAAACACTTGGATACTTCATCTTTTGAACGTACACTGTAGTTCTCCATAGGGACTGACATTTATACTTAGAAAATAACAGGCTACCACATCCCATATTCGAACTCCGCCTAGTGCAGAAGCCGCTATTTTTTTTGTTTAGACTGCAATAACTTCTTCAAAATAATTCAGAATCCGGTGAGACTTCGACCAATTAACTCCCACCTAAATTACGGACAATATGAAACACTCGGATACTTCATCTTGTGAACGCATATTGTAGTTCTCCATGGGCATTGACAGTTGTACTTAGAAAATAACAGGATACCACATCCCCATATTTGAACTCCGCCTAGTGCAGAAGCCGCTATTTATTTGTTCAGACTGCAATAACTTCTTCATACTAATTCAGAATCCGGCGAGACTTCGACCAATTAACTCCCACCTAAATTACGGACAATATGGAACACTCGGATACTTCATCTTGTGAATGCATACTGTAGTTCTCCATGGGCACTGACAGTTGTACTTAGAAAATAACAAGATACCACATCCCCATATTTGAACTCCTTCTAGTGCAGAAGCCGCTATTATTTTTGTTCAGACTGCAATAACTTCTTCATACTAATTCAGAATCCGGTGAGACTTCGACCAATTAACTCCCACCTAAATTACGGACAATATGGAACACTCGGATACCTCATCTTGTGAACGCATACTGTAGTTCTCCATGGGCACTGACAGTTGTACTTAGAAAATAACAGGATACAACATCCCCATATTTAAACCCTGCCTAGTGCAGAAGCCGCTATTTTTTTGTTCAGACTGCAATATATTCTTCATAGTAACTCGGAATCCGATGAGACTTCGACCGATTAACTCCTACCTAAATTACGGACAATTTGAAACACTCAGATACTTCATCTTGTGAACGTACACTGTAGTTCTCCATGGGGACTGACAGTTATACTTAGAAAATAACAGACTACCACATCCCATATTTGAACTCCACCCAGTGCAGAAGCGGCTATTTTTTTTGTTCAGACTGCAATAACTTCTTCATACTAATTCAGAATCCGGGGAGACTTCGACCAATTAACTCCCACCTAAATTACGGACAATATGGAACACTCGGATACTTCATCTTGTGAACGCATACTGTAGTTCTCGATGGGCACTGACAGTTGTTCTTAGAAAATAACAGGATAAAAACATCCCCATATTTGAACTCCGCCTAGTGCAGAAGCCGCTATTTATTTGTTCAGACTGCAATAACTTCTTCACACTAATTCAGAATCCGGCGAGACTTCGACCGATTAACTCCCACCTAAATTACGAACAATATGGAACACTCGGATACCTCATCTTGTGAACGCATACTGTAGTTCTCGATGAGCACTGACAGTTGTTCTTAAAAAATAACAGGATACAACTTCCCCATATTTGAACTCCGCCTAGTGCAGAAGCCGCTATTTTTTTTGTTCAGACTGCTATATGTTCTTCAAACTAACTCGAAATCCGGCGAGACTTCGACCGATTAACTCCCACCTAAATTACGGACAATATGGAACACTCCGATACCTCATCTTGTGAACGTACACTGTAATCTCCATGGGGACTGACAGTTGTAATTAGAAAATAACAGGCTACCACATCCCCATATTTGAACTCCGCCTAGTGCGGAAGCCGCTATTTTTTTTGCACAGACTGCAATATTTTCTTCATACTGACTCGGAATTCGGCGAGACTTCGACCAATTAACTCCCACCTAAATTACGGACAATATGAAACACTCGGATACTTCATCTTGTGAACGCATACTGTAGTTCTCCATGGGGACTGACTGTTATACTTAGAAAATAACAGGCTACCACATCCCATATTTGAACTCCGCCTAGTGCAGAAGCCGCTATTTTTTTTTGTTCAGACTGCAATAACTTCTTCATACTAATTCAGAATACGGGGAGACTTCGACCAATTAACTCCCACCTAAATTACGGACAATATGGAACACTCGGATACTTTATCTTGTGAACGCATATTGTAGTTCTCGATGGGCACTGACAGTTGTTCTTAGAAAATAACAAGATACAACATCCCCATATTTGAACTCCGCCTAGTGCAGAAGCCGCTTTTTTTGTTCAGACTGCAATATTTTCTTCATACTAACTCGGAATTCGGCGAGACTTCGACCGATTAAAACCCATCTAAATTACGAACAATATGGAACACTCGGATACCTCATCTTGTGAACGCATACTGTAGTTCTCCATGGGCACTGACAGTTGTACTTAGAATATAACAGGCTACCACATCCCCATATTTGAACTCCGCCCAGTGCAGAAGCGGCTATTTTTTTGTTCAGACTACAATAACTTCTTCATAATAATTCAAAATCCGATGAGACTTCGACCAATTAACTCCCACCTGAATTACGGACAATATGGAACACTCGGATACTTCATCTTGTGAACGCGTACTGTAGTTCTCCATGGGCACTGACAGTTGTACATAGAAAATAACAGGATACAACATCCCCATATTTGAACTCCGCCTAGTGCAGAAGCCGCTATTTTTTTGTTTAGACGGCAATAACTTCTTCATACTAATTTAGAATCCGGTGAGACTTCGACCAATTAACTCACACCTAAATTACGGACAATATGGAACACTCGGAACCTCATCTTGTGAACGCATACTGTAGTTCTCGATGAGCACTGACAGTTGTTCTTAGAAAATAACAGGATACAACATCCCCATATTTGAACTCCGCCTATTGTAGAAGCCGCTTTTTTTTGTTCAGACTGCAATATTTTCTTCATACTAACTCGGAATCCGGCGAGACTTCGACCGATTAGCACCCATATAAATTACGAACAATATGGAATACTCGGATACCTCATCTTGTGAACGCATATTGTAGTTCTCCATGGGCACTGACAGTTGTACTTTGAAAATAACAGGCCACCACATCCCCATATTTGAACTCCGCCTAGTGTAGAAGCCGCTATTTTTGTTG
Source organism: Allium fistulosum (assembly GCA_030737815.1). Lineage (NCBI taxonomy): Eukaryota > Viridiplantae > Streptophyta > Magnoliopsida > Asparagales > Amaryllidaceae > Allium > Allium fistulosum. The sequence goes on from CM060905.1 coordinate 706,776,397, forward strand.
TTCAGACTGCAATAACTTCTTCATACTAATTCAAAATCCGGTGAGACTTCGATCAATTAACTCCCACCAAAATTACGGACAATATGGAACACTCGGATACCTAATCTTGTGAACGCATACTGTAGTTCTCCTGGGCACTGACAGTTGTACTTAGAAAATAACAGTATACAACATCCCCATATTTGAACTCCGCCTAGTGCAGAAGCCGCTATTTTTTTTGTTCAGACTGCAATATTTTCTTCAAACTAACTCGGAATCCGGCGAGACTTCGACCGATTAACTCCCACCTTAATTACGGACAATATGAAACACTCGGATACTTCATCTTGTGAACGTACACTGTAATTCTCCATGGGGACTGACAGTTGTAATTAGAAAATAACTGGCTACCACATCCCCATATTTGAACTCCGCCTAGTGCAGAAGTCGCTATTTTTTTTGTTCAGACTGCAATATTTTCTTCATACTAACTCTGAATCCGACAACTTCGACCGATTAACTCCTACCTAAATTACGGATAATATGAAACAATCAGATACTTCATCTTGTGAATGTACACATTGTTCTCCATGGGGACTGACAGTTATACTTAGAAAATACCAGGCTACCACATCCCATATTTGAACTCCGCCTATTGCAGAAGCCGCTATTTTTTTTGTTCAGACTGCAATAACTTCTTCATACTAATTCAGAATCCGGGGAGACTTCGACCAATTAACTCCCACCTGAATTACGGACAATATGGAACACTCGGATACTTCATCTTGTGAACGCATATTGTAGTTCTCGATGTGCACTGACAGTTGTTCTTAGAAAATAACAGGATACAACATCCCCATCTTTGAACTCCGCCTAGTGTAGAAGCCGCTTTTTTTTGTTCAGACTGCAATATTTTCTTCATACTAACTCGGAATCCGGCGAGACTTCGACCGATTAAAACCCATCTAAATTACGAACAATATGGAACACTCGGATACCTCATCTTGTGAACGCATACTGTAGTTCTCCATGGGCACTGATAGTTGTACTTAGAAAATAACAGGCTACCACATCCCCATATTTGAACTCCGCCCAATGCAGAAGCCGCTATTTTTTTGTTCAGACTGCAATAACTTTTCATAATAATTCAAAATCCGGTGAGACTTCGACCAGTTAACTCCCACCTAAATTACGGACAATATGGAACACTCGAATACTTCATCTTGTGAACGCATACTGTAGTTTTCCATGGGCACTGACAGTTGTACATAGAAAATAACAGGATACAACATCCCCATATTTGAACCCCGCCTAGTGCAGAAGCTGCTATTTTTTTGTTCGGACTGCAATAACTTCTTCATACTAATTCAGAATCCGGCCAGACTTCGACCAATTAACTCCCACCTAAATTACGGACAATATGGAACACTCAGATACCTCATCTTGTGAACGCATACTGTAGTTCTCGATGAGCACTGACAGTTGTTCTTAGAAAATAACAGGAAACAACATCCCCATATTTGAACTCCGCATAGTGTAGAAGACGCTTTTTTTTGTTCAGACTTCTATATTTTCTTCAAACTAACTCGGAATCCGGCGAGACTTCGACCGATTAATTTCCACCTTAATTACGGACAATATGAAACACTCGGATACTTCATCTTGTGAACGTACACTGTAATCTCCATAGGGACTTACAGTTGTACTTAGAAAATAACAGGCTACCACATCCCCATATTTGAACTCCGCCTAGTGTAGAACCCGCTATTTTTGTTGTTCAGACTGCAATAACTTCTTCATACTAATTCAGAATCCGGTGAGACTTCGACCAATTAACTCCCACCTAAATTACAGACAATATGGAACACTCGGATACCTCATCTTGTGAACGCATACTGTAGTTCTCCATGGGCACTGACAGTTGTACTTAGAAAATAATAGGATACAACATCCCCATATTTGAAATCCGCCTAGTGCAGAAGCCGCTATTTTTTTTGTTCAGACTGCTATATTTTCTTCAAACTAACTCGGAATCCGGCGAGACTTCGACCGATTAATTCCCACCTTAATTACGGACAATATGAAACACTCGGATACTTCATCTTGTGAACGTACACTATAACCTCCATAGGGACTGACAGTTGTAATTAGAAAATAACAGGCTACCACATTCCCATATTTGAACTCCGCCTAGTGCGGAAGCCGCTATTTTTTTTGTTCAGACTGCAATATTTTCTTCATACTGACTCGGAATTCGGCGAGACTTCGACCAATTAATTTCCACCTAAATTACGGACAATATGAAACACTCTGATACTTCATCTTTTGAACGTACACTGTAGTTCTCCATAGGGACTGACATTTATACTTAGAAAATAACAGGCTACCACATCCCATATTCGAACTCTGCCTAGTGCAGAAGCCGCTATTTTTTTTGTTTAGACTGCAATAACTTCTTCAAAATAATTCAGAATCCGGTGAGACTTCGACCAATTAACTCCCACCTAAATTACGGACAATATGAAACACTCGGATACTTCATCTTGTGAACGTATATTGTAGTTCTCCATGGGCATTGACAGTTGTACTTAGAAAATAACAGGATACCACATCCCATATTTGAATTCCGCCTAGTGCAGAAGCCGCTATTTATTTGTTCAGACTGCAATAACTTCTTCATACTAATTCAGAATCCGGCGAGACTTCGACCAATTAACTCCCACCTAAATTACGGACAATATGGAACACTCGGATACTTCATCTTGTGAATGCATACATTAGTATTCCATGGGCACTGACAGTTGTACTTAGAAAATAACAAGATACCACATCCCCATATTTGAACTCCGTCTATTGCAGAAGCCGCTATTATTTTTGTTCAGACTGCAATAACTTCTTCATACTAATTCAGAATCCGGCCAGACTTCGACCAATTAACCCCCACCTAAATTACGGACAATATGCAACACTCAGATACCTCATCTTGTGAACGCATACTGTAGTTCTCGATGAGCACTGACAGTTGTTCTTAGAAAATAACAGGAAACAACAGCCCATATTTGAACTCCGCCTAGTGTAGAAGACGCTTTTTTTTGTTCAAACTGCAATATTTTCTTCATACTAACTCGGAATCCGGTGAGACATCAACCGATTAACACCCATCTAAATTACGAACAATATGGAACACTCGGATACCTCATCTTGTGAACGCATACTGTAGTTCTCCATGGGCACTGACAGTTGTACTTAGAAAATAACAGGCTACCACATCCCCATATTTGAACTCCGCCTAGTGTAGAACCCGCTATTTTTGTTGTTCAGACTACAATAACTTCTTCATACTAATTCAGAATCCGGGGAGACTTCGACCAATTAACTCCCACCTAAATTACAGACAATATGGAACACTCGGATACCTCATCTTGTGAACGCATACTGTAGTTCTCCATGGGCACTGACAGTTGTACTTAGAAAATAACAGGATACAACATCCCCATATTTGAACTCCGCCTAGTGCAGAAGCCGCTATTTTTTTTGTTCAGACTGCTATATTTTCTTCAAACTAACTCGGAATCCGGCGAGACTTCGACCGATTAATTCCCACCTTAATTACGGACAATATGGAACACTCGGATACTTCATCTTGTGAACGTACACTGTAATCTCCATAGGGACTGACAGTTGTAATTAGAAAATAACAGGCTACCACATTCCCATATTTGAACTCCGCCTAGTGCGGAAGCCGCTATTTTTTTTGTTCAGACTGCAATATTTTCTTCATACTGACTCGGAATTCGGCGAGACTTCGACCAATTAATTTCCACCTAAATTACAGACAATATGAAACACTCTGATACTTCATCTTTTGAACGTACACTGTAGTTCTCCATAGGGACTGACATTTATACTTAGAAAATAACAGGCTACCACATCCCATATTCGAACTCTGCCTAGTTCAAAAGCCGCTATTTTTTTTTGTTTAGACTGCAATAACTTCTTCAAAATAATTCAGAATCCGGTGAGACTTCGACCAATTAACTCCCACCTAAATTACGGACAATATGAAACACTCGGATACTTCATCTTGTGAACGTATATTGTAGTTCTCCATGGGCATTGACAGTTGTACTTAGAAAATAACAGGATACCACATCCCATATTTGAACTCCGCCTAGTGCAGAAGCCGCTATTTATTTGTTCAGACTGCAATAACTTCTTCATACTAATTCAGAATCCGGCGAGACTTCGACCAATTAACTCCCACCTAAATTACGGACAATATGGAACACTCGGATACTTCATCTTGTGAATGCATACATTAGTTCTCCATGGGCACTGACAGTTGTACTTAGAAAATAACAAGATACCACATCCCCATATTTGAACTCCGTCTATTGCAGAAGCCGCTATTATTTTTGTTCAGACTGCAATAACTTCTTCATACTAATTCAAAATTCGGCCAGACTTCGACCAATTAACTCCCACCTAAATTACGGACAATATGGAACACTCAGATACCTCATCTTGTGAACGCATACTGTAGTTCTCGATGAGCACTGACAGTTGTTCTTAGAAAATAACTGGAAACAACATCCCCATATTTGAACTCCGCCTAGTGTAGAAGACGCTTTTTTTTGTTCAAACTGCAATATTTTCTTCATACTAACTCGGAATCCGGCGAGACATCAACCGATTAACACCCATCTAAATTACGAACAATATGGAACACTCGGATACCTCATCTTGTGAACGCATACTGTAGTTCTCCATGGGCACTGACAGTTGTACTTAGAAAATAACAGGCTACCACATCCCCATATTTGAACTCCGCCTAGTGTAGAACCCGCTATTTTTGTTGTTCAGACTGCAATAACTTCTTCATACTAATTCAGAATCCGGTGAGACTTCGACCAATTAACTCCCACCTAAATTACAGACAATATGGAACACTCGGATACCTCATCTTGTGAACGCATACTGTAGTTCTCCATGGGCACTGAAAGTTGTACTTAGAAAATAACAGGATACAACATCCCCATATTTGAACTCCGCCTAGTGCAGAAGCCGCTATTTTTTTTGTTCAGACTGCTATATTTTCTTCAAACTAACTCGGAATCCGGCGAGACTTCGACCGATTAATTCCCACCTTAATTACGGACAATATGAAACACTCGGATACTTCATCTTGTGAACGTACACTGTAATCTCCATAGGGACTGACAGTTGTAATTAGAAAATAACAGGCTACCACATTCCCATATTTGAACTCCGCTTAGTGCGGAAGCCGCTATTTTTTTTGTTCAGACTGCAATATTTTCTTCATACTGACTCGGAATTCGACGAGACTTCGACCAATTAATTTCCACCTAAATTACGGACAATATGAAACACTCTGATACTTCATCTTTTGAACGTACACTGTAGTTCTCCATAGGGACTGACATTTATACTTAGAAAATAACAGGCTACCACATCCCATATTCGAACTCTGCCTAGTGCAGAAGCCGCTATATTTTTTTTGTTTAGACTGCAATAACTTCTTCAAAATAATTCAGAATCCGGTGAGACTTCGACCAATTAACTCCCACCTAAATTACGGACAATTTGAAACACTCGGATACTTCATCTTGTGAACGTATATTGTAGTTCTCCATGGGCATTGACAGTTGTACTTAGAAAATAACAGGATACCACATCCCATATTTGAACTCCGCCTAGTGCAGAAGCCGCTATTTATTTGTTCAGACTGCAATAACTTCTTCATACTAATTCAGAATCCGGCGAGACTTCGACCAATTAACTCCCACCTAAATTACGGACAATATGGAACACTCGGATACTTCATCTTGTGAATGCATACATTAGTTCTCCATGGGCATCGACAGTTGTACTTAGAAAATAACAAGATACCACATCCCCATATTTGAACTCCGTCTATTGCAGAAGCCGCTATTATTTTTGTTCAGACTGCAATAACTTCTTCATACTAATTCAGAATCCGGTGAGACTTCGACCAATTAACTCCCACCTAAATTACGGACAATATGGAACACTCGGATACCTCATCTTGTGAACGCATACTGTAGTTCTCCATGGGCACTGACAGTTGTACTTAGAAAATAACAGGATACAACATCGCCATATTTGAACTCCACCTAGTGCATAAGCCGCTATTTTTTTTGTTCAGACAGCAATATTTTCTTCATACTAACTCGGAATCCGATGAGACTTCGACCGATTAACTCCTACCTAAATTACGGACAATATGAAACACTCAGATACTTCATCTTGTGAACGTACACTGTAGTTCTCCATGGGGACTGACAGTTATACTTAGAAAATAACAGACTACCACATCCCATATTTGAACTCCGCCTAGTGCAGAAGCCGCTATTTTTTTTGTTCAGACTGCAATAACTTCTTCATACTAATTCAGAATCCGGGGAGACTTCGACCAATTAACTCCCACCTAAATTACGGACAATATGGAACACTCGGATACTTTATCTTGTGAACGCATATTGTAGTTCTCGATGGGCACTAACAGTTGTTCTTAGAAAATAACAGGATACAACATCCCCATATTTGAACTCGGCCTAGTGCAGAAGCCGCTTTTTTTGTTCAGACTGCAATATTTTCTTCATACTAACTCGGAATTCGGCGAGACTTCGACCGATTAAAACCCATCTAAATTACGAACAATATGGAACACTCGGATACCTCATCTTGTGAACGCATACTGTAGTTCTCCATGGGCACTGACAGTTGTACTTAGAATATAACAGGCTATCACATCCCCATATTTGAACTCCGCCCAGTGCAGAAGCGGCTATTTTTTTGTTCAGACTACAATAACTTCTTCGTAATAATTAAAAATCCGATGAGACTTCGACCAATTAACTTCCACCTAAATTACGGACAATATGGAACACTCGGATACTTCATCTTGTGAACGCATACTGTAGTTCTCCATGGGCACTGACAGTTGTACATAGAAAATAACAGGATACAACATCCCCATATTTGAACTCCGCCTAGTGTAGAAGCCGCTATTTTTTTATTCAGACTGCAATAACTTCTTCATACTAATTCAGAATCCGGTAAGACTTCGACCAATTAACTCCCACCTAAATTACGGACAATATGGAACACTCGGATACCTCATCTTGTGAACGCATATTGTAGTTCTCGATGAGCACTGATAGTTGTTCTTAGAAAATAACAGGATACAACATCCCCATATTTGAACTCCGCCTAGTGCAGAAGCCGCTATTTGTTTGTTCAGACTGCTATATTTTCTTCAAACTAACTCGGAATCCGGCGAGACTTCGACCGATTAACTCCCACCTTAATTACGGACAATATGAAACACTCGGATACTTCATCTTGTGAACGTACACTGTAATCTCCATGGGGACTGACAGTTGTAATTAGAAAATAACAGGCTACCACATCCCCATATTTGAACTCCGCCTAGTGCGGAAGCCGCTATTTTTTTTGTACAGACTGCAATATTTTCTTCATACTGACTCGGAATTCGGCGAGACTTCGACCAATTAATTTCCACCTAAATTACGAACAATATGAAACACTCGGATACTTCATCTTGTGAACGTACACTGTAGTTCTCCATAGGGATTGACAATTATACTTAGAAAATAACAGGCTACCACATCCCATATTTGAACTCCGCCTAGTGCAGAAGCCGCTATTTTTTTTGTTCAGACTGCAATAACTTCTTCAAAATAATTCAGAATCCGGTGAGACTTCGACCAATTAACTCCCACCTAAATTACGGACAATATGAAACACTCGGATACTTCATCTTGTGAACACATATTGTAGTTCTCCATGGGCATTGACAGTTGTACTTAGAAAATAACAGGATACCACATCCCTATATTTGAACTACGCCTAGTGCAGAAGCCGCTATTTATTTGTTCAGACTGCAATAACTTCTTCATACTAATTCAGAATCCGGTGAGACTTCGACCAATTAACTCCCACCTAAATTACGGACAATATGGAACACTCGGATACCTCATCTTGTGAACACATACTGTAGTTCTCCATGGGCACTGACAGTTGTACTTAGAAAATAACAGGATACAACATCCCCATATTTAAACTCTGCCTAGTGCAGAAGCCGCTATTTTTTTGTTCAAACTGCAATATATTCTTCATACTAACTCGGAATCCGATGAGTCTTCGACCGATTAACTCCTACCTATATTACAGACAATATGAAACACTCAGATACTTCATCTTGTGAACGTACACTGTAGTTCTCCATGGGGACTGACAGTTATACTTAGAAAATAACAGACTACCACATCCCATATTTGAACTCCGCCTAGTGCAGAAGCCGCTATTTTTTTTGTTCAGACTGCAATAACTTCTTCATACTAATTCAGAATCTGGGGAGACTTCGACCAATTAACTCCCACCTAAATTACGAACAATATGGAACACTCGGATACTTTATCTTGTGAACGCATATTGTAGTTCTCGATGGGCACTGACAGTTGTTCTTAGAAAATAACAGGATACAACATCCCCATATTTGAACTCCGCCTAGTGCAGAAGCCGTTTTTTTTGTTCACACTGCAATATTTTCTTCATACTAACTCGGAATTCGGCGAGACTTCGACCGATTAAAACCCATCTAAATTACGAACAATATGGAACACTCGGATACCTCATCTTGTGAACGCATACTGTAGTTCTCCATGGGCACTGACAGTTGTACTTAGAATATAACAGGCTACCACATCCCCATATTTGAACTCCGCCCAGTGCAGAAGCGGCTATGTTTTTGTTCAGACTACAATAACTTCTTCATAATAATTCAAAATCCGATGAGACTTCGACCAATTAACTCCCACCTAAATTACGGACAATATGGAACACTCAGATACTTCATCTTGTGAACGTGTACTGTAGTTCTCCATGGGCACTGACAGTTGTACATAGAAAATAACAGGATACAACATCCCCATATTTGAACTCCGCCTAGTGCAGAAGCCGCTATTTTTTTGTTCAGACTGCAATAACTTCTTCATACTAATTCAGAATCCGGTGAGACTTCGACCAATTAACTCCCACCTAAATTACGGACAATATGGAACACTCGGAACCTCGTCTTGTGAACGCATACTGTAGTTCTCGATGAGCACTGACAGTTGTTCTTAGAAAATAACAGGATACAACATCCCCATATTTGAACTCCGCCTAGTGCAGAAGCCGCTTTTTTTTGTTTAGACTGCAATATTTTCTTCATACTAACTCGGAATCCGGCGAGACTTCGACCGATTAGCACCCATATAAATTACGAACAATATGGAACACTCGGATACCTCATCTTGTGAACGCATACTGTAGTTCTCCATGGGCACTGACAGTTGTACTTTGAAAATAAAAGGCCACCACATCCCCATATTTGAACTCCGCCTAGTGTAGAAGCCGCTATTTTTGTTGTTCAGACTGCAATAACTTCTTCATACTAATTCAAAATCCGGTGAGACTTCGATCAATTAACTCCCACCTAAATTACGGACAATATGGAACACTCGGATACCTCATCTTGTGAACGCATACTGTAGTTCTCCATGGGCACTGACAGTTGTACTTAGAAAATAACAGTATGCAACATCCCCATATTTGAACTCCGCCTAGTGCAGAACCCGCTATTTTTTTTGTTCAGATTGCAATATTTTCTTCAAACTAACTCGAAATCCGGCGAGACTTCGACCGATTAACTCCCACCTTAATTACGGACAATATGAAACACTCGGATACTTCATCTTGTGAACGTACACTGTAATTCTCCATATGGACTGACAGTTGTAATTAGAAAATAACAGGCTACCGCATCCCCATATTTGAACCCCGCCTAGTGCAGAAGCCGCTATTTTTTTTGTTCAAACTGCAATATTTCTTCATACTAACTCGAAATTCGGCGAGACTTTGACCAATTAATTTCCACCTAAATTACGGACAATATGAAACATTCGGATACTTCATCTTGTGAATGTACACTGTAGTTCTCCATGGGGACTGACAGTTATACTTAGAAAATAACAGGCTACCACATCCCATATTTGAACTCCGCCTAGTGCAGAAGCCGCTATTTTATTTTGTTCAGACTGCAATAACTTCTTCAAAATAATTCAAAATCCGGTGAGACTTCGACCAATTAACTCCCACCTAAATTACAGACAATATGGAACACTCGGATACTTCATCTTGTGAACGCATATTGTAGTTCTCCATGGGCACTGACAGTTGTACTTAGAAAATAACAGGATACCACATCCCCATATTTGAACTTCGCCTAGTGCAGAAGCCGCTATTTATTTGTTCGGACTGCAATAACTTCTTCATACTAATTCAGAATCCGGCGAGACTTCGACCAATTAACTCCCACCTAAATTACGGACAATATGGAACACTCGGATACTTTATCTTGTGAACGCATACTGTAGTTCTCCTTGGGCACTGACAGTTGTACTTAGAAAATAACAGGATACCACATCCCCATATTTGAACTCCGCCTAGTGCAGAGGCCGCTATTTTTTTGTTCAGACTGCAATAACTTCTTCATACTAATTCAGAATCCGGTGAGACTTCGACCAATTAACTCCCACCTAAACTACGGACAATATGGAACACTCGGATACCTCATCTTGTGAACGCATACTGTAGTTCTCCATGGGCACTGACCGTTGTACTTAGAAAATAACAGGATACAACATCCCCATATTTGAACTCCGCCTAGTGCAGAAGCCGCTTTTTTTGTTCAGACTGCAATATTTTCTTCATATTAACTCGGAATTCGGCGAGACTTTGACCGATTAAAACCCATCTAAATTACGAACAATATGGAACACTCGGATACCTCATCTTGTGAACGCATACTGTAGTTCTCCATGGGCATTGACAGTTGTACTTAGAATATAACAGGCTATCACATCCCCATATTTGAACTCCGCCCAGTGCAGAAACGGCTATTTTTTTGTTCAGACTACAATAACTTCTTCATAATAATTCAAAATCCGATGAGACTTCGACCAATTAACTCCCACCTAAATTACGGACAATATGGAACACTCGGATACTTCATCTTGTGAACGCATACTATAGTTCTCCATGGGCACTGACAGTTGTACATAGAAAATAACAGGATACAACATCCCCATATTTGAACTCCGCCTAGTGCAGAAGCCGCTATTTTTTTATTCAGACTGCAATAACTTCTTCATACTAATTCAGAATCCGGTGAGACTTCGACCAATTAACTCCCACCTAAATTACGGACAATATGGAACACTCGGATACCTCATCTTGTGAACGCATACTGTAGTTCTCGATGAGCACTGACAGTTGTTCTTAGAAAATAACAGGATACAACATCCCCATATTTGAACTCCGCCTAGTGCAGAAGCCGCTATTTTTTTTGTTCAGACTGCTATATTTTCTTCAAACTAACTCGGAATCCGGCGAGACTTCGACCGATTAACTCCCACCTTAATTACGGACAATATGAAACACTCGGATACTTCATCTTGTGAACGTACACTATAGTTCTCCATAGGGACTGACAATTATACTTAGAAAATAACAGGCTACCACATCCCATATTTGAACTCCGCCTAGTGTAGAAGCCGCTATTTTTTTTTGTTCAGACTGCAATAACTTCTTCAAAATAATTCAGAATCCGGTGAGACTTCTACCAATTAACTCCCACCTAAATTACGGACAATATGAAACACTCGGATACTTCATCTTGTGAACGCATATTGTAGTTCTCCATGGGCATTGACAGTTGTACTTAGAAAATAACAGGATACCACATCCCTATATTTGAACTCCGCCTAGTGCAGAAGCCGTTATTTATTTGTTCAGACTGCAATAACTTCTTCATACTAATTCAGAATCCGGCGAGACTTCGACCAATTAACTCCCACCTAAATTACGGACAATATGGAACACTCGGATACTTCATCTTGTGAATGCATACTGTAGTTCTCCATGGGCACTGATAGTTGTACTTAGAATATAACAGGCTACCACATCCCCATATTTGAACTCCGCCTAGTGTAGAAGCCACTATTATTTTTGTTCAGACTGCAATAACTTCTTCATACTAATTCAGAATCCGGTGAGACTTCGACCAATTAACTCCCACCTAAATTACGGACAATATGGAACACTCGGATAACTCATCTTGTGAACGCATATTGTAGTTCTCCATGGGCACTGACAGTTGTACTTAGAAAATAACAGGATACAACATCCCCATATTTGAACTCTGCCTAGTGCAGAAGCCGCTATTTTTTTGTTCAGACTGCAATATATTCTTCATACTAACTCGGAATCCGATGAGACTTCGACCGATTAACTCCTACCTAAATTACGGACAATATGAAACACTCAGATACTTCATCTGTGAACGTACACTGTAGTTCTCCATGGGGACTGACCGTCATACTTTGAAAATAACAGACTACCACATCCCATATTTGAACTCCGCCTAGTGCAGAAGCCGCTATTTTTTTTGTTCGGACTGCAATAACTTCTTCATACTAATTCAGTATCCGGGGAGACTTCGACCAATTAACTCCCACCTAAATTACGGACAATATGGAACACTCAGATACTTTATCTTGTGAACGCATATTGTAGTTCTCGATGGGCACTGACAGTTGTTCTTAGAAAATAACAAGATACAACATCCCCATATTTGAACTCCGCCTAGTGCAGAAGCCGCTTTTTTTGTTCAGACTGCAATATTTTCTTCATACTAACTCGGAATTCGGCGAGACTTCGACCGATTAAAACCCATCTAAATTACGAACAATATGGAACACTCGGATACCTCATCTTGTGAACGCATACTGTAGTTCTCCATGGGCACTGACAGTTGTACTTAGAATATAACATGCTACCACATCCCCATATTTGAACTCCGACCAGTGCAGAAGCGGCTATTTTTTTGTTCAGACTACAATAACTTCTTCATAATAATTCAAAATCCGATGAGACTTTGACCAATTAACTCCCACTTAAATTACGGACAATATGGAACACTCGGATACTTCATCTTGTGAACGCGTACTGTATTTCTCCATGGGCACTGACAGTTGTACATAGAAAATAACAGGATACAACATCCCCATATTTGAACTCCGCCTAGTGCAGAAGCCGCTATTTTTTTGTTCAGACTGCAATAACTTCTTCATACTAATTCAGAATCCGGTGAGACTTCGACCAATTAACTCCCACCTAAATTACGGACAATATGGAACACTCGGAACCTCATCTTCTGAACGCATACTGTAGTTCTCCATGGGCACTGACCGTTGTACTTAGAAAATAACAGGATACAACATCCCCATATTTGAACTCCGCCTAGTGCAGAAGCTGCTTTTTTTGTTCAGACTGCAATATTTTCTTCATACTAACTCGGAATTCGGCGAGACTTCGACCGATTAAAACCCATCTAAATTACGAACAATATGGAACACTCGGATACCTCATCTTGTGAACGCATACTGTAGTTCTCCATGGGCATTGACAGTTGTACTTAGAATATAACAGGCTATCACATCCCCATATTTGAACTCCGCCCAGTGCAGAAGCGGCTATTTTTTTGTTCAGACTACAATAACTTCTTCATAATAATTCAAAATCCGATGAGACTTCGACCAATTAACTTCCACCTAAATTACGGACAATATGGAACACTCGGATACTTCATCTTGTGAACGCATACTATAGTTCTCCATGGGCACTGACAGTTGTACATAGAAAATAACAGGATACAACATCCCCATATTTGAACTCCGCCTAGTGTAGAAGCCGCTATTTTTTTATTCAGACTACAATAACTTCTTCATACTAATTCAGAATCCGGTGAGACTTCGACCAATTAACTCCCACCTAAATTACGGACAATATGGAACACTCGGATACCTCATCTTGTGAACGCATACTGTAGTTCTCGATGAGCACTGACAGTTGTTCTTAGAAAATAACAGGATACAACATCCCCATATTTGAACTCCGCCTAGTGCAGAAGCCGCTATTTTTTTTGTTCAGACTGCTATATTTTCTTCAAACTAACTCGGAATCCGGCGAGACTTCGACCGATTAACTCCCACCTTAATTACGGACAATATGAAACACACGGATACTTCATCTTGTGAACGTACACTATAGTTCTCCATAGGGACTGACAATTATACTTTGAAAATAACAGGCTACCACATCCCATATTTGAACTCCGCCTAGTGTAGAAGCCGCTATTTTTTTTTGTTCAGACTACAATAACTTCTTCAAAATAATTCAGAATCCGATGAGACTTCTACCAATTAACTCCCACCTAAATTACGGACAATATGAAACACTCGGATACTTCATCTTGTGAACGCATATTGTAGTTCTCCATGGGCATTGACAGTTGTACTTAGAAAATAACAGGATACCACATCCCTATATTTGAACTCCGCCTAGTGCAGAAGCCGCTATTTATTTGTTCAGACTGCAATAACTTCTTCATACTAATTCAGAATCCGGCGAGACTTCGACCAATTAACTCCCACCTAAATTACGGACAATATGGAACACTCGGATACTTCATCTTGTGAATGCATACTGTAGTTCTCCATGGGCACTGACAGTTGTACTTAGAATATAACAGGCTACCACATCCCCATATTTGAACTCCGCCTAGTGTAGAAGCCGCTATTATTTTTGTTCAGACTGCAAACACTTCTTCATACTAATTCAGAATCTGGTGAGACTTCGACCAATTAACTCCCACCTAAATTACGGACAATATGGAACACTCGGATAACTCATCTTGTGAACGCATACTGTAGTTCTCCATGGGCACTGACAGTTGTACTTAGAAAATAACAGGATACAACATCCCCATATTTGAACTCTGCCTAGTGCAGAAGCCGCTATTTTTTTGTTCAGACTGCAATATATTCTTCATACTAACTCGGAATCCGATGAGACTTCGACCGATTAACTCCTACCTAAATTACGGACAATATGAAACACTCAGATACTTCATCTGTGAACGTACACTGTAGTTCTCCATGGGGACTGACAGTCATACTTTGAAAATAACAGACTACCACATCCCATATTTGAACTCCGCCTAGTGCAGAAGCCGCTATTTTTTTTGTTCAAACTGCAATAACTTCTTCATACTAATTCAGAATCCGGGGAGACTTCGACCAATTAACTCCCACCTAAATTACGGACAATATGGAACACTCGGATACTTTATCTTGTGAATGCATATTGTAGTTCTCGATGGGCACTGACAGTTGTTCTTAGAAAATAACAAGATACAACATCCCCATATTTGAACTCCGCCTAGTGCAGAAGCCGCCTTTTTTGTTCAGACTGCAATATTTTCTTCATACTAACTCGGAATTCGGCGAGACTTCGACCGATTAAAACCCATCTAAATTACGAACAATATGGAACACTCGGATACCTCATCTTGTGAACGCATACTGTAGTTCTCCATGGGCACTGACAGTTGTACTTAGAATATAACAGGCTACCACATCCCCATATTTGAACTCCGCCCAGTGCAGAAGCGGCTATTTTTTTGTTCAGACTACAATAACTTCTTCATAATAATTCAAAATCCGATGAGACTTTGACCAATTAACTCCCACCTAAATTACGGACAATATGGAACACTCGGATACTTCATCTTGTGAACGCGTACTGTAGTTCTCCATGGGCACTGACAGTTGTACATAGTAAATAACAGGATACAACATCCCCATATTTGAACTCCGCCTAGTGCAGAAGCCGCTATTTTTTTGTTCAGACTGCAATAACTTCTTCATACTAATTCAGAATCCGGTGAGACTTCGACCAATTAACTCCCACCTAAATTACGGACAATATGGAACACTCGGAACCTCATCTTCTGAACGCATACTGTAGTTCTCGATGAGCACTGACAGTTGTTCTTAGAAAATAACAGGATACAACATCCCCATATTTGAACTCCGCCTAGTGCAGAAGCCGCTTTTTTTTGTTCAGACTGCAATATTTTCTTCATACTAACTTGTATTCCGGCGAGACTTCGACCGATTAGCACCCATATAAATTACGAACAATATGGAATACTCGGATACCTCATCTTGTGAACGCATACTGTAGTTCTCCATGGGCACTGACAGTTGTACTTTGAAAATAACAGGCCACCACATCCCCATATTTGAACTCCGCCTAGTGTAGAAGCCGCTATTTTTGTTGTTCAGACTGCAGTAACTTCTTCATATTAATTCAGAATCCGGTGAGGCTTCGATCAATTAACTCCCACCTAAATTACGAACAATATGGAACACTCGGATACCTCATCTTGTGAACGCATACTGTAGTTCTCCATGGGCACTGACAGTTGTACTTAGAAAATAACAGTATACAACATCCCCATATTTGAACTCCGTCTAGTGCAGAACGCGCTATTTTTTTTGTTCAGACTGCAATATTTTCTTCAAACTAACTCGAAATCCGGCGAGACTTCGACCGATTAACTCCCACCTTAATTACGGACAATATGAAACACTCGGATACTTCATCTTGTGAACGTACACTGTAATTCTCCATATGGACTGACAGTTGTAATTAGAAAATAACAGGCTACCGCATCCCCATATTTGAACCCCGCCTAGTGCAGAAGCCGCTATTTTTTTTGTTCAAACTGCAATATTTCTTCATACTAACTCGGAATTCGGCGAGACTTTGACCAATTAATTTCCACCTAAATTACGGACAATATGAAACATTCAGATACTTCATCTTGTGAATGTACACTGTAGTTCTCCATGGGGACTGACAGTTATACTTAGAAAATAACAGGCTACCACATCCCATATTTGAACTCCGCCTAGTGCAGAAGCCGCTATTTTATTTTGTTCAGACTGCAATAACTTCTTCAAAATAATTCAAAATCCGGTGAGACTTCGACCAATTAACTCCCACCTAAATTACAGACAATATGGAACACTCGGATACTTCATCTTGTGAACGCATATTGTAGTTCTCCATGGGCACTGACAGTTGTACTTAGAAAATAACAGTATACAACATCCCCATATTTGAACTCCGCCTTGTGCAGAACGCGCTATTTTTTTTGTTCAGACTGCAATATTTTCTTCAAACTAACTCGAAATCCGGCGAGACTTCGACCGATTAACTCCTACCTTAATTACGGACAATATGAAACACTCGGATACTTCATCTTGTGAACGACACTGTAGTTCTTCATAGGGACTGACAATTATACTTAGAAAATAACAGGCTACCACATACCATATTTGAACTCCGCCTAGTGCAGAAGCCGCTATTTTTTTTTGTTCAGACTGCAATAACTTCTTCAAAATAATTCAGAATCAGGTGAGACTTCTACCAATTAACTCCCACCTAAATTACGGACAATATGAAACACTCGGATACTTCATCTTGTGAACGCATATTGTAGTTCTCCATGGGCATTGACAGTTGTACTTAGAAAATAACAGGATACCACATCCATATATTTGAACTCCGCCTAGTGCAGAAGCCGCTATTTATTTGTTCAGACTGCAATAACTTCTTCATACTAATTCAGAATCCGGCGAGACTTCGACCAATTAACTCTCACCTAAATTACGGACAATATGGAACACTCGGATACTTCATCTTGTGAATGCATACTGTAGTTCTCCATGGGCACTGACAGTTGTACTTAGAGTATAACAGGCTACCACATCCCCATATTTGAACTCCGCCTAGTGTAGAAGCCGCTATTATTTTTGTTCAGACTGCAATAACTTCTTCATACTAATTCAGAATCCGGTGAGACTTCGACCAATTAACTCCCACCTAAATTACGGACAATATGGAACACTCGGATACCTCATCTTGTGAACGCATACTGTAGTTCTCCATGGGCACTGACCGTTGTACTTAGAAAATAACAGGATACAACATCCCCATATTTGAACTCCGCCTAGTGCAGAAGCCGCTTTTTTTGTTCAGACCGCAATATTTTCTTCATACTAACTCGGAATCCGACGAGACTTCGACCGATTAGCACCCATATAAATTACGAACAATATGGAACACTCGGATACCTCATGTTGTGAACGCATACTGTAGTTCTCCATGGGCACTAACACTTGTACTTTGAAAATAACAGGCCACCACATCCCCATATTTGAACTCCGTCTAGTGTAGAAGCCGCTATTTTTGTTGTTCAGACTGCAGTAACTTCTTCATACTAATTCAGAATCCGGTGAGACTTCGATCAATTAACTCCCACCTAAATTACAGACAATATGGAACACTCGGATACCTCATCTTGTGAACGCATACTGTAGTTCTCCATGGGCACTGACAGTTGTACTTAGAAAATAACAGTATACAACATCCCCATATTTGAACTCCGCCTAGTGCAGAACGCTCTATTTTTTTTGTTCAGACTGCAATATTTTCTTCAAACTAACTCGAAATCCGGCGAGACTTCGACCGATTAACTCCTACCTTAATTACGGACAATATGAAACACTCGGATACTTCATCTTGTGAACGTACACTGTAGTTCTCCATAGGGACTGACAATTATACTTAGAAAATAACAGGCTACCACATACCATATTTGAACTCCGCCTAGTGCAGACGCCGCTATTTTTTTTTGTTCAGACTGCAATAACTTCTTCAAAATAATTCAGAATCAGGTGAGACTTCTACCAATTAACTCCCACCTAAATTACGGACAATATGAAACACTCGGATACTTCATCTTGTGAACGCATATTGTAGTTCTCCATGGGCATTGACAGTTGTACTTAGAAAATAACAGGATACCACATCCCTATATTTGAACTCCGCCTAGTGGAGAAGCCGCTATTTATTTGTTCAGACTGCAATAACTTCTTCATACTAATTCAGAATCCGGCGAGACTTCGACCAATTAACTCCCACCTAAATTACGGACAATATGGAACACTCGGATACTTCATCTTGTGAATGCATACTGTAGTTCTCCATGGGCACTGACAGTTGTACTTAGAATATAACAGGCTACCACATCCCCATATTTGAACTCCGCCTAGTGTAGAAGCCGCTATTATTTTTGTTCAGACTGCAATAACTTCTTCATACTAATTCAGAATCCGGTGAGACTTCGACCAATTAACTCCCACCTAAATTACGGACAATATGAAACACTCGGATACCTCATCTTGTGAACGCATACTGTAGTTCTCCATGGGCACTGACAGTTGTACTTAGAAAATAACAGGATACAACATCCCCATATTTGAACTCTGCCTAGTGCAGAAGCCGCTATTTTTTTGTTTAGACTGGAATATATTCTTCATACTAACTCGGAATCCGATGAGACTTCGACCGATTAACTCCTAGCTAAATTACGAACAATATGAAACACTCAGATACCTTATCTTGTGAACGTACATTGTAGTTCTCCATGGGGACTGACAGTTATACTTAGAAAATAACAGACTACCCATCCCATATTTGAACTCCGCCTAGTGCAGAAGCCGCTATTTTTTTTGTTCAGACTGCAATAACTTCTTCATACTAATTCAGAATCCGGGGAGACTTCGACCAATTAACTCCCACCTAAATTACGGACAATATGGAACACTCGGATACTTTATCTTGTGAACGCATATTGTAGTTCTCGATGGGCACTGACAGTTGTTCTTAGAAAATAACAGGATACAACATCCCCATATTTGAACTCCGCCTAGTGCAGAAGCCGCCTTTTTTGTTCAGACTTCAATATTTTCTTCATACTAACTCGGAATTCGGCGAGACTTCGACCGATTAAAACCCATCTAAATTACGAACAATATGGAACACTCGGATACCTCATCTTGTGAACGCAGACTGTAGTTCTCCATGGGCACTGACAGTTGTACTTAGAATATAACAGGCTACCACATCCACATATTTGAACTCCGCCCAGTGCAGAAGAGACTATTTTTTTGTTCAGACTACAATAACTTCTTCATAATAATTCAAAATCCGATGAGACTTTGACCAATTAACTCCCACCTAAATTACGGACAATATGGAACAATCGGATACTTCATCTTGTGAACGCGTACTGTAGTTCTCCATGGGCACTGACAGTTGTACATAGAAAATAACAGGATACAACATCCCCATATTTGAACTCCGCCTAGTGCAGAAGGCGCTATTTTTTTGTTCAGACTGCAATAACTTCTTCATACTAATTCAGAATCCGATGAGACTTCGACCAATTAACTCCCACCTAAATTACGGACAATATGGAACACTCGGAACCTCATCTTGTGAACGCATACAGTAGTTCTCGATGAGCACTGACAGTTGTTCTTAGAAAATAACAGGATACAACATCCCCATATTTGAACTCCGCCTAGTGCAGAAGCCGCTTTTTTTTATTCAGACTGCAATATTTTCTTTATACTAACTCGGAATCCGGCGAGACTTCGACCGATTAGCACCCATATAAATTACGAACAATATGGAACACTCGGATACCTCATCTTGTGAACGCATACTGTAGTTCTCCATGGGCACTGACAGTTGTACTTTGAAAATAACAGGCCACCACATCCCCATATTTGAACTCCGCCTAGTGTAGAAGCCGTTATTTTTGTTGTTCAGACTTCAGTAACTTCTTCATACTAATTCAGAATCCGGTGAGACTTCGTTCAATTAACTCCCACCTAAATTACAGACAATATGGAACACTCGGATACCTCATCTTGTGAACGCATACTGTAGTTCTCCATGGGCACTAACAGTTGTACATAGAAAATAACAGTATACAACATCCCCATATTTGAACTCCGCCTAGTGCAGAACGCTCTATTTTTTTTGTTCAGACTGCAATATTTTCTTCAAACTAACTCGAAATCCGGCGAGACTTCGACCGATTAACTCCTACCTTAATTACGGACAATATGAAACACTCGGATACTTCATCTTGTGAACGTACACTGTAGTTCTCCATAGGGACTGACAATTATACTTAGAAAATAACAGGCTACCACATACCATATTTGAACTCCGCCTAGTGCAGAAGCCGCTATTTTTTTTTGTTCAGACTGCAATAACTTCTTCAAAATAATTCAGAATCAGGTGAGACTTCTACCAATTAACTCCCACCTAAATTACGGACAATATGAAACACTCGGATACTTCATCTTGTGAACGCATATTGTAGTTCTCCATGGGCATTGACAGTTGTACTTAGAAAATAACAGGATACCACATCCCTATATTTGAACTCCGCCTAGTGCAGAAGCCGCTATTTATTTGTTCAGACTGCAATAACTTCTTCATACTAATTCAGAATCCGGCGAGACTTCGACCAATTAACTCCCACCTAAATTACGGACAATATGGAACACTCGGATACTTCATCTTGTGAATGCATACTGTAGTTCTCCATGGGCACTGACAGTTGTACTTAGAATATAACAGGCTACCACATCCCCATATTTGAACTCCGCCTAGTGTAGAAGCCGCTATTATTTTTGTTCAGACTGCAATAACTTCTTCATACTAATTCAGAATCCGGTGAGACTTCGACCAATTAACTCCCACCTAAATTACGGACAATATGGAACACTCGGATACCTCATCTTGTGAACGCATACTGTAGTTCTCCATGGGCACTGACAGTTGTACTTAGAAAATAACAGGATACAACATCCCCATATTTGAACTCTGCCTAGTGCAGAAGCCGCTATTTTTTTGTTCAGACTGGAATATATTCTTCATACTAACTCGGAATCCGATGAGACTTCGACCGATTAACTCCTAGCTAAATTACGGACAATATGAAACACTCAGATACCTCATCTTGTGAACGTACACTGTAGTTCTCCATGGGGACTGACAATTATACTTAGAAAATAACAGACTACCCATCCCATATTTGAACTCCGCCTAGTGCAGAAGCCGCTATTTTTTTTGTTCAGACTGCAATAACTTCTTCATACTAATTCAGAATCCGGGGAGACTTCGACCAATTAACTCCCACCTAAATTACGGACAATATGGAACACTCGGATACTTTATCTTGTGAACGCATATTGTAGTTCTCGATGGGCACTGACAGTTGTTCTTAAAAAATAACAGGATACAACATCCCCATATTTGAACTCCGCCTAGTGCAGAAGCCGCCTTTTTTGTTCAGACTTCAATATTTTCTTCATACTAACTCGGAATTCGGCGAGACTTCGACCGATTAAAACCCATCTAAATTACGAACAATATGGAACACTCGGATACCTCATCTTGTGAACGCAGACTGTAGTTCTCCATGGGCACTGACAGTTGTACTTAGAATATAACAGGCTACCACATCCACATATTTGAACTCCGCCCAGTGCAGAAGAGACTATTTTTTTGTTCAGACTACAATAACTTCTTCATAATAATTCAAAATCCGATGAGACTTTGACCAATTAACTCCCACCTAAATTACGGACAATATGGAACAATCGGATACTTCATCTTGTGAACGCGTACTGTAGTTCTCCATGGGCACTGACAGTTGTACATAGAAAATAACAGGATACAACATCCCCATATTTGAACTCCGCCTAGTGCAGAAGGCGCTATTTTTTTGTTCAGACTGCAATAACTTCTTCATACTAATTCAGAATCCGATGAGACTTCGACCAATTAACTCCCACCTAAATTACGGACAATATGGAACACTCGGAACCTCATCTTGTGAACGCATACAGTAGTTCTCGATGAGCACTGACAGTTGTTCTTAGAAAATAACAGGATACAACATCCCCATATTTGAACTCCGCCTAGTGCAGAAGCCGCTTTTTTTTGTTCAGACTGCAATATTTTCTTTATACTAACTCGGAATCCGGCGAGACTTCGACCGATTAGCAAGCATATAAATTACGAACAATATGGAACACTCGGATACCTCATCTTGTGAACGCATACTGTAGTTCTCCATGGGCACTGACAGTTGTACTTTGAAAATAACAGGCCACCACATCCCCATATTTGAACTCCGCCTAGTGTAGAAGCCGTTATTTTTGTTGTTTAGACTTCAGTAACTTCTTCATACTAATTCAGAATCCGGTGAGACTTCGTTCAATTAACTCCCACCTAAATTACAGACAATATGGAACACTCGGATACCTCATCTTGTGAACGCATACTGTAGTTCTCCATGGGCACTGACAGTTGTACTTAGAAAATAACAGTATACAACATCCCCATATTTGAACTCCGCCTAGTGCAGAACGCGCTATTTTTTTTGTTCAGACTGCAATATTTTCTTCAAACTAACTCGAAATCCGGCGAGACTTCGACCGATTAACTCCTACCTTAATTATGGACAATATGAAACACTCGGATACTTCATCTTGTGAACGTACACTGTAGTTCTCCATAGGGACTGACAATTATACTTAGAAAATAACAGGCTACCACATACCATATTTGAACTCCGCCTAGTGCAGAAGCCGCTATTTTTTTTTGTTCAGACTGCAATAACTTCTTCAAAATAATTCAGAATCCGGTGAGACTTCTACCAATTAACTCCCACCTAAATTACGGACAATATGAAACACTCGGATACTTCATCTTGTGAACGCATATTGTAGTTCTCCAGGGCATTGACAGTTGTACTTAGAAAATAACAGGATACCACATCCCTATATTTGAACTCCGCCTAGTGCAGAAGCCGCTATTTATTTGTTCAGACTGCAATAACTTCTTCATACTAATTCAGAATCCGGCGAGACTTCGACCAATTAACTCCCACCTAAATTACGGACAATATGGAACACTCAGATACTTCATCTTGTGAATGCATACTGTAGTTCTCCATGGGCACTGACAGTTGTACTTAGAATATAACATGCTACCACATCCCCATATTTGAACTCCGCCTAGTGTAGAAGCCGCTATTATTTTTGTTCAGACTGCAATAACTTCTTCATACTAATTCAGAATCCGGTGAGACTTCGACCAATTAACTCCCACCTAAATTACGGACAATATGGAACACTCGGATACTTCATCTTGTGAACGCATACTGTAGTTCTCCATGGGCACTGACAGTTGTACTTAGAAAATAACAGGATACAACATCCCCATATTTGAACTCTGCCTAGTGCAGAAGCCGCTATTTTTTTGTTCAGACTACAATATATTCTTCATACTAACTCGGAATCCGATGAGACTTCGACCGATTAACTCCTACCTAAATTACGGACAATATGAAACACTCAGACACTTCATCTTGTGAACGTACACTGTAGTTCTCCTTGGGGACTGACAGTTATACTTAGAAAATAACAGACTACCACATCCCATATTTGAACTCCGCCTAGTGCAGAAGCCGCTATTTTTTTTGTTCAGACTGCAATAACTTCTTCATACTAATTCAGAATCCGGGGAGACTTCGACCAATTAACTCCCACCTAAATTACGTACAATATGGAACACTCAGATACTTTATCTTTTGAACGCATATTGTAGTTCTCGATGGGCACTGACAGTTGTTCTTAGAAAATAACAGGATACAACATCCCCATATTTGAACTCCGCCTAGTGCAGAAACCGCTTTTATTGTTCAGACTTCAATATTTTCTTCATACTAACTCGGAATTCGGCGAGACTTCGACCGATTAAAACCCATCTAAATTACGAACAATATGGAACACTCGGATACCTCATCTTGTGAACGCATACTGTAGTTCTCCATGGGCACTGACAGTTGTACTTAGAATATAACAGGCTACCACATCCCCATATTTGAACTCCGCCCAGTGCAGAAGCGGCTATTTTTTTGTTCAGACTACAATAACTTCTTCATAATAATTCAAAATCCGATGAGACTTTGACCAATTAACTCCCACCTAAATTACGGACAATATGGAACACTCTGATACTTCATCTTGTGAACGCGTACTGTAGTTCTCCATGGGCACTGACAGTTGTACATAGAAAATAACAGGATACAACATCCCTATATTTGAACTCCGCCTAGTGCAGAAGCCGCTATTTTTTTGTTCAGACTGCAATAACTTCTTCATACTAATTCAAAATCCGGTGAGACTTCGACCAATTAACTCCCACCTAAATTACGGACAATATGGAACACTCGGAACCTCATCTTGTGAACGCATACTGTAGTTCTCGATGAGCACTGACAGTTGTTCTTAGAAAATAACAGGATACAACATCCCCATATTTGAACTCCGCCTAGTGCAGAAGCCGCTTTTTTTTGTTCAGACTGCAATATTTTCTTCATACTAACTCGGAATCCGGCGAGACTTCGACCGATTAGCACCCATATAAATTACGAACAATATGGAACACTCGGATACCTCATCTTGTGAACGCATACTGTAGTTCTCTATGGGCACTGACAGTTGTACTTTGAAAATAACAGGCCACCACATCCCCATATTTGAACTCCGCCTAGTGTAGAAGCCGCTATTTTTGTTGTTCAGACTGCAGTAACTTCTTCATACTAATTCAGAATCCGGTGAGACTTCGATCAATTAACTCCCACCTAAATTACAGACAATATGGAACACTCGGATACCTCATCTTGTGAACGCATACTGTAGTTCTCCATGGGCACTGACAGTTGTACTTAGAAAATAACAGGATACCACATCCCCATATTTGAACTCCACCTAGTGCAGAGGCCGCTATTTTTTTTGTTCAGACTGCAATATTTTCTTCAAACTAACTCGAAATCCGGCGAGACTTCGACCGATTAACTCCCACCTTAATTACGGACAATATGAAACACTCGGATACTTCATCTTGTGAACGTACACTGTAATTCTCCATATGGATTGACAGTTGTAATTAGAAAATAACAGGCTACCGCATTCCCATATTTGAACCCCGTCTAGTGCAGAAGCCGCTATTTTTTTTGTTCAAACTGCAATATTTCTTCATACTAACTGGGAATTCGGCGAGACTTTGACCAATTAATTTCCACCTAAATTACGGACAATATGAAACATTCGGATACTTCATCTTGTGAATGTACACTATAGTTCTCCATGGGGACTGACAGTTATACTTAGAAAATAACAGGCTACCACATCCCATATTTGAACTCCGCCTAGTGCAGAAGCCGCTATTTTATTTTGTTCAGACTGCAATAACTTCTTCAAAATAATTCAAAATCCGGTGAGACTTCGACCAATTAACTCCCACCTAAATTACAGACAATATGGAACACTCGGATACTTCATCTTGTGAACGCATATTGTAGTTCTCCATGGGCACTGACAGTTGTACTTAGAAAATAACAGGATACCACATCCCCATATTTGAACTTCGCCTATTGCAGAAGCCGCTATTTATTTGTTCGGACTGCAATAACTTCTTCATACTAATTCATAATCCGGCGAGACTTAGACCAATTAACTCCCACCTAAATTACAGACAATATGGAACACTCGGATACTTTATCTTGTGAACGCATACTGTTGTTCTCCATGGGCACTGACAGTTGTACTTAGAAAATAACAGGATACCACATCCCCATATTTGAACTCCACCTAGTGCAGAGGCCGCTATTTTTTTTGTTCAGACTGCAATAACTTCTTCATACTAATTCAGAATCCGGTGAGACTTCGACCAATTAACTCCCACCAAAATTACGGACAATATGGAACACTCGGATACCTCATCTTGTGAACGCATACTGTAGTTCTCCATGGGCACTGACTGTTGTACTTTGAAAATAACAAGATACAACATCGCCATATTTGAACTCCGCCTAGTGCAGAAGCCGCTATTTTTTTTGTTCAGACAGCAATATTTTCTTCGTACTAACTCGAAATCCGATGAGACTTCGACCGATTAACTCCCACCTAAATTACGGACAATATGGAACACTCGGATACCTCATCTTGTGAACGCATACTGTAGTTCTCCATGGGCACTGATAGTTGTACTTTGAAAATAACAGGCTACCACATCCCCATATTTAAACTCCGCCTAGTGCAGAAGTCGCTATTTTTTTTGTTCAGACTGCAATATTTTATTCATACTAACTCTGAATCCGGCGACTTCAACCGAATAACTCCTACCTAAATTACGGAAAATATGAAACACTCGGATACTTCATCTTGTGAACGCATATTGTAGTTCTACATGGGCACTGAAAGTTGTACTTAGAAAATAACAGGATACAATGTCTCCATATTGGAACTCCGCCTAGTGTAGAAGCTGCTATTTTTTCTGTTCAGACTGCAATATTTTCTTCATACTAACTCGGAATCCGGCGAGACTTCGACCGATTAACTCCCACATTAATTACGGACAATATGAAATACTCGGATACTTCATCTTGTGAACGTACACTGTAGTTCTCCATGGGGACTGACAGTTGTTCTTAGAAAATAACAGGATACAACATCCCCATATTTGAACTCCACCTAGTGCAGAAGCCGCTTTTTTTTGTTCAGACTGCAATATTTTCTTCATACTAACTCGGAATCCTACGAGACTTCGACCGATTAAAACCCATCTAAATTACGAACAATATGGAACACTCGGATACCTCATCTTGTAAACGCATATTGTAGTCCTCCATGGGCACTAACAGTTGTACTTAGAAAATAACAGGCTACCACATCCCCATTTTTGAAATCCGCCCAGTGCAGAAGCCGCTATTTTTTTGTTAAGACTGCAATAACTTCTTCATAATAATTCAAATCCGGTGAGACTTCGACCAATTAACTCCCACCTAAATTACGGACAGTATGGAACACTCGGATACTTCATCTTGTGAACGCATACTGTAGTTCTCCATGGGCACTGACAGTTGTACATAGAAAATAGCAGGATACAACATCCCCATATTTGAATTCCGCCTAGTGCAGAAGCCGCTATTTTTTTGTTCAGACTGCAATAACTTCTTCATACTAATTCAGAATCCGGTGAGACTTCGACCAATTAACTCCCACCTAAATTACGGACAATACGGAACACTCGGATGGATAGCTCATCTTGTGAACACATACTGTAGTTCTCGATGAGCACTGACAGTTGTTCTTAGAAAATAAAAGGATACAACATCCCCATATTTGAACTTCGCCTAGTGTAGAAGCCGCTTTTTTTTGTTCAGACTGCAATATTTTCTTCATACTAACTCAAAATCCGGCGAGACTTCGACCGATTAACACCCATCTAAATTACGGACAATATGAAACACTCAGATACCTCATCTTGTGAACGTACACTGTAGTTCTCCATGGGGACTGACAGTTATACTTAGAAAATAACAGACTACCCATCCCATATTTGAACTCCGCCTAGTGCAGAAGCCGCTATTTTTGTTGTTCAGACTGCAATAACTTCTTCATACTAATTCAGAATCCGGTGAGTCTTCGACCAATTAACTCCCACCTAAATTACGGACAATATGGAACACTCGGATACCTCATCTTGTGAACGCATACTGTAGTTCTCCATGGGCACTGACAGTTGTACTTAGAAAATAACAGGATACAACATCCCCATATTTGAACTCCGCCTAGTGTAGAAGCCGCTATTTTTTTTGTTCAGACTGCAATATTTTCTTCAAACTAACTCGGAATCCGGCGAGACTTCGACCGATTAACTCCCACCATAATTACGGACAATATGAAACACTCGGATACTTCATCTTGTGAAAGTACACTGTAATTCTCCATGGGGACTGACAATTGTAATTAAAAAAAATAACAGGCTACCACATCACCATATTTGAACTCCGCCTAGTGCAGAAGCCGCTATTTTTTTGTTCAGACTGCAATATTTTCTTCATACTAACTCAGAATTCAGCGAGACTTCGACCAATTAATTTCCACCTAAATTACCGACAATATGAAACACTCGGATACTTCATCTTGTGAACGTACATTGTAGTTCTCCATTGGGACTGACAGTTATACTTAGAAAATAACAGGCTACCACGTCCCATATATGAACTCCGCCTAGTGTAGAAACCGCTATTTTTTTTGTTCAGACTGCAATAACTTCTTCAAAATAATTCAGAATCCGGTGAGACTTCGACCAATTAACTCCCACCTAAATTACGCACTATATGGAACACTCGGATACTTCATCTTGTGAACGCATATTGTATTTCTCCATGGGCACCGACAGTTGTACTTAGAAAATAACAGGATACCACATCCCCATATTTGAACTCCGCCTAGTGCAAAAGCCGCTATTTATTTGTTTAGACTGCAATAACTTCTTCATACTAATTCAGAATCCGGTGAGACATCGACCAATTAACTCCCACCTAAATTACGGACAATATGGAACACTCGGATACTTCATCTTGTGAACGCATACTGTAGTTCTCCATGGGCACTGACAGTTGTACTTAGAAAATAACAGGATACCACATCCCCATATTTGAACTCTGCCTAGTGCAGAAGCCGCTATTTTTTTTGTTCAGACTTCAATAACGTCTTCATGCTAATTCAGAATCCGGTGAGACTTCGACCAATTAACTCCCACCTAAATTACGGACAATATGGAACACTCGGATACCTCATCTTGTGAACGCATACTGTAGTTCTCCATGGGCACTAACAGTTGTACTTAGAAAATAACAGGCTACCACGTCCCATATTTGAACTCCGCCTAGTGCCGAAGCCGCTATTTTTTTTGTTCAGATTACAATAACTTCTTCAAAATAATTCAGAATCCGGTGAGACTTCGACCAATTAACTCCCACCTAAATTACGGACAATATGGAACACTCGGATACTTCATCTTGTGAACGCATATTGTAGTTCTCCATGGGCACCGACAGTTGTACATAAAAATAACAGGATACCACATCCCCATATTTGAACTCCGCCTAGTGCAGAAGCCGCTATTTATTTGTTCAGACTGCAATAACTTCTTCATACTAATTCAGAATCCGGCGAGACATCGACCAATTAACTCCCACCTAAATTACGGACAATATGGAACACTCGGATACTTCATCTTGTGAACGCATACTGTAGTTCTCCATGGGCACTAACAGTTGTACTTAGAAAATAACAGGATACCACATCCCCATATTTAAACTCCGCCTAGTGCAGAAGCCGCTATTTTTTTGTTCAGACTTCAATAACGTCTTCATGCTAATTCAGAATCCGGTGAGACTTCGACCAATTAACTCCTACCTAAATTACGGACAATATGGAACACTCGGATACCTCATCTTGTGAACGCATACTGTAGTTCTCCATGGGCACTAACAGTTGTACTTAGAAAATAACAGGCTACCACATCCCCATATTTGAACTCCGCCTAGTGCAGAAGCCGCTTTTTTTTGTTCAGACTGCAATAACTTCTTCATAATAATTCAAAATCAGATGAGACTTCGACCAATTAACTCCCACCTAAATTACGGACAATATGGAACACTCGGATACTTCATCTTGTGAACGCATACTGTAGTTCTCCATGGGCACTAACAGTTGTACATAGAAAATAACAGGATACAACATCCCCATATTTGAACTCCGCCTAGTGCAGAAGCCGCTTTTTTTTTGTTCAGACTGCAACAACTTCTTCATACTAATTCGGAATCCGGTGAGACTTCGACCAATTAACTCCCACCTAAATTACGGACAATATGGAACACTCGGATACCTCATCTTGTGAACGCATACTGTAGTTCTCGATGAGCACTGACAGTTGTTCTTAGAAAATAACAGGATACAACATCCCCATATTTGAACTCCACCTAGTGCAGAAGCCGCTTTTTTTTGTTCAGACTGCAATATTTTCTTCATACTAACTCGGAATCCGGCGAGACTTCGACCGATTAACACCCATCTAAATTACGAACAATATGGAACACTCGGATACCTCATCTTGTGAACGCATACTGTAGTTCTCCATGGGCACTGACAGTTGTACCTAGAAAATAACAGGCAACCACATCCCCATATTTGAACTCCGCCTAGTGTAGAAGCCGCTATTTTTGTTGTTCAGACTGCAATAACTTCTTCATACTAATTCAGAATCCGGTGAGACTTCGACCAATTAACTCCCACCTAAATTACGGACAACATGGAACACTCGGATACCTCATCTTGTGAACGCATACTTTAGTTCTCCATGGGCACTGACAGTTGTACTTTGAAAATAACAGGATACAACATCCCCATATTTGAACTCCGCCTAGTGTAGAAGCCGCTATTTCCTTGTTCAGACTGTAATATTTTCTTCAAACTAACTCGGAATCCGGCCAAACATCGACCGATTAACTCCCTCCTTAATTACGGACAATATGAAACACTCGGATACTTCATATTGTGAAATTACACTGTAATTCTCCATGGGGACTGACAGTTTTAATTAAAAAAAATAACAGGCTACCACATCCCCATATTTGAACTCCGCCTAGTGCAGAAGCCGCTATTTTTTTTGTTCAGACTGCAATATTTTCTTCTTACTAACTCGGAATTCGGCGAGACTTCGACCAATTAATTTCCACCTAAATTACGGACAATATGAAACACTCGGATACTTCATCTTGTGAACGTACACTGTAGTTCTCCATTGGGACTGACAGTTATACTTAGAAAATAACAGGCTACCACGTCCCATATTTGAACTCCGCCTAGTGCAGAAGCCGCTATTTTTTTTTGTTCAGACTGCAATAACTTCTTCAAAATAATTTAGAATCCGGTGAGACTTCGACCAATTAACTCCCACGTAAATTACGGACAATATGGAACACTCGGATACTTCATTTTGTGAACGCATATTGTAGTTCTCCATGGGCACCGACAGTTGTACTTAGAAAATAACAGGCAACCACATCCCCATATTTGAACTCCGCCTAGTGTAGAAGCCGCTATTTTTGTTGTTCAGACTGCAATAACTTCTTCATACTAATTCAGAATTCGGTGAGACTTCGACCAATTAACTCCCACCTAAATTACGGACAATACGGAACACTCGGATACCTCATCTTGTGAACGCATACTGTAGTTCTCCATGGGCACTGACAGTTGTACTTAGAAAATAACAGGATACAACATCCCCATATTTGATCTCCACCTAGTGTAGAAGCCGCTATTTTTTTTGTTCAGACTGCAATATTTTCTTCAAACTAACTCGAAATCCGGCGAAACTTCGACCGATTAACTCCCACCTCAATTACGGACAATATGAAACACTCGGATACTTCATCTTGTGAAAGTACGCTGTAATTCTCCATGGGGACTGACAGTTGTAATTAAAAAAAATAACAGTCTATCACATCCCCATATTTGAACTCCGCCTAGTGCAGAAGCCGCTATTTTTTTTGTTCAGACTGCAATATTTTCTTCATACTAACTCGGAATTCGGCGAGACTTCGACCAAATAATTTCCACCTAAATTACGGAAAATATGAAACACTCGGATACTTCATCTTGTGAACGTACACTGTAGTTCTCCATTGGGACTGACAGTTATACTTATAAAATAGCAGGATACAACATCCCCATATTTGAATTCCGCCTAGTGCAGAAGCCGCTATTTTTTTGTTCAGACTGCAATAACTTCTTCATACTAATTCAGAATCCGGTGAGACTTCGACCAATTAACTCCCACCTAAATTACGGACAATATGGAACACTCGGATTCCTCATCTTGTGAACGCATACTGTAGTTCTCGATGAGCACTGACAGTTGTTCTTAGAAAATACCAGGATACAACATCACCATATTTGAACTCCGCCTAGTGCGGAAGCTGCTTTTTTTGTTCAGACTGCAATATTTTCTTCATACTAACTCGGAATCCGGCAAGACTTCGACCGATTAACACCCATCTAAATTACGAACAATATGGAACACTCGGATACCTCATCTTGTGAACGCATACTGTAGTTCTCTATGGGCACTGACAGTTGTACTTAGAAAATAACAGGCAACCACATCCCCATATTTGAACTCCGCCTAGTGTAGAAGCCGCTATTTTTGTTATTCAGACTACAATAACTTCTTCATACTAATTCAGAATCCGTTGAGACTTCGACCAATTAACTCCCACCTAAATTACGGACAATATGGAACACTCAGATACCTCATCTTGTGAACGCATACTGTAGTTCTCCATGGGCACTGACAGTTGTACTTAGAAAATAACAAGATCTAACATCCCCATATTTGAACTCCGCCTAGTGTAGAAGCCGCTATTTTTTTTGTTCAGACTGCAATATTTTCTTCAAACTAACTCGGAATCCGGCGAGACTTCGACC
This sequence comes from Allium fistulosum, assembly GCA_030737815.1. Lineage (NCBI taxonomy): Eukaryota > Viridiplantae > Streptophyta > Magnoliopsida > Asparagales > Amaryllidaceae > Allium > Allium fistulosum. The sequence goes on from CM060905.1 coordinate 706,809,678, forward strand.
GATTAACTCCCACCTTAATTACGGACAATATGAAACACTCGGATACTTCATCTTGTGAAAGTACATTGTAATTCTCCATGGGGACTGACAGTTGTAATTAAAAAAAATAACAGGCTACCACATCCCCATATTTGAACTCCGCCTAGTGCAGAAGCCGCTATTTTTTTTTGTTCAGACTGCAATATTTTCTTCATACTAACTCGGAATTCGGCGAGACTTCGACCAATTAATTTCCACCTAAATTACGGACAATATGAAACACTCGGATACTTCATCTTGTGAACGTACACTGTAGTTCTCCATGGGGACTGACAGTTATACTTAGAAAATAACAGGCTACCACGTCCCATATTTGAACTCTGCCTAGTGCAGAAGCCGCTATTTTTTTTGTTCAGACTGCAATAACTTCTTCAAAATAATTCAAAATCCGGTGAGACTTCGACTAATTAACTCCCACCTAAATTATGGGCAATATGGAACACTCTGATACTTCATCTTGTGAACGCATATTGTAGTTCTCCATGGGCACCGACAGTTGTACTTATAAAATAACAGGATACCACATCTCCATATTTGAACTCCGCCAAGTGCAGAAGCCACTATTTATTTGTTCAGACTGCAATAACTTCTTCATACTAATTCAGAATCCGGCGAGACATCGACCAATTAACTCCCACCTAAATTACGGACAATATGGAACAATCGGATACTTCATCTTGTGAACGCATACTGTAGTTCTCCATGGGCACTGACAGTTGTACTTAGAAAATAATAGGATACCACATCCCCATATTTGAACTCCGCCTAGTGCAGAAGCCACAATTTTTTTTGTTCAGACTTCAATAACTTCTTCATACTAATTCAGAATCCGGTGAGACTTCGACCGATTAACTCCCACCTAAATTACGAACAATATGGAACACTCGGATACCTCATCTTGTGAACGCATACTGTAGTTCTCCATGGGCACTGACAATTGTACTTAGAAAATAACAGGCAACCACATCCCCATATTTGAACTCCGCCTAGTGTAGAAGCCGCTATTTTTGTTATTCAGACTACAATAACTTCTTCATACTAATTCAGAATCCGTTGAGACTTCGACCAATTAACTCCCACCTAAATTACGGACAATATGGAACACTCAGATACCTCATCTTGTGAACGCATACTGTAGTTCTCCATGGGCACTGACAGTTGTACTTAGAAAATAACAAGATACAACATCTCCATATTTGAACTCCGCCTAGTGTAGAAGCCGCTATTTTTTTTGTTTAGACTGTAATATTTTCTTCAAACTAACTCGGAATCCAGTGAGACTTCGACCCATTAACTCCCACCTTAATTACGGACAATATGAAACACTCGGATACTTCATCTTGTGAAAGTACACTGTAATTTTCCATGGGGACTGACAGTTGTAATTAAAAAAATAACAGGCTACCACATCCCCATATTTGAACTCCGCCTAGTGCAGAAGCCGCTATTTTTTTTGTTCAGACCGCAATATTTTCTTCATACTAACTCGGAATTCGGCGAGACTTCGACCAATTAATTTCCACCTAAATTACGGATAAAATGAAACGCTCGGATACTTCATCTTGTGAACGTACACTGTAGTTCTCCATGGGGACTGACAGTTATACTTAGAAAATAACAGGCTACCACGTCCCATATTTGAACTCCGCCTAGTGGAGAAGCCGCTATTTTTTTTTGTTCAGACTGCAATAACTTCTTCAAAATAATTCAGAATCCGGTGAGACTTCGACCAATTAACTCCCACCTAAATTATGGGCAATATGGAACACTCGGATACTTCATCTTGTGAACGCATATTGTAGTTCTCCATGGGCACCGACAGTTGTACTTAGAAAATAACAGGATACCACATCTCCATATTTGAACTCCGCCTAGTGCAGAAGCCACTATTTATTTGTTCAGACTGCAATAACTTCTTCATACTAATTCAGAATCCGGCGAGACATCGACCAATTAACTCCCACCTAAATTACGGACAATATGGAACAATCGGATACTTCATCTTGTGAACGCATACTGTAGTTCTCCATGGGCACTGACAGTTGTACTTAGAAAATAATAGGATACCACATCCCCATATTTGAACTCCGCCTAGTGCAGAAGCCGCAATTTTTTTGTTCAGACTTCAATAACTTCTTCATACTAATTCAGAATCCGGTGAGACTTCGACTGATTAACTCTCACCTAAATTACGAACAATATGGAACACTCGGATACCTCATCTTGTGAATGCATACTGTAGTTCTCCATGGGCACTGACAGTTGTACTTAGAAAATAATAGGATACAACATTGCCATATTTGAACTCCGCCTAGTGCAGAAGCTGCTATTTTTTTGTTCAAACAGCAATATTTTCTTCATACTAACTCGGAATCCGGCGAGACTTCGACCGATTAACACCCATCTAAATTACGAACAATATGGAACACTCGGATACCTCATCTTGTGAACGCATACTGTAGTTCTCCATGGGCACTGATAGTTGTACTTAGAAAATAACAGGCTACCACATCCCCATATTTGAACTCCGCCTAGTGTAGAAGCCGCTATTTTTGTTGTTCAGACTGCAATAACTTCTTCATACTAATTCAGAATCCAGTGAGACATCGACCAATTAACTCCCACGTAAATTACGGACAATATGGAACACTTGGATACCTCATCTTGTGAACGCATACTGTAGTTCTCCATGGGCACTGACAGTTGTACTTAGAAAATAACAGGATACAACATCCCCATATTTGAACTTCGCCTAGTGCAGAAGCCGCTATTTTTTTGTTCAGACTACAATATTTTCTTCAAACTAACTCGGAATCCGGCGAGACTTCGACCGATTAACTCCCACCTTAATTACGGACAATATGAAACACTCGGATACTTCATCTTGTGAACGTACACTGTAATCCTCCATGGGGACTGACAGTTGTAATTAGAAAATAACAGGCTACCACATCCCCATATTTGAACTCCGCCTAGTGCACAAGTCGCTATTTTTTTTTTCAGACTGCAATATTTTCTTCATACTAACTCTGAATCCGTCGACTTCGACCGATTAACTCGTACCTAAATTACGGACAGTATGAAACACTCGGATACTTCATCTTATGAACATACACTGTAGTTCTCCATGGGGACTGATAGTTATACTTAGAAAATAACAGGCTACCACATCCCATATTTGAACTCCGCCTAGTGAAGAAGCCGCTATTTTTTTTGTTCAGACTGCAATAACTTCTTCATACTAATTCAAAATCCGAGGAGACTTCGACCAATTAACTCCCACCTAAATTACGGACAATATGGAACACTCGGATACCTCATCTTGTGAACGCATACTGTAGTGCTCCATGGGCACTAACAGTTGTACTTGGAAAATAACAGGCTACCACATCCCCATATTTGAATTCCGCTCAGTGCAGAAGCCGCTATTTTTTGGTTCAGACTGCAATAACTTCTTCATAATAATTCAAAATCCGGTGAGACTTCGACCAATTTACTCCCACCTAAATTACGGACAATATGGAACACTCAGATACTTCATCTTGCGAACGCATGTTGTAGTTCTCCATGGGCACTGACAGTTGTAGATAGAAAATAACAGGATACAACATCCCCATATTTGAACTCCGCCTAGTGCAGAAGCCACTATTTTTTTGTTCAGACTGCAATAACTTCTTCATACTAATTCAGAATCCGGTGATACTTCGACCTATTAACTCCCACCTAAATTACGGACAATATGGAACACTTGGATACCTCATCTTGTGAACGCATACTGTAGTTCTCTATGAGCACTGAAAGTTGTTCTTAGAAAATAACAGGATACAACATCACCATATTTGAACTCCGCCTAGTGCAGAAGCTGCTTTTTTTTGTACAGACTTCAATATTTTCTTCATACTAACTCGGAATCCGGCGAGACTTCGACCGATTAACACCCATCTAAATTACGAACAATATGGAACACTTAGATACCTCATCTTGTGAATGCATACTGTAGTTCTCCATGGGCACTGACAGTTGTACTTAGAAAATAACAGGCAACCACATCCCCATATTTGAACTCCGCCTAGTGTAGAAGCCGCTATTTTTGTTGTTCAGACTGCAATAACTTCTTTATACTAATTCAGAATCCGGTGAGACTTCGACCAATTAACTCCCACCTAAATTACGGACAATATGGAACACTCGGATACCTCATCTTTTGAACGCATACTGTAGTTCTCCATGGGCACTGACAGTTGTACTTAGAAAATAACATGATACAACATCCCTATATTTGAACTCTGCCTAGTGTAGAAGCCGCTATTTTTTTTGTTCAAACTGCAATATTTTCTTCAAACTAACTCGGAATCCGGCGAGACTTCGACCGATTAACTCCCACCTTAATTACGGACAATATGAAACACTCGAATACTTCATCTTGTGAAAGTACACTGTAATTCTCCATGGGGACTGACATTTGTAATTTAAAAAAATAACAGGCTACCACATCCCCATATTTGAACTCCGCCTAGTGCAGAAGCCGCTATTTATTTGTTCAGACTGCAATAACTTCTTCATACTAATTCAGAATCCGGCGAGACATCGACCAATTAACTCCCACCTAAATTACGGACAATATGGAACAATCGGATACTTCATCTTGTGAACGCATACTGTAGTTCTCCTTGGGCACTGACAGTTGTACTTAGAAAATAATAGGATACCACATCCACATATTTGAACTCCGCCTAGTGCAGAAGCCGCAATTTTTTTTGTTCAGACTTCAATAACTTCTTCATACTAATTCAGAATCCGGTGAGACTTCGACTGATTAACTCTCACCTAAATTACGAACAATATGGAACACTCGGATACCTCATCTTGTGAACGCATACTGTAGTTCTCCATGGGCACTGACAGTTGTACTTAGAAAATAACAGGATACAACATTGCCATATTTGAACTCCGCCTAGTGCAGAAGCTGCTATTTTTTTGTTCAAACAGCAATATTTTCTTCATACTAACTCGGAATCCGGCGAGACTTCGACCGATTAACACCCATCTAAATTACGAACAATATGGAACACTTGGATACCTCATCTTGTGAATGCATACTGTAGTTCTCCATGGGAACTGACAGTTGTACTTAGAAAATAACAGGCAACCACATCCCCATATTTGAACTCCGCCTAGTGTAGAAGCCGCTATTTTTGTTGTTCAGACTACAATAACTTCTTTATACTAATTCAGAATAGTCGTCTGTCTCACTTCCGGAAAGCACTCCTTCTCCGTTGAAAGAGCCCAATGCAAGAAAATGCATGTTGGGTCTTTGAAATGGCCGACTTTCGTCTCTGTTCGACCAGTCGGTAACGACCCTTCGCTCGCCGCCTCCTCACTAGTTCCATGCCAGTGAGCTACCTCGGTGAAAGTGGTTGGCGCGGCCGATGAGACTTCGACCAATTAACTCCCACCTAAATTACGGACAATATGGAACACTCAGATACCTCATCTTGTGAACGCATACTGTAGTTCTCCATGGGCACTGACAGTTGTACTTAGAAAATAATCGGATACAACATCGCCATATTTGAACTCCGCCTAGTGCAGAAGCCGCTATTTTTTTTTGTTCAGACAGCAATATTTTCTTCATACTAACTCGGAATCCGGCGAGACTTCGACCGATTAACACCCATCTAAATTACGAACAATATGGAACACTCGGATACCTCATCTTGTGAACGCATACTGTAGTTCTCCATGGGCACTAACAGTTGTACTTAGAAAATAACAGGCTACCACATCCCCATATTTGAACTCCGCCTAGTGTAGAAGCCGCTATTTTTGTTGTTCAGACTGCAATAACTTCTTCGTACTAATTCAGAATCCGGTGAGACTTCGACCAATTAACTCCCACCTAAATTACGGACAATATGGAACACTCGGATACCTCATCTTGTGAACGAATATTGTAGTTCTCCGTGGTTACTGAAAGTTGTACTTAGAAAATAACAGGATACAACATCCCCATATTTGAACTCCGCCTAGTGCAGAAGCCGCTATTTTTTTTGTTCAGACTGCAATATTTTCTTTAAACTAACTCGGAATCCGGCGAGACTTCGACCGATTAACTCCCACTTTAATTACGGACAATATGAAACACTCGGATACTTCATCTTGTGAACGTACACTGTAATTCTCCATGGGGACTGACAGTTGTAATTAGAAAATAACAGGCTACCACATCCCCATATTTGAACTCCGCCTAATGCAGAAGTCGCTATTTTTTTTGTTCAGACTGCAATATTTTCTTCATACTAACTCTGAATCCGACGACTTCGACCGATTAACTCCTACCTAAATTACGGACAATATGAAACACTCGGATACTTCATCTTGTGAACGTACACTATTGTTCTCCATGAGGACTGACAGTTATACTTAGAAAATAACAGGCTACCACATCCCCATATTTGAATTCCGCTCAGTGCAGAAGCCGCTATTTTTTGTTCAGACTGCAATAACTTCTTCATAATAATTCAAAATCCGGTGAGACTTCGACCAATTAACTCCTACCTAAATTACGGACAATATGGAACACTCGTATACTTCATCTTGTGAACGCATACTATAGTTCTCCATGGGCACTGACAGTTGTACATAGAAAATAACAGGATACAACATCCCCATATTTGAACTCCGCCTAGTGCAGAAGCCACTATTTTTTTGTTCAAACTGCAATAACTTCTTCATACTAATTCAGAATCCGGTGAGACTTCGACCAATTAACTCCCACCTAAATTACGGACAATATGGAACACTCGGACACCTCATCTTGTGAACGCATACTGTAGTTTAGATGAAGTATCCTGTTATTTTCTAAGTACAACTGTCAGTGCCCATCGAGAACTACAGTATTCGTTCACAAGATGAAGTATCCGAGTGTTCCATATTGTCCGTAATTTAGGTAGGAGTTAATTGGTCGAAGTCTCACCGGATTTTGAATTATTATGAAGAAGTTATTGCAGTCTGAACAAAAAAATAGTGGCTTCTGCCCTAGACGGAGTTCAAATATGGAGATACAGTATGCCCATAACCGTAGTTTCCCAAAACCGTACAGTTTATATTCCCAAGAGCATATACAAGACCGTAGTTTCCCCAAAACCGGAAGTCACCAGAGGGCAATCCATATACTAAAGGTACAAACCAAAATCGTAGTGGTCGCGAATAGGATAATTAGTATGACAAGGTACATGAGGCAATACCAACTAGGATACTAGTAGTTGCGTGATCCGGACTGATGTTGGGCATAGCAGCTACTACCCCAACACCGCGAAACAACACTCCCAAAATCGAGGGATGCACCCAAATCGAATCACAAAAGTAATAGACATGGTAACGAAGAAGTGTGTCCGCTAGAGGTGGCGAACCTCAATGGCCCGACGCGGCTCCTGTTTTAGTCATGTCAGAGGTCATCCAATATCGTTCTCGATGAGCACTGAAAGTTGTTCTTAGAAAATAATAGGATACAACATCACCATATTTGAACTCCGCCTAGTGCAGAAGCTGCTTTTTTTTGTTCAGACTGCAATATTTTCTTCATACTAACTCGGAATCCGGCGAGACTTCGACCGATTAACACTCATCTAAATTACGAACAATATGGAACACTCGGATACCTCATCTTGTGAACGCATACTGTAGTTCTCCATGGGCACTGACAGTTGTACTTAGAAAATAACAGGCAACCACATCCCCATATTTGAACTCCGCCTAGTGTAGAAGCCGCTATTTTTGTTGTTCAGACTGCAATAACTTCTTCATACTAATTCAGAATCCGGAGAGACTTCGACCAATTAACTCCCACCTAAATTACGGACAATATGGAACACTCGGATACCTCATCTGGCGAACGAATACTGTAGTTCTCCATGGGCACTGACAGTTGTACTTAGAAAATAACAGGATACAACATCCCCATATTTGAACTCCGCCTAGTGTAGAAGCTGCTATTTTTTTTGTTCAGACTGCAATATTTTCTTCAAACTAACTCGGAATCCGACGAGACTTCGACCGATTAACTCCCACCTTAATTACGGACAATATGAAACACTCAGATACTTCATCTTGTGAAAGTACACTGTAATTCTCCATGGGGACTGACAGTTATAATTAAAAAAATAACAGGATACCACATCCCCATATTTGAACTCCGCCTAGTGTAGAAGCCGCTATTTCTTTTGTTCAGACTGCAATATTTTCTTCATACTAACTCGGAATTCGGCGAGACTTCGAACAATTAATTTCCACCTAAATTACAGACAATATGAAACACTCGGATACTTCATCTTGTGAACGTACACTGTAGTTCTCCATGGGGACTGACAGTTATACTTAGAAAATAACAGGCTACCACGTCCCATATTTGAACTCCGCCTAGTGCAGAAGCCGCTATTTTTTTTTGTTCAGACTGCAATAACTTCTTCAAAATAATTCAGAATCCGGTGAGACTTCGACCAATTAACTCCCATCTAAATTACGGACAATATGGAACACTCGGATACTTCATCTTGTGAACGCATATTGTAGTTCTTCATGGGCACCGACAGTTGTACTTAGAAAATAACAGGATACCACATCCCCATATTTAAACTCCGCCTAGTGCAGAAGCCGCTATTTATTTGTTCAGACTGCAATAACTTCTTCATACTAATTCAGAATCCGGCGAGACATCGACCAATTAACTCCCACCTAAATTACGGACAATATGGAACACACGGATACTTCATCTTGTGAACGCATACTGTAGTTCTCCATGGGCATTGACAGTTGTACTTAGAAAATAACAGGATACCACATCCCCATATTTGAAATCCGCCTAGTGCAGAAGCCGCTATTTTTTTTGTTCAGACTTCAATAACGTCTTCATTCTAATTCAGAATCCGGTGAGACTTCGACCAATTAACTCCCACCTAAATTACGGACAATATAGAACACTCAGATACCTCATCTTGTGAACGCATATTGTAGTTCTCCATGGGCACTGACAGTTGTACTTAGAAAATAACAGGATACAACATCGCCATATTTGAACTCCGCCTAGTGCAGAAGCCGCTATTTTTTTTGTCCAGACAGCAATATTTTCTTCATACTAACTCGGAATCCGGCGAGAATTCGACCGATTAACACCCATCTAAATTACGAACAATATGGAACACTCGGATACCTCATCTTGTGAACGCATACTGTAGTTCTCCATGGGCACTGACAGTTGTTCCTAGAAAATAACAGGCTACCACATCCCCCATATTTGAACTCCGCCTAGTGTAGAAGCCGCTATTTTTGTTGTTTAGACTGCAATAACTTCTTCGTACTAATTCAGAATCCGGTGAGACTTCGACCAATTAACTCCCACCTAAATTACGGACAATATGGAACACTCGGATACCTCATCTTGTGAACGAATACTGTAGTTCTCCATGGGCACTGACAGTTGTACTTAGAAAATAACATGATACAACATTCCCATATTTGAACTCCGCCTAGTGCAGAAGCCGCTATTTTTTTTGTTCAGACTGCAATATTTTCTTCAAACTAACTCGGAATTCGGCGAGACTTCGACCGATTAACTTCCACCTTAATTACGGACAATATGAAACACTCGGATACTTCATCTTGTGAACGTACACTGTAATTCTCCATGGGGACTGACAGTTGTAATTAAAAAATAACAGGCTACCACATCCCCATATTTGAACTCCGCCTAGTGTAGAAGTCGCTATTTTTTTTGTTCAGACTGCAATATTTTCTTCATACTAACTCTGAATCCGGCGACTTCGACCGATTAACTCCTACCTAAATTACGGACAATATGAAACACTCGGATACTTCATCTTGTGAACGTACACTGTAGTTCTCCCTGGGGACTGGCAGTTATACTTAGAAAATAACAGGCTACCACATCCCATATTTGAACTCCGCCTAGTGTAGAAGCCGCTATTTTTTTTGTTCAGACTGCAATAACTTCTTCATACTAATTCAGAATCCGGGGAGACTTCGACCAATTAACTCCCACCTAAATTACGGACAATATGGAACATTCGGATACTTCATCTTGTGAACACATATTGTAGTTCTCGATGGGCACTGACAGTTGTTCTTAAAAAATAACAGGATACAGCATCCCCATATTTGAACTCCGCCTAGTGCAGAAGCCGCTTTTTTTGTTCAGACTGTAATATTTTCTTCATACTAACACGGAATACGGCGAGACTTCAACCTATTAAAACCCATCTAAATTACGAACAATATGGAACACTCGGATACCTCATCTTGTGACGCATACTGTAGTGCTCCATGGGCACTGACGGTTGTACTTAGAAAATAACAGGCTACCTTATCCCCATATTTTCACTCCGCTCAGTGCAGAAGCCGCTATTTTTTTTTTCAGACTGCAATAAATTCTTCATAATAATTCAAAATCCGGTGAGACTTCGACCAATTAACTCCCACCAAAATTACAGACAATATGGAACACTCGGATACTTCATCTTGTGAACGCATACTGTAGTTCTCCATGGGCACTGACAGTTGTACTTAGAAAATAACAGGATACCACATCCCCATATTTGAACTCCGCCTAGTGCAGAAGCCGCTATTTTTTTGTTCAGACTACAATAACTTCTTCATACTAATTCAGAATCCGATGAGACTTCGACCATTAACTCCCACCTAAATTACGGACAATATGTAACACTCGGATACCTCATCTTGTGAACGCATACTGTAGTTCTCTGTAGGCACTGACAGTTGTACTTAGAAAATAACAGGATACAAAATCGCCATATTTGAACTCCGCCTAGTGCAGAAGCCGCTATTTTTTTTTGTTCTGATAGCAATATTTTCTTCATACTAACTCGGAATCCGACGAGACTTCGACCGATTAACTCCCACCTAAATTACGGACAATATGGAACACTCGGATACCTCATCTTGTGAACGCATACTGTAGTTCTCCATGGGCACTGACAGTTGTGCATAAAAAATAACAGGATACAACATCCCCATATTTGAACTCCGCCTAGTGCAGAAGCCGCTATTTTTTTTGTTCAGACTTCAATATTTTCTTCAAACTAACTCGAAATTCGGCGAGACTTCGACCGATTAACTTCCACCTTAATTACGGACAATATGAAACACTCGGATACTTCATCTTGTGAACGTACACTGTAATTCTCCATGGGGACTGACAGTTGTAATTAAAAAATAACAGGCTACCACATCCCCATATTTGAACTCCGCCTAGTGTAGAAGTCGCTATTTTTTTTGTTCAGACTGCAATATTTTCTTCATACTAACTCTGAATCCGGCGACTTCGACCGATTAACTCCTACCTAAATTACGGACAATATGAAACACTCGGATACTTCATCTTGTGAACGTACACTGTAGTTCTCCATGGGGACTGGCAGTTATACTTAGAAAATAACAGGCTACCACATCCCATATTTGAACTCCGCCTAGTGTAGAAGCCGCTATTTTTTTTGTTCAGACTGCAATAACTTCTTCATACTAATTCAGAATCCGGGGAGACTTCGACCAATTAACTCCCACCTAAATTACGGACAATATGGAACATTCGGATACTTCATCTTGTGAACGCATATTGTAGTTCTCGATGGGCACTGACAGTTGTTCTTAAAAAATAACAGGATACAGCATCCCCATATTTGAACTCCGCCTAGTGCAGAAGCCGCTTTTTTTGTTCAGACTGTAATATTTTCTTCATACTAACACGGAATACGGCGAGACTTCAACCGATTAAAACCCATCTAAATTACGAACAATATGGAACACTCGGATACCTCATCTTGTGACGCATACTGTAGTGCTCCATGGGCACTGACGGTTGTACTTAGAAAATAACAGGCTACCTTATCCCCATATTTTCACTCCGCTCAGTGCAGAAGCCGCTATTTTTTTGTTCAGACTGCAATAAATTCTTCATAGTAATTCAAAATCCGGTGAGACTTCGACCAATTAACTCCCACCAAAATTACAGACAATATGGAACACTCGGATACTTCATCTTGTGAACGCATACTGTAGTTCTCCATGGGCACTGACTGTTGTACTTAGAAAATAACAGGATACCACATCCCCATATTTGAACTCCGCCTAGTGTAGAAGCCGCTATTTTTTTTGTTCAGACTGCAATAACTTCTTCATACTAATTCAGAATCCGGTAAGACTTCGACCAATTAACTCCCACCTAAATTACGGACAATATGGAACACTCGGATACCTCATCTTGTGAACGCATACTGTAGTTCTCTGTAGGCACTGACAGTTGTACTTAGAAAATAACAGGATACAAAATCGCCATATTTGAACTCCGCCTAGTGCAGAAGCCGCTATTTTTTTTGTTCTGACAGCAATATTTTCTTCATACTAACTCGGAATCCGACGAGACTTCGACCGATTAACTCCCACCTAAATTACGGACAATATGGAACACTCGGATACCTCATCTTGTGAACGCATACTGTAGTTCTCCATGGGCACTGACAGTTGTGCATAAAAAATAACAGGATACAACATCCCCATATTTGAACTCCGCCTAGTGTAGAAGCCACTATTTTTTTGTTCAGACTGCAATAACTTCTTCATACTAATTTAGAATCCGGTGAGACTTCGACCAATTAACTCCCACCTAAATTACGGACAATATGGAACACTCGGATACCTCATCTTGTGAACGCATACTGTAGTTCTCGATGAGCACTGAAAGTTGTTCTTAGAAAATAACAGGATACAACATCACCATATTTGAACTCCGCCTATTGCAGAAGCTGTTTTTTTTGTTCAGACTGCAATATTTTCTTCATACTAACTCGGAATCCGGCGAGACTTCGACCGATTAACACTCATCTAAATTACGAACAATATGGAACACTCGGATACCTCATCTTGTGAACGCATACTGTAGTTCTCCATGGGCACTGACAGTTGTACTTAGAAAATAACAGGCAACCACATCCCCATATTTGAACTCCGCCTAGTGTAGAAGCCGCTATTTTTGTTGTTCAGACTGCAATAACTTCTTCATACTAATTCAGAATCCGGTGAGACTTCGACCAATTAACTCCCACCTAAATTACGGACAATATGGAACACTCGGATACCTCATCTTATGAACGCATATTGTAGTTCTCCATGGGCACTGACAGTTGTACTTTGAAAATAATAGGATACAACATCCCCATATTTGAACTCCGCCTAGTGCAGAAGCCGCTATTTTTTTTGTTCAGACTGCAATATTTTCTTCAAACTAACTCGGAATCCGACGAGACTTCGACCGATTAACTCCCACCTTAATTACGGACAATATGAAACACTCGGATACTTCATCTTGTGAAAGTACACTGTAATTCTCCATGGGGACTGACAGTTGTAATTAAAAAAATAACAGGCTACCACATCCCCATATTTGAACTCTGCCTAGTGCAGAAGCCGCTATTTTTTTTTGTTCAGACTGCAATAACTTCTTCAAAATAATTCAGAATCCGGTGAGACTTCGACCAATTAACTCCCACCTAAATTACGGACAATATGGAACACTCGGATACTTCATCTTGTGAACGCATATTGTAGTTCTTCATGGGCACCGACAGTTGTACTTAGAAAATAACAGGATACCACATCCCCATATTTGAACTCCGCCTAGGGCAGAAGCCGCTATTTATTTGTTCAGACTGCAATAACTTCTTCATACTAATTCAGAATCCGGCGAGACATCGACCAATTAACTCCCACCTAAATTACGGACAATATGGAACACACGGATACTTCATCTTGTGAACGCATACTATAGTTCTCCATGGGCATTGACAGTTGTACTTAGAAAATAACAGGATACCACATCCCCATATTTGAACTCCGCCTAGTGCAGAAGCCGCTATTTTTTTTGTTCAGACTTCAATAACGTCTTCATACTAATTCAAAATCCGGTGAGATTTCGACCAATTAACTCCCACCTAAATTACGGACAATATGGAACACTCAAATACCTCATCTTGTGAACGCATACTGTAGTTCTCCGTGGGCACTGACAGTTGTACTTAGAAAATAACAGGATACAACATCGCCATATTTGAACTCCGCCTAGTGCAGAAGCCGCTATTTTTTTTGTTCAGACAGCAATATTTTCTTCATACTAACTCGGAATCCGGCGAGAATTCGACCGATTAACACCCATCTAAATTACGAACAATATGGAACACCCGGATACCTCATCTTGTGAACGCATACTGTAGTTCTCCATGGGCACTGACAGTTGTACTTAGAAAATAACAGGCTACCACATCCCCATATTTTAACTCCGCCTATTGTAGAAGCCGCTATTTTTGTTGTTCAGACTGCAATAACTTCTTCGTACTAATTCAGAATCCGGTGAGACTTCGACCAATTAACTCCCACCTAAATTACGGACAATATGGAACACTAGGATACCTCATCTTGTGAACGAATATTGTAGTTCTCCATGGGCACTGATAGTTGTACTTAGAAAATAACAGGATACAACATCCCCATATTTGAACTCCGCCTGGTGCAGAAGCCGCTATTTTTTTTGTTCAGACTGCAATATTTTCTTCAAACTAACTCGGAATCCGGCGAGACTTCGACCGGTTAACTTCCACCTTAATTACGGACAATATGAAACACTCGGATACTTCATCTTGTGAAGGTACACTGTAATTCTCCATGGGGACTGACAGTTGTAATTAGAAAATAACAGGCTACCACATCCCCATATATGAACTCCGCCTAGTGCAGAAGTCGCTATTTTTTTTGTTCAGACTGCAATATTTTCTTCATACTAACTCTGAATCCGGCGACTTCGACCGATTAACTCCTACCTAAATTACGGACAATATGAAACACTCGGATACTTCATCTTGTGAACGTACACTGTAGTTCTCCATGGGGACTGGCATTTATACTTAGAAAATAACAGGCTACCACATCGCATATTTGAACTCCGCCTAGTGCAGAAGCCGCTATTTTTTTTGTTCAGACTGCAATAACTTCTTCATACTAATTCAGAATCCGGGGAGACTTCGACCAATTAACTCCCACCTAAATTACGGACAATATGGAACACTCGGATACTTCATCTTGTGAACGCATACTGTAGTTCTCCATGGGCATTGACAGTTGTACTTAGAAAATAACTGGATACCACATCCCCATATTTGAACTCCGCCTAGTGCAGAAGCCACTATTTTTTTTGTTCAGACTTCAATAACGTCTTCATACTAATTCAGAATCCGGTGAGACTTCGACCAATTAACTCCCACCTAAATTACGGACAATATGGAACACTCGGATACCTCATCTTGTGAACGCATACTGTAGTTCTCTGTAGGCACTGACAGTTGTACTTAGAAAATAACAGGATACAAAATCGCCATATTTGAACTCCGCCTAGTGCAAAAGCCGCTATTTTTTTTGTTCTGACAGCAATATTTTCTTCATACTAACTCGGAATCCGACGAGACTTCGACCGATTAACTCCAACCTAAATTACGGACAATATGGAACACTCGGATACCTCATCTTGTGAACGCATACTGTAGTTCTCCATGGGCACTGACAGTTGTGCATAAAAAATAACAGGATACAACATCCCCATATTTGAACTCCGCCTAGTGCAGAAGCCGCTATTTTTTTGTTCAGACTTCAATATTTTCTTCAAACTAACTCGGAATTCGGCGAGACTTCGACCGATTAACTTCCACCTTAATTACGGACAATATGAAACACTCGGATACTTCATCTTGTGAACGTACACTGTAATTCTCCATGGGGACTGACAGTTGTAATTAAAAAATAACAGGCTACCACATCCCCATATTTGAACTCCGCCTAGTGTAGAAGTCGCTATTTTTTTTGTTCAGACTGCAATATTTTCTTCATACTAACTCTGAATCCGGCGACTTCGACCGATTAACTCCTACCTAAATTACGGACAATATGAAACACTCGGATACTTCATCTTGTGAACGTACACTGTAGTTCTCCATGGGGACTGGCAGTTATACTTAGAAAATAACAGGCTACCACATCCCATATTTGAACTCCGCCTAGTGCAGAAGCCGCTATTTTTTTTGTTCAGACTGCAATAACTTCTTCATACTAATTCAGAATCCGGGGAGACTTCGACCAATTAACTCCCACCTAAATTACGGACAATATGGAACATTCGGATACTTCATCTTGTGAACGCATATTGTAGTTCTCGATGGGCACTGACAGTTGTTCTTAAAAAATAACAGGATACAGCATCCCCATATTTGAACTCCGCCTAGTGCAGAAGCCGCTTTTTTTGTTCAGACTGCAATATTTTCTTCATACTAACTCGGAATAGGGCGAGACTTCGACCGATTAAAACCCATCTAAATTACGAACAATATGGAACACTCGGATACCTCATCTTGTGACGCATACTGTAGTGCTCCATGGGCACTGACGGTTGTACTTAGAAAATAACAGGCTACCACATCCCCATATTTGAACTCCGCTCAGTGCAGAAGCCGCTATTTTTTTGTTCAGACTGCAATAAATTCTTCATAATAATTCAAAATCCGGTGAGATTTCGACCAATTAACTCCCACCAAAATTACAGACAATATGGAACACTCGGATACTTCATCTTGTGAACGCATACTGTAGTTCTCCATGGGCACTGACAGTTGTACTTAGAAAATAATAGGATACCACATCCCCATATTTGAACTCCGCCTAGTGCAGAAGCCGCTATTTTTTTTGTTCAGACTGCAATAACTTCGTCATACTAATTCAGAATCCGGTGAGACTTCGACCAATTAACTCCCACCTAAATTACGGACAATATGGAACACTCGGATACCTCATCTTGTGAACGCATACTGTAGTTCTCTGTAGGCACTGACAGTTGTACTTAGAAAATAACAGGATACAAAATCGCCATATTTGAACTCCGCCTAGTGTAGAAGCCGCTATTTTTTTTGTTCTGACAGCAATATTTTCTTCATACTAACTCGGAATCCGACGAGACTTCGACCGATTAACTCCCACCTAAATTACGGACAATATGGAACACTCGGATACCTCATCTTGTGAACGCATACTGTAGTTCTCCATGGGCACTGACAGTTGTGCATAAAAAATAACAGGATACAACATCCCCATATTTGAACTCCGCCTAGTGCAGAAGCCACTATTTTTTTGTTCAGACTGCAATAACTTCTTCATACTAATTCAGAATCCGGTGAGACTTCGACCAATTAACTCCCACCTAAATTACGGACAATATGGAACACTCGGATACCTCATCTTGTGAACGCATACTGTAGTTCTCGATGAGCACTGAAAGTTGTTCTTAGAAAATAACAGGATACAACATCACCATATTTGAACTCCGCCTAGTGCAGAAGCTTCTTTTTTTGTTCAGACTGCAATATTTTCTTCATACTAACTCGGAATCCGGCGAGACTTCGACCGATTAACACTCATCTAAATTACGAACAATATGGAACACTCGGATACCTCATCTTGTGAACGCATACTGTAGTTCTCCATGGGCACTGACAGTTGTACTTAGAAAATAACAGGCAACCACATCCCCATATTTGAACTCCTCCTAGTGTAGAAGCCGTTATTTTTGTTGTTCAGACTGCAATAACTTCTTCATACTAATTCAGAATCCGGTGAGACTTCGACCAATTAACTCCCACCTAAATTACGGACAATATGGAACACTCGGATACCTCATCTTATGAACGCATACTGTAGTTCTCCATGGGAACTGACAGTTGTACTTTGAAAATAACAGGATACAACATCCCCATATTTGAACTCCGCCTAGTGTAGAAGCCGCTATTTTTTTTTTTCAGACTGCAATATTTTCTTCAAACTAACTCGGAATCCGGCGAGACTTCGACCGATTAACTCCCACCTTAATTACGGACAATATGAAACACTCGGATACTTCATCTTGTGAAAGTACACTGTAATTCTCCATGGGGACTGACAGTTGTAATTAAAAAATAGCAGGCTACCACATCTCCATATTTGAACTCCGCATAGTGCAGAAGCCGCTATTTTTTTTTGTTCAGACTGCAATAACTTCTTCAAAATAATTCAGAATCCGGTGAGACTTCGACCAATTAACTCCCACCTAAATTACGGACAATATGGAACACTCGGATACTTCATCTTGTGAACGCATATTGTAGTTCTTCATGGGCACCGACAGTTGTACTTAGAAAATAACAGGATACCACATCCCCATATTTGAACTCCGCCTAGGGCAGAAGCCGCTATTTATTTGTTCAGACTGCAATAACTTCTTCATACTAATTCAGAATCCGGCGAGACATCGACCAATTAACTCCCACCTAAATTACGGACAATATGGAACACACGGATTCTTCATCTTGTGAACGCATACTGTAGTTCTCCATGGGCATTGACAGTTGTACTTAGAAAATAACAGGATACCACATCCCCATATTTGAACTCCGCCTAGTGCAGAAGCCGCTATTTTTTTTGTTCAGACTTCAATAACGTCTTCATACTAATTCAAAATCCGGTGAGATTTCGACCAATTAACTCCTACCTAAATTACGGACAATATGGAACACTCAAATACCTCATCTTGTGAACGCATACTGTAGTTCTCCATGGGCACTGACAGTTGTACTTAGAAAATAACAGGATACAACATCGCCATATTTGAACTCCGCCTAGTGCAGAAGCCGCTATTTTTTTTGTTCAGACAGCAATATTTTCTTCGTACTAACTCGGAATCCGGCGAGAATTCGACCGATTAACACCCATCTAAATTACGAACAATATGGAACACCCGGATACCTCATCTTGTGAACGCATACGGTAGTTCTCCATGGGCACTGACAGTTGTACTTAGAAAATAACAGGCTACCACATCCCCATATTTTAACTCCGCCTAGTGTAGAAGCCGCTATTTTTGTTGTTCAGACTGCAATAACTTCTTCGTACTAATTCAGAATCCGGTGAGACTTCGACCAATTAACTCCCACCTAAATTACGGACAATATGGAGCACTAGGATACCTCATCTTGTGAACGAATATTGTAGTTCTCCACGGGCACTGACAGTTGTACTTAGAAAATAACAGGATACAACATCCCCTTATTTGAACTCCGCCTAGTGCAGAAGCCGCTATTTTTTTTGTTCAGACTGCAATATTTTCTTCAAACTAACTCGGAATCCGGCGAGACTTCGATCGATTAACTTCCACCTTAATTACGGACAATATGAAACACTCGGATACTTCATCTTGTGAACGTACACTGTAATTCTCCATGGGGACTGACAGTTGTAATTAGAAAATAACAGGCTACCACATCCCCATATATGAACTCCGCCTAGTGCAGAAGTCGCTTTTTTTTTTGTTCAGACTGCAATATTTTCTTCATACTAACTCTGAATCCGGCGACTTCGACCGATTAACTCCTACCTAAATTACGGACAATATGAAACACTCGGATACTTCATCTTGTGAACGTACACTGTAGTTCTCCATGGGGACTGGCATTTATACTTAGAAAATAACAGGCTACCACATCCCATATTTGAACTCCGCCTAGTGCAGAAGCCGCTATTTTTTTTGTTCAGACTGCAATAACTTCTTCATACTAATTCAGAATCCGGGGAGACTTAGACCAATTAACTCCCACCTAAATTACGGACAATATGGAACACTCGGATACTTCATCTTGTGAACGCATATTGTAGTTCTCGATGGGAACTGACAGTTGTTCTTAAAAAATAACAGGATACAGCATCCCCATATTTGAACTCCGCCTAGTGCAGAATCCGCTTTTTTTTGTTCAGACTGCAATATTTTCTTCATACTAACTCGGAATACGGCGAGACTTCGACCGATTAAAACCCATCTAAATTACGAACAATATGGAACACTCGGATACCTCATCTTGTGAACGCATACTGTAGTGCTCCATGGGCACTGACGGTTGTACTTAGAAAATAATAGGCTACCACATCCCCATATTTGAACTCCGCTCAGTGCAGAAGCCGCTATTTTTTTGTTCAGACTGCAATAAATTCTTCATAATAATACAAAATCCGGTGAGACTTCGACCAATTAACTCCCACCAAAATTACGGACAATATGGAACACTCGGATACTTAATCTTGTGAACGCATACTGTAGTTCTCCATGGGCACTGACAGTTGTACTTAGAAAATAACAGGATACCACATCCCCATATTTGAACTCCGCCTAGTGCAGAAGCCGCTATTTTTTTTGTTCAGACTGCAATAACTTCTTCATACTAATTCAGAATCCGGTGAGACCTCGACCAATTAAATCCCACCTAAATTACGGACAATATGGAACACTCGGATACCTCATCTTGTGAACGCATACTGTAGTTCTCTATAGGCACTGACAGTTGTACTTAGAAAATAACAGGATACAAAATCGCCATATTTGAACTCCGCCTAGTTCAGAAGCCGCTATTTTTTTTGTTCTGACAACAATATTTTCTTCATACTAACTTGGAATCCGACGAGACTTCGACCGATTAACTCCCACCTAAATTACGGACAATATGGAACACTCGGATACCTCATCTTGTGAACGCATACTGTGGTTCTCCTTGGGCACTGATAGTTGTACTTAGAAAATAACAGGATACAACATCCCCATATTTGAACTCCGCCTAATGCAGAAGCCGCTATTTTTGTTGTTCAGACTGCAATAACTTCTTCATACCAATTCAGAATCCGGTGAGACTTCGACCATTTAACTCCCACCTAAATTACGGACAATATGGAACATTCGGATACCTCATCTTGCGAACGAATACTGTAGTTCTACATGGGCACTGATAGTTGTACTTAGAAAATAACAGGATACAACATCCCCATATTTGAACTCCGCCTAGTGCAGAAACCGCTATTTTTTTTTCAGACTGCAATGTTTTCTTCAAACTAACTCGAAATCCTGCGAGACTTCGACCGATTATCTCCCACCTTAATTACGGACAATATGAAACACTCGGATACTTCATCTTGTGAACGTACATTGTAATTCTCCATGGGGACTGACAGTTGTAATTAGAAAATAACAGGCTACCACATCCCCATATTTGAACTCCGCCTAGTGTAGAAGCTGCTATTTTTTTTGTTCAGACTGCAATATCTTCTTCATACTAACTCGGAATTCGGTGAGACTTCGACCAATTAACTCCCACCTAAATTACGGACAATATGGAACACTCGGATACCTCATCTTGTGAACGCATACTGTAGTTCTCCATGGGCACTGACAGTTGTAATAAGAAAATAACAGGCTACCACATCCCCATATTTGAACTCCGCCTAGTGCAGAAGCCGCTATTATTTTTGTTTAGACTTCAATCTTTTCTTCATACTAACTCGAAATTCGGCGAGACTTCGACCAATTAATTTCCACCTAAATTACGGACAATATGAAACACTCGGATACTTCATCTTGTGAACGTACACTGTAGTTCTCCATGGGGACAGACAGTTATACTTAGAAAATAACAGGCTACCACATCCCATATTTGAACTCCGCCTAGTGTAGAAGCCGCTAATTTTTTTGTTCAGACTGCAATATTTTCTTCATACAAACTCGGAATCCGGTAAGACTTCGACCGATTAACTCCCACCTAAATTACGGAAAATATGAAACACTCGGATACTACATCTTGTGAACGTACACTATAGTTCTCCATGGGGACTAACAATTGTACTTAGAAAATAATAGACTACCACATCTCCATATTTGAACTCCGCCTAGTGCAGAAGCCGCTATTTTTTTTGTTCAGACTACAATATTTTTTTCATACTAACTCGGAATCCGGCGAGACTTCTACCGATTAACTCCCACCTAAATTACGGACAATATGAAACAGTCGGATATTCATCTTGTGAACGAACACTGTCGTTCTGCTTGGGGACTGACAGTTGTACTAAGAAAATAACCGGCTACTACATCCCCATATTTGAACTCCGCCTAGTGCATAAGCCGCTATTTTTTTTGTTCAGACTGCAATAACTTCTTCATACTAATTCAGAATCTGGTGAGACTTCGGCCAATTAACTCCCACCAAAATGATGGACAATATGGAACACTCGGATACCTCATCTTGTGAACGTACACTGTAGTTCTCCATGGGACTGACAGTTGTAGTTAGAAAATAATAGGCTACCACATCCCCATATTTGAACTCCGCCTAGTGCAGAAGGCGCTATTTTTTTTGTTCAGACTACGATATTTTCTTCATACTAACTCTGAATCCGGCGAGACTTCGACCGATTAACTCCCACCTAAATTACGGACTATATGAAACACTCAGATACTTCATCTTGTGAACGTACACTTTAGTTCGCCATGGAGACTAACAGTTATACTCAGAAAATAACAGGCTACCACATCCCATATTTGAACTCCGCCTAGTGCAGAAGCCGCTATTTTTTTGTTCAGACTGCAGTAACTTCTTCATACTAATTCAGTATCCGGGGAGACTTCGACCAATTAACTCCCACCTAAATTACGGACAATATGGAACACTCGGATACTTCATCTTGTGAACGCATAACATAGTTCTCGATGGGCACTGACAGTTGTTCTTAGAAAATAACAGGATACAACATCCCCATATTTGAACTCAGCATAGTGCAGAAGCCGCTTTTTTTTATTCAGACTACAATATTTTCTTCATACTAACTCGGAATCCGGCGAGACTTCGACCGATTAACACCCATCTAAATTACGAACAATATGGAACACTCGGATACCTCATCTTGTGAATGCATACTGTAGTTCTCCATGGTCACTGACAGTTGTACTAAGAAACTAATAGGCTACCACATCCCCATATTTGAACTCTGCTTAGTGTAGAAGCCGCTATTTTTTTTATTCAGACTACAATAACTTCTTCATACTAATTCAGAATCCAGTGAGACTTCGACCAATTAACTCCCACCCAAATTACGGACAATATGGAACACTCGGATACCTCATCTTGTGAACGCATACTATAGTTCTCCATGGGCACTGACAGTTGTACTTAGAAAATAACAGGATACAACATCCCCATATTTGAACTCTGCCTAATGCAGAAGCCGCTATTTTTTTTTATTCAGACTACAATATTTTCTTTATACTTACTCGGAATCCGCTGAGACTTCGAAAAATTAACTCCCACCTAAATTACGGACAATATGGAATACTCGGATACTTCATCTTGTGAACGCATATTGTAGTTCTCCATGGGTACTGACAGCTGTACTTAGAAAATAACAGGATGCCACATCCCCATATTTGAACTCCGCCTAGTGTAGAAGCCACTATTTTTTTGTTCAGACTGCAATAACTTCTTCATACTAATTCAGAATCCGACGAGACTTCGACCAATTATCTCCCACCTAAATTACAGATAATATGGAACACTCGGATACTTCATCTTGTGAACGCATACTGTAGTTCTACATGGGAACTGACAGTTGTACTTAGAAAATAACAGGATACCACAACCCCATATTTGAACACCGCCTAGCGCAGAAGCCGATATTTTTTTGTTCAGACTGCAATAACTTCTTCATACTAATTCAAAATCCGCTGAGACTTCGACCAATTAACTCCCACCTAAATTACGGACAATATGGAACACTCGGATACCTCATCTTGTGAACGCATACTGTAGTACAGAAGCCGCTTTTTTTGTTCGGACTGCAATATTTTCTTCATACTTACTCGGAATCCGGCGAGACTTCGACCGATTAACTTCCACCTAAATTACGGACAATTTGGAACACTCGGATACCTCATTTTGTGAACGCATACTGTAGTTCTCCATGGGCACAGACAGATGTACTTAGAAAATAACAGGATACAACATCTCCATATTTGAACTCCGCCTAGTGCAGAAGCCGCTATTTTTATTGTTCAGACTGAAATAACTTCTTCATACTAATTCAGAATCCGATGAGACTTCTACCAATTAACTCCCACCTAAATTACGGACAATATGGAACACTCGGATACTTCGTCTTGTGAACGAATACTGTAGTTCTCGATGGGCACTGACAGTTGTACTTAGAAAACAACAGGATACCACATCCCTATATTTGAACTCCGCCTAGTGCAGAAGCAGCTAATTTTTTTGTTTAGACTGCAATAACTTCTTCATACTAATTCAGAATCTGGTGAGACTTCGACCAATTAACTCCCACCTAAATTACGGACAATATGGAACACTCGGATACCTCATCTTGTGAACGCATACTGTAGTTCTCCATGGGCACTGACAGTTGTACTTAGAAAATAACAGGATACAACATCCACATATTTGAACTCTGCCTAATGCAGAAGCCGCTATTTTTTTTGTTCAGACTGCAATAACTTCTTCATACTAATTCAGAATCCGGTGAGACTTCGACCAATTAACTCCCACCTAAATTACGGACAATATGGAACACTCGGATACCTCATCTTGTGAACGCATATTGTAGTTCCCCATGGGTACTGACAGTTGTACTTAGAAAATAACAGGCTACCACATCTCCATATTTAAACTCCGCCTAGTGCAGAAGCCGCTATTTTTTTTGTTCAGACTGCAATATTTTCTACATACTAACTCGGAATCCGGCGAGACTTCGACCGATTAACTCCCACCTAAATTACGGACAATATGAAACGCTCGGATACTTCATCTTGTGAATGTACACTGTAGTTCTACAAGGGGACTGACAGTTGTACTTTGAAAATAACAGGCTACCACGTCCCCATATTTGAACTCCGCCTAGTGCAGAAGCCATTATTTTTTTGTTCAGACTGCAATAACTTCTTCATAATAATTCTGAATCCGGTGAGACTTCGGCCAATTAACTCCTACCTAAACTACGGACAATATGGAATACTCGGATATTTCATCTTGTGAACGCATACTGTAGTTCTCCATGGGCACTGACAGCTGTACGTAGAAAATAACAGGATACCACATCCTCATATTTGAACTCCGCCTAGTGCAGAAGCCGCTATTTTTTTGTTCAGACTGCAATAACTTCTTCATACTAATTCAGAATCCGGTGAGACTTCGACTAATTAACTCCCACCTAAATTACGGATAATATGGAACACTCAGATACTTCATCTTGTGAACGTACACTGTAGTTCTCTATGGGGACTGACAGTTGTACATAAAAAATAACAGACTACCACATCCCCATATTTGAACTCCGCCTAGTGTAGAAGCCGCTATTTTTTTGTTCAGACTGCAATAACTTCTTCATACTAATTCAGAATCGATGAGACTTCGACCAATTAACTCCCACCTAAATTAAGAACAATATGGGACACTCGGATACTCCATCTTGTGAACACATACTGTAGTTCTCCATGGGCACTGACAGTTGTACTTAGAAAATAACAGGTTACCACATCCCCATATTTGAACTCCGCCTAGTGCAGAAGCCACTATTTTTTGTTTAGACTACAACAACTTCTTCATACTGATTCAGAATCCGGTGAGACTTCGACCAATTAACTCCCACCTAAATTATGGACAATATAGGACACTCGGATACTTCATCTTGTGAACGCATACTGTAGTTCTCGATGGGCACTAACAGTTGTACTTATAAAATAACAGGATACCACATCCACATATTTGAACTCCGAATAGTGCAGAAGCCGCTATTTTTTTTATTCAGACTGCAATAACCTCTTCATACTAATTCAGAATCCGGTGAGACTTCGACCGATTAACTCCGACCTAAATTACGGACAATATGGAACACTCGGATACCTCATCTTGTGAACGCATACTGTAGTTCTCCATGGGCACAGACAGATGTACTTAGAAAATAACAGGATACAACATCTCCATATTTGAACTCTGCCTAGTGCAGAAGCCGCTATTTTTTTGTTCAGACTGCAATAACTTCTTCATACTAATTCAGAATCCGGTGAGACTTCGACCAATTAACTCCCACCTAAATTACGGACAATATGGAACACTCGGATACTTCATCTTGTGAACGAATACTGTAGTTCTCGATGAGCACTGATAGTTGTACTTAGAAAATAACAGGATACCACATCCCCATATTTGAACTCCTCTTAGTGCAGAAGCCGCTATTTTTTTGTTCAGACTGCAATAACTTCTTCATACTAATTCAGAATCCGGTGAGAGTTCGACCAATTAACTCCCACCTAAAGTACGGACAATATGAAACACTCGGATACTTCATCTTTTGAACGTACACTGTAGTTCTCCACGGGGACTGACAGTTGTACTTAGAAAATAGGGACAGTTTGGCACAGGTCCCTAATAAGTTTCAAAATACACAAAAACCCCAGTAAAAAAAAGTTTGTAAATTAGGTTCCTAAAATTAAGTTACTGAATAATGACATAAACTTATGCAATTATTCAGTGAATAATTGCAGACATTTATGCAATTATATCAAAAAATTATAAACATTTTCACAATTATTCATTGAAAAATTGCAGAAATTTCCGTAATTTTTTGAAAAAATTGCGGAAAATTCCGCAATTATTCACCAAAAAAATTGCGGAAATTTCCGCAATTTATTCAAAAATTTGCGGAAAATTCCGCAATTATTCACCCAAAAAATTGCGGAAATTTCCTCAATTATTTACCGAAAAAATTGCATAAATTTATGCAACTTTTGGATATAATTGCATAAATGTTCGCAATTATTCAGTGAATAATTGCATAACTATATGCAATTCTTAGTAACATAATTTTAGGGACCTAATTTACATACTTTTTTTTACTGGGGTTTTTGTTTATTTTGAAACTTATTAGGGATCTGAGCCAAATATTCACTAGAAAATAACAGGCTACCACATCTCCATATTTGAACTCCGCCTAGTGTAGAAG
The DNA here is from genome assembly GCA_030737815.1 of Allium fistulosum. Lineage (NCBI taxonomy): Eukaryota > Viridiplantae > Streptophyta > Magnoliopsida > Asparagales > Amaryllidaceae > Allium > Allium fistulosum. The sequence continues at coordinate 706,836,687 of CM060905.1, forward strand.
CCGCTATTTTTGTGAATATTAGGCTCAGATCCCTAATAAGTTTCAAAATACACAAAAACTCCAGTAAAAAATAGTATGTAAATTAGGTCCCAAGAATTAAGTTACTAAGTAATTGTATATAGTTATCCATTTATTCACTGAATAATTGCTGACGTTTATGCAATTATATCCAAAAATTGCATAAATTTATGCAATTTTTTCGGTGAATAATTGCGGAAATTTTCGCAATTTTTTTGGTGAATAATTGCGGAATTTTACGCAAATTTTTGAAAAAATTGCGGAAATTTCCGCAATTTTTTGGCGAATAATTGCGGAATTTTCCGCAATTTTTCAGTAAATAATTATGGAAATGTTTGCAATTTTTTAATATAATTGCATAAATGTCTCCAATTATTCACTGAATAATTACATAAGTGTATGCCATTATTCGCTAACTTAATTCTATGGACCTAATTTATAAACTTTTTTTTACTGAGGTTTTTGTGTATTTTGAAACTTGTTAGGGACTTGTGCCAAACTGTCCCGCTATTTTTTTTGTTCAGACTGCAATATTTTCTTTATACTAACTCGGAATCCGGCGAGACTTCGACCGATTAACTCCCACCTAAATTACGGACAATATGAACCACTCGGATACTTCATCTTGTGAACGCACACTGTAGTTCTCCATGGGGACTGACATGTGTACTTAGAAAATAACAGGCTACCACATCCCCATATTTGAACTCCGCCTAGTGTAGAAGCCGTTATTTTTTTTGTTCAGACTGCAACAACTTCTTCATAATAATTCTGAATCCGGTCAGACTTCGACCATTAACTCCCACCTAAATTATGGACAATATGGAACACTCGGATATTTCATCTTGTGAACGCATACTGTAGTTCTCCATGGGCACTGACAGTTGTACTTAGAAAATAACAAGATACCACATCCTCATATTTGAACTCCGCCTAGTGCAGAAGCCGCTATTTTTTTGTTCAGACTGCAATAACTTCTTCATACTAATTCAGAATCTGGTGAGACTTCGACCAATTAACTCCCACCTAAATTACGAGCAATATGGAACACTTGGATACTTCATATTGTGAACGTACACTGTAGTTCTCCATGGGGAGTGATAGTTGTACTTAGATAACATGCTACCACATCTCCATATTTGAACTTTGCCTAGTGTAGAAGCCACTATTTTTTTTGTTCAGACTGCAATAACTTCTTCATAATAATTCTGAATCCGGTGAGACTTCGACCAATTAACTGCCACCTAAATTACGGTCAATATGGAACACTCGGATACTTCATCTTCTGAAGGCATACTGTAGGTCTCCATGGGCACTGACAGTTGTACTTAGAAAATAACAGGATACCACATTCTCATATTTGAACTCCACCTATTGCAGAAGCCGCTATTTTTTTGTTCAAACTGCAATAACTTCTTCATACTAATTCAAATCCGGTGAGACTTCGACCAATTAACTCCCACCTAAATTACGGACAGTATGGGACTGACAGTTGTACTTACAAAATAACAGGCTATACCACATCTCCATATTTGAACTCCGCCTAGTGTAGAAGCCGCTATTTTTTTTGTTCAGACTACAATAACTTCTTCATAATAATTCTGAATCCGGTGAGACTTCGACCAATTAACTCTCACCTAAATTACGGACAATATGGAACACTCGGATACTTCATCTTATGAAGGCATACTGTAGTTCTCCATGGGCACTGACAGTTGTACTTAGAAAATAACAGGATACCACTTCCCCATATTTGAACTCCGCCTAGTGCAGAAGCTGCTATTTTTTTGTTCAGACTGCAATAACTTCTTCATACTAATTCAGAATCCGGTGAGACTTCGACCAATTAACTCCTACCTAAATTATGGACAATATGGGACACTCGGATACTTCATCTTGTGAACGCATACTGTAGTTCTCCATTGGCACTGATAGTAGTACATAGAAAATAATAAGATACTGCATCTCCATATTTGAACTCTGCCTAGTACAGAAGCCGATTTTTTTTGTTCAAAGTGCAATATTTTCTTCATACTTACTCGGAATCCGGCGAGACTTCGACCGATTAACTTCCACCTAAATTACGGACAATATGGAACACTCGAATACCTCATCATGTGAACGCATATTGTAGTTCTCCATGGGCACAGACAAATGTACTTAGAAAATAACATGATACAACATCTCCATTTTTGAACTCCGCCTAGTGCAGAAGCCGCTATTTTTTTGTTCAGACTGCAATAACTTCTTCATACTAATTCAGAATCCGGTGAGACTTCGACCAATTAACTCCCACCTAAATTATGGACAATATGGAACACTCGGATACTTCATCTTGTGAACGAATACTGTAGTTCTCGATGGGCACTGACAGTTGTACTTAGAAAATAACAGGATACCACATCCCCATTTTTGAACACCGCCTAGTGCAGAAGCCGCTATTTTTTTTTGTTCAGACTGCAATACATTCTTCAAACTAATTCAGAATCCGGTGAGACTTCGACCAATTAACTCCCACCTAAATTACGGACAATATGGAACACTTGGATACCTCATCTTGTGAACGCATACTTTAGTTCTCCATGGGCACTGACAGTTGTACTTAGAAAATAACAGGATACAACATCCCCATATTTGAACTCCGCCTAGTGCATAAGCCGCTATTTTTTTGTTCAGACTGCAATGTTTTCTTCATACTAACTCGGAATCCGGCGAGACTTCGACCGATTAACTCCCACCTAAATTACGACAATATGAAACACTCGGATACTTCATCTTGTGAACGTACACTTTAGTTCTCCATGGGGACTGACAGTTGTACTTAGAAAATAACAGGCAACCACATCCCCATATTTGAACTCCGCCTAGTGCAGAAGCCGCTATTTTTTTGTTCAGACTGCAATATTTTCTTCATACTAACTCGGAATCCGGCGAGACTTCGACCGATTAACTCCCACCTAAATTATGGACAATATGAAACACTTGGATACTTCATCTTGTGAACGTACACTGTAGTTGTAACGACCTGCCATTTTTGACCGTTCAAGTCGACAATAATCCACACATGTCCAACTCAAACCATTCAAAAAGGCAGATGGTTATTGGGATTAAATAAGAAAAGAAAGGAAAGAACAGAAACAAACTCAGAATCTCGCAGCGGAAGGAACAAGTTATAATAATAAAATAACAGTTCATGAAGCTGTTAAATAAATAAATTTGATTATTATTATACATCATAAATCAGAGTTACATACATATCAGAGATAATACAATAATGCAGCGGAAAAATAATATGGTAGTAGAATACAAATGATGTAATACCAAACTCCGTCTTTGTCCTCCAAAATAGATCTTCAACCTTATCTGAAATGTTCAGGCTGACCCGAGCGTAATGAAAAGACAAAACACTTGAGTCAGGACTAAAATATCTCATGTAAGTCAAATCGAATAAGAAAATATGAGTGTGACGGCGTCAGAGATGTGTACGGGGTTTGACATCTCCTATCTAGTGTCAACGTGAGTGCAATAACTTAAGAGATGTTACGGGATTTTCCATCTCTCAAGGATCCGTTAAACTATCTACTATGTAGTACAATACGCTATTATAATATGTCTACATTAAAGTAAAAGTATTAAAATAGCGTTAAGCCATGGCCCATTCCACCCTTAACACAGTTTATATTCCCAAGAGCATATACAAGAACGTAGTTTCCCCAAAACCAGAAGTCACGAGAGGGCAATCCATATACTAAAGGTACAAACCAAAATCGTAGTGGTCGTGAATAGGATAATCAGTATGACAAGGTACATGAGGCAATACCAACTGGGATACTAGTAGTTGCGTGATCCGGACTGATGTTGGGCATAGCAGCTACTACCCCAACACCGCGAAACAACACTCCCAAAATCGAGGGGTGCACCCAAATCGAATCACAAAAGTAATAGACATGGTAAAGAAGAAGTGTGTCCGCTAGAGGTGGCGAACCTCAATGGCCCGGTGCGACTCCTGTTTTAGTCATGTCAGGGGTCATCCAATATCGTTCTCTTTCTTCAATCAACGCGTTCATCAAACCATCCACTTCGTTCTGGATCAACACTCCGCGTATACTAGTTATTAAAGTGGTTTTCGGTATCGACAGAGAGTATGTCCATATCCGATCCTGGTCTCTTTAATAACTACGTATTATTACACCGATGGCTCTTTTACATTTTCAAAATCAATTCATAATTGATTATCACAAATATCATATTCGCTTCAAAAATAAAAGCCTTTTCAAAATCATCATATCTACTCAAAGTATATGATTTCATTTCAAAATCATTTTCGCCTCAACATCTCATTTCAATTTCAAAATCGTCCTATCTACTCAAAATACACGATTTCATTTCAAAAATCATTTTCGCCTTACTTTTCACAAAACGATTCACATAAACTCGAATTCCAAAATTTAAAATTTAATCCAATTTCAAATCATCAATTTCAACTCGATTCAGCTTCTCAATAAACCATTTCAAATTATCAATTTCAAATACATATTTGAACCACAAAATAAACAATTTCACTTCCAATATATTTCGAAACTTTAAATATTTCACATTTCAAAATAGCTCATATATTTATATAAAAATATAAGATTCGCTTTAAAACCATTTCGTATTCAAATTAGAATATACTTCAAATTAAACATCCGTATTAAGTAGTTTACTTAATTTCTGGAACAATTCCCATTTAATAAACTTAGATTAATATTTGGATTTCAAGAATTCATTTAAGTATTACATTCCAAATCAATTTCAGTTCAAATCCTATTCAAATCAATTTTATCTTCAAATTTAATTCAATAGTTTCAATTTAGTTCAATTCACAAATTTATTTAAGTTTCAATTTAATTCCAAATTAATTAAATCACAATTTCAAATTAATTTTCACTTCCAAACTCAAACTTGAAATATCATTTCATATAAATTTTCTTAGAAATATTCAGAGTTCGATTAAAAGTCCAATCTTTTAAAACAAATCGACTTTCGAAACTTTACGCCATATTTCAATTTTTCTTAAAAATCTAAACTTCGAATAATTAAACCATTTCATTTACCAAGTTTAAATTCCAACATCTCGAGCTTCAATTCAAAATAATTCAATATCCATAAATTGGATTTTTATTCTTAAATCAATTCATTTAAATAATTTCAAAACAACTTTTAAAATCATTTAATTTAACCAACCCGGTGTCCGTATATAATTCTCTAACCTATGGCCCAAGTGGTTAGTTATTTCAATTAAATGTCAGGGATGAATATATATTACTTAAACCAATCACAATGTCATGTGCATGTATAACAGGATATATATAAGCAAATAAACATCCAAACATTTAAATATCAACCAATAACATCCATCGAAATAAATCATCCAATAGTCAATACAATTCACGGTAATTTCATAGTTATCAATATCGGGAAATTTGATTTCAATTAAATCCTAATTTCAATTTACTGTCAATTTAAATTTTCAACGGTGAATTCAAACGACAATCAATATGACAATTAAATTTTTATCAAACAATGACAAATAAATTCATATCACTTCATAATGTCAAATTTAACTACCATAAAAATATTCAGTACGTTGTGAGCGTTATGAAACACTCACTTTGATTTTTCTGTTGTCGCCGAGACGTTCCGGTTTGGAACTGAAACTGGACGATGCCCAACTTTAGCCCAAATTTCCACCGTCTCCAAATCCATCCAAACTAGTTTCATTTCGAAGCTCTCGTCATTAAGATCGCAACGCAAAAAGTTTCGTCCAAAACGGACCTCCTATGAAGAAGTTATGCTATTTTAAAGTTTGTACATGTTTTAATATAAATAAATTACAATTTCTTTTCAAATTTTAAACCTCATCAGATCTGGGCCCTTGACTTTGCCTCTACCAGATCTGGCCGCATGTTTTGCCTTCTTCCCAAACGCACTCCTTCCAGTAAAACACGTACATGATGAACCTATCATCCATCGTCTAGGGTTTCATTTTGCACAAGCTTCATCCACTTTGATGATGATCAGAGGACACCACTTCGAAGCCCCCACACAACACCACCCACGCCTGCCACCATGGCCAGCTCGGCCAACCCATGGCCTGGGAAAACGTGCCCAGCCCGACCCCAAACACGGCCCCCCAACTCCTCCATCGTTGCGCCATACCCCATCATCTCCGTATGGATTGAAAGCTCTCGACGAGTGCTACAACTTTGTAGTTGAACACTTCTTCTAATTCTTCACTGATTGGAAGTAATTAAAGGGAAAAGAAGATGAATTTCTGGCCTTTGAAACTGATGGTGGCGGCTAACCCTAGCAGGTTGGGTTTTTGTGAAAAATGAATTGATGGAGGGGCTTTTATAGAAAAATACGCGACACTATTCATCCGAAATTTTCCGAACTCCAAACGAAGCGTGCCGGCTGGTGTTTCTAAGGTTTACCCCACGTTCCGAACGCAATGGAACATGTTTCGGAGGCTAATTCGATCATCTGGGCGAGTTACTGAGAAAAACAATCAGTTTTAAATCAGGGACAGTTTGGCACAGGTCCCTAATAAGTTTCAAAATACACAAAAACCCCAGTAAAATAAAGTTTGTAAATTAGGTCCCTAGAATTAAGTTACTGAATAATGACATACACTTATGCAATTATTCAGTGAATAATTGCAGACAATTATGCAATTATATCAAAAAATTGCGGAAAATTCCGCAATTATTCATCCAAAAAATTGCGGAAATTTACGCAATTTTTTCAAAAAATTGCGGAAAAATCCGCAATTATTCGCCCAAAAAATTGCGGAAATTTACGCAATTTTTTCAAAAAGTTGCGGAAAATTCCGCAATTATTCACCAAAAAAATTGCATAACTATATGCAATTACTTAATAACTTAATTCTAGAGACCTAATTTACACACTTTTTTTTACTGGGGTTTTTGTGTATTTTGAAACTTACTAGGGACCTGAGCCTAATATTAAACCGATTTAAACCGATTTCGATGCGTTTGGGCTTGCCCCGGACAAACGGTACATCCAATTGACACGAAATTTGAAACCATACAATAATATCACATTACGGATCCGATGAAACTGGTTTCGTCGAAATCCGAGACTTTTTGAAAAATGACTATTTTCTCTCGCCGAATTAATATTAAAACAATTCGATGCGTTTCGAGCTGCCACGGTCAAATGATAACTTCGATTGCTACGAAAATTGAAATCCGACAATAACAAACTATTATGGATCCAATGGAACTAGTTTCGTTCAATTCTGAGACTGTTCGAAAAATGGCTATTTTTCAATTGATAATTAAATATTAAAAATATTCAATTTTCACAAATTAACTTTAAATTCAATTTTAAAAGTTCTATAACATTACTATAACTCCAATATGATAAGATAAAATTTTACAAATCATTTTCAATCATATTCAACTCGATTTTCAATTATTTCTGAAATTTAACTTGTTAAATTATCGATTTAATTGTCTAATTAAATCCAATATTCGAAAAATAAATTATTCGACTGTTTAATTTCAATATAAAATTCCCAATTTTAAATTATTAACTTTTAAATCAAATTTCAATTGTTCACAAATCCCATTTTTAATTTCACAGTAATTAACAATCTTTTACAATGCAATTTTCCATTATAAATCCAATATAAAAGATTATATTAGATTCCACGTTCAATTATATTGTAATTCAAATTCAAGTTATTTAATTCCAAATGAATTCTTTTATTTCGATTTACACTTTCATTATTATATCAACCATTTACTTATACATTATTATCAATAGTTTATAATTCATTTACTTTCATTTTCTTTAGCTATCATCTTATTTAAATTCACAGTAATATTAAATTACATTCATTTACGTTGATTTCCATATTATAACTTCAATATTAAATGTAAAATTTTATTTATTTCGTTGTTTACAATCAAATTCAATTCAATTCAATTACTTGTTACATTCAAATTTGAATCTTTACTTACGTTCAATTACAAGTTAACATCTTTATCGAATTACAGTTTCAGTTATTATCTGCTTTAAATCAACTGTAATATTAAGTTACATTTATTTATATTAGTTTCAATAACATAAACTTCCATTATTAAATCTACCATTTTATTTATTCTTTGTTTACAATCATAACCAATTTGGTTTACAATCAAATTCAATTCATTATTTACATTCACTACAAGTTAACATCCATATTTAATTTACAAATAAGTTATTTCAGAATTCAGTTTTGTATTTTAACTTGTAATTCACATTTAACAACACAAAATTTTATTTCCTTCAGATTTTTATCCAAAATTTTCATTTTAATTCGTATTTTTAAAGTGTTAAAAATAAGGGTCGTTACATTCTCCCCCACTTAAAACTTTTCGTCCTCGAAAAGGAACGGAGAAGGGGAAACCATCATTTAGATATAATTCATTCAAAATATTCTACTTATTTGCAAAATTTAGTTATAGGATTTTTTTTTTCACAAAATTTTCTAACTCCCGGATTTTTGAAAAATTTCGGCAGCACCTCCTTTGCACGGCTAGGACCGAAAAATTTCACAGTAGTAATAATTGCATGATATACATCTCATTATAAGAATGAGGCATCCCAAAACATGGGGAACACAATAATATACCACAACATAAACTGTAATCCGAGAACATACCTTTTATTTAGCGCTTATTAGCATTTTAACTTACATTTTGCATTAAGCGCAGAAGCGAGCTCCACAAGCGAAGCGCAACCCCTTTGCTACCTACTAAAATGCTCAATAACCAGGTTAGAACCATGCATATAAAGATAGATCGATATACTTATCATAAACAACACACATATAACATGTTTAGCTTTAAAACTGAAATTCCAATTCCAGGTCAGGCTTTCCGGAATGTCCAAAATCATTGAATTCGGACCTTCTGTTCAAAAGTTACGACCGTTTTACTAAATAGATACGCCTCAGCCTGGTAATGAATTGCGCAGGTCAGCAACGTTTGGTCACGTTTTTGACCTTCTAAACGACAGCAAAACACCAAATGCTTAAAACAAAAGTTTTAGCGTAAGTTCTAAGCTTTCCAGAAAGTGCAAGATCATCAAAATCCGATACACCAGTAAAAAGTTATGGCAAAAATACTAAGAGTATATGCTACTGATTTTGCTTCCCTTTTACACAGGCCAGCGAGAAGATTAAAATTTTTAACTAAGTAAATGAAGGAATTTCTCAAGACAGTCTAAACAAAAGTCGTGCTACAGTTTCTAAGCTTTCCGAAAAGTCTAATATCGTTGAATTTCGTATAGCCATTTAAAAGTTATGGTTGTTTTCGTTTCAGCATATATTGGACAATTTTGGATTTTTTCCAAAATTTTGCTTTTATTATTTCAAAGTACAAACCATCAAACTTTAAATTTTCTAAAGAAACAATCATAAACATAAAGTTGTTTATTTTCTTATTTATCCATGAAATACGTTTACATTCAATTTGTTTCCGATTTATTCAAGTTTGTTTCATTCACATTTTAAATTCAAGTCAATTTGCTTCAATTTAAATTGGATTCAATTATATTTAATTTCACTTTGCTTCAAATTTGAATTTAACTATTTTAAAATTTTATTCCGTTTATTCAATTCCATTAACACTAATGAATTCTACTAAATCAATTACCATCCATCCAGAATCTACACTAAATCAATTATACATTTCCAAGTCAAATTTTTTTTTATTTCATACACTTCCAAGTTTATTGACATTTAGTTATATTCAACTTTAATTAGTTTCCATTTACAAAATTTATATTTCATTAATTTTAAATTGTATTCATTCACTTGTATATATCATTCATTTTACAGCTTAAATTTCTTTTATATTTACAACTATCAATAGATCTTCACATTTTATTATTCACTCTCACACTGGTATATTATTCCTCTACTTATCCTTATTAGCATTTTAAACTTTTTAAGTATTTGGTAAGTTATAGTTATGCAAATAGAATGTAGTTAAACAACATACAACCTCTTTTCATTAAAGTTGAATTTTCAATTAATTAATTCTTAAGTCATTACTTAAATTTCACTATAATTTAATTTCACATTTACATTCACATATAGTATTTCCATTTTATATTAACATAATTGTCAATCACCTTTAAATGTCAATTTAAATTCCAATTATTTACTAAAAAATTTATTTATATTTGCAAACCATTAATTAAATGCATATTTCATTATTCAAACCTATACGTGTATATTATCCAATTAACAATTCATATAACATTTTTGAACTTCTTAAATATTTTGGTAAGTTATATCTATGCTATAGAATGAAATTTAATACTATGCGAGTTTTACAGTTTCAATTTTATTTTAAATTCATAATTTCCTAATTCTAAGGATTTCTACTTCAATTGATATTTCACTTAGCTCTTAGGTTCATTTCTCATTTCGCAATTCAGAAGTTCCGTAATGATTCAAGTATTAATTCATTTCAACCATTAAAAGAAAAATCATTAATTATTAAAGAACTCAAGAATTCCAATCCCGGTTTCATTTCAAATCAAGTTTTGAAATAATATATATTTATATAATTTATATATCAAATCATACTAAAGAGAATACAAAATAAAATTCAATTTTAATCAAAACAGGGTTTAGAAAAACTATTAAGTGATCTCCCCCACCTGGACTCTCGAAAATAAAGTCGATGATGCGTGCACATCACCGGAATCATTTTCTAGTGTCAAGTGGGGAGTACAACACTTACTTCATTTGAAAATCCTTTGAAAACAATTTCTAATCGAATATACTATCATATAATACTTATATTATACATTTCAAATTTTTGTTAATAAATTTTCAAAACACCGAAATTTAAATTCTCCATCTTAATTTAAATTCATTTTTATTTTATTTTATTTACCATTTATATTCATTGTCAATCATATTTACAAGTTTCATTTCTTAAAATCAGCCAATAGTCAATAGTTAGAAATATTGACTAATCAACAATAAACGATGATAATCTAATATTATCATCTCCTAACAACCAATACAATCAAAATTTATAAATTTTCAAGATAATTCTTTTATATATAAAATATAATCCAAAACAATATTATGTCAATCTGACCTATTCGAGTGTTTAGAAATTCCTATTGATGCCTTAGCGTCCCAAGTACCAATCAGAATTCATAAATACTCAACGGAACAAATTAACACAATATAAAATCATTTTTATATCAAAATTACAAATACGCTCTCTCATATACACTCAACTCATTCATATAGTTTACCTCTATTTCAATGAGTTATTCCCCACTAGAGCCAAGGTTTATTGCTAAACCAAAGCTCTGATACCAACTGTAACGACCCGCCATTTTTGACCGTTCAAGTCGACAATAATCCACACATGTTCAACTCAAACCGTTCAAAAAGGCAGATGGTTATTGGGGTTAAATAAGAAAAGAAAGGAAAGAACAGAAACAAACTCAGAATCTTGCAGCGGAAGGAACAAGATATAATAATAAAATAACAGTTCATGAAGCTGTTAAATAAATAAATTTGATTATTATTATACATCATAAATCAGAGTTACATACATATCAGAGATAATACAATAATGCAGCGGAAAAATAATATGGTAGTAGAATACAAATGATGTAATACCAAACTCCGTCTTCGTCCTCCAAAATAGATCTTCAACCTTATCTGAAATGCTCAGGCTGACCCGAGCGTAATGAAAAGACAAAACACTCGAGTCAGGACTAAAATATCTCATGTAAGTCAAATCGAATAAGAAAATATGAGTGTGACGGCGTCAGAGATGTTTACAGGGTTTGACATCTCCTATCCAGTGTCAACGTGAGTGCAATAACTTAAGAGATGTTATGGGATTTTCTATCTCTCAAGGATCCGTTAAACTATCTACTATGTAGTACAATACGCTATTATAATATGTCTACATTAAAGTAAAAGTATTAAAATAGCGTTAAGCCATGGCCCATTCCACCCTTAACACAGTTTATATTCCCAAGAGCATATACAAGACCGTAGTTTCCCCAAAACCGGAAGTCACCAGAGGGCAATCCATATACTAAAGGTACAAACCAAAATTGTAGTGGTCGCGAATAGGATAATCAGTATGACAAGGTACATGAGGCAATACCAACTAGGATACTAGTAGTTGCGTGATCCGGACTGATGTTGGGCATAGCAGCTACTACCCCAACACCGCGAAACAACACTCCCAAAATCGAGGGGTGCACCCAAATCGAATCACAAAAGTAATAGACATGGTAACGAAGAAGTGTGTCCGTTAGAGGTGTCGAACCTCAATGGCCCGACGCGGCTCCTGTTTTAGTCATGTCAGGGGTCATCCAATATCGTTCTCTTTCTTCAATCAACGCGTTCATCAAACCATCCACTTCGTTCTGGATCAACACTCCACGTATACTAGTTATTAAAGTGGTTTTCGGTTTCGACAGAGAGTATGTCCATATCCGATCCCGGTCTCTTTAATAACTACGTATTATTACACCGATGGCTCTTTTACATTTTCAAAATCAATTCATAATTGATTATCAAAAATATCATATTCGCTTCAAAAATAAAAGCCTTTTCAAAATCATCATATCTACTCAAAGTATATGATTTCATTTCAAAATCATTTTCGCCTCAATATCTCATTTCAATTTCAAAATCGTCCTATCTACTCAAAATATACGATTTCATTTCAAAAATCATTTTCGCCTTACTTTTCACAAAACGATTCACATAAACTCGAATTCCAAAATTTAAAATTTAATCCAATTTCAAATCATCAATTTCAACTCGATTCAGCTTCTCAATAAACCATTTCAAATTATCAATTTCAAATACATATTTGAACCACAAAATAAACAATTTCACTTCCAATATATTTCGAAACTTTAAATATTTCACATTTCAAAACAGCTCATATATTTATATAAAAATATAAGATTCACTTTAAAACCATTTCGTATTCAAATTAGAATATACTTCAAATTAAACATCTGTATTAAGTAGTTTACTTAATTTCTGGAACAATTCCCATTTTATAAACTTAGATTAATATTCGGATTTCAAGAATTCATTTAAGTATTACATTCCGAATCAATTTCAGTTCAAATCCTATTCAAATCAATTTTATCTTCAAATTTAATTCAATAGTTTCAGTTTAGTTCAATTCACAAATTTATTTAAATTTCAATTTAATTCCAAATTAATTAAATCTCAATTTCAAATTAATTTTCACTTCCAAACTCAAACTTGAAATATAATTTCATATAAATTTTCTTAGAAATATTCAGAGTTCGATTAAAAGTCCAATCTTTTAAAACAAATCGACTTTCGAAACTTTACGCCATATTTCAATTTTTCTTAAAAATCTAAACTTCAAATAATTAAACCATTTCATTTACCAAGTTTAAATTCCAACATCTCGAGCTTCAATTCAAAATAATTCAATTTCCATAAATTGGATTTTTATTCTTAAATCAATTCATTTAAATAATTTCAAAACAACTTTTAAAATCATTTAATTTAACCAACCCGGTGTTCGTATATAATTCTCTAACCTATGGCCAAGTGGTTAGTTATTTCAATTAAATGTCAAGGATGAATATATATTACTTGAACCAATCACAGTGTCATGTGCATGTATAACAGGATATATATAAGCAAATAAACATCCAAACATTTAAATATCAACCAATAGCATCCATCGAAATAAATCTTCCAATAGTCAATACAATTCACGGCAATTTCATAGTTATCAATATCGGGAAATTTGATTTCAATTAAATCCTAATTTCAATTTAAATTTTCAACGGTGAATTCACACGACAATCTATATGACAATTAAATTTTTATCAAACAACGACAAATAAATTCATATCACTTCATAATGTCAAATTTAACTACCATGAAGATATTTAGTACGCTGTGAGCATTATGAAACACTCACTTTGATTTTTCTGTTGTCGCCGAGACGTTCCGGTTTGGAACTGAAACTAGACGACACCCAACTTTAGCCCAAATTTCCACCGTCTCCTAATCCATCCATACTAGTTTCATTTCGAAGCTCTCGTCATTACGATCGCAACGCAAAAAGTTTCGTCCAAAACGGACTTCGTATGAAGAAGTTATGCTATTTTAAAGTTTGTACACGTTTTAATATAAATAAATTACAATTGCTTTTCAAATTTTAAACCTCATCAGATCTGGGCCCTTGACTTTGCCTCTACCAGATCTGGCCGCATGTTTTGCCTTCTTCCCAAACGCACTCCTTCCAGTAAAACACGTACATGATGAACCCATCATCCATCGTCTAGGGTTTCATTTTGCACAAGCTTCATCCACTTTGATGATGATCAGAGGACACCACTTCGAAGCCCCCACACAACACCACCCACGCCTGCCACCATGGCCAGCTCGGCCAACCCATGGCCTGGGAAAACGTGCCCAGCCCGACCCCAAACACGGCCCCCCAACTCCTCCATCGTTGTGCCATACCCAGTCATCTCCGTATGGATTGAAAGCTCTCGACGAGTGCTACAACTTTGTAGTTGAACACTTCTTCTAATTCTTCACTGATTGGAAGTAATTAAAGGAAAAAGAAGATGAATTTCTAACCTTTGAAACTGATGGTGGCGGCTAACACTAGCAGGTTGGGTTTTTGTGAAAAATGAATTGATGGAGGGGCTTTTATAGAAAAATACGCGACACTATTCATCCGAAATTTTCCGAACTCCAAACAAAGCGTGCCGGCTGGCATTTCTATGGTTTACCCCACGTTCCGAACGCAACGGAACATGTTTCGGAAGCTAATTCGGTCATCTGGGCGAGTTACGGAGAAAAACGATCAGTTTTAAATTAAACCGATTTCAATGCGTTTTGGCTTGCCTCGGACTAACGGTACATCCAATTGACACGAAATTTGAAACCATACAATAATATCACATTACGGATCCGATGAAACTAGTTTCGTCGAAATCCGAGACTTTCTGAAATATGACTATTTTCTCTCGCCGAATTAATATTAAAACAATTCGATGCGTTTCGAGCTGCCACGGTCAAATGATAACTCCGATTGCTACGAAAATTAAAATCCGACAATAACAAACTATTACGGATCCAATGGAACTAGTTTCGTTTAATTCTGAGACTGTTTGAAAAATGGCTATTTTTCAGTCGATAATTAAATATTAAAAATATTCAATTTTCACAAATTAACTTTAAATTCAATTTTAAAAGTTCTATAACATTACTATAACTCCAATATGATAAGATAAAATTTTACAAATCATTTTCAATCATATTCAACTCGATTTTCAATTATTTCTGAAATTTAACTTATTAAATTATCGATTTAATTGTCTAATTAAATCCAATAGTTCGAAAAATAAATTATTCGACTGTTTAATTTCAATATAAAATTCCCAATTTTAAATTATTAACTTTTAAATCAAATTTCAATTGTTCACAAATCCCATTTTTAATTTCACAGTAATTAACAATCTTTTACAATGCAATTTTCCATTATAAATCCAATATAAAAGATTATATTAGATTCCACGTTCAATTATATTGTAATTCAAATTCAAGTTATTTAATTCCAAATGAATTCTTTTATTTCGATTTACACTTTCATTATTGAATCAACCATTTACTTATACATTATTATCAATAGTTTATAATTCATTTACTTTCATTTTCTTCAGTTATCATCTTATTTAAATTCACAGTAATATTAAATTACATTCATTTACGTTGATTTCCATATTATAACTTCAATATTAAATGTAACATTTTATTTATTTCGTTGTTTACAATCAAATTCAATTCAATTCAATTACTTGTTACATTCAAATTTAAATCTTTACTTACGTTCAATTACAAGTTAACATCTTTATCGAATTACAGTTTCAGTTCTTATCTGCTTTAAATCAACTGTAATATTAAGTTACATTTATTTATATTAGTTTCAATAGCATAAACTTCCATTATTAAATCTACCATTTTATTTATTCTTTGTTTACAATCATAACCAATTTGGTTTACAATCAAATTCAATTCATTATTTACATTCACTACAAGTTAACATCCATATTTAATTTACAAATAAGTTATTTCAGAATTCAGTTTTGTATTTTAACTTGTAATTCACATTTAACAACACAAAATTTTATTTCCTTCGGATTTTTATCCAAAATTTTCATTTTAATTCGTATTTTTAAAGTGTTAAAAATACGGGTCGTTACAGTAGTTCTCCATTGGCACTGACAGTTGTACTTAGAAAATAACAGGATACCACATCCCCATATTTGAACTCCGCCTAGTGCAGAAGCCGCTATTTTTTTTGTTCAGACTGAAATATTTTCTTCATTCTTACTCGAAATCCGGCGAGACTTCGACCGATTAACTCCCACCTAAATTACGGACAAAATGGAACACTCGGATACCTCATCTTGTGAACGCATACTGTAGTTCTCCATGGGCACTGACAGTTGTACTTAGAAAATAACAGGATATAACAACTCCATATTTGAACTCCGCGTACTGCAGAAGCCGCTATTTTTTTGTTCAGACTGCAATAACTTCTTCATACTAATTCAGAATCCGGTGAGACTACGACCAATTAACTCCCACATAAATTACGGCAATATGGAACACTCGGATACTTCATCTTGTGAACGCATACTGTAGTTCTCGATGGGCACTGATAGTTGTACTTAGAAAATAACAGGATACCACATCCCCATATTTGAACTCCGCCTAGTGTAGAAGCCGCTATATTTTTTGTTCAGACTGCAATAACTTCTTCATACTAATTCAGAATCCGGTGAGACTTCGACCAATTAACTCCCACTTAAATTACTGACAATATGGAACACTCGGATACCTCATCTTGTGAACGCATACTGTAGTTCTCCATGGGAACTGAAATTTGTACTTAGAAAATAACAGGATACAACATCTCCATATTTGAACTCCGTCTAGTGTAGAAGCCGCTATTTTTTTTGTTCAGACTGCAATATTTTCTTCATACTAACTCGGAATACGGCGAGACTTCGACCGATTAACTCCCACCTTAATTACGGACAATATGAAACACTCGGATACTTCATCTTGTGAACGTACACTGTAGTTCTCCTTGGGGTCTAACAGTTGTACTTAGAAAATAACAGGCTACTACATCCCCATATTTTAACTCCGCCTAGTGTAGAAGTCGCTATTTTTTTGTTCAGACTACAATAACTTCTTCATACTAATTCAGAATCCGTTGAGACTTCGACCAATTTACTCCCACTAAAATTACGGACAATATGGAACACTCGGATAATTCATCTTGTGAACGCATACTGTAGTTCTCTATGGGCACTAGCAGTTGTACATAGAAAATAACAGGATACCGCATACACATATTTGAACTCCGCCTAGTGCAGAAGCCGCTATTTTTTTGTTCAGACTGCAATAACTTCTTCAAAATAATTCAGAATCCGGTGAGACTTCGACCAATTAACTCCCACCTAAATTACGGACAATATGGAACACTCGGATACTTCATCTTGTGAAGGCACACTGTAGTTCTCCATGGGCACTGACAGTTGTACTTAGAAAATAACAGGATACCACATCCCCATATTTGAACTCCGCCTAGTGTAGAAGCCGCTATTTTTTTTTGTTCAGACTGCAATAACTTCTTCATACTAATTCAGAATCTGGCGAGACTTCGACCAATTAACTCCCACCTAAATTACAGACAATATGGAACACTCTGATAATTCATCTTGTGAACGCATACTGTTGTTCTCCATGGGCACTGACAGTTGTACTTAGAAAATAACAGGATACCACATCCCCATATTTGAACTCCGCCTAGTACAGAAGTCGCTATTTTTTTGTTTAGACTGCAATAACTTCTTCATACTAATTTAGAATCAGGTGAGACTTCGACCAATTAACTCCCACCTAAATTACGGATAATATGGAACACTCGGATACCTCAACTTATGAACGCATATTGTAGTACAGAAGCCGCTTTTTTTTGTTCAGGCTGTAATATTTTCTTCATACTTACTCGGAATCCGGCGAGACTTCGACCGATTAACTTCCACCTAAATTACGGACAATATGGAACACTCGGATACCTCATCTTGTGAACGCATACTGTAGTTCTCCATGGGCACAGACAGATGTACTTAGAAAATAACAGTATACAACATCTCCATATTTGAACTCCGCCTAGTGCGGAAGCCGCTATTTTTTTTGTTCAGACTGCAATAACTTCTTCATACTAATTCAGAATCCGATGAGACTGTTAACGCTAAAAAGTGAACGCTAACACCCGGTGTGTGTAGTAGAATTGTGAAAGCACCACCCGTGTGACGGGAATAAGAAGTAAGCAGTAAAAATAGCCAAAAATGTGGTAAAAGACAGCAGTTTATAGTGGTTCGGCTTGAGATCGAGCCTACGTCCACTTTGAATCTCTTTATTATTGAATCTGGTTACAAGACGATACAATACACTTATGAAAACAACACAATTTGATCACAAAGACAATCTCGACTACTAGCTCAAACTTTGATGATGAAACTCGATGAATCCGTGTTCGATGTATGGAATTCCTCTCGAAGCTTGTTATAGTGTCTCGAATGTTTGAAGATCTTCAATTGTTGAATGAGTGGAGAGTTCGGCAGAGTAACGTTGCTTCATGAAATGATCGGCCCAAAAAGTCCTCTACTTGTTGGAGTTTGGGGGTATTTATAGAGAATTCTGGAAGGGAATTTCTGCCAAGTCCTGAGTCGTGGCCGACTTATGGTAAGTCGTGAGTCGTGGTCGACTTAGGCTAAGTCTAGAGTCGTGGCCGACTCGGCAGGTATCAATATAAGTAAAGCGGCAGCGGGTCATGACTCGGTAGCTTTTAGTTCGTGAACGACTTAGGCTAAGCCGTGAGTCGCAGCCTCACTGGTAAGCTTGCTTACTCCAGGTAATATCACAAGTTCTAACTCGCTCATGAGTCAGAAGGCCATCATGCTCAACAAGAAGCAGTGTTTCGTTTGCTTAAGTCGCTCACGACTCATGCTAAGTCGTAAGTCGCAGACAGCCTTAAGTCGTTAAAGCTATTAAATCGTTAGGTTCTTAAACTGTTAAGTCGTGGATTGCCCTGAGTCGTTAAGTCATCTATGTTTTGAGTCGTAGAGAAGTTAAGTTGTAGAGAAGTTAGGTCGTAGGGAAGTTAGGTCGTAGACTTTTAGGTCGCGAAGCATGCTAGGTCGCGAAGTCCCTTAATTCGTAACCCATTAAGTCGGTCCTGTAGCTTAAGTCGCATACTGCCTTAGATCGGAACCTTCCTTAACTCGTAAACCGTTAAGTCGGACCACTCCTTAGGTCGGAGCCTGTTGAGTCGTAGGCCTCTTTAAGTCGTGAGCTGGTGGCTTCCTTGAGTCGTAGATCATCCAGGCCTTAACTCGTTAAGTCGCACAATCCCTTAACTCGTTAAGTCTTGAGTCGTGTACTTTTCCTGACTCGCACAGTTCCTTGACTCGCTAAGTCGCACACCCTGCTTGAATCGTGCCATTCTTAAGTCGTGGAGAATTAAGGGTTAACATTTGCCCCTCGAAGTACACGCCTAAGTCGTAGGTCGTGTGCTTCGACTCATCTTAACTCGTGTGGGCCGGTTCAAATTCCGTTGCTCCGAGGTATAAAAAACTTAAGTCGTTCCTCTTATCTTCTTCTTCTCATTAACATTTTTCCCAGCCGTGTCTGCCATTAACACTTTTCCAAGCTTTCTAAGGCGATTTCGATTCGATTCTTCTTCGATCATCCCTAGCATCATACTGCGTAAGCATTTTCGCCTCCTTTCCAATAGCCGATTTTCATCAATCCTTTGTCTCTGGTTTGCTCCCTTGAACCTTGCAAATATCGTCACACTGGACATCGATGGACTTAGGGTAGTTCGATATGACTTGATTCGTGTTTTACGGTGGTTTAGTGACGTGTCAGAACTAGGGTTGATGGTTGTGATGTTATCGGGTTAATGGGTTAAGCGTTGAATGGTTCACGAGTTAGGGATTAACGAGTTAGAAAGTAAACGGGTTAGGAATTGGATGGATAGATGATTTCGCGTGATCCAGCAATTCTGATGATTTAACTACGGATCGACTTATCACTTTCTGCGACTTAAGCTCTGAGTCATAGCCGGGCGAGGACTTGGGAGTTTTTGTTGCTTTGAATTGGAGCTTCTTTTATCCTACACGACTTACAACTTAGAGCACGGCTGACCTTAACCCATAGGGAGCAATTTTTAAGTCGCAGTTGAGCTAGCACCTAAGTCGTTGCCGAGTCAATGCTTGAATCGTGGGCGACTTATCACTTGAGTCGTTCACAACTTATCACTTGAGTCGTTCGCGACTCAGTACTTGCAATTTTCATATTTTGCTTGAGCTTTGAACTAGTGTTTGGACTTTAAACTGTTAAACTTTGCTGCATTCTTTCACAGATTATTTTGACTTGCAGGCTTACTTCCTGTTCAACACAACATTCACAGAAAATTGGGACTAATATACTGCCACTGACTGCCCACATCAAATGACAGATTAGTTAATAACAAATAATTAACTCAAACAGATCGTGTGAACGAAGTGCTTTAAACCAACTAATTCAAGCAAAGCGTCAAAGCAACATTGGAATAGTCAACTAAACTTACATGTTTGCATTAATACTATGCCTGAATTTTAAAACTAACAAGTCCTGAAATTTAGTAATCGATCAATTGTCGACTAGTTTAATTCCAGTTATATTTACTTGTTCTTTTCATTAGTTTTGCACAACACCTCACACTTTTTAGGAAACGTGCACCTTCATATTTGAATGTCCAGTTGCTTGTGTAGAATGACTTCTCTGCGAGAAGATACTACAGTCCGGGCTGAAGAGGCCACTTTTATTCCAGCTCCACTAGTCAACCCTCCAGAAAGGGCCTCTACCACTTTATCGTACAAAGTTTTTTGGCAGTTGTGCGCTCAGTTCGGCATTGCTGAAGCGGATGCCATTCTTCCCGGGAAAAGCAACACTGCTGATGCAGCCCCTTCTGGCTCTGTAGCAGTCAATCGACAAATGTGCTTGAGCGGAGCCATTCCGCCTTTCAACAACTTTTTCCAACATCTTCTTCGACAACTGGCCATTTCCCCATTTCAGCTACATCCCAATGGCTATGCCATTCTAATGGGGTTGTGTGTGCTATTTGGGAGAATCCTCAAGCGACTTCCGAGCTTTGACGAGATTTGCTACTTGTGTTCCTTTACCAAAACTAAAGATCATCCTTCGATAACTGTTGTGAGAAGCGCCAGAAATCGTAAATTGATCGTCGGCCTCCCTGATAGTGCTCATGGGTTTTTGACTCAGTTCTTTTATGTTCGCTGTCCCCCGGGGTTTTATGCTGTGTGGAGGGAAGGAAGTAAGATCATCTATCTTTACTTCTTTTATTCTCTGAGTTTTGTGAAGTCCAAATTGCCAAATGTTAATTTCGCTTTTTCATTTCAGCTCTCCCTCCTCCTTCTAGGGATCCCAGCCACAAGCCAACTCTAGAGAGACTCATGGCCGTACCAGCCGAAGAGCGGGACGCGAAATTCTTATCGAAGGACAAATTTCTCCACCATTTTGGACTTCTTCACTCTTCTCGCTCTACACAGCCTTATGAAGTCCCTGATTCTCCAGGAAAGGCATCAGAAGCCCCTGCCCCTGCTGAAGATCCTATGCTGAAAGAAATCTCCACTGAGACTTCACTGGTGAAGTGTTCTGCTTCTACTGGCATTGTGGGGTCGTCCAGCAAATTAACACTTTCCCCCATTATTGAAGAGGAAGAAAATCCTCGAATTTCTGAGAAGACGGTTAATGTGGAAGTTGAAAAAGAGAGTTCTGCTGGGTATCATGGCGATGACACCTTTGATAACTTGAGTGACATAATGATAACTTCTCAAGAGCTTTTTAAAGACGATACTTCAAAAGCGATATTTCCTGTTGTTGAAGCGACCTCTTTTTTGCAACAAACTACAACACCTACCACACAAGTTATTGCCATTTCCACACCCAAAAGTGGTTTGTAATCTGACGCGCGTAGTTTTCACATCACACACACTTAGGATTTTTGGCACTTATATGCACTTAGCTTCTTCAATTTGAAGATTTCTAAGACTTGTCTTTTCTTCAATTTCAGGTTCTCTGATGGGGCGAAGTGGCTCTTACTTCGACAAATTCCAGCGTCACGGAAGCCGCGATGCCTACGACTTTAGGAGTTATCTTAGTGCCCCGAGGGAAACTGATGAGGAAAGGGCTGAGAGAAAAGCTCACGAAAGGCGAGCTTATGAAGAGCGCCGCTGGAGAGAAGACGAACAGTACTATGGGAGTAGGGACGAGCGACACGACTCTTCCCGCAGAAGCGACGATTCTCACAAGAGGAAATCTTACGACGACAAGGGGAAAAGTCACATTGCCGATGATTCTAGCAAGCGGATCAGACTCGGTGAAAAGGACGCGTCTAATATTTCGGAAAAGACTGCCGCTTCTATTCCTCCTGATACTTCTTCCGGTTCTCTTGCACTTAAGAGGTCTGACATCCAGGCAATCATTAATAGGCCTTAGTACCAAGCTGGGGATGGTCCTCCCACACTTCAGAGCCGATTTCCAAATTGGTGTCTAAAAGGAGTTCGTTTTGACATAGACTTAGTGCCAATCGATAAGCAGGCGATGCTGAGAAATCACGATGCTGTCAAGCTTGACATTGAAAGAATGTCTGGATGGCAGAAGCTGGTCGATGAACTTCAAAGGGTCAACCATATGAATCTTGAGGCCATGATGACCATGGAGAATGATAAATCAGAATGGGATAAAATTTGCAAGCAGCACGATGCTGAAATGAAAAAGCATTACTGATGATTATGGGAGGCTTGAAGCCGAAGTTGAAAGACTCAAAAATGAGCTTGCTACTTCTTCCACTTCTTATTCACAGAAGGAAGAAATGCTCCAAAAGCAAGTTCGAGACATCCACGCTGCTCAGCGAGATACTGAAGTGAAACTTGAAGCATAACAGCAGGTTACTAGAAAATACCGCGATGACGCTGCTCAACTTCGGGAGAAAGTCAGCTCTCAAGACTTAGAAATTATGAGACCGCAGTCTCAGTTATCGAAGGCTGAAAGAGAGCGTGATGTAGCTCTCTCTGGTAAAGCTGCAGCTGAAGAATCCCATAAGGCAACCAGAGCCACCATTGACACGACTTTATTCGACTTTTATATCCATTGCGTCTTGGGGCGTGGGAGCCTTTCATTTTTGGGACCGGAATATGAAGTCACTTTAGCTGAAGTATGGGAGGCGATCATTGACATGTTCGGCGGTGCCGGTTATGCTGAAGCAGATCTTCAAGCTACCTACTTAGATGAGAGCGCCCGCGCTGCCCTTGCCAAAGGAAAAGAGCAGCGTACCCGAGTGTGAGCCGAAGCGACGGGAGAGAAGCTTCCTGAGAAAGAAATACTTCCTATTGCCCCTGTTCATATTTCGGCTTCAGCTCATGTGGATATTGCTAGCTCTAGCTCTCACTCTTCGCCTCCCGCTAAAGTTGACCAAGAAACTGTGACCACTCCCACAAAGGAAGAGGCTATGGAAGACTTTAAAGCTCAGAAATTTGAGATTGATTTCGCCAAACCGACTTCTCCAGGGAACTTTGACGTCGACCCATCTCCAGTGAATTACTTATTAGATTTGACTGAGCTTGATGAACTTCTCACTTAATACTTAAGCCTGGACGAACCAATATCTTCTCTTATCCTGGAGAATACTGATTTTAACTTCTTTTCTTTTGTAGCGGAAGCACCGAAAGCTGTGCCAACTTCTCCTTCTTCAGCTGCCGTTCCTCCTCCTTCTCAAGTTACTCCTCTTCCATCTTCTCAACCAGGATCGCAAGAAGAGAAAATTGAAGCCCTCAAAGACTTGGACGATCCGGTTGTTTCGCAAGAGCCAAAGACAGGGGAACTTGAAGAAGGCGAGAAGACTCCGGAGCAGTCTTATGACGACGACACGAAGCTTTCAGAATTTTTTACTCCAGGTAGTGAGTCTTCCTCGAAAAAGAAGGGGAAACGAGTAATTTCGAAGAGAGGCAAGAAAAGCTCTTCTGCCGCTGGAGAGGAAGCAGAAGTTGGTCCGGTTGTGCCTCTTTCTCCTTCTTCTCTGACTCAACCACAACGGCCTCCGAAGCTAATTATCAGGTCGGGTAAAAGCTATAAAGGCGGGAAGAAGGAGAAATGAGCTTGATTTTGCCTTTTCTGCTTTTTGCATGTACTGACCGGAAGCTGTGCGGATACCGGTCTCCGCTTCTTTTTGTGATCTGCACAATGTAAAAAGTTTTCATAGTATTGAATAAAATAGCTATTTTACTTGTACAAATTCTTGTGTATGTGAGAATGCATCTATTTCCCATTGTAATGTAGAATAAATGATTCTTTATTTACTTTAATTGATATTGCAGTGAGCTCGTGGTATGATGGTTGAGTGTTGTTTCTATTAATATAGTTATATGCCCCCGTATCACGGCTCACTGCGATATTCTATAGAAACTTGTATTCTTATTTTAGAGAATAATTCTTTCGATTTGAGGAGATACTATTCTGCTTTTAATAGAATACGTTTCGTATTGGAGAAATTTTTACTCCCTCTTTCTTTCTGAAGAACACTTCAACTTTCGGGGATGATCACCTTCATTTGTTAAAAAGTGGATTTTCCTATGCAGTGAAGTGAACTTTCTGAAGAATTTTTTGATTTGTTTAGTGCTTCCGAAGAAGGCTTTGTTTTTGTGCCTCTGAAGAGGGCTTATGTCTGGTACTTCAAGCATGGTGAAGCGTGCCTCCAAAGAGGTTTTTTGGTCTTCGAAGAGAAGCGATTTTGGTCTCCGAAGAGAAGCAATTTTGGTCTTCGAAGAGAAGCAATTTTGGTCTCCGAAGAGAAGCAATTTTGGTCTCCGAAGAGAAGCAATTTGGCATTTCAGCTCTGGTGAAGTGGGCCTCCGAAGAGGAGCATTTTGCACTTCTACACTGGTGAAATGTGCCTCTGAAGAGGGCTTATTAGCATTTCAGCTCTGGTGAAGTGGGCCTCCGAAGAGGAGCATTTTGCACTTCTACACTAGTGAAATGTGCCTCCGAAGAGGGCTTTTGCCTCCGAAGAGGTCTTGTGATTACCTGGAAATTACTTTCTCATGGTTGAATGGATCCACGGGGCGGACGCAAGTTGCTTGATTGGATGTTCGTTTGCACAAACGATCGCAATTAACTATCAAGGGCCCTGTTCCTTCAGCTTGGGAAGGTGCCCCTCCGGTGGTTCCACCAATCTTTTTTGATTGAGGAAAGCACTTTCATTTTTTGGCGTGCCTCGTTAGAGGGCTTTATCGGCTTCCGGAGAGTAGCCTTGGTGGATTGGTGTGCCAGGAGGGTTGCATCTCAGAGGCGATTGGATCCACTAGACGGACGCAAGCTGTCTGATCGGATGCATCACGACCAGTTAGCAAGGGTCCTGTTCCTTCAGTTTGGGAAGGTGTCCCTTTTGTGGATCTACAGGCCTTCTTATTGAGAGGCATACCTCCTTTTGGCTGCTTCTATGTTTGTCGGCCCATGTTTCCTCATCATCTGCTAATCAGCGATCCTTTATTATTATTTCCAAACGCGTCTTCCTTTCTTTTGCAAGTAAATTGCTTTATCTGAAGAAGTAGACTTCACTGTTAAGTGACTCCACAGGGTAAACTCAAGTTACTTGGTTGGATGTCTTTTTATATTGATGACCGCAACCAGTTAACGAGTGCTTGACACAGTGGCGTCGCCAACTTTTTATGTGAAGTTCCTCTTGTATGGGATTTGAGTCTGGAATTTTTGTTGCTTGGTATTTGCTTAATAAGTGATTTGTAGGGCTCGCTTGGCTTTGCGATGGGTGAGCTTTGCTTTAATGACTTGCAATATTAGATCGACATTTTATCAATACATTTAGAGTATTTACACATCGAAATATAACAGGCATTTTGTAACAGGAAACACAGAATTCATAGTTTTTCATTATTCAATCATACTGATTTCTCAGCGGTTTACAATGCAAAAGTTACACATCCATTATCATTTTACAAATTTAAGCAATGCTGTTAAGTAAAAAATGGATGCTAGTGATTGTTGTTTCAGAATCTCCGGGCTGAATTTCCATTTGCACTAGATTCATAGCTTCAGATTTATATGCCAGAGAAAGTGAAAGATGCCCC
Source organism: Allium fistulosum (assembly GCA_030737815.1). Classification (NCBI taxonomy): domain Eukaryota; kingdom Viridiplantae; phylum Streptophyta; class Magnoliopsida; order Asparagales; family Amaryllidaceae; genus Allium; species Allium fistulosum. The sequence goes on from CM060905.1 coordinate 706,863,051, forward strand.
AGTCGCAGTTTTGTGGACAATTAACAGTCGTCCCAACTTCTGCCTGCTGGGTGTGGACCTCCTGTGACAACATTAATGACAAGCTTTTCTGAATCTTGCACTGCGGTGTTGTTGCGAGAATCGGATTGATGGGTAGGACGTTGTTGACCCCGAGTGGATGAGGTTGGATCGACTCCGCTTCTCTTAACGTATTGTTGGAGTTTACCCTGCTTCAGTAATTCTTCAATCACATTTTTTAACTGGCGACATTGGTCAGTGTCATGGCCAGGTTGATTGTGAAATTGGCAGAATTTTCCATTACGCACTGCACCTCTCTTCATCTCAGGTGGCTTAGGATACCTGACAACATCCTTTGTTGCGAAAAAGATATTTCTTGGTGTATCGGTTAAAGGAGTAAAATCTAAAAGATCGAAGCGGCGGAGTTTCTTCTCGTTCCCCTGATTCTTTCCTCCGTCGTTTTCCCTTTTCTGATTCTCAGAATTTCTTCTGTTAGGAGCAAGATCATTATTGTTGTCCTTAGCAACTAATACTTTTGCTGAGGCGGAAAGGTTTTCTAGGCGCATGAATTCATCGGCCTTTTTATAAAACTTCTCAAGGGAATTTGGTTCCTTCATTTTCAGCCATTTTCTAAATTCACTCGATTTATTGATGGCTCGCACCAAGTAGGTCAGGATCATACGCGGTTCTACATTATCCACTTCGGCTACATCTATATTGAAACGGCTTAAGAAAGATTTGATTGATTCTCCGAGAGCTTGTTCAAGACTAGACAGTGACATTATATCCTTAGCTTTTGAAGCATACAATCTGAACTGTTCTTTAAACTTTTGCATCAAGTCGGAGAATTGATCTATTGACCGAATTGGAAGCTTTGTGAACCTAAGTAAGGCCACACCTTCCAAGTATACTGGAAAGTATCGACACTTAATCTCGTCTGACGCTCTTGCACCGGTCATATGCCAATCGTACTTGTATAGGAAATGATTAGGGTCACTCGTTCCCCTATAGGCTTGGATAGCAGGAGGTGCAAATTTCCTTGGAAATTCCGCTTTCAGGATCCTTTCAGTAAACGGAGTTCTGCTTGGTGCAAATCCCCAGTCACTCTCATTCTCTTCCCTCTGCATGCTCTCTTTCAAGATGCAGCCAACCATTTCGGACAGGTACTCTTTATTGTTCAAAGACATCTCCGGGCAGGCATCAGTCCTTCTCTCGGAAGCTTGCCTGGGCACATGTTCATGATAAGTTGGCTGCGGCATAAAACCCTCAGCTTGGAAAGGTGGCATTTCAGGAAAGGTTGTTTGATGGTTTTCTGGTTGACGATTTGCCCCGAGCAGAGCAGTTAATCTATCCATCATCAAAGCGTTTTGAGCTTCAATTTGTTGGTATAATCCAGAAACTACATCATCCAATTCAGCCCTGGTGACTCCAACGGTAGGAGTTGCTTGGTCTGCTGTTGGGGAAGCGGAAGTCCCTTCATGAGCATTTCTGGATCTAATAGGTCTACCTCTTCTTCCAGGAGCCATTATTTCAGATCAACTTCTGGTTTTTAAGAGAGGTTCTTTTTATGAGTCTTTGCGAAGCAACGGTGAAAGTCTTCCTGAGTTCAATTCTCAGTGAAAGCACCAAAATGTTAACGCTAAAAAGTGAACGCTAACACCCGGTGTGTGTAGTAGAATTGTGAAAGCACCACCCGTGTGACGGGAATAAGAAGTAAGCAGTAAAAATAGCGAAAAATGCGGTAAAAGACAGCAGTTTATAGTGGTTCGGCTTGAGATCGAGCCTACGTCCACTTTGAATCTCTTTATTATTGAATCTGGTTACAAGACGATACAATACACTTATGAAAACAACACAATTTGATCACAAAGACAATCTCGACTACTAGCTCAAACTTTGATGATGAAACTCGATGAATCCGTGTTCGATGTATGGAATTCCTCTCGAAGCTTGTTATAGTGTCTCGAATGTTTGAAGATCTTCAATTGTTGAATGAGTGGAGAGTTCGGCAGAGTAACGTTGCTTCAAGAAATGATCGGCCCAAAAAGTCCTCTACTTGTTGGAGTTTGGGGGGGTATTTATAGAGAATTCTGGAAGGGAATTTCTGCCAAGTCCTGAGTGGTGGCCGACTTATGGTAAGTCGTGAGTCGTGGTCGACTTAGGCTAAGTCGTGAGTCGTGGCCGACTCGGCAGGTATCAATATAAGTAAAGCGACAGCGGGTCATGACTCGGTAGCTTTTAGTTCGTGAACGACTTAGGCTAAGCCGTGAGTCGCAGCCTCACTGGTAAGCTTGCTTAGTCCAGGTAATATCACAAGTTCTAACTCGCTCACGAGTCAGAAGGCCATCATGCTCAACAAGAAGCAGTGTTTCGTTTGCTTAAGTCGCTCACGACTCATGCTAAGTCGTAAGTCGCAGACAGCCTTAAGTCGTTAAAGCTATTAAATCGTTAGGTTCTTAAACTGTTAAGTCGTGGATTGCTCTGAGTCGTTAAGTCATCTATGTTTTGAGTCGTAGAGAAGTTAAGTCGTAGAGAAGTTAGGTCATAGATTTTTAGGTCGTAGGGAAGTTAGGTCGTAGACTTTTAGGTCGCGAAGCATGCTAGGTCGCGAAGTCCCTTAAGTCGTAACCCATTAAGTTGGTCCTGTAGATTAAGTCGCATACTTCCTTAGATCGGAACCTTCCTTAACTCGTAAACCGTTAAGTCAGACCACTCCTTAGGTCGGAGCCTGTTGAGTCGTAGGCCTCTTTAAGTCGTGAGCTGGTGGCTTCCTTGAGTCGTAGATCATCCAGGCCTTAACTCGTTAAGTCGCACAATCCCTTAACTCGTTAAGTCTTGAGTCGTGTACTTTTCCTGACTCGCACAGTTCCTTGACTCGCTAAGTCGCACACCCTGCTTGAATCGTGCCATTCTTAAGTCGTGGAGAATTAAGGGTTAACAGAGACTTTGACCAATTAACTCCCACCTAAATTACGGACAATATGGAACACTCAGATACTTCATCTTGTGAACGAATACTGTAGTTCTCGATGGGCACTGACAGTTGTACTTAGAAAATAACAGGATACCACATCCCCATATTTGAACTCCGCCTAGTGCAGAAGCCGCTATTTTTTTTGTTCAGACTGCAATAACTTCTTTATACTAATTCAGAATCCGGTGAGATTTCGACCAATTAACTCCCACCTAAATTACGGACGATATGGAACACTCGGATACCTCATCTTGTGAACGCATACTGTAGTTCTCCATGGGCACTAACAGTTGTACTTAGAAAATAACAGGATACAACATCCCCATATTTGAACTCCGCCTAGTGCAGAAGCCGCTATTTTTTTTGTTCAGACTGCAATATTTTCTTCATACTAACTCGAAATCCGGTGAGTAACTCCCACCTAAATTAAGGACAATATGAAACACTCGGATACTTCATCTTGTGAACGTACACTGTTGTTCTCCATGGGAACTAACGGTTATACTTTGGAAATAACAGGCTACCACATCCCCATATTTGAACTTCGCCTAGTGCAGAAGCCGTTATTTTTTTTGTTCAGACTGCAATAACTTCTTCATAATAATTCTGAATCCGGTGAGACTTCGACCAATTAACTCCCACCTAAATTACGGACAATATGGAACACTCGGATGCTTCATCTTGTGAACGTACACTCTAGTTCTCCATGGGGACTGACAGTTGTACTTAGAAAATAACAGGCTACCACATCTCCATATTTGAACTCCGCCTAGTGCGGAAGCCGCTAATTTTTTTGTTCAGACTGCAATAACTTCTTCATAATAATTCTGAATCCGGTGAGACTTCGACCAATTAACTCCCACCTAAATTACGGACAATATGGAACACTCTGATACTTCATCTTGTGAAGGCATACAGTAGTTCTCCATGGGCACTGACAGTTGTACTTAGAAAATAACAGGATACCACATCCCCATATTCGAACTCCGCCTAGTGTAGAAGCCGCTATTTTTTTGTTCAGACTGCAATAACTTCTTCATACTAATTCAGAATCGGTGAGACTTCGACCAATTAACTCCCACCTAAATTACGGACAATATGGGACACTCGCATACTCCATCTTGTGAATGCATACTGTAGTTCTCCATGGGCACTGATAGTTGTACATAGAAAATAACAAGATACCACATTCCCATATTTGAACTCTGCCTAGTACAGAAGCCGCTTTTTTTTGTTCAGACTGCAATATTTTCTTCATACTTACTCGGAATCCGGCGAGACTTCGACCGGTTCACTCCCACCTAAATTACGGACAATATGAAACACTTGGATACTTCATCTTGTGATCATACACTGTAGTTCTCCATGGGGACGGACAGTTGTACTTAGAATATAACAGGCTACAACATCCCCATATTTGAACTCCGCCTAGTGTAGAAGCCGCTATTTTTTTGTTTAGACTACAATAACTTCTTCATACTAATTCAGAATCCGGTGAGACTTCGATCAATTAACTCCCACCTAAATTACGGACAATATGGATCACTCAGATACCTCATCTTGTGAACGCATACTGTACTATAGAAGCCGCTTTTTTTTGTTCAGACTGCAATATTTTCTTCATACTTACTCGGAATCCGGCGAGACTTCGACCGATTAACTTCCACCTAAATTACGGACAATATGGAACACTCGGATACCTCATCTTGTGAACGCGTACTATAGTTCTCCATGGGCACAGACAAATGTACTTAGAAAATAACAGGATACAACATCTCCATATTTGAACTCCGCCTAGTGCTGAAGCCGCTATTTTTTTTGTTCAGACTGCAATAACTTCTTCATACTAATTCAGAATCCGATGAGACTTCGACCAATTAACTCCCACCTAAATTACGGACAATATGGAACACTCGGATACTTCATCTTGTGAACGAATACTGTAGTTCTCGATGGGCACTAACAGTTGTACTTAAAAAATAACAGGATATCACATCCCCATATTTGAACTCCGCCTAGTGCAGAAGCCGCTATTTTTTTTGTTCAGACTGCAATAACTCCTTCATACTAATTCAGAATCCGGTGAGACTTCGACCAATTAACTCCCACCTAAATTACGGACGATATAGAACACTCGGATACCTCATCTTGTGAACGCATACTGTAGTTCTCGATGGGCACTGACAGTTGTACTTAGAAAATAACAGGATACAACATCCCCATATTTGAACTCGGCCTAGTGCCGAAGCCGCTAATTTTTTTGTTCAGACTGTAATATTTTCTTCATACTAACTCGGAATCCGGCGAGACTTCGACCGATTAACTCCCACCTAAATTACGGACAATATGAAACACTCAGATACTTCATCTTGTCAACGTACACTGTAGTTCTCCATGGGAACTGGCGGTTATACTTAGAAAATAACAGACTATCACATCTCCATATTTGAACTCCGCCTAGTGCAGAAGCCGCAATTTTTTTTGTTCAGACTACAATATTTACTTCATACTAACTCGGAATCCGACGAGACTTCGACCGATTAACTCCCACCTAAATTATGGACAATATGAAACACTCGGATACTTCATCTTGTGAACGTACACAGTAGTTTTCCATGGGGACTGACAGTTGTACTTTGAAAATAACAGGCTACCACATCTCCATATTTGAACTCCTCCTAGTGCAGAAGCTGTTATTTTTTTTGTTCAGATTGCAATAACTTCTTCATAATAATTTTGAATCCGGTGAGACTTCGACCAATTAACTCCCACCTAAATTACGGACAATATGGAACACTCGGATGCTTCATCTTGTGAACGTACACTGTAGTTCTCCATGGGGACTGACAATTGTACTTAGAAAATAAAAGGTACACATCTTCATATTTGAACTCCGCCTTGTGTAGAAGCCACTATTTTTTTTGTTCAGACTGCAATAACTTCTTCATAATAATTCTGAATCCGGTGAGACTTCGACCAATCAACTCCCACCTAAATTACAGACAATATGGAACACTCGGATACTTCATCTTGTGAAGTCATACTGTAGTTCTCCCTGGAAACAGACAGTTGTACTTAGAAAATAACAAGATACCATATTCCCATATTTGAACTCCGCCTAGTGTAGAAGCCGCTATTTTTTTGTTCAGACTGCAATAACTTCTTCATACTAATTCAGAATCGGTGAGACTTCAACCAATTAACTCCCACCTAAATTACGGACAATATGGGACACTCGTATACTCCATCTTGTGAACGCATACTGTAGTTCTCCATGGGCACTGAGAGTTGTACATAGAAAATAACAAGATACCACATTCCCATATTTGAACTCTGCCTAGTACATAAGCCCCTTTTTTTGTTCAGACTGCAATGTTTTCTTCATACTTACTCGGAATCCGGCGAGGCTTCGACCAATTAACTTCCACCTAAATTACGGACAATATGGAACACTCGAATATCTCATCTTGTGAACGCATACTGTAGTTCTCCATGGGCACAGACAGATGTACTTATAAAATAACAGGATGCAACATCTCCATATTTGAACTCCGCCTAGTGTAGAAGCCGCTATTTATTTTGTTCAGACTGTAATAACTTCTTCATACTAATTCAGAATCCGGTGAGACTTCGACCAATTTACTCCCACCTAAATTACGGACAATATGGAACACTCGGATACTTCATCTTGTGAACGAAAAATGTAGTTCTCGATGGGCACTGATAGTTGTACTTAGAAAATAACAGGATACCACATCCCCATATTTGAACTCCGCCTAGTGCAGAAGCCGCTATTTTTTTGTTCAGACTGTAATAACTTCTTCATACTAATTCAGAATCCGGTGAGACTTCGACCAATTAAATCCCACCTAAATTATGGACAATATGGAACACTCGGATACCTCAACTTGTGAACGCATACTGTAGTACAGAAGCCGCTTTTTTTTTGTTCAGACTGCAATATTTTCTTCATACTTACTCGGAATCCGGCGAGACTTCGACCGATTAACGTCCACCTAAATTACGGACAATATGGAACACTCGGATACCTCATCTTGTGAATGCATATTGTAGTTCTCCATGGGCACAGACAAATGTACTTAGAAAATAACAGGATACAACATCTCCATATTTGAACTCCGCCTAGTGTAGAAGCCGCTATTTTTTTTGTTCAGACTGCAATAACTTCTTCACACTAATTCAGAATCCGATGAGACTTCGACCATTTAACTCCCACCTAAATTACGGACAATATGGAACACTCGGATACTTCATCTTGTGAACGAATATTGTAGTTCTCGATGGGCACTACTAGTTGTACTTAGAAAATAACAGGATACCACATCCCCATATTTGAACACCGCCTAGTGCAGAAGCCGCTATTTTTTTTGTTCAGACTGCAATAACTTCTTTATACTAATTCAGAATCCGGTGAAACTTCGACCAATTAACTCCCACCTAAATTACGGACGATATGGAACACTCGGATACCTCATCTTGTGAACGCATACTATAGTTCTCCATGGGCACTGACAGTTGTACTTAGAACATAACAGGATACAACATCCCCATATTTGAACTCCGCCTAGTGCAGAAGCCGCTATTTTTTTTGTTCAGACTGCAATATTTTCTTCATACTAACTCGTAATCCGGCGAGACTTCGACTAATTAACTCCCACCTAAATTACGGACAATATGAAACACTCGGATACTTCATCTTGTGAACGTACACTGTAGTTCTCCATGGGAACTGACGGTTATACTTAGAAAATAACAGGCTACCACATCTCTATATTTGAACTCCGCTTAGTGCAAAAGCCGCAATTTTTTTTGTTCAGACTGCAATATTTTCTTCATACTAACTCGGAATCTGGCGAGACTTCGACCGATTAACTCCCACCTAAATTACAGACAATATGAAACACTCGGATACTTCATCTTGTGAACGTACACTGTAGTTCTCCATGGGGACTGACAGTTGTACTTTGAAAATAACAGGCTACCACATCCCCATATTTGAACTCCGCCTAGTGCGTAAGCCGTTTTTTTTTCAGATTGCAATAACTTCTTCAAAATAATTCTGAATCCGGTGAGACTTCGACCAATTAACTCCACCTAAATTACGGACAATATGGAACACTCGGATGCTTCATCTTGTGAGCGTACACTGTAGTTCTCCATGGGGACTGACAGTTGTACTTAGAAAATAACAGACTACCACATCTCCATATTTGAACTCCGCCTAGTGCAGAAGCCGCAATTTTTTTGTTCAGACGGCAATAACTTCTTCAAAATAATTCTGAATCCGGTGAGACTTCGACCAATTAACTCCCATCTAAATTACGGACAATATGGAACACTCGGATACTTCATCTTGTGAAGTCATACTGTAGTTCTCCATGGGAACTGAAAGTTGTACTTAGAAAATAACAAGATACCACATCCCCATATTTGAACTCCGCCTAGTGTAGAAGCCGCTATTTTTTTGTTTAGACTGCAATAACTTCTTCATACTAATTCAGAATCGGTGAGACTTCGACCAATTAACTCCCACCTAAATTACGGACAATATGGGACACTCGGTTACTCCATCTTGTGAACGCATACTGTAGTTCTCCATGGGAATTGATAGTTGTATATAGAAAATAACAAGATACCACATTCCCATATTTGAACTCTGCCTAGTACAGAAGCCGCTTTTTTTTTTGTTCAGACTGCAATATTTTCTTCATACTTACTCGGAATCCGACGAGACTTCGACCGATTAACTTCCACCTAAATTACGGACAATATGGAACACTCGGATACCTCATCTTGTGAACGCATACTGTAGTTCTCCATGGGCACAGACAGATGTACTTAGAAAATAACAGGATACAACATCTCCATATTTGAACTCCGCCTAGTGCAAAAGCCGCTATTTTTTTAGTTCATACTGCAATAACTTCTTCATACTAATTCAGAATCCGGTAAGACTTCGATGGATTAACTCCCACCTAAATTACGAACAATATGAAACACTCGGATACTTCATCTTGTGAACATACATTGTAGTTCTCCATGGGGACTAACAGTTGTACTTAGAAAATAACAGGCTACCACATCCCCATATTTGAACTCCGCCTGGTGCCGAAGCCGCTATTTTTTTTGTTCAGACTGCAATATTTTCTTCATACTAACTCGAAATCCGGCGAGACTTCGACCGATTAACTCCCACCTAAATTACGGACAATATGAAACACTCGGATACTTCATCTTGTGAACGTACACTGTAGTTCTCCATGGGAACTGACGGTTATACTTAGAAAATAACAGGCTACCACATCTCCATATTTGAACTCCGCTTAGTGCAGAAGCCGCAATTTTTTTTGTTCAGACTGCAATATTTTCTTCATACTAACTCGGAATCCGGCGAGACTTCGACCGATTAACTCCCACCTAAATTACTGACAATATGAAACACTCGGATACTTCATCTTATGAACGTACACTGTAGTTCTCCATGGGGACTGACAGTTGTACTTTGAAAATAACAGGCTACCACATCCCCATATTTGAACTCCGCCTAGTGCGTAAGCCGTTTTTTTTTCAGACTGCATTAACTTCTTCATAATAATTCTGAATCCGGTGAGACTTCGACCAATTAACTCCACCTAAATTACGGACAATATGGAACACTCGGAAGCTTCATCTTGTGAACGTACACTGTAGTTCTCCATGGGGATTGACAGTTGTACTTAGAAAATAACAGGCTACCACATCTCCATTTTTGAACTCCGCCTAGTGCAGAAGCCGCTATTTTTTTGTTCAGACGGCAATAACTTCTTCATAATAATTCGGAATCCGATGAGACTTCGACCAATTAACTCCCATCTAAATTACGGACAATATGGAACACTCGGATACTTCATCTTGTGAAGTCATACTGTAGTTCTCCATGGGAACTGACAGTTGTACTTAGTAAATAACAAGATACCACATCCCCATATTTGAACTCCGCCTAGTGTAGAAGCCGCTATTTTTTTGTTCAGACTGCAATAACTTCTTCATACTAATTCAGAATCGGTGAGACTTCGACCAATTAACTCCCACCTAAATTACGGACAATATGGGACACTCGGATACTCCATCTTGTGAACGCATACTGTAGTTCTCCATGGGCATTGACAGTTGTATATAGAAAATAACAAGATACCACATTCCCATATTTGAACTCTGCCTAGTACAAAAGCCGCTTTTTTTTTGTTCAGACTGCAATATTTTCTTCAAACTTACTCGGAATCCGGCGAGACTTCGACCGATTAACTTCCACCTAAATTACGGACAATATGGAACACTCGGATACCTCATCTTGTGAACGCATACTGTAGTTCTCCATGGGCACAGACAGATGTACTTAGAAAATAACAGGATACAACATCTCCATATTTGAACTCCGCCTAGTGCAAAAGCCGCTATTTTTTTAGTTCAGACTGCAATAACTTCTTCATACTAATTCAGAATGCGGTGAGACTTCGACCAATTTACTCCCACCTAAATTACGGACAATATAGAACACTCGGATACTTCTTCTTGTGAACGAATAATGTAGTTCTCGATGGGCACTGACAGTTGTACTTAGAAAATAACAGTATACCACATCCCCATATTTGAACTCCGCCTAGTGCAAAAGCTGCTATTTTTTTTGTTCAGACTGCAATAAACTTCTTCATACTAATTCAGAATCCGGTGAGACTTCGACCAATTAACTCCCACCTAAATTACGGACAATATGGAACACTCGGATACCTCGTCTTGTGAACGCGTACTGTAGTTCTCCATGGGCACTCAAAGTTGTACTTTGAAAATAACAGGATACAACATCCCCATATTTGAACTACGCCTAGTGCAGAAGCCACTATTTTTTTGTTCAGGCTAAAATATTTTCTTCATACAAACTCAGAAACCGGCGAGACTTCAACCGGTTAACTCCCACCTAAATTACGGACAATATGAAACACTCGGATACTTCATCTTGTGAACGTACACCGTAGTTCTCCATGGGGACGGACAGTTGTACTTAGAAAATAACAGGCTACCACATCCCCATATTTGAACTCCGCCTAGTGCAGAAGCCGCTATTTTTTTGTTCAGACTGCAATATTTTCTTCATACTAACTCGGAATCCGGCGAGACTTCGACTGATTAACTCCCACCTAAATTACGGAAAATATGAAACACTCGGATACTACATCTTGTGAACGTACATTGTAGTTCTCCATGGGGACTGACAGTTATACTTAGAAAATAACAGGCTACCACATTTCCATATTTGAACTCCGCCTAGTGCAGAAGCCGCTATTTTGTTTTTTAGACTGTAATAACTTCTTCATACTAATTCAGAATCGGTGAGACTTCAACCAATTAACTCCCACCTAAATTACGGACAATATGGGACACTCGTATACTCCATCTTGTGAACGCATACTGTAGTTCTCCATGGGCACTGAGAGTTGTACATAGAAAATAACAAGATACCACATTCCCATATTTGAACTCTGCCTAGTACATAAGCCCCTTTTTTTTGTTCAGACTGCAATGTTTTCTTCATACTTACTCGGAATCCGGCGAGGCTTCGACCAATTAACTTCCACCTAAATTACGGACAATATGGAACACTCGAATATCTCATCTTGTGAACGCATACTGTAGTTCTCCATGGGCACAGACAGATGTACTTATAAAATAACAGGATGCAACATCTCCATATTTGAACTCCGCCTAGTGCAGAAGCCGCTATTTATTTTGTTCAGACTGTAATAACTTCTTCATACTAATTCAGAATCCGGTGAGACTTCGACCAATTTACTCCCACCTAAATTACGGACAATATGGAACACTCGGATACTTCATCTTGTGAACGAAAAATGTAGTTCTCGATGGGCACTGATAGTTGTACTTAGAAAATAACAGGATACCACATCCCCATATTTGAACTCCGCCTAGTGCAGAAGCCGCTATTTTTTTGTTCAGACTGTAATAACTTCTTCATACTAATTCAGAATCCGGTGAGACTTCGACCAATTAAATCCCACCTAAATTATGGACAATATGGAACACTCGGATACCTCAACTTGTGAACGCATACTGTAGTACAGAAGCCGCTTTTTTTTTGTTCAGACTGCAATATTTTCTTCATACTTACTCGGAATCCGGCGAGACTTCGACCGATTAACGTCCACCTAAATTACGGACAATATGGAACACTCGGATACCTCATCTTGTGAATGCATATTGTAGTTCTCCATGGGCACAGACAAATGTACTTAGAAAATAACAGGATACAACATCTCCATATTTGAACTCCGCCTAGTGTAGAAGCCGCTATTTTTTTTGTTCAGACTGCAATAACTTCTTCACACTAATTCAGAATCCGATGAGACTTCGACCATTTAACTCCCACCTAAATTACGGACAATATGGAACACTCGGATACTTCATCTTGTGAACGAATATTGTAGTTCTCGATGGGCACTTCTAGTTGTACTTAGAAAATAACAGGAAACCACATCCCCATATTTGAACACCGCCTAGTGCAGAAGCCGCTATTTTTTTTGTTCAGACTGCAATAACTTCTTTATACTAATTCAGAATCCGGTGAAACTTCGACCAATTAACTCCCACCTAAATTACGGACGATATGGAACACTCGGATACCTCATCTTGTGAACGCATACTATAGTTCTCCATGGGCACTAACAGTTGTACTTAGAACATAACAGGATACAAGATCCCCATATTTGAACTCCGCCTAGTGCAGAAGCCGCTATTTTTTTTGTTCAGACTGCAATATTTTCTTCATACTAACTCGTAATCCGGCGAGACTTCGACCGATTAACTCCCACCTAAATTACGGACAATATGAAACACTCGGATACTTCATCTTGTGAACGTACACTGTAGTTCTCCATGGGAACTGACGGTTATACTTAGAAAATAACAGGCTACCACATCTCCATATTTGAACTCCGCTTAGTACAAAAGCCGCAATTTTTTTTGTTCAGACTGCAATATTTTCTTCATACTAACTCGGAATCTGGCGAGACTTCGACCGATTAACTCCCACCTAAATTACAGACAATATGAAACACTCGGATACTTCATCTTGTGAACGTACACTGTAGTTCTCCATGGGGACTGACAGTTGTACTTTGAAAATAACAGGCTACCACATCCCCATATTTGAACTCCGCCTATTGCGTAAGCCGTTTTTTTTCAGATTGCAATAACTTCTTCAAAATAATTCTGAATCCGGTGAGACTTCGACCAATTAACTCCACCTAAATTACGGACAATATGGAACACTCGGATGCTTCATCTTGTGAACGTACACTGTAGTTCTCCATGGGGACTGACAGTTGTACTTAGAAAATAACAGGCTACCACATCTCCATATTTGAACTCCGCCTAGTGCAGAAGCCGCAATTTTTTTGTTCAGACGGCAATAACTTCTTCATAATAATTCTGAATCCGGTGAGACTTCGACCAATTAACTCCCATCTAAATTACGGACAATATGGAACACTCGGATACTTCATCTTGTGAAGTCATACTGTAGTTCTCCATGGGAACTGACAGTTGTACTTAGAAAATAACAAGATACCACATCCCCATATTTGAACTCCGCCTAGTGTAGAAGCCGCTATTTTTTTGTTCAGACTGCAATAACTTCTTCATACTAATTCAGAATCGGTGAGACTTCGACCAATTAACTCCCACCTAAATTACGGACAATATGGGACACTCGGTTACTCCATCTTGTGAACGCATACTGTAGTTCTCCATGGGAATTGATAGTTGTATATAGAAAATAACAAGATACCACATTCCCATATTTGAACTCTGCCTAGTACAGAAGCCGCTTTTTTTTTGTTCAGACTGCAATATTTTCTTCATACTTACTCGGAATCCGACGAGACTTCGACCGATTAACTTCCACCTAAATTACAGACAATATGGAACACTCGGATACCTCATCTTGTGAACGCATACTGTAGTTCTCCATGGGCACAGACAGATGTACTTAGAAAATAACAGGATACAACATCTCCATATTTGAACTCCGCCTAGTGCAAAAGCCGCTATTTTTTTAGTTCATACTGCAATAACTTCTTCATACTAATTCAGAATCCGGTAAGACTTCGATGGATTAACTCCCACCTAAATTACGAACAATATGAAACACTCGGATACTTCATCTTGTGAACATACATTGTAGTTCTCCATGGGGACTGACAGTTGTACTTAGAAAATAACAGGCTACCACATCCCCATATTTGAACTCCGCCTGGTGCCGAAGCCGCTATTTTTTTTGTTCAGACTGCAATATTTTCTTCATACTAACTCGAAATCCGGCGAGACTTCGACCGATTAACTCCCACCTAAATTACGGACAATATGAAACACTCGGATACTTCATCTTGTGAACGTACACTGTAGTTCTCCATGGGAACTGACGGTTATACTTAGAAAATAACAGGCTACCACATCTCCATATTTGAACTCCGCTTAGTGCAGAAGCCGCAATTTTTTTTGTTCAGACTGCAATATTTTCTTCATACTAACTCGGAATCCGGCGAGACTTCGACCGATTAACTCCCACCTAAATTACAGACAATATGAAACACTCGGATACTTCATCTTATGAACGTACTCTGTAGTTCTCCATGGGGACTGACAGTTGTACTTTGAAAATAACAGGCTACCACATCCCCATATTTGAACTCCGCCTAGTGCGTAAGCCGTTTTTTTTTCAGACTGCATTAACTTCTTCATAATAATTCTGAATCCGGTGAGACTTCGACCAATTAACTCCACCTAAATTACGGACAATATGGAACACTCAGAAGCTTCATCTTGTGAACGTACACTGTAGTTCTCCATGGGGATTGACAGTTGTACTTAGAAAATAACAGGCTACCACATCTCCATATTTGAACTCCGCCTAGTGCAGAAGCCGCTATTTTTTTGTTCAGACGGCAATAACTTCTTCATAATAATTCGGAATCCGGTGAGACTTCGACCAATTAACTCCCATCTAAATTACGGACAATATGGAACACTCGGATACTTCATCTTGTGAAGTCATACTGTAGTTCTCCATGGGAACTGACAGTTGTACTTAGTAAATAACAAGATACCACATCCCCATATTTGAACTCCGCCTAGTGTAGAAGCCGCTATTTTTTTGTTCAGACTGCAATAACTTCTTCATACTAATTCAGAATCGGTGAGACTTCGACCAATTAACTCCCACCTAAATTACGGACAATATGGGACACTCGGATACTCCATCTTGTGAACGCATACTGTAGTTCTCCATGGGCATTGACAGTTGTATATAGAAAATAACAAGATACCACATTCCCATATTTGAACTCTGCCTAGTACAAAAGCCGCTTTTTTTTGTTCAGACTGCAATATTTTCTTCAAACTTACTCGGAATCCGGCGAGACTTCGACCGATTAACTTCCACCTAAATTACGGACAATATGGAACACTCGGATACCTCATCTTGTGAATGCATACTGTAGTTCTCCATGGGCACAGACAGATGTACTTAGAAAATAACAGGATACAACATCTCCATATTTGAACTCCGCCTAGTGCAAAAGCCGCTATTTTTTTAGTTCAGACTGCAATAACTTCTTCATACTAATTCAGAATGCGGTGAGACTTCGACCAATTTACTCCCACCTAAATTACGGACAATATAGAACACTCGGATACTTCTTCTTGTGAACGAATAATGTAGTTCTCGATGGGCACTGACAGTTGTACTTAGAAAATAACAGTATACCACATCCCCATATTTGAACTCCACCTAGTGCAAAAGCTGCTATTTTTTTTGTTCAGACTGCAATAACTTCTTCATACTAATTCAGAATCCGGTGAGACTTCGACCAATTAACTCCCACCTAAATTACGGACAATATGGAACACTCGGATACCTCGTCTTGTGAACGCGTACTGTAGTTCTCCATGGGCACTCAAAGTTGTACTTTGAAAATAACAGGATACAACATCCCCATATTTGAACTACGCCTAGTGCAGAAGCCACTATTTTTTTGTTCAGGCTAAAATATTTTCTTCATACAAACTCAGAAACCGGCGAGACTTCAACCGGTTAACTCCCACCTAAATTACGGACAATATGAAACACTCGGATACTTCATCTTGTGAACGTACACCGTAGTTCTCCATGGGGACGGACAGTTGTACTTAGAAAATAACAGGCTACCACATCCCCATATTTGAACTCCGCCTAGTGCAGAAGCCGCTATTTTTTTGTTCAGACTGCAATATTTTCTTCATACTAACTCGGAATCCGGCGAGACTTCGACTGATTAACTCCCACCTAAATTACGGAAAATATGAAACACTCGGATACTACATCTTGTGAACGTACACTGTAGTTCTCCATGGGGACTGACAGTTATACTTAGAAAATAACAGGCTACCACATTTCCATATTTGAACTCCGCCTAGTGCAGAAGCCGCTATTTTGTTTTTTAGACTGTAATAACTTCTTCATCCTAATTCAGAATCCGGTGAGACTTCGACCAATTAACTGCCACCTAAATTACGGACAATATGGAACACTCGGATACCTCATCTTGTGAACGCATACTGTAGTACAGAAGCCGCTTTTTTTTGTTCAGACTGCAATATTTTCTTCATACTTACTCGGAATCCGGCGAGACTTCGACCGACTAACTTCCACCTAAATTACAAACAATATGGAACACTCGGATACCTCATCTTGTGAACGCATACAGTAGTTCTCCATGGGCATAGACAAATGTACTTAGAAAATAACAGGACACAACATCTCCATATTTGAACTCCGCCTAGTGCAGAAGCTGCTATTTTTTTTGTTCAGACTGCAATAACTACTTCATACTAATTCAGAATCCGATGAGACTTCGACCAATTAACTCCCACCTAAATTACGGACAATATGGAACACTCGGATACTTCATCTTGTGAACGAATACTGTAGTTCTTGATGGGCATTGACAGTTGTACTTAGAAAATAACAAGATACCACATCCCCATATTTGAACTTCGCCTAGTGTAGAAGCCGCTATTTTTTTTGTTCAGACTGCAATAACTTCTTCATACTAATTCAAAATCCGATGAGACTTCGACCAATTAACTCCCACCTAAATTACGGACAATATGGAACACTCGGATACTTCATCTTGTGAACGAATACTGTAGTTCTTGATGGGCACTGACAGTTGTACTTAGAAAACAACAAGATACCACATCCCCATATTTGAACTTCGCCTAGTGCAGAAGCCGCTATTTTTTTTGTTCAGACTGCAATAACTTCTTCATACTAATTCAGAATCCGGTGAGACTTCGACCAATTAACTCCCACCTAAATTACGGACAATATGGAACACTCGGATACCTCGTCTTGTGAACGCGTACTGTAGTTCTCCATGGGCACTCAAAGTTGTACTTTGAAAATAACAGGATACAACATCCCCATATTTGAACTACGCCTAGTGCAGAAGCCCCTATTTTTTTGTTCAGGCTAAAATATTTTCTTCATACAAACTCAGAAACCGGCGAGACTTCAACCGGTTAACTCCCACCTAAATTACGGACAATATGAAACACTCGAATACTTCATCTTGTGAACGTACACCGTAGTTCTCCATGGGGACGGACAGTTGTACTTAGAAAATAACAGGCTACCACATCCCCATATTTGAACTCCGCCTAGTGCAGAAGCCGCTATTTTTTTGTTCAGACTGCAATATTTTCTTCATACTAACTCGGAATCCGGCGAGACTTCGACTGATTAACTCCCACCTAAATTACGGAAAATATGAAACACTCGGATACTACATCTTGTGAACGTACACTGTAGTTCTCCATGGGGACTGACAGTTATACTTAGAAAATAACAGGCTACCACATTTCCATATTTGAACTCCGCCTAGTGCAGAAGCCGCTATTTTGTTTTTTAGACTGTAATAACTTCTTCATCCTAATTCAGAATCCGGTGAGACTTCGACCAATTAACTGCCACCTAAATTACGGACAATATGGAACACTCGGATACCTCATCTTGTGAACGCATACTGTAGTACAGAAGCCGCTTTTTTTTGTTCAGACTGCAATATTTTCTTCATACTTACTCGGAATCCGGCGAGACTTCGACCGACTAACTTCCACCTAAATTACAAACAATATCGAACACTCGGATACCTCATCTTGTGAACGCATACAGTAGTTCTCCATGGGCATAGACAAATGTACTTAGAAAATAACAGGATACAACATCTCCATATTTGAACTCCGCCTAGTGCAGAAGCTGCTATTTTTTTTGTTCAGACTGCAATAACTACTTCATACTAATTCAGAATCCGATGAGACTTCGACCAATTAACTCCCACCTAAATTACGGACAATTGTACTTTGAAAATACAGGATACCACATCCCCTTATTTGAACTCCGCCTAGTGCAGAAGCCGCTATTTTTTTGTTCAGACTGCAATATTTTCTTCATACTAACTCGGAATCCGGCGAGACTTCGACCGGTTAACTCCCACCTAAATTACGGACAATATGAAACACTCGGATACCTCATCTTGTGAACGTACACTGTAGTTCTCCATGGGCACTGATAGTTGTACTTAGAAAATAATAGGATACCACATCCCCATATTTGAACTCCGCCTAGTGTAGAAGCCGCTATTTTTTTGTTTAGACTATAATAACTTCTTCATACTAATTCAGAATCCGGTGAGACTTCGACCAATTAACTCCCACCTAAATTACGGACAATATGAAACACTCGGATACCTCATCTTGTGAACGCATACTGTAGTACCGAAGCCGCTTTTTTTTGTTTAGACTGCAATATTTTCTTCATACTTACTCGGAATCCGGCGAGACTTCGACCGAATAACTCCCACCTAAATTACGGACAATATGGAACACTCGAATACCTCATCTTGTGAACGCATACTGTAGTTGTCCTAGGGCACAGACAGATGTACTTAGAAAATAACAGGATACAACATCTCCATATTTGAACTCTGCCTAGTGCAGAAGCCGCTATTTTTTTTGTTCAGACTGCAATAACTTCTTCATAATAAGTCAGAATCCGATTAGACTTCGACCAATTAACTCCCACCTAAATTACGGACAATATGGAACACTCGGATACTTCATATTGTGAACGAATACAGTAGTTCTCGATGGGCACTGACAGTTGTACTTAGAAAATAACAGGATACCACATCCCCATATTTGAACTCTGCCTAGTGCAAAAGCTGCTATTTTTTTTTTTCAGACTGCAATAACTTCTTCATACTAATTCGGAATCCGGTGAGAATTCGACCAATTAACTCCCACCTAAATTACGGACAATATGGAACACTCGGATACCTCATCTTGTGAACGCATACTGTAGTTCTGCATGGGCACTAACAGTTGTTCTTAGAAAATAACAGGATACAACATCCCCATATTTGAACTCCGCCTAGTGCAGAAGCCGCTAATTTTTTTGTTCATACTGCAATATTTTCTTTATACTAACTCGGAATCCGGCGAGACTTCGACCGATTAACTCCCACCTAAATTACGGACAATATGAAACACTCGGATACTTCACCTTGTGAACGTACACTGTAGTTCTCCATGAGAACTGACGGTTGTACTTAGAAAATAACAGGCTACCACATCTCCATATTTGAACTCCGCCTAGTGCAGAAGCCGCAATTTTTTTTGTTCAGACTGTAATATTTTTTTCATACTTACTCGGAATCCGACGAGACTTCGACCGATTAACTACCACCTAAATTACGGACAATATGAAACACTCGGATACTTCATCTTTGTGAACGTACACTGTAGTTCTCCATGGGGACTGACAGTTGTACTTTGAAAATAACAGGCTACCACATCCCCATATTTGAACTCCACCTAGTGCAGAAGCCGTTATTTTTTTGTTCAGACTGCAATAACATCGTCATAATAATTCTGAATCCGGTGAGACTTCGACCAATTAACTCCCACCTAAATTACGGACAATACGGAACACTCGGATACCTCATCTTGTGAGCGCATACTGTAGTTCTCCATGGGCACTCACAGTTGTACTTAGAAAATAACAGGATAAAACATCCCCGTATTTGAACTCCGCCTATTGCAGAAGCCGCTATTTTTTTGTTCAGACTGCAATAACTTCTTCATTCTAATTCAGAATCCGGTGAGACTTCGACCAATTTACTCCCACCTAAATTACGGACAATATGGAACACTCGGATACTTCATCTTGTGAACGAATACTGTAGTTCTTGATGGGCACTGACAGTTGTACTTTGAAAATAACAAGATACCACATCCCCATATTTGAACTTCGCCTAGTGCAGAAGCCGCTATTTTTTTTTGTTCAGACTGCAATAACTTCTTCATACTAATTCAGAATCCGATGAGACTTCGACCAATTAACTCCCACCTAAATTACGGACAATATGGAACACTCGAATACATCATCTTGTGAACGAATACTGTAGTTCTCGATGGGCACTGACAGTTGTACTTAGAAAATAACAGGATACCACATCCCCATATTTGAACTCCGCCTAGTGCAGAAACCGCTATTTTTTTTGTTCAGACTGCAATAACTTCTTCATACTAATTCAGAATCCGGTGAGACTTCGACCAATCAACTCCCACCTAAATTACGGACAATATGGAACACTCGGATACCTCATCTTGTGAATGCATACTGTAGTTCTCCATGGGTACTGACAGTTGTACTTACAAAATAACAGGATACAACATCCCCATATTTGAACTCCGCCTAGTGAAGAAGCCGCTATATTTTTGTTCAGACTGCAATATTTTCTTCATACTAACTCGGAATCCGGCGAGACTTCGACCGGTTAACTCCCACCTAAATTACGGACAATATGAAACACTCGGATACCTCATCTTGTGAACGTACACTGTAGTTCTCCATGGGCACTGATAGTTGTACTTAGAAAATAATAGGATACCACATCCCCATATTTGAACTCCGTCTAGTGTAGAAGCCGCTATTTTTTTGTTTATACTATAATAACTTCTTCATACTAATTCAGAATCCGGTGAGACTTCGACCAATTAACTCCCACCTAAATTATGGACAATATGAAACACTCGGATACCTCATCTTGTGAACGCATACTGTAGTACAGAAGCCGCTTTTTTTTGTTTAGACTGCAATATTTTCTTCATACTTACTCGGAATCCGGCGAGACTTCGACCGAATAACTCCCACCAAAATTACGGACAATATGGAACACTCGGATAACTCATCTTGTGAACGCATACTGTAGTTGTCCTAGGGCACAGACAGATGTACTTAGAAAATAACAGGATACAACATCTCCATATTTGAACTCTGCCTAGTGCAGAAGCCGCTATTTTTTTGTTCAGACTGCAAAAACTTCTTCATAATAAGTCAGAATCCAATTAGACTTCGACCAATTAACTCCCACCTAAATTACGGACAATATGGAACACTCGGATACTTCATATTGTGAACGAATACTGTAGTTCTCGATGGGCACTGACAGTTGTACTTAGAAAATAACAGGATACAACATCCCCAAATTTGAACTCTGCCTAGTGCAAAAGCTGCTATTTTTTTGTTCAGACTGCAATAACTTCTTCATACTAATTCGGAATCCGGTGAGAATTCGACCAATTAACTCCCACCTAAATTACGGACAATATGGAACACTCGGATACCTCATCTTGTGAACGCATACTGTAGTTCTGCATGGGCACTAACAGTTGTTCTTAGAAAATAACAGGATACAACATCCCCATATTTGAACTCCGCCTAGTGCAGAAGCCGCTAATTTTTTTGTTCATACTGCAATATTTTCTTTATACTAACTCGAAATCCGGCGAGACTTCGACCGATTAACTCCCACCTAAATTACGGACAATATGAAACACTCGGATACTTCACCTTGTGAACGTACACCGTAGTTCTCCATGAGAACTGACGGTTGTACTTAGAAAATAACAGGCTACCACATCTCCATATTTGAACTCTGCCTAGTGCAGAAGCCGCAATTTTTTTTTTCAGACTGTAATATTTTTTTCATACTTACTCGGAATCCGACGAGACTTCGACCGATTAACTACCACCTAAATTACGGACAATATGAAACACTCGGATACTTCATCTTTGTGAACGTACACTGTAGTTCTCCATGGGGACTGACAGTTGTACTTTGAAAATAACAGGCTACCACATCCCCATATTTGAACTCCACCTAGTGCAGAAGCCGTTATTTTTTTGTTCAGACTGCAAAAACATCTTCATAATAATTCTGAACCGGTGAGACTTCGACCAATTAACTCCCACCTAAATTACGGACAATACGGAACACTCGGATACCTCATCTTGTGAACGCATACTGTAGTTCTCCATGGGCACTCACAGTTGTACTTAGAAAATAACAGGATAAAACACCCCCGTATTTGAACTCCGCCTAGTGTAGAAGCCGCTATTTTTTTGTTCAGACTGCAATATTTTCTTCATACTAACTCGGAATCCGGCGAGACTTCAACCGATTAACTCCCACCTAAATTACGGACAATATGAAACACTCGGATACTTCATCTTGTGAACGTACACTGTAGTTCTCCATGGGAACTGATGGTTATACTTAGAAAATAACAGGCTACCACATCTCCATATTTGAACTCCGCCTAGTGCAGAAGCCGCAATTTTTTTTGTTCAGACTACAATATTTTCTTCATACTAACTCGGAATCCGGTGAGACTTCGACCGATTAACTCCCACCTAAATTACGGACAATATGAAACACTCGGATACTTCATCTTGTGAACGTACACTGTAGTTCCCCATGGGGACTGACAGTTGTACTTTGAAAATAACAGGCTACCGCATCCCCATATTTGAACTCTGCTTAGTGAAGAAGCCGTTATTTTTTTTGTTCAAACTGCAATAACTTCTTCATAATAATTCTGAATCTGGTTAGACTTCAATCAATTAACTCCCACTTAAATTACGGACAATATGGAACACTCGGATGCTTCATCTTGTGAACGTACACTGTAGTTCTCCATGGTTACTGACAATTGTACTTAGAAAATAACAGGCTACCACATCTCCATATTTGAACTCCGCCTAGTGCAGAAGCCGCTATTTTTTTTGTTCAGACTGCAATAACTTCTTCATAATAATTCTGAATCCGGTGAGACTTCGACCAATTAACTCCCACCTAAATTACGGAAAATATGGAACACTCGGATACTTCATCTTGTGAAGGCATACTGCAGTTCTTCATGGGAACTGACAACTGTACTTAGAAAATAACAGAATACCACATCCCCATATTTGAACTCCGCCTAGTGTAGAAGCCGTTATTTTTTTGTTCAGACTTCAATAACTTCTTCATACTAATTCAGAATCGGTGAGACTTCGACCAATTAACTCCCACCTAAATTACGGACAATATGGGACACTCGGATACTCCATCTTGTGAACGCATACTGTAGTTCTCCCTGGGCACTGACAGTTGTACTTAGAAAATAACAGGATACCACATCCCCATATTTGAACTCCGCCTAGTGCAGAAGCCGCTATTTTTTTTGTTCAGACTGCAATAACTTCTTCATACTAATTCAGAATCCTGTGAGACTTCGACCAATTAACTCCCACCTAAATTACGGACAATATGAAACACTCGGATACTTCATCTTGTGGACGTACACTGTAGTTCTCCTTGGGGACTGACAGTTGTACTTAGAAAATAACAGGCAACCACATCCCCATATTTGAACTCCGCCTAGTGTAGAAGCCGCTATTTTTTTTGTTCAGATTGTAATATTTTCTTCATACTAACTCGGAATCCGGCGAGACTTCGACCGATTAACTCCCACCTAAATTACGGACAATATGAAACACTTGGATACTTCATCTTGTGAACGTACACTGTAGTTCTCCATGGGAACTGACGGTTATACTTAGAAAATAACAGGCTACCACATCTCCATATTTGAACTCCGCCTAATGCAGAAGCCGCAATTATTTTTGTTCAGACTGTAATATTTTCTTCATACTAACTCGGAATCCGGCGAGACTTCGACCGATTAACTCCCACCTAAATTACGGACAATATGAAACACTCTGATACTTCATCTTGTGAACGTACACTGTAGTTCTCCATGGGGACTGACAGTTGTACTTTGAAAATAACAGGCTACCACATCCCCATATTTGAACTCCGCCTAGTGCAGAAGCCGCTCTTTTTTTGTTCAGACTGCAATCACTTCTTCATACTAATTCAGAATCGGTGAGACTTCGACCAATTAACTCCCACCTAAATTACGGACAATATGGGACACTCGGATACTCCATCTTGTGAACGCATACTGTAGTTCTCCATGGGCACTGACAGTTGTACATAGAAAATAACAAGATACCACATTCCCATATTTGAACTCTGCCTAGTACAGAAGCCGCTTTTTTTTTGTTCAGACTGTAATATTTTTTTCATACTTACTCGGAATCCGGCGAGACTTCGACCGATTAACTCCCACTTAAATTACAGACAATATGGAACACTCGGATGCTTCATCTTGTGAACGTACACTGTAGTTCTCCATGGGCACAAACAGATGTACATAGATAATAACAGGATACAACATCTCCATATTTGAACTCCGCCTAGTGCAGAAGCCGCTATTTTTTTTGTTCAGACTGCAATAACTTCTTCATACTAATTCAGAATCCGGTGAGACTTCGACCAATTTACTCCTACCTAAATTACGGACAATATGGAATACTCGGATACCTCATCTTGTGAACGCATACTGTAGTTCTCCATGGTCACAGACAGATGTACTTAGATAATAACAGGATACAACATCTCCATATTTGAACTCCGCCTAGTGCAGAAGCCGCTATTTTTTTTGTTCAGACTGCAATAACTTCTTCATACTAATTCAGAATCCGAAGAGACTTCGACCAATTTACTCCCACCTAAATTACGGACAATATGGAACACTCGGATACTTCATCTTGTGAATGAGTAATGTAGTTCTCGATGGGCACTGACAGTTGTACTTAGAAAATAACAGGATACCACATCCCCATATTTGAACTCCGCCTAGCGCAGAAGCCACTATTTTTTTTGTTCAGACTGCATTAACTTCTTCATACTAATTCAGAATCCTGTGAGACTTCGACCGATTAACTCCCACCTAAATTACAGACAATATGAAACACTCGGATACTTCATCTTGTGGACGTACACTGTAGTTCTCCATGGGGACTGACAGTTGTACTTAGAAAACAACATGCAACCACTTCCCCATATTTGAACTCCGCCTAGTGTAGAAGCCGCTATTTTTTTGTTCAGATTGCAATATTTTCTTCATACTAACTCGTAATCCGGCGAGACTTCGACCGATTAACTCCCACCTAAATTACGGGCAATATGAAACACTCGGATACTTCATCTTGTGAACGTACACTGTAGTTCTCCATGGGAACTGACGGTTATACTTAGAAAATAACAGGCTACCACATCTCCATATTTGAACTCCGCCTAGTGCAGAAGCCGCAATTTTTTTTGTTCAGACTGCAATATTTTCTTCAAACTAACTCGGAATCCGGCGAGACTTCGACCGATTAACCCCCACCTAAATTACGGACAATATGAAACACTCAGATACTTCATCTTGTGAACGTACACTATAGTTCTCCATGGGGACTGACAGTTGTACTTTGAAAATAACAGGCTACCACATCCCCATATTTGAACTCCGCCTAGTGCAGAAGCCGCTCTTTTTTTGTTCAGACTGCAATCAATTCTTCATACTAATTCAGAATCGGTGAGACTTCGACCAATTAACTCCCACCTAAATTACAGACAATCGGTGAGACTTCATAATAATTCTGAATCCGGTGAGACTTCGACCAATTAACTCCCACCTAAATTACGGACAATACGGAACACTCGGATACCTCATCTTGTGAACGCATACTGTAGTTCTCCATGGGCACCCACAATTGTACTTAGAAAATAACAGGATAAAACATCCCCGTATTTGAACTCCGCCTAGTGTAGAAGCCGTTATTTTTTTGTTCAGACTGCAATAACTTTTGCATACTAATTCAGAATCGGTGAGACTTCGACCAATTAACTCCCATCTAAATTACGGACAATATGGGACACTCGGATACTCCATCTTGTGAACGCATACTGTAGTTCTCCATGGGCACTAACAGTTGTACATAGAAAATAACAAGATACCACATTCCCATATTTGAACTCTGCCTAGTACAGAAGCCGCTTTTTTTGTCCATACTGCAATATTTTCTTCATACATACTCAGAATCCGGCGAGACTTCGACCGACTAACTTCCACCTAAATTACGGACAATATGGAACACTCAGATACCTCATCTTGTGAACGCATACTGTAGTTCTCCATGGGCACAGACAGATGTACTTAGAAAATAACAGTATACAAAATCTCCATATTTGAACTCCGCCTAGTGCGGAAGCCGCTATTTTTTTTTGTTTAGATTGCAATAACTTCTTCATACTAATTCAGAATCCGGTGAGACTTCGACCAATTTACTCCCACCTAAATTATGGACAATATGGAACACTCGGATACTTCATCTTGTGAACGAATAATGTAGTTCTCTTTGGGCTCTGACAGTTGTACTTAGAAAATAACAGGATACCATATCCCCGTATTTGAACTCCGCCTAGTGTAGAAGCCGCTATTTTTTTTGTTCAGACTACAATAACTTCTTCATACTAATTCAGAATCCGGTGAGACTTCGACCAATTAACTCCCACCTAAATTATGGACAATATGGAACACTCGAATACCTCATCTTGTGAACGCATACTGTAGTTCTCCATGGACACAGACAGATGTACTTAGAAAATAACAGGATATAACATCTCCATATTTGAACTCCGCCTAGTGCAGAAGCCGCTATTTTTTTGTTCAGACTGCAATAACTTCTTCATACTAATTCAGAATCCAGTGAGACTTCGACCAATTTACTCCCACCTAAATTACGGACAATATGGAACACTCGGATACTTCAGCTTGTGAACGAGTAATGTAGTTCTCTTTGGGCTCTGACAGTTGTACTTAGAAAATAACAGGATACCATATCCCCATATTTGAACTCCGCCTAGTGCAGAAGCCGCTATTTTTTTTGTTCAGAATGCAATAACTTCTTCATACTAATTCAGAATCTAGTGAGACTTCGACCAATCAACTCCCACCTAAATTACGGACAATATGGAACACTCGGATACCTCATCTTGTGAACGCATACTGTAGTTCTCCATGGGTACTCACAGTTGTACTTAGAAAATAACAGGATACAACATTTCCATATTTGAACTCCGCCTAGTGCAGAAGCCGCTATTTTTTTGTTCAGACTGCAATAACTTCTTCATACTAATTCAAAATCCGGTGAGACTTCGACCAATTTACTCCCACCTAAATTACGGACAATATGGAACACTCGGATGCTTCATCTTGTGAACGAGTAATGTAGTTCTCGATGGGCACTGACAGTTGTACTTAGAAAATAACAGGATACCACATCCCCATATTTGAACTCCGCCTAGTGCAGAAGCCGCTATTTTTTTTGTTCAGACTGCAATAACTTCTTCATACTAATTCAGAATCCAGTGAGACTTCGACCAATCAACTCCCTCCTAAATTACGGACAATATGGAACACTCGGATACCTCATCTTGTGAACGCATACTGTAGTTCTCCATGGGTACTCACAGTTGTACTTAGAAAATAACAGGATACAACATCCTCATATTTGAACTCCGCCTAGTGCAGAAGCCGCTATTTTTTGTGTTCAGACTTCAATATTTTCTTCATACTAACTCGGAATCCGGCGAGACTTTGACCGGTTAACTCCCACCTAAATTACGGACAATATGAAACACTCGGATACTACATCTTGTGAACGTACACTGTAGTTCTCCATGGGCACTGACAGTTGTACTTAGAAAATAACAGGATAGCACATCCCAATATTTGAACTCCACCTAGTGTAGAAGTCGCTATTTTTTTGTTTAGACTGCAATAACTTCTTCATACTAATTCAGAATCCGGTGAGACTTTGACCAATTAACTCCCACCTAAATTACGGACAATATGGAACACTCGGATACCTCATCTTGTGAATGCATACTGTAGTACATAAGCCGCTTTTTTTTGTTCAGACTGCAATATTTTCTTCATACTTACTCGAAATCCAGCGAGACTTCGACCGATTAACTTCCACCTAAATTACGGACAATATGGAACACTCGGATACCTCATCTTGTGAACGCATACTGTAGTTCTCCTTGGGCACTAATAGACGTACTTAGAAAATAACAGGATACAACATCTCCATATTTGAACTCTGCCTAGTGCAGAAGCCGCTATTTTTTTTGTTCAAACTGCAATAACTTCTTCATACTAATTAAGAATACGATGAGACTTCGACCAATTAACTCCCACCTAAATTATGGACAATATGGAACACTCAGATACTTCATCTTGTGAACGAATACAGTAGTTCTCGATGGGCACTGACAGTTGTACTTAGAAAATAACGGGATACCGCATCCCCATATTTGAACTCCGCCTAGTGCAGAAGCCGCTATTTTTTTTGTTCAGACTGCAATAACTTCTTCATACTAATTCAGAATCCGGTGAGACTTCGACCAATTAACTCCGACCTAAATTACGAACAATATGGAACACTCGGATACCTCATCTTGTGAACGCATACTGTAGTTCTCCATGGGCACTAACAGTTGTACTTAGATAATAACAGGATACAACATCCCCATATTTGACTCCGCCTAGTGCAGAAGCCGCTATTTTTTTTGTTCAGACTGCAATATTTTCTTCATACTAACTCGTAATCCGGCGAGACTTCGACCGATTAACTCCCACCTAAATTACGGACAATATGAAACACTCGGATACTTCATCTTGTGAACGTACACTGTAGTTCTCCATGAGAACTGACGGTTATACTTAGAAAATAATAGGCTACCACATCTCCATATTTGAACTCCTCCTAGTGCAGAAGCTGCAATTTTTTTTATTCAGACTGTAATATTTTCTTCATACCAACTCGGAATCCGACGAGACTTCGACCGATTAACACCCACCAAAATTACGGACAATATGAAATACTCGGATACTTCATCTTGTGAACGTACAGTGTAGTTCTCCATGGGGATTGACAGTTGTACTTTGAAAAAAACAAGCTACCACATCCCCATATTTGAACTCCGCCTAGTGCAGAAGCCGTTATTTTTTTTGTTCAGGCTGCAATAACTACTTCATAATAATTCTGAATCCGGTGAGACTTCGACCAATTAACTCCCACCTAAATTACGGACAATATGGAACACTCGGATACCTCATCCTATGAACGCATACTGTAGTTCTCCATGGGCACTCACAGTTGTACTTAGAAAATAACAGGATACAACATCCCTGTATTTGAACTCCGCCTAGTGTAGAAGCCGCTATTTTTTTGTTCAGCTTCAATAACTTCTTCATACTAATTCAGAATCGGTGAGACTTCGACCAATTAACTCCCACCTAAATTACGGACAATATGGAACACTCGGATACTTCATCTTGTGAAGGCATACTGTAGTTCTCCATGGGCACTGACAGTTGTACTTAGAAAATAACAGGATACCACATCCCCATATTTGAACTCCGCCTAGTGTAGAAGCCGCTCTTTTTTTGTTCAGACTACAATCACTTCTTCATACTAATTCAGAATCGGTGAGACTTCGACCAATTAACTCCCACCTAAATTACGGACAATATGGGACACTCGGATACTCCATCTTGTGAACGCATATTGTAGTTCTCCATGGGCACTAACAGTTGTACATAGAAAATAACAAGATACCACATTCCCATATTTGAACTCTGCCTAGTACAGAAGCCGCTTTTTTTTTGTTCAGACTGTAATATTTTCTTCATACTTACGCGGAATCCGGCGAGACTTCGACCGATTAACTTCTACCTAAATTACGGACAATATGGAATACTCGGATACCTCATCTTGTGAACGCATACTGTAGTTCTCCATGGGCACATACAGATGTACTTAGATAATAACAGGATACAACATCTCCATATTTGAACTTCGCCTAGTGCAGAAGCCGCTATTTTTTTTGTTCAGACTGCAATAACTTCTTCATACTAATTCAGAATCCGGTGAGACTTCGACCAATTTAATCCCACCTTAATTATGGACAATATGGAACACTCGGATACTTCATCTTGTGAACGAATAATTTAGTTCTCGATGGGCACTGACAGTTGTACTTAGAAAATAACAGGACACCACATCCCCATATTTGAACTCCGCCTAGTGCAGAAACCGCTATTTTTTTTGTTCAGACTGCAATAACTTCTTCATACTAATTCAGAATCCGGTGAGACTTCGACCAATCAACTGCCACCTAAATTACGGACAATATGGAACACTCGGATACCTCATCTTGTGAAAGCATACTATAGTTCTCCATGGGTACTCATAGTTGTACTTAGAAAATAACAGGATACAACATCCCCATATTTGAACTCCGCCTAGTGCAGAAGCCGCTATTTTTTTTGTTCAGACTGCAATATTTTCTTCATATTAACTCGGAATCCAGCGAGACTTCGACCGGTTAACTCCCACCTAAATTACGGACAATATGAAACACTCAGATACTTCACCTTGTGAACGTACACTGTAGTTCTCCATGAGAACTGACGGTTGTACTTAGAAAATAACAGGCTACCACATCTCCATATTTGAACTCCGCCTAGTGCAGAAGCCGCAATTTTTTTTGTTCAGACTGTAATATTTTCTTCATACTTACTCGGAATCCGACGAGACTTCGACCGATTAACTCCCACCTAAATTACGGACAATATGAAACACTCGGATACTTCATCTTTGTGAACGTACACTGTAGTTCTCCATGGGGACTGATAGTTGTACTTTGAAAATAACAGGCTACCACATCCCCATATTTGAACTCCACCTAGTGCAGAAGCCGTTATTTTTTTGTTCAGACTGCAATAACATCTTCATAATAATTCTGAATCCGGTGAGATTTCGACCAATTAACTCCCACCTAAATTACGGACAATACGGAACACTCGGATACCTCATCTTTTGAACGCATACTGTAGTTCTCCATGGGCACTCACAGTTGTACTTAGAAAATAACAGGATAAAACATCCCCGTATTTGAACTCCGCCTAGTGTAGAAGCCGCTATTTTTTTGTTCAGACTGCAATAACTTTTGCATACTAATTCAGAATCGGTGAGACTTCGACCAATTAACTCCCACCTAAATTACGGACAATATGGGACACTCGGATACTCCATCTTGTGAACGCATACTGTAGTTCTCCATGGGCACTGACAGTTGTACATAGAAAATAACAAGATACCACATTCCCATATTTGAACTCTTCCTAGTACAGAAGCCGCTTTTTTTTGTCCAGACTGCAATATTTTCTTCATACTTACTCAGAATCCGACGAGACTTCGACCGACTAACTTCCACCTAAATTACGGACAATATGGAACACTCGGATACCTCATCTTGTGAACGCATACTGTAGTTCTCCATGGGCACAGACAGATGTACTTAGAAAATAACAGTATACAACATCTCCATATTTGAACTCCACCTAGTGCGGAAGCCGCTATTTTTTTTGTTTAGATTGCAATAACTTCTTCATACTAATTCAGAATCCGGTGAGACTTCGACCAATTTACTACCACCTAAATTATGGACAATATGGAACACTCGGATACTTCATCTTGTGAACGAATAATGTAGTTCTCTTTGGGCTCTGACAGTTGTACTTAGAAAATAACAGGATACAACATTTCCATATTTGAACTCCGCCTAGTGCAGAAGCCGCTATTTTTTTGTTCAGACTGCAATAACTTCTTCATACTAATTCAAAATCCGGTGAGACTTTGACCAATTTACTCCCACCTAAATTACGGACAATATGGAACACTCGGATACTTCATCTTGTGAACGAGTAATGTAGTTCTCGATGGGCACTGACAGTTGTACTTAGAAAATAACAGGATACCACATCCCCATATTTGAACTCCGCCTAGTCCAGAAGCCGCTATTTTTTTGTTCAGACTGCAATAACTTCTTCATACTAATTCAGAATCCAGTGAGACTTCGACCAATCAACTCCCACCTAAATTACGGACAATATGGAACACTCGGATACCTCATCTTGTGAACGCATACTGTAGTTCTCCATGGGTACTCACAGTTGTACTTAGAAAATAACAGGATACAACATCCTCATATTTGAACTCCGCATAGTATAGAAGCCGCTATTTTTTTTGTTCAGACTGCAATATTTTCTTCATACTAACTCGGAATCCGGCGAGACTTTGACCGGTTAACTCCCACCTAAATTACTGACAATATGAAACACTCGGATACTACATCTTGTGAACGTACACTGTAGTTCTCCATGGGCACTGACAGTTGTACTTAGAAAATAACAGGATAGCACATCCCAATATTTGAACTCCACCTAGTGTAGAAGTCGCTATTTTTTTGTTTAGACTGCAATAACTTCTTCATACTAATTCAGAATCCGGTAAGACTTTGACCAATTAACTCCCACCTAAATTACGGACAATATGGAACACTCGGATACCTCATCTTGTGAACGCATACTGTAGTACAGAAGCCGCTTTTTTTTGTTCAGACTGCAATATTTTCTTCATACTTACTCGAAATCCGGCGAGACTTCGACCGATTAACTTCCACCTAAATTACGGACAATATGGAACACTCGGATACCTCATCTTGTGAACGCATACTGTAGTTCTCTTTGGGCACAGACAGACGTACTTAGAAAATAACAGGATACAACATCTCCATATTTGAACTCTGCCTAGTGCAGAAGCCGCTATTTTTTTTGTTCAAACTGCAATAACATCTTCATATTAATTAAGAATACGATGAGACTTCGACCAATTAACTCCCACCTAAATTATGGACAATATGGAACACTCAGATACTTCATCTTGTGAACGAATACAGTAGTTCTCGATGGGCACTGACAGTTGTACTTAGAAAATAACGGGATACCGCATCCCCACATTTGAACTCCGCCTAGTGCAGAAGCCGCTATTTTTTTTCTTCAGACTGCAATAACTTCTTCATACTAATTCAGAATCCGGTGAGACTTCGACCAACTAACCCCGACCTAAATTACGAACAATATGGAACACTCGGATACCTCATCTTGTGAACGCATACTGTAGTTCTCCTTGGGCACAGACAGACGTACTTAGAAAACAACAGTATACAACATCTCCATATTTGAACTCCGCCTAGTGCGGAAGCCGCTATTTTTTTGTTTAGATTGCAATAACTTCTTCATACTAATTCAGAATCCGGTGAGACTTCAACCAATTTACTCCCACCTAAATTATGGACAATATGGAACACTCGGAAACTTCATCTTGTGAACGAATAATGTAGTTCTCTATGGGCTCTGACAGTTGTACTTAGAAAATAACAGGATACCATATCCCCATATTTGAACTCCGCCTAGTGTAGAAGCCGCTATTTTTTTTGTTCAGACTGCAATAACTTCTTCATACTAATTCGGAATCCGGTGAGACTTCGACCAATTTACTCCCACCTAAATTACGGACAATATGGAACACTCGGATACCTCATCTTGTGAACGCATACTGTAGTTCTGCATGGGCACTAACAGTTGTTCTTAGAAAATAACAGGATACAACATCCCCATATTTGAACTCCGCCTAGTGCAGAAGCCGCTTTTTTTTTGTTCAGACTGCAATAACTTCTTCATACTAATTCAGAATCCGGTGAGACTTCGACCAATTTACTCCCACCTAAATTACGGACAATATGGAACACTTGGATACTTCATCTTGTGAACGAGTAATGTAGTTCTCGATGGGCACTGACAGTTGTACTTAGAAAATAACAGGATACCACATCCCCATATTTGAACTCCGCCTAGTGCAAAAGCCGCTATTTTTTTTGTTCAGACTGCAATAACTTCTTCATACTAATTCAGAATCCGGTGAGACTTCGACCAATCAACTCCCACCTAAATTACGGACAATATGGAACACTCGGATACCTCATCTTGTGAACGCATACTGTAGTTCTCCATGGGTACTCACAGTTGTACTTTGAAAATAACAGGCTACCACATCTCCATATTTGAACTCCGCCTAGTGCAGAAGCTGCAATTTTTTTTATTCAGACTGTAATATTTTCTTCATACTAACTCGGAATCCGACGAGACTTCGACCGATTAACTCCCACCTAAATTACGGACAATATGAAACACTCGGATACTTCATCTTGTGAACGTACAGTGTAGTTCTCCATGGGGATTGACAGTTGTACTTTGAAAAAAACAAGCTACCACATCCCCATATTTGAACTCCGCCTAGTGCAGAAGCCATTATTTTTTTTGTTCAGGCTGCAATAACTACTTCATAATAATTCTGAATCCGGTGAGACTTCGACCAATTAACTCCCACATAAATTACGGACAATATGGAACACTCGGATACCTCATCTTGTGAATGCATACTGTAGTTCTCCATGGGCACTCACAGTTGTACTTAGAAAATAACAGGATACAACATCCCTGTATTTGAACTCCGCCTAGTGTAGAAGCCGCTATTTTTTTGTTCAGCTTCAATAACTTCTGCATACTAATTCAGAATCGGTGAGACTTCGACCAATTAACTCCCACCTAAATTACGGACAATATGGAACACTCGGATCCCTCATCTTGTGAACGCATACTGTAGTTCTCCATGGGCACTAACAGTTGTTCTTAGAAAATAACAGGATACAACATCCCCATATTTGAACTCCGCCTAGTGCAGAAGCCGCTATTTTTTGTTCAGACTGCAATATTTTCTTCATACTAACTCGGAATCCGGCGAGACTTCGACCGATTAACTCCCACCTAAATTACGGACAATATGAAACACTCGGATACTTCAACTTGTGAACGTACACTGTAGTTCTCCATGAGAACTGACGGTTGTACTTAGAAAATAACATGCTACCACATCTACATATTTGAACTCCGCCTAGTGCAGAAGCCGCAATTTTTTTTGTTCAGACTGTAATATTTTCTTCATACTTACTCGGAATCCGACGAGACTTCGACCGATTAACTCCCACCTGAATTACGGACAATATGAAACACTCGGATACTTCATCTTTGTGAACGTACACTGTAGTTCTCCATGGGGACTGACAATTGTACTTTGAAAATAACAGGCTACCACATTCCCATATTTGAACTCCACCTAATGTAGAAGCCGTTATTTTTTTGTTTAGACAACAATAACATCTTCATAATAATTCTGAATCCGGTGAGACTTCGACCAATTAACTCCCACCTAAATTACGGACAATACGGAACACTCGGATACCTCATCTTGTGAACGCATACTATAGTTCTCCATGGGCACTCACAGTTGTACTTAGAAAATAACAGGATAAAACATCCCCGTATTTGAACTCCGCCTATTGTAGAAGCCGCTATTTTTTTGTTCAGACTGCAATAACTTTTGCATACTAATTCAGAATCGGTGAGACTTCGACTAATTAACTCCCACCTAAATTACGGACAATATGGGACACTCGAATACTCCATCTTGTGAACGCATACTATAGTTCTCCATGGGCACTGACAGTTGTACATAGAAAATAACAAGATACCACATTCCCATATTTGAACTCTGCCTAGTACAGAAGCCGCTTTTTTTTGTCCAGACTGCAATATTTTCTTCATACTTACTCAGAATCCGGCGAGACTTCGACCGACTAACTTCCACCTAAATTACGGACAATATGGAACACTCGGATACCTCATCTTGTGAACGCATACTGTAGTTCTCCATGGGCACAGACAGATGTACTTAGAAAATAACAGTATACAACATCTCCATATTTGAACTCCGCTTGGTGCGGAAGCCGCTATTTTTTTTGTTTAGATTGCAATAACTTCTTCATACTAATTCAGAGTCCGGTGAGACTTCGACCAATTAACTCCCACCTAAATTACGGACAATATGAAACACTCGGATACCTCATCTTGTGAACGCATACTGTAGTACAGAAGCCGCTTTTTTTTGTTTAGACTGCAATATTTTCTTCATACTTACTCGGAATCCGGCGAGACTTCGACCGAATAACTCCCACCTAAATTACGGACAATATGGAACACTCGGATACCTCATCTTGTGAACGCATACTGTAGTTCTCCTTGGGCACAGACAGATGTACTTAGAAATTAACAGGATACAACATCTCCATATTTGAACTCTGCCTAGTGCAGAAGCCGCTATTTTTTTTGTTTAGACTGCAATAACTTCTTCATAATAAGTCAGAATCTGATTAGACTTCGACCAATTAACTCCCACCTAAATTACGGACAATATGGAACACTCGGATACTTCATCTTGTGAACGAATACTGTAGTTCTCGATGGGCACTGACAGTTGTACTTAGAAAATAACAGGATACCACATCCCCATATTTGAACTCCGCCTAGTGCAGAAGCCGCTATTTTTTTTGTTCAGACTTCAATAACTTCTTCATACTAATTCGGAATCCGGTGAGACTTCGACCAATTAACTCCCACCTAAATTACGGACAATATGGAACACTCGGATACCTCATCTTGTGAACGCATACAGTAGTTCTCCATGGGCACTAACAGTTGTTCTTAGAAAATAACAGGATGCAACATACCCATATTTGAACTCCGCCTAGTGCAGAAGCCGCTATTTTTTTTGTTCAGACTGCAATATTTTCTTCATACTAACTCGGAATCCGGCGAGACTTCGACCGATTAACTCCCACCTAAATTACGGACAATATGAAACACTCGGATACTTCACCTTGTGAACGTACACTGTAGTTCTCCATGAGAACTGACGGTTGTACTTAGAAAATAACAGGCTACCACATCTCCATATTTGAACTCCGCCTAGTGCAGAAGCCGTAATTTTTTTTGTTCAGACTGTAATATTTTCTTCATACTTACTCGAAATCCGACAAGACTTCGACCGATTAACTCCCACCTAAATTACGGACAATATGAAACACTCGGATACTTCATCTTTGTGAACGTACACTGTAGTTCTCCATGGGGACTGACAGTTGTACTTTGAAAATAACAGGCTACCACATCCCCATATTTGAACTCCACCTAGTGCAGAAGCCGTTATTTTTTTGTTCAGACTGCAATAACTTTTGCATACTAATTCAGAATCGGTGAGACTTCGACCAATTAACTCCCACCTAAATTACGGACAATATGGGACACTCGGATACTCCATCTTGTGAACGCATACTGTAGTTCTCCATGGGCACTGACAGTTGTACATAGAAAATAACAAGATACCACATTCCCATATTTGAACTCTGCCTAGTACAGAAGCCGCTTTTTTTTGTCCAGACTGCAATATTTTCTTCATATTACTTAGAATCCGGCGAGACTTCGACCGACTAACTTCCACCTAAATTACGGACAATATGGAACACTCGGATACCTCATCTTGTGAACGCATATTGTAGTTCTCCATGGGCACAGACAGATGTACTTAGAAAATAACAGTATACAACATCTCCATATTTGAACTCCGCCTAGTAAGGAAGCCGCTATTTTTTTGTTTAGATTGCAATAACTTCTTCATACTAATTCAGAATCCGGTGAGACTTCGACCAATTTACTCCCACCTAAATTATGGACAATATGGAACACTCGGATACTTCATCTTGTGAACGAATAATGTAGTTCTCTATGGGCTCTGACAGTTGTACTTAGAAAAGAACAGGATACCATATCCCCATATTTGAACTCCGCCTAGTGTAGAAGCCGCTATTTTTTTTGTTCAGACTGCAATAACTTCATACTAATTCAGAATACGGTGAGACTTCGACCAATTAACTCCCACCTAAATTACGGACAATATGGAACACTCGAATACCTCATCTTGTGAACGCATACTGTAGTTCTCCATGGACACAGACTGATGTACTTAGAAAATAACAGGATACAACATTTCCATATTTGAACTCCGCCTAGTGCAGAAGCCGCTTTTTTTTGTTCAGACTGCAATAACTTCTTCATACTAATTCAGAATCCGGTGAGACTTCGACCAATTTACTCCCACCTAAATTACGGACAATATGGAACACTCGGATACTTCATCTTATGAACGAGTAATGTAGTTCTCGATGGGCACTGACAGTTGTACTTAGAAAATAACAGGATACCACATCCCCATATTTGAACTCCGCCTAGTGCAGAAGCCGCTATTTTTTTTGTTCAGACTGCAATAACTTCTTCATACTCATTCAGAATCCGGTGAGACTTCGACCAATCAACTCCCACCTAAATTACGGACAATATGGAACACTCGGATACCTCATCTTGTGAACGCATACTGTAGTTCTCCATGGGTACTCACAGTTGTACTTAGAAAATAACAGGATACAACATCCTCATATTTAAACTCCGCCTAGTGCAGAAGCCGCTATTTTTTTTGTTCAGACTGCAATATTTTCTTCATACTAACTCGAAATCTGGCGAGACTTTGACCGATTAACTCCCACCTAAATTACGGACAATATGAAACACTCGGATACTACATCTTGTGAACGTACACTGTAGTTCTCCATGGGCACTGACAGTTGTACTTAGAAAATAATAGGATAGCACATCCCAATATTTGAACTCCACCTAGTGTAGAAGTCGCTATTTTTTGTTTAGACTGCAATAACTTCTTCATACTAATTCAGAATCCGGTGAGACTTTGACCAATTAACTCCCACCTAAATTACGGACAATATGGAACACTCGGATACCTCATCTTGTGAACGCATACTATAGTACAGAAGCCGCTTTTTTTTTGTTCAGACTGCAATATTTTCTTCATACTTACTCGAAATCCGGCGAGACTTCGACCGATTAACTTCCACCTAAATTACGTACAATATGGAACACTCGGATACCTCATCTTGTGAACGCATACTGTAGTTCTCCTTGGGCACAGACAGACGTACTTAGAAAATAACAGGATACAACATCTCCATATTTGAACTCTGCCTAGTGCAGAAGCCGCTATTTTTTTTGTTCAAACTGCAATAACTTCTTCATACTAATTAAGAATAAGATGAGACTTCGACCAATTAACTCCCACCTAAATTATGGACAATATGGAACACTCAGATACTTCATCTTGTGAACGAATACAGTAGTTATCGATGGGCACTGACAGTTGTACTTAGAAAATAACATGATACCACTTCCCCATATTTGAACTCCGCCTAGTGCAGAAGCCGCTATTTTTTTGTTCAGACTGCAATAACTTCTTCATACTAATTCAGAATCCGGTGAGACTTCGACCAATTAACTCCGACCTAAATTACGAACAATATGGAACACTCGGATACCTCATCTTGTGAACGCATACTGTAGTTCTCCATGGGCACTAACAGTGGTACTTAGAAAATAACAGGATACAACATCCCCATATTTGAACTCCGCCTAGTGCAGAAGCCGCTATTTTTTTTGTTCAGACTGCAATATTTTTTTCATACTAACTCGGAATCCGGCGAGACTTCGACCGATTAACTCCCACCTAAATTACGGACAATATGAAACACTCGGATACTTCATCTTGTGAACGTACACTGTAGTTCTCCATGGGAACTGACGGTTATACTTAGAAAATAACAGGCTACCACATCTCCATATTTGAACTCCGCCTAGTGCAGAAGCTGCAATTTTTTTTATTCAGACTGTAATATTTTCTTTATACTAACTCGGAATCCGACGAGACTTCGACCGATTAACTCCCACCTAAATTACGGACAATATGAAACACTCGGATACTTCATCTTGTGAACGTACACTGTAGTTCTCCATGGGGACTGACAGTTGTACTTTGAAAATAACAGGCTACCACATCCCCATATTTGAACTCCGCCTAGTGCAGAAGCCGTTATTTTTTTTGTTCAGGCTACAATAACTACTTCATAATAATTCTGAATCCGGTGAGACTTCGACCAATTAACTCCCACCTAAATTACGGACAATATGGAACACTCGGATACCTCATCTTGTGAACGCATACTGTAGTTCTCCATGGGCACTCACAGTTGTACTTAGAAAATAACAGGATACAACATCCCTGTATTTGAACTCCGCCTAGTGTAGAAGCCGCTATTTTTTTGTTCAGCTTTAATAACTTCTTCATACTAATTCAGAATCGGTGAGACTTCGACCAATTAACTCCCACCTAAATTACGGACAATATGGGACACTCGGATACTCCAACTTGTGAACGCATACTGTAGTTCTCCATGGGCACTGACAGTTGTACATAGAAAATAACAAGATACCACATTCCCATATTTGAACTCTGCCTAGTACAGAAGCCGCTCTTTTTTTGTCCAGACTGCAATATTTTCTTCATACTTACTCGGAATCCGGCGAGACTTCGATCGATTAACTTCCACCTAAATTACGGACAATATGGAACACACGGATACCTCATCTTGTGAACGCATATTGTAGTTCTCCATGGGCACAGACAGATGGACTTAGAAAATAACAGTATACAACATCTCCATATTTGAACTCCGCCTAGTGCGGAAGCCGCTATTTTTTTTGTTTAGACTGCAATAACTTCTTCATACTAATTCAGAATCCGGTGAGACTTCGACCAATTTACTCCCATCTAAATTATGGACAATATGGAACACTCGGATACTTCATCTTGTGAACGAATAATGTAGTTCTCGATGGGCACTGACAGTTGTACTTAGAAAATAACAGGATAACACATCCCCATATTTGAACTCCGCCTAGCGCAGAAGCCGCTATTTTTTTTGTTCAGACTACAACAACTTCTTCATGCTAATTCAGAATCCGGTGAGACTTCAACCAATTAACTCCCGCCTAAATTACGGACAATATGGAACACTCGGATACCTCATCTTATGAACGCATACTATAGTTCTCCATTGGCACTCACAGTTGTACTTAGAAAATAACAGGATACAACATCCCCGTATTTGAACTCCGCCTAGTGCAGAAGCCGCTAATTTTTTTGTTCAGACTGCAATATTTTCTTCATACTAACTCGGAATCCGGCGAGACTTCGACCGATTAACTCCCACCTAAATTACGGACAATATGAAACATTCAGATACTTTATCTTGTGAACGTACACTGTAGTTCATCATGGGGACGGACAGTTGTACTTAGAAAATAACAAGCAACCACATTCCCATATTTGAACTCCGCCAAGTGCAGAAGCTGCTATTTTTTTTGTTCAGACTGCAATATTTTCTTCATACTAACTCGGAATCCGGCGAGACTTCGACCGATTAACTCCCACCTAAATTACGGAAAATATGAAACACTCGGATACTTCATCTTGTGAACGTACAGTTGTACTTAGAAAATAACAGGCTACCACATCCCCATATTTGAACTCCGCTTAGTGTAGAAGCCGCTATTTTTTTGTTCAGACTGCAATAACTTCTTCATAATAATTCTGAATCCGGTGAGACTTCGACCAATTAACTCCCACCTAAATTACGGACAATATGGAACACTCGGATACCTCATCTTGTGAACGCATACTGTAGTTCTCTATGGGCACTGACAGTTGTACTTAGAAAATAACAGGATATCACATCCCCATATTTGAACTCCGCCTAGTGCAGAAGCCGCTATTTTTTTTGTTCATACTGCAATAACTTCTTCATACTAATTCAGAATCCGGTAAGGCTTCGATCGATTAACTCCCACCTAAATTACGAACAATATGAAACACTCGGATACTTCATCTTGTGAACATACATTGTAGTTCTCCATGGGGACTGACAGTTGTACTTAGAAAATAACAGGCTACCACATCCCCATATTTGAACTCCGCCTGGTGCAGAAGCCGCTATTTTTTTGTTCAGACTGCAATATTTTCTTCATACTAACTCAGAATCCGGCGAGACTTCGACCGATTAACTCCCACCAAAATTACGGACAATATGAAACATTCAGATACTTTATCTTGTGAACGTACACTGTAGTTCATCATGGGGACGGACAGTTGTACTTAGAAAATAACAAGCAACCACATTCCCATATTTGAACTCCGCCAAGTGCAGAAGCTGCTATTTTTTTTGTTCAGACTGCAATATTTTCTTCATACTAACTCGGAATCCGGCGAGACTTCGACCGATTAACTCCCACCTAAATTACGGAAAATATGAAACACTCGGATACTTCATCTTGTGAACGTACAGTTGTACTTAGAAAATAACAGGCTACCACATCCCCATATTTGAACTCCGCTTAGTGTAGAAGCCGCTATTTTTTTGTTCAGACTGCAATAACTTCTTCATAATAATTCTGAATCCGGTGAGACTTCGACCAATTAACTCCCACCTAAATTACGGACAATATGGAACACTCGGATACCTCATCTTGTGAACGCATACTGTAGTTCTCTATGGGCACTGACAGTTGTACTTAGAAAATAACAGGATATCACATCCCCATATTTGAACTCCGCCTAGTGCAGAAGCCGCTATTTTTTTTGTTCATACTGCAATAACTTCTTCATACTAATTCAGAATCCGGTAAGGCTTCGATCGAT
This sequence comes from Allium fistulosum, assembly GCA_030737815.1. Lineage (NCBI taxonomy): Eukaryota > Viridiplantae > Streptophyta > Magnoliopsida > Asparagales > Amaryllidaceae > Allium > Allium fistulosum. Next base: position 706,905,878 of record CM060905.1, read on the forward strand.
TAACTCCCACCTAAATTACGAACAATATGAAACACTCGGATACTTCATCTTGTGAACATACATTGTAGTTCTCCATGGGGACTGACAGTTGTACTTAGAAAATAACAGGCTACCACATCCCCATATTTGAACTCCGCCTGGTGCAGAAGCCGCTATTTTTTTGTTCAGACTGCAATATTTTCTTCATACTAACTCAGAATCCGGCGAGACTTCGACCGATTAACTCCCACCAAAATTACGGACAATATGAAACACTTGGATACTTCATCTTGTGAACGCACACTGTAGTTCTCCATGGGGACGGACAGTTGTACTTAGAAAATAACAGGCTACCACATCTCCATATTTGAACTCCGCCTAGTGCAGAAGCCGCTATTTTGTTTGTTCAGACTGCAATAACTTCTTCATAATAATTCTGAATTCGGTGAGACTTCGACCAATTAACTCCCAACTAAATTACGGACAATATGGAACACTCGGATACTTCATCTTGTGAACGCATACTGTAGTTCTTGTTGGGCACTGACAGTTGTACTTAGAAAATAACAGGATACCACATCCCCATATTTGAACTCCGCCTAATGCAGAAGCCGCTATTTTTTTTGTTCAGACTGCAATATTTTCTTCATACTAACTCGGAATCCGGCGAGACTTCGACCGATTAACTCCCACCTAAATTACGGACAATATGAAACACTCGGATACTTCATCTTGTGAACGTACATTGTAGTTCTCCATGAGGACTGACAGTTGTACTTAGAAAATAACAAGCTACCACATCTCCATATTTGAACTCCGCCTAGTGCAGAAGCCGCTATTTTTTTTGTTCAGACTGCAATAACTTCTTCATAATAATTCTGAATCCGGTGATACTTCGACCAATTAACTCCCACCTAAATTACAGACAATATGGAACACTCGGATACTTCATCTTGTGAAGGCATACTGTAGTTCTCCATGGGCACTGACAGTTGTACGTAGAAAATAACAGGATAGCACATCCTCATATTTCAACTCCGCCTAGTGTAGAAGCCGCTATTTTTTTGTTCAAACTGCAATAACTTCTTCATACTAATTCAGAATCCGGTGAGACTTCGACCAATTAACTCCCACCTAAATTACGGACAATATGGGACCCTCGGATACTTCATCTTGTGAACGCATATTGTAGTTCTCCATGGGCACTGACAGTTGTACATTGAAAATAACAGGATACCACATCCCCATATTTGAACTCTGTCCAGTACAGAAGCCGCTTTTTTTTTGTTCAGATTACAATATTTTCTTCATACTTACTCGGAATCCGGCGAGACTTCGATCGATTAACTTCCACCTAAATTACGGACAATATGGAACACTCGGATATCTCATCTTGTGAATGCATACTGTAGTTCTCCATGGACACAGACAGATGTACTTAGAAAATAACAGGATACAACAACTCCATATTTGAACTCCGCCTTGTGCAGAAGCCGCTATTTTTTTTGTTCAGACTGCAATAACTTCTTAATACTAATTCAGAATTCGGTAAGACTTCGACCAATTAACTTCCACCTAAATTACGGACAATATGGAACACTCGGATACTTCATCTTGTGAACGAAAACTATAGTTCTCGATGGGCATTGACAGTTGTACTTAGAAAATAACAGGATACCACATCCCCAAATTTGAACTCCGCCTAGTGCAGAAGGTGCTATTTTTTTGTTCAGATTGCAATAACTTCTTCATACTAACTCGGAATCCGACGAGACTTCGACCGATTAACTGCCACCTAAATTACGAACAATATGAAACACTCGGATACTTCATCTTGTGAACGTACACTGTAGTTCTCCATGGGGACTGACAGTTGTACTTAGAAAATAATAGGCTACCACATCTCCATATTTGAACTCCGCCTAGTGCAAAAGCTGCTAATTTTTTTGTTCAGACTGCAATAACTTCTTCATAATAATTTTAAATCCAGTGAGACTTCGACCAATTAACTCCCACCTAAATTACAGACAATATGGAATACCCAGATACTTCATCTTCTGAAGGCATACTGTAGTTCTCAATGGGCACTGACAGTTGTACTTAGAAAATAACAGGATACCACATCCCCATATTTGAACTCCGCCTAGTGCAGAAGCCGCTATTTTTTTGTTCAGATTGAAATAACTTCTTCATACTAATTCAGAATCCGGTGAGACTTCGACCAATTAACTCCCACTTAAATTACGGACAATATGGAACACTCGGATACCTCATCTTGTGAATGCATACTGTAGTTCTCCATGGGCACTGAAAGTTGTACTTAGAAAATAACAGGATACAACATCTCCATATTTGAACTCCGCCTAGTGTAGAAGCCGCTAATTTTTTTGTTCAGACTACAATATTTTCTTTATACTAACTCGGAATCCTGCGAGACTTCGACCGATTAACTCCCACCTTAATTACGGACAATATGAAACACTCGGATACTTCATCTTGTGAACGTACATTGTAGTTCTCCATGGGGACTGACAGTTGTACTTAGAAAATAACAGGCTACTATATCCGCATATTTGAACTCCGCCTAGTGTAGAAGCCGCTATTTTTTTGTTCAGACTGCAATTACTTCTTCATACTAATTCAGGATCCGGTGAGACTTCGACCAATTTACTCCCACCAAAGTTACGGACAATATGGAACACTCGGATACTTCATCTTGTGAACGCATACTGTAGTTCTCTATGGGCACCGACAGTTGTACTTAGAAAATAGTGAAAATTAGTCACACATCCTTAAAACGGAACTTAATTTCAAAGCGGATCCCTGTCATAAAAAAAATAAATTCTACGTCCCTGTTTCTGTTTTCAACCAATTTATTCCCCAAATTACCCCTGTGTTTAACTGCAAGCTCTAATTCTTCTCCTTTTTTTTCGATTTAAATGGAAAACTGCAATTAAATTGAAGACGAATCAAGTTTTTTTATGAAATATGATATTCTTAATATTTGCAGTTATAAATAATCGCAACAAATTTCTTTAAATATATGTGATAGTTGCAGAAATTTCTGCAACTATACGTAATAGTTGCAGACATTTCTGCAACTATACGCAATAGTTGCATTTGTGCAACTATATGCAATAGTTGCAGAAATGTCTACAACTATAAGCAATAGTTGCAGAAATATCTGCAACTATTGCAAATAGTTGCAGACAATTCTGCAATTATTTACAATAGTTGCATTTCTGCAACTATTTGCAATAGTTGCAGAAATGTCTGCAACTATACGCAATAGTTGCAGTTATTTCTGCAACTATAAGCAATAGTTGCAGAAATTTCTGCAACTATACGCAATAGTTGCAGACATTTCTGCAACTATTTGCAATAGTTGTAGAAATGTTTGCAACTATATGCAATAGTTGCAGATATTTCTGCTACTATACAATATAGTTGCATAAATTTCTGCAACTATATCCAATAGTTGCAGACATTTCTGCAACTTTACCATATAGTTGCAGAAATATCTGCAATTTTGTGCAATTTTTATAAATTTGAAAAAAAAATCGAAATTTTCAATATTTGCTGAATTATCTGCAAATATTTGAAATAATTGCACCTTTAATACAAATATAAATTTTTGGTATAAACAATGGATCTCATTTTAAAGATCATAAAATTTGTGATTTTTTGGTGAAAACAGTATGTTGATCCGGTTTTTGTAAATAAAGTTATACACGTTTGAAAAGTTTAAAACATAAAGGCTATTTGGGTCTTTTTGCGTGCGTGAATTTGAAAATAGGGAGCGGAAACGTAAATGTTGGTTGCGAAGGATGTTTTATCTATTTTAAAACTTGTTAGGGATGTGAGCCAAACTATCCCTAGAAAATAACAGGATACCACATCACCATATTTGAACTCCGCCTAGTGCAGAAGCCGCTATTTTGTTTGTTCATACTACAATAACTTCTTCATACTAATTCAGAATCCGGTGAGACTTCGATCGATTAACTCCCACCTAAATTACGAACAATATGAAACACTCGGATACTTCATCTTGTGAACATACATTATAGTTCTCCATGGGGACTGACAGTTGTACTTAGAAAATAACAGGCTACCACATCCCCATATTTGAACTCCGCCTGGTGTAGAAGTCGCTATTTTTTTTGTTCAGACTGCAATATTTTCTTCATACTAACTCGGAATCCAGCGAGACTTCGACCGATTAACTCCCACCTAAATTACGGACAATATGAAACACTCAGATACTTCATCTTGTGAACGTACACTGTAGTTCTCCATGGGGACTGACAGTTGTACTTAGAAAATAACAGGCTACCACATCTCCATATTTGAACTCCGCCTAGTGCAGAAGCCGCTATTTTTTTTTGTTCAGACTGCAATAACTTCTTCATAATAATTCTGAATCCGGTGAGACTTCAACCAATTAACTCCCACCTAAATTACGGACAATATGGAACACTTGGATACTTCATCTTGTGAACACATACTGTAGTTCTCCGTGGGCACTGACAGTTGTACTTTGAAAATAACAGGATACCACATCCCCATATTTGAACTCCGCCTAGTGTCGAAGCCGCTATTTTTTTTGTTCAGACTGCAATAACTTCTTCTTACTAATTCAGAATCCGGTGAGACTTCGACCAGTTAACTCCCACCTAAATTACGGACAATATGGAACACTCGGATACTTCATCTTGGAAACTTATACTTCACTATGGGCACTGACAGTTGTACTTAGAAAATAATAGGATACCACATCCCCATATTTGAACTCCGCCTAGTGCAGAAGCCGCTATTTTTTTTGTTCAGACTACAATAACTTCTTCATACTACTTCAGAATCCGGTGAGACTTCGACGAATTAACTCCCACCTAAATTACAGACAATATGGAACAATCGGATACCTCATCTTATGACGCATACTGTAGTTCTCCATGGGCACTAACAGTTGTACTTAGAAAATAACAGGATACAACATCCCCATATTTGAACTCCGCCTAGTGCAGAAGTCGCTATTTTTTTGTTCAGGCTGCAATATTTTCTTCATACTAACTCGGAATCCGGTGAGACTTCGACCGATTAACTCCCACATAAATTACGGACAATATGAAATACTCGGATACTTCATCTTGTGAATGTACACTGTAGTTCTCCATGGGGACTGATAGTTGTACTTAGAAAATAACAGGCTACCACATCTCCATGTTTGAACTCCGCCTAGTGCAGAAGCCGCTATTTTTTTTGTTCAGACTGCAATAACTTCTTCATAATAATTCTGAATCCGGTGAGACTTCCACCAATTAACTCCCACCTAAATTATGGAAAATATAGAACACTCGGATACTTCATCTTGTGAAGGCATACTGTAGTTCTCCAAGGGCACTGACAGTTGTACTTAGAAAATAACAAGATACCACATCCCCATATTTGAACTTCGCCTAGTGTAGAAGCCGCTACTTTTTTTGTTCAGACTGCAATAACTTCTTCATAATAATTCTGAATCCGGTGAGACTTCGACCAATTAACTCCCACCTAAATTATGGACAATATGGATCACTCGGATACCTCATCTTGTGAATGCATACTGTAGTTCTCCATGGGCACTGACCGTTGTACATAGAAAATAACAGGATACCACATCCCCATATTCGAACTCTGCCTAGTACAGAAGCCGCTTTTTTTGTTCAGACTGCAATATTTTCTTCATACTTACTCGAAATCCGGCGAGACTTCGACCGATTAACTTCCACCTAAATTACGGACAATATGGAACACTCGGATACCTCATCTTGTGAACGCATACTGTAGTTCTCCATGGGCACAGACAGATGTACTTAGAAAATAACAGGATATAACATCTCCATATTTGAACTCCGCCTAGTGTAGAAACCGCTATTTTTTTGTTCAGACTACAATAACTTCTTCATACTAATTCAGAATCCGGTGAGACTTCGACCAATTAACTCCCACCTAATTTGCGGACAATATAGAACACTCGAATACTTTATCTTGTGAACGAATAATATAGTTCTCGATGGGCACTGACAGTTGTACTTAGAAAATAACAGGATACCACATCCCCATATTTGAACTCCGCCTAGTGCCGAAGCCGCTATTTTTTTGTTCAGACTGCAATAACTTCTTCATAATAATTCTGAATCCGGTGAGACTTCGACCAATTAACTCCCACCTAAATTACGGACAATATGGAACACTCGGATACCTCATCTTGTGAACGCATATTGTAGTTCTCCATGGGCACACACAGATGTACTTAGAAAATAACAGCATATAACAACTCCATATTTGAACTCCGCCTAGTGCAGAAGCCGCTATTTTTTTTGTTCAGACTACAATAACTTCTTCATACTAATTCAGAATCCGGTGAGACTTCGACCAATAAACTCCCACCTAAATTACGGACAATATGGAACACTCTGATACTTCATCTTGTGAACGAATACTTTAGTTCTCGATGGGCACTGACAGTTGTACTTAGAAAATAACAGGATACCACATCCCCATATTTGAACTTCGCCTAGTGCAGAAGCCGCTATTTTTTTTTGTTCAGACTGCAATAACTTCTACATACTAATTCAGAATCCGGGGAGACTTCGACCAATTAACTCCCACCTAAATTACGGACAATATGGAACACTCGGATACCTCATCTTGTGAATGCGTACTGTAGGTCTCCTTAGGCACTGATAGTTTGATGCAGCGCGGTACAACACTAGGCCGCAAATTTTAGGTCGCGAGCGACCTAACAAGCAAGCCAAACCATTACGGTCACTGCCAGCGACCTGCGACCTAGTTAGGTCGCGTGAAGAAGATCCAGCGACCTATGATAAGTCGCTGAACGACCTAACTAAGAGCTATATACGAAGAGATGTTCCTGCGACCTATGATAAGTCGCCGAGCGACCTAACAATAAGCTATGAATGAAGGGATGATCCAGTGCCACGATCTTACTTAGGTCGTTTCCCTATGCCGCTTTCTTTAGGTCGCGAACGACCTAACTTAGGTCGCTCAAGTAGTAGGTCGCGTGCAGATTTCCAGAAGCCTTATTCTTAGGTCGCTGCCGAGTTCCATTAGGTCGCTATTGGATGCTAAAGCTTAAGTCGTTGGAAGATAGGCCGTTGAGCCATTCCTGGAGGATATGTTATGTCGTTGAGTCCTTAGGTCGTGTGTGTTGTATTCTTAGGTCGTTATGTTTGTAACTCGTATATGTTGTGTTGTAAATATGTTAAGTCATAAGTCGCTGTTTTTTTTAAGTCGTGAAGGCTTTGTAATTTTAGGTCGCAGGGTGTTAGGTCGTTCACGACCTATGTGTTGTCAATGTTGAGACGTATGAGTTGTAAGCCTATAAATAGGCGGGTTGTGTCATTTGTAAACTTTAGTTGATTTTGAATAAAACTTTTGTTTGAGTGCTTTATGCCTCTTCTCAAATTGGTAGTTGAGTGTGAGCTCCTATCTCCATTTTCGGTATTCGAGTGCGCTCGAATCAACGGATTTGAAGCCGATTCACGGAATGAAGTGCACTTGATCAACGTAGAAGAATCGTAGATCTTTAAACACGGTATCGTGCGCGATCAACGTGTTTGAGATAGCTAGAATCCGGTATCTTTGTATCAACGGATTTGGGCCTTTGGTATTTTTCAATCCATCGATTGCTACTTTCAACGATTCATACATTTTTGTTATCCGTCGCTGCGTCATTTGGTATCAGAGCTAGACTTAGCCAATCATAGCTAAGCCGAGTCTTGGAGCCAGTTCTTATAGAAGAGTTTGAGGAGTTAGTGAAGCCGAGCAACATCAAGCGAAGCCGAGCTAAGTGAAGTATTGTTCAGAGATCAAGCTGAAGCGTTTAAAGTTGAAGTTGTGAAGATTCAGTCATGCCGCCGAGAAGAGCTAATCGTCATCAAAATGTTGAAGATTTGTACAAAAGAGAAGATGCCGAACAAATGGAACAACACATTAGCAATAAATTCAATGAGAAGTTGGATGAAGGTATTGGGAGGTTAGAGAAACTGATGATTGATATGAATCAAGGTCCAAGGAGAAGGTCGCTAGTCTCGAACCATAGAAGAAATAGAGTTTCGCCATCGGTTACGGAAGCGAGGAGGGTGTCGCCGCAATCTTACCGAGAAAGAAGAGAATCTTCAGTTTCATTGAGACGAGAACAACATGAGCATAGAAGTGAAGAGAGAAGAACTCCACGGGAGTATGAATATGAGCCATATCGTGATGCTGAAAGACATAATCGAAGAGATATGCGTGATCATAGAAATGTTGATGGTCGAGATCGATATCGAAGTCCATTTGATTATGATGAAGAGAGTGACAGAGGAAGTATTCATTATCGAGATCGAGACCAAGTGCAAAATGCATATCGGGAATTTGAAGATGATCGTCGATGGGAGTCGGGGATGAAAACGGAAATTCCAGAATTCAAGGGTGGAATGGTAGCTGAAGAATTCCTTGATTGGTTGTCTAATGTTGAAGAGATTTTTGACTTTAAAGAAGTTCCCGAGCATCGGAGAGTGAAGTTGGTTGCTACTCGTTTGAAGGGAAGAGCTATGGCATGGTGGCAACAAACTAAGCTTACACGGAAGGGAATGGGGAAGTCAAAAATTGCTACATGGGAGAAGATGAAGAAATTGATGAAGGCTACATTCTTACCGTATAATTATCAATCTCTTATGTATCAACGATTGCAGAATCTGAGACAGGGAACGAAGTCAGTGAATGATTATGCGGATGAATTTTATCAATTAATCGCAAGGAATGATATCATGGAGACGGAGGAACAGTTGACCGCTAGATTTGTTGAAGGGTTGAGAATGCAGATTCAAGATATGGTGAATATGTTTGATCCCAGATCTGTCGCTGAAGCACATCAGAAAGCACTTGCTTGGGAGAATCAAGGGAGACGTGGAGGTGGTATGTTTACAAATTCCCACAATCCAATGAAAGAGGCTAGTAGCAATGCGAATGTTTCTAAGGCTGCTGCAAAACCGGTTGTTAATGAAGTAGCTAAGACCAAGGTCAATAGTGGTATCAAATGTTTCAATTGTCAGGAGTTTGGTCAAAAAAGCAATGAATGTCCGAAGCCGAAGAAACGAGCAATGATTGCTGAGGTTGAAGATGAGGATGAAGAAGCTGAATGTTCCAATTCACCACAAGTTGAGGAGGAAGAAAAATTGTCGGGAGATGAAGGGTATTCATTAATGATGAGGAGATCTTGTTTAACACTAAAGCAAGAGGATGATACTAGCTGGTTGAGGAGCAACATTTTTCAGTCAACATGCACTATCTTAGGAAGGGTTTGCAAGTTTGTTATCGATGTTGGAAGCTGCGATAACATTATCTCTACAGAAGCTGTGAAGAAGTTGGCATTGAAGACTGAGAAGTATCCGAAACCTTACAAGTTAGCTTGGTTGAGGAAAGGTGGTGAAGTGAAGGTTAGTAGAAGAGCTTGTGTTAATTTTTCGATTGGGAAGAAATACAAGGATGAAATTTGGTGTGATGTTGTAGATATGGACGTATGTCATTTGTTGCTGGGGAGACCGTGGCAGTATGATAGGACGGTGCAACATGATGGTCGTACTAACAGCTATAGTTTCATGTTTGAAGGTACAAAAATCACTCTAGTTCCTAAGAAGCGACAACAAGAAGAAAGCAAGTTGGAGGAGATTGAAGAGCTTAAAACGTTGCTATCTTTGAAGGAGTTTGTTAAGGAAGTAGAAGAGGAGCCTGAAGTGTTTTTGTTGCTTGGATGAGAGAATAATGAGGTGGTTGAAATTCCTGAAGAAGTAAAGCCAGTACTGGAAGAATTTGAAGATGTATTTCCTGAAGAGCTACCAACTGAGCTACCGCCATTGAGGGACATACAACACCAAATAGATCTTGTTTCAGGAGCTGTGTTACCACATAAACCACATTACCAAATAGATCTTGTTCCAGAAGCTGTGTTACCACATAAACCACATTACAGGATGAGTCCAAAGGAACATGAGGAGTTGAGAAGGCAAGTAGAGGAGTTGTTTTAACATGGGCGCATATAAGAGAGCTTAAGCCCTTGTGTTGTACCTGCATTGTTAGTGCCGAAGAAGGATGGTTCGTGGAGGATGTGTACGTATGGCCGAGCACTGAACAAGATTACTGTGAGATATGGATTTCCTATGCCCAGATTGGATGACTTGTTAGATCAACTAAGTGGAGCTACTATGTTTTCGAAGATCGATTTGAAGAGTGGTTATCATCAAATTCGAATTAGACCAGGGGACGAATGGAAGACAGCATTCAAGACGAGGGAAGGATTATATGAATGGCTGGTCATGCTATTTTGTCTTTCGAATGCACCTAGTACATTTATGCGGGTGATGAATCAGATCTTTAGACCATCCATTAGGAAATTCGTGGTGGTGTATTTTGATGATATATTGATATACAGTGGAAGCTCAGAAGAACATTTGCATCATTTTAGAGAAGTGTTGATGAAATTGCGACAGGAACAATTTTATGCTGCAACAAAGAAATGCGTGTTCATGACGCATAGTGTTTTATTTTTGGGATATGTTATATCAGGAGAAGGTATACAGGTGGATCAGAATAAAGTTGAAGCAATCAGAAATTGGCCACAACCAAGGACGATAACTGATGCTAGAAGTTTTCATGGATTAACATCATTCTACCGAAGATTTATTCCACACTTCAGTAGCATGATGGCACCAGTCACTGATTGTATGAAGGGGAAACAATTTTCATGGTTAGAGGAAGCAAGGGTTGCTTTTGAGCGAATCAAGGAACTTTTGACGACAGCACCAGTTCTAGTTTTGCCGGATTTTCAGTTGTTGTTTGAGTTACATACTGATGCATCAAAGGTTGGAATTGGAGGGGTGTTAAGTCAGAGGGGACGTCGTATTGCATATTTTAGTGAGAAGCTATCGGGAGCCAAGATGAGATATAATATTTATGATGTGGAATTCTATGCTATTGTTCAGGCTATAAAACATTGGAGACACTATTTGTTCCATAAAGAATTTGTTCTGTATACTGATCATGAAGCACTGAAACATTTGCAGGGACAGGACAAAATTGTAGCCATACATGCTTCGTGGATTGCATACTTGCAACAGTTTACATTTGTAGTAAAGCACAAGTCGGGAATTACAAACCGTGTAGCAGATGCATTGAGTCGAAGGAATCATTTGTTGACCACAATGAAAGTTGAGGTGACAGGGTTTGATGTATTACCAGAATTATTTGTTGATGATCCTTACTTTGCGAAGTTTGTAGATGAAGTCAAGGAGGGAAAGACAGACGAGTTCGTGTTGGGGGATGGTTTTCTTTTCAAAGGAAATCAATTATGTATACCAGATTGCAGTTTACGGATGAAAATTGTGAAGGAGTTGCATGAAGAAGGCCATGTGGGCAGAGACCGTACATTGCAGTTAATTTCTCAATCTTATTTTTGGCCGTCAATGAGAAAAGAAGTTGAGAGATTTGTGGAGAGATGTCATATCTGTCAAGTTTCGAAGGGAACCGCTATAAATGTAGGATTATATATGCCATTACCTGTGCCTACTAGACCGTGGGTTGATGTGAGCATGCATTTTGTTTTGGGTTTGCCTAGAACTCAAAGGTGAAATGATTCTATATTTGTTGTGGTGGATAGATTTTCGAAAATGGCACATTTCATAGCATGTAAGAAGACAGCTGACGCCGTCCGTGTTGCTCAATTATTCTTTAAAGAGGTGTATCGATTGCATGGCTACCTGAATCTATTGTTTCTGATCGGAATACTAGATTTCTAAGCCATTTTTGGTTAAGTTTGTGGAAGATGGTTGGAACAAAGCTGAATTTTAGTAGCGCCACTCATCCGCAAACAGATGGGCAAACGGAAGTGGTGAATAGATCATTGGGAAATTTGTTGAGATGTCTTGTGAAAGATAATTTGAAGAGTTGGGATATGAAGTTGTGTTAGGCGGAGTTTGCACATAATCACGTTGTTAATCGAAGTACTGGGTTCAGTCCATTTCAAGTTGTATATTCAGCAATTCCGAAGGGACCGTTAGATTTGACGACCATACCATATCAGAAGGGAGTTGTTTAAACAAGCTTGTGATTTTGTGACTGAGTTACAGGAGTGCCACAGAACTGTTTATGAACGATTGCTTGCATCAAATGAGAAATATAAACAACTGGCAGATAAAAAGCGAAGGAGTATGGATTTCAGAGAAGGTGACTTGGTTTATGCCGTGTTGACAAAAGATCGTTTTCCTGTTGGAACTTACAATAAGTTGAAAGCTCGAAAAATTGGTCCAGTGGAAATCTTGAAGAAGATCAATGAGAATGCGTATCAGTTGAGATTACTGGAAAATGTTCATACTTCGGATGTTTTCAATGTCAAATACTTAATTCCGTATCACGGAGGTGAGCTTGATGAAGGAGAGGAAGATGCAAATTCGAGGACGAATTCTTGTCAACCGGGGGAGGATGATGCAGCGCGGTACAACACTAGGTCGCAAATTTTAGGTCGCGAGCGACCTAACAAGCAAGCCAAACCATTACGGTCACTGCCAGCGACCTACCACCTAGTTAGGTCGCGTGAAGAAGATCCAGCAACCTATGATAAGTCGCTGAACGACCTAACTGAGAGCTATATATGAAGAGATGTTCCTGCGACCTATGATAAGTTGCAGAGCGACCTAATAGTAAGCTATGAACGAAGGGATGATCCAGTGCCACGATCTTACTTAGGTCGTTTCCCTATGCCGCTTTCTTTAGGTCGCGAACGACCTAACTTAGGTCGCTCAAGTAGTAGGTCGCGTGAAGATTTCCAGAAGCCTTATTCTTAGGTCGCTGCCGAGTTCCATTAGGTCGCTATTGGATGCTAAAGCTTAAGACGTTGGAAGATAGGCCGTTGAGCCATTCCTGGAGGATATGTTATGTCGTTGAGTCCTTAGGTCGTGTGTGTTGTATTCTTAGGTCGTTATGTTTGTAACTCGTATATGTTGTGTTGTAAATATGTTAAGTCATAAGTCGCTGTTTTTTTTAAGTCGTGAAGGCTTTGTAATTTTAGGTCGCAGGGTGTTAGGTCGTTCACGACCTATGTGTTGTCAATGTTGAGACGTATGAGTTGTAAGCCTATAAATAGGCGGGTTGTGTCATTTGTAAACTTTAGTTGATTTTGAATAAAACTTTTGTTTGAGTGCTTTGTGCCTCATCTCAAATTGGTAGTTGAGTGTGAGCTCCTATCTCCATTTTCGGTATTCGAGTGCGCTCGAATCAACGGATTTGAAGCCGATTCACGGAATCAAGTGCGCTTGATCAACGTAGAAGGATCGTAGATCTTTAAACACGGTATCGTGCGCGATCAACGTGTTTGAGATAGCTAGAATCCAGTATCTTTGGATCAATAGATTTGGGCCTTTGGTATTTTTCAATCCACCGATTGCTACTTTCAACGATTCATCCATCTTTGTTATCCGCCGTTGCGTCACAGTTGTACTTAGAAGATAACAGGATACAACATCCCCATATTTGAACTCCGCCTAATGCAGAAGTCGCTATTTTTTTTGTTCAGACATCAATATTTTCTTCATACTAACTCGGAATCCGGCGGGACTTCGACCGATTAACTCCCACCTATATTACGGACAATATGAAACACTCGGATACTTCATCTTGTGAACGTACACTGTAGTTCTCCAAGGGGATTGACAGTTGTACTTAGTAAATAACAGGCTAGTACATCCCCATATTTGAACTCCTCCTAGTGCAGAAGCCGCTATTTTTTTTGTTCAGACTGCAATAACTTCTTCATACTAATTCAGAATCTGGTGAGACTTCAACCAATTAACTTCCACCTAAATTACGGACAATATGGAACACGCGGATACTTCATTTTGTGGACGCATACTGTAGTTCTCCATGGGCACTAACAGTTGTACTTAGAAAATAACAGGATACCACATCCCCATATTTGAACTCCGCCTAGTGCAGAAGCATCTATTTTTTTGTTCAGACTGCAATAACTTCTTTATACTAATTCAAAATCCGGTGAGACTTCGACCAATTAACTACCACCTAAATTATGGCCAATATGAAACACTCGGATACCTCATCTTGTGAACGCATACTGTAGTTCTCCATGGGCACTGACAGTTGTACTTTGAAAATAATAGGATACAACCTCGCCATATTTGAACTCCGACTAGTGCAGAAGCCGCTATTTTTTTTTTCAGACTGCAATATTTTCTTCATACTAACTCGGAATCCGACGAGACTTCGACCGATTAACTCCCACCTAAATTACGGAAAATATGGAACACTCGGATACTTCATCCTGTGAACGCATACTGTAGTTCTCGATGGGCACTGACAGTTGTACTTAGAAAATAACAGGATACCACATCCCCATATTTGAACTCCGCCTAGTGTCGAAGCCGCTATTTTTTTGTTCAGACTACAATAACTTCTTCTTACTAATTCAGAATCCGGTGAGACTTCGACCAGTTAACTCCCACCTAAATTACGAACAATATGGAACACTCGGATACCTCATCTTGTGAACGCATATTGTAGTTCTCCATGGGCACTGAAAGTTGTACTTAGAAAATAACACGATACAACGTCTCCATATTGGAACTCCGCCTAGTGTAGAAGCCGCTATTTTTTCTGTTCAGACTGCAATATTTTCTTCATACTAACTCGGAATCCGGCGAGACTTCGACCGATTAACTCCCACATTAATTACGGATAATATGAAATACTCGGATACTTCATCTTGTGAACGTACACTGTAGTTCTCCATGGGGACTGACAGCTGTACTTAGAAAATAACAGGCTACCACATCCCTATATTTGAACTCTGCCTAGTGCAGAAGCCGCTATTTTTTTGTTCAGACTGCAATATTTTTTTCACAATAACTCGGAATCCGGCGAGACTACGACCGATTTACTGCCACCTAAATTACGGACAATATGAAACACTCGGATACTTCATCTTGTGAACGTACACTGTAGTTCTCCATGGGGACTGACAGTTCTACTTAGAAAATAACAGGCTACCACATCTCCATATTTGAACTCCGCCTAGTGCTGAAGCCGCTATTTTTTTTGTTCAGACTGCAATAACTTCTTCATAATAATTCAAAATCTGGTAAGACTTCGACCAATTAACTCCCACCTAAATTGCGGACAATATGGAACACCCGGATACTTCGTCTTGTGATCGCATACTGTAGTTCTCCATGGGCACTGACAGTTTTACTTAGAAAATAAGAGGATACCACATCCCCATATTTGAACTCCGCCTAGTGAAGAAGCCGTTATTTTTTTTGTTAAGATTGCAATATTTTCTTCATACTTACTCGGAATCCGACGAGACTTCGACCAATTAACTCCAACCTAAATTACAGACAATATGGAACACTCGGATACATCATCTTGTGAACGCATACTGTAGTTCTCGATGGGCACTGACAGTTGTACTTAGAAAATAAGAGGATACAACATCCCCATATTTGAACTCCGCCTAGTGTAGAAGCCCCTATTTTTTTTGTTCAGACTGCAATAACTTCTTCATACTAATTCAGAATCCGGTGAGACTTCGACCAATTAACTCCCACCAAAATTACGGACAATATGGAACACTCGGATACCTCATCTTGTGAACGCATACTGTAGTTCTCCATGGGCACTGACAGTTGTACTTCGAAAATAACAGGATACAACATCCCCATATTTGAACTCCGCCTAGTGCAGAAGCCGCTATTTTTTTTGTTCAGACTGAAATATTTTCTTTATACTAACTCTGAATCCGGCGAGACTTCGACCGATTAACTCCCACCTAAATTACGGACAATATGAAACACTCGGATACTTCATCTTGTGAACGTACATTTTAGTTCTCCATGGGGACTAACAGTTGTACTTAGAAAATAACAGGCTACTACATCCCCATATTTGAATTCCGCCTAGTGCAGAAGCCGCTATTTTTTTTGTTTATACTGCAATAACTTCTTCATACTAATTCAGAATCCGGTGAGACTTCGACCAATTTACTCCTGCCTAAATTACGGAAAATATAGAACAATCGGATACCTCATCTTGTGAACGCATACTGTAGTTCTCCATGGGCACTGACAGTTGTACTTAGAAAATAATAGGATACAACATCGCCATATTTGAACTCCGACTAGTGCAGAAACCGCTATTTTTTTTGTTCAGACTGCAATATTTTCTTCATACCAACTCGGAATCCGGCGAGACTTCGCCCGATTAACTCCCACCTAAATTACGGACAATATGGAACACTCGGATACTTCATCTTGTGAACGCATACTGTAGTTCTTGATGGGCACTGACAGTTGTACTTAGAAAATAACAGGATACCACATCCCCATATTTGAACGCCGCCTAATGTAGAAGCCGCTATTTTTTTGGTTCAGACTGCAATAACTTCTTCTCACTAATTCAGAATCTGGTGAGACTTCGATCGATTAACTCCCACCTAAATTAAGGACAATATGAAACACTCGGATACTTCATCTTATGAACGTACACTGTAGTTCTCCATGGGGACTGACAGTTGTACTTAGAAAATAACAGGCTACTACATCCCCATATTTGAACTCCGCCTAGTGAAGAAGCCGCTATTTTTTTGTTCAGACTGCAATATTTTCTTTATACTAACTCGAAATCCGGCAAGACTTCGACCGATTAACTCCGAACTAAATTATGGACAATATGGAACACTCGGATACTTCATCTTGTGAACGCATACTGTAGTTCTCGATGGGCACTGACAGTTGTACTTAGAAAATAACAGGATACCACATCCCCATATTTTAACTCCGCCTAGTGTAGAAGCCGCTATTTTTTTTGTTCAGACTGGAATAACTTCTTCATACTAATTGAGAATCTGGTGAGATTTCGACCGATTAACTCCCACCTAAATTACGGACAATATGGAACACTCGGATACCTCATCTTGTGAACGCATACTGAAGTTCTTCATGGGCACTGACCGTTGTACTTAGAAAATAACAGGATACAACATCCCCATATTTGAACTCCGCCTAGTGTAGAAGCCGCTATTTTTTTTGTTCAGACTGCAATATTTTCTTCATACTAACTCGGAATCAGGCGAGACTTCGACCGATTAACTCCCACCTAAATTACGGACAATATGAAACACTCAGATACTTCATCTTGTGAACGTACATTTTAGTTCTCCATGGGGACTGACAGTTGTAATTAGAAAATAACAGGCTACTACTTCCCCATATTTGAACTCCGCCTAGTGTAGAAGCCCCTATTTTTTTTGTTCAGACTGCAATAACTTCTTCATACTAATTCAAAATCCGGTGAGACTTCGACCAATTAACTCCCACCTAAATTACGGACAATATGGAACACTCGGATACCTCATCTTGTGAACGCATACTGTAGTTCTCCATGGGCACTGACAGTTGTACTTAGAAAATAACAGGATACAACATCCCCATATTTGAACTCCGCCTAGTGCAGAAGCCGCTATTTTTTTTGTTCAGACTGAAATATTTTCTTTATACTAACTCTGAATCCGGCGAGACTTCGACCGATTAACTCCCACCTAAATTACGGACAATATGAAACACTCGGATACTTCATCTTGTGAACGTACATTTTAGTTCTCCATGGGGACTGACAGTTGTACTTAGAAAATAACAGGCTACTACATCCCCATATTTGAATTCCGCCTAGTGCAGAAGCCGCTATTTTTTTTGTTTAGACTGCAATAACTTCTTCATACTAATTCAGAATCCGGTGAGACTTCGACCAATTTACTCCTGCCTAAACTACGGAAAATATAGAACAATCGGATACCTCATCTTGTGAACGCATACTGTAGTTCTCCATGGGCACTGACAGTTGTACTTAGAAAATAATAGGATACAACATCGCCATATTTGAACTCCGACTAGTGCAGAAACCGCTATTTTTTTTGTTCAGACTGCAATATTTTCTTCATACCAACTCGGAATCCGGCGAGAGTTCGCCCGATTAACTCCCACCTAAATTACGGACAATATGGAACACTCGGATACTTCATCTTGTGAACGCATACTGTAGTTCTTGATGGGCACTGACAGTTGTACTTAGAAAATAACAGGATACCACATCCCCATATTTGAACTCCGCCTAATGTAGAAGCCGCTATTTTTTTGGTTCAGACTGCAATAACTTCTTCTCACTAATTCAGAATCTGGTGAGACTTCGACCGATTAACTCCCACCTAAATTAAGGACAATATGAAACACTCGGATACTTCATCTTATGAACGTACACTGTAGTTCTCCATGGGGACTGACAGTTGTACTTAGAAAATAACAGGCTACTACATCCCCATATTTGAACTCCGCCTAGTGAAGAAGCCGCTATTTTTTTGTTCAGACTGCAATATTTTCTTTATACTAACTCGGAATCCGGCAAGACTTCGACCGATTAACTCCGAACTAAATTATGGACAATATGGAACACTCGGATACTTCATCTTGTGAACGCATACTGTAGTTCTCGATGGGCACTGACAGTTGTACTTAGAAAATAACAGGATACCACATCCCCATATTTTAACTCCGCCTAGTGTAGAAGCCGCTATTTTTTTTGTTCAGACTGGAATAACTTCTTCATACTAATTGAGAATCTGGTGAGATTTCGACCGATTAACTCCCACCTAAATTACGGACAATATGGAACACTCGGATACCTCATCTTGTGAACGCATACTGAAGTTCTCCATGGGCACTGACCGTTGTACTTAGAAAATAACAGGATACAACATCCCCATATTTGAACTCCGCCTAGTGTAGAAGCCGCTATTTTTTTTGTTCAGACTGCAATATTTTCTTCATACTAACTCGGAATCAGGCGAGACTTCGACCGATTAACTCCCACCTAAATTACGGACAATATGAAACACTCAGATACTTCATCTTGTGAACGTACATTTTAGTTCTCCATGGGGACTGACAGTTGTAATTAGAAAATAACAGGCTACTACATCCCCATATTTGAATTCCGCCTAGTGTAGAAGCCGCTATTTTTTTTGTTTAGCCTGCTATAACTTCTTCATACTAATTCAGAATCCGGTGAGACTTCGACCAATTTACTCCTACCTAAATTACGGAAAATTTAGAACACTCGGATACCTCATCTTGTGAACGCATACTGTAGTTCTCCATGGGCACTGACAGTTGTACTTAGAAAATAATAGGATACAACATCGCCATATTTGAACTCCGACTAGTGCAGAAACCGCTATTTTTTTTGTTCAGACTGCAATATTTTCTTCATACCAACTCGGAATCCGGCGAGACTTCGCCCGATTAACTCCCACCTAAATTACGGACAATATGGAACACTTGGATACTTCATCTTGTGAACGCATACTGTAGTTCTTGTTGGGCACTGACAGTTGTACTTAGAAAATAACAGGATACCACATCCCCATATTTGAACTCCGCCTAATGTAGAAGCCGCTATTTTTTTTGTTCAGACTGCAATAACTTCTTCTCACTAATTCAGAATCTGGTGAGACTTCGACCGGTTAACTCCCACCTAAATTAAGGACAATATGAAACACTCGCATACTTCATCTTATGAACGTACACTGTAGTTCTCCATGGGGACTGACAGTTGTACTTAGAAAATAACAGGCTACTACATCCCCATATTTGAACTCCGCCTAGTGAAGAAGCCGCTATTTTTTTGTTCAGACTGCAATATTTTCTTCATACTAACTCGGAATCCGGCAAGACTTCGACCGATTAACTCCGAACTAAATTATGGACAATATGGAACACTCGGATACTTCATCTTGTGAACGCATACTGTAGTTCTCGATGGGCACTGACAGTTGTACTTAGAAAATAACAGGATACCACATCCCCATATTTTAACTCCGCCTAGTGTAGAAGCCGCTATTTTTTTGTTTAGACTGGAATAACTTCTTCATACTAATTGAGAATCTGGTGAGATTTCGACCGATTAACTCCCACCTAAATTACGGACAATATGAAACACTCGGATACCTCATCTTGTGAACGCATACTGAATTTCTCCATGGGCACTGACCGTTGTACTTAGAAAATAACAGGATACAACATCCCCATATTTGAACTCCGCCTAGTGTAGAAGCCGCTATTTTTTTTGTTCAGACTGCAATATTTTCTTCATACTAACTCGGAATCAGGCGAGACTTCGACCGATTAACTCCCACCTAAATTACGGACAATATGAAACACTTGGATACTTCATCTTGTGAACGTACATTTTAGTTCTCCATGGGGACTGACAGTTGTACTTAGAAAATAACAGGCTACTACATCCCCATATTTGAATTCCGCCTAGTGCAGAAGCCGCTATTTTTTTTGTTTAGACTGCAATAACTTCTTCATACTAATTCGGAATCCGGCGAGACTTCGACCGATTAACTCCCACCTAAATTACGGAAAATATAGAACACTCGGATACCTCATCTTGTGAACGCATACTGTAGTTCTCCATGGGCACTGACAGTTGTACTTAGAAAATAATAGGATACAACATCGCCATATTTGAACTCCGACTAGTGCAGAAACCGCTATTTTTTTGTTCAGACTGCAATATTTTCTTCATACCAACTCGGAATCCGGCGAGACTCCGCCCGATTAACTCCCACCTAAATTACGGACAATATGGAACACTCGGATACTTCATCTTGTGAACGCATACTGTAGTTCTTGATGGGCACTGACAGTTGTACTTAGAAAATAACAGGATACCACATCCCCATATTTGAACTCCGCCTAATGTAGAAGCCGCTATTTTTTTTGTTCAGACTGCAATAACTTCTTCTCACTAATTCAGAATCTGGTGAGACTTCGACCGGTTAACTCCCACCTAAATTACGGACAATATGAAACACTCGGAAACTTCATCTTATGAACGTACACTGTAGTTCTCCATGGGGACTGACAGTTCTACTTAGAAAATAACAGGCTACCACATCTCCATATTTGAACTCCGCCTAGTGCTGAAGCCGCTATTTTTTTTGTTCAGACTGCAATAACTTATTCATAATAATTCAAAATCTGGTAAGACTTCGACCAATTAACTCCCACCTAAATTGCGGACAATATGGAACACCCGGATACTTCGTCTTGTGATCGCATACTGTAGTTCTCCATGGGCACTGACAGTTTTACTTAGAAAATAAGAGGATACCACATCCCCATATTTGAACTCCGCCTAGTGAAGAAGCCGTTATTTTTTTTGTTAAGATTGCAATATTTTCTTCATACTTACTCGGAATCCGACGAGACTTCGACCAATTAACTCCAACCTAAATTACAGACAATATGGAACACTCGGATACATCATCTTGTGAACGCATACTGTAGTTCTCGATGGGCACTGACAGTTGTACTTAGAAAATAAGAGGATACAACATCCCCATATTTGAACTCCGCCTAGTGTAGAAGCCCCTATTTTTTTTGTTCAGACTGCAATAACTTCTTCATACTAATTCAGAATCCGGTGAGACTTCGACCAATTAACTCCCACCAAAATTACGGACAATATGGAACACTCGGATACCTCATCTTGTGAACGCATACTGTAGTTCTCCATGGGCACTGACAGTTGTACTTCGAAAATAACAGGATACAACATCCCCATATTTGAACTCCGCCTAGTGCAGAAGCCGCTATTTTTTTTGTTCAGACTGAAATATTTTCTTTATACTAACTCTGAATCCGGCGAGACTTCGACCGATTAACTCCCACCTAAATTACGGACAATATGAAACACTCGGATACTTCATCTTGTGAACGTACATTTTAGTTCTCCATGGGGACTAACAGTTGTACTTAGAAAATAACAGGCTACTACATCCCCATATTTGAATTCCGCCTAGTGCAGAAGCCGCTATTTTTTTTGTTTATACTGCAATAACTTCTTCATACTAATTCAGAATCCGGTGAGACTTCGACCAATTTACTCCTGCCTAAATTACGGAAAATATAGAACAATCGGATACCTCATCTTGTGAACGCATACTGTAGTTCTCCATGGGCACTGACAGTTGTACTTAGAAAATAATAGGATACAACATCGCCATATTTGAACTCCGACTAGTGCAGAAACCGCTATTTTTTTTGTTCAGACTGCAATATTTTCTTCATACCAACTCGGAATCCGGCGAGACTTCGCCCGATTAACTCCCACCTAAATTACGGACAATATGGAACACTCGGATACTTCATCTTGTGAACGCATACTGTAGTTCTTGATGGGCACTGACAGTTGTACTTAGAAAATAACAGGATACCACATCCCCATATTTGAACTCCGCCTAATGTAGAAGCCGCTATTTTTTTTGTTCAGACTGCAATAACTTCTTCTCACTAATTCAGAATCTGGTGAGACTTCGACCGGTTAACTCCCACCTAAATTAAGGACAATATGAAACACTCGCATACTTCATCTTATGAACGTACACTGTAGTTCTCCATGGGGACTGACAGTTGTACTTAGAAAATAACAGGCTACTACATCCCCATATTTGAACTCCGCCTAGTGAAGAAGCCGCTATTTTTTTGTTCAGACTGCAATATTTTCTTCATACTAACTCGGAATCCGGCAAGACTTCGACCGATTAACTCCGAACTAAATTATGGACAATATGGAACACTCGGATACTTCATCTTGTGAACGCATACTGTAGTTCTCGATGGGCACTGACAGTTGTACTTAGAAAATAACAGGATACCACATCCCCATATTTTAACTCCGCCTAGTGTAGAAGCCGCTATTTTTTTTGTTCGGACTGGAATAACTTCTTCATACTAATTGAGAATCTGGTGAGATTTCGACCGATTAACTCCCACCTAAATTACGGACAATATGGAACACTCGGATACCTCATCTTGTGAACGCATACTGAAGTTCTTCATGGGCACTGACCGTTGTACTTAGAAAATAACAGGATACAACATCCCCATATTTGAACTCCGCCTAGTGTAGAAGCCGCTATTTTTTTTGTTCAGACTGCAATATTTTCTTCATACTAACTCGGAATCAGGCGAGACTTCGACCGATTAACTCCCACCTAAATTACGGACAATATGAAACACTCAGATACTTCATCTTGTGAACGTACATTTTAGTTCTCCATGGGGACTGACAGTTGTAATTAGAAAATAACAGGCTACTACTTCCCCATATTTGAACTCCGCCTAGTGTAGAAGCCCCTATTTTTTTTGTTCAGACTGCAATAACTTCTTCATACTAATTCAAAATCCGGTGAGACTTCGACCAATTAACTCCCACCTAAATTACGGACAATATGGAACACTCGGATACCTCATCTTGTGAACGCATACTGTAGTTCTCCTTGGGCACTGACAGTTGTACTTAGAAAATAACAGGATACAACATCCCCATATTTGAACTCCGCCTAGTGCAGAAGCCGCTATTTTTTTTGTTCAGACTGAAATATTTTCTTTATACTAACTCTGAATCCGGCGAGACTTCGACCGATTAACTCCCACCTAAATTACGGACAATATGAAACACTCGGATACTTCATCTTGTGAACGTACATTTTAGTTCTCCATGGGGACTGACAGTTGTACTTAGAAAATAACAGGCTACTACATCCCCATATTTGAATTCCGCCTAGTGCAGAAGCCGCTATTTTTTTTGTTTAGACTGCAATAACTTCTTCATACTAATTCAGAATCCGGTGAGACTTCGACCAATTTACTCCTGCCTAAACTACGGAAAATATAGAACAATCGGATACCTCATCTTGTGAACGCATACTGTAGTTCTCCATGGGCACTGACAGTTGTACTTAGAAAATAATAGGATACAACATCGCCATATTTGAACTCCGACTAGTGCAGAAACCGCTATTTTTTTTGTTCAGACTGCAATATTTTCTTCATACCAACTCGGAATCCGGCGAGAGTTCGCCCGATTAACTCCCACCTAAATTACGGACAATATGGAACACTCGGATACTTCATCTTGTGAACGCATACTGTAGTTCTTGATGGGCACTGACAGTTGTACTTAGAAAATAACAGGATACCACATCCCCATATTTGAACTCCGCCTAATGTAGAAGCCGCTATTTTTTTGGTTCAGACTGCAATAACTTCTTCTCACTAATTCAGAATCTGGTGAGACTTCGACCGATTAACTCCCACCTAAATTAAGGACAATATGAAACACTCGGATACTTCATCTTATGAACGTACACTGTAGTTCTCCATGGGGACTGACAGTTGTACTTAGAAAATAACAGGCTACTACATCCCCATATTTGAACTCCGCCTAGTGAAGAAGCCGCTATTTTTTTGTTCAGACTGCAATATTTTCTTTATACTAACTCGGAATCCGGCAAGACTTCGACCGATTAACTCCGAACTAAATTATGGACAATATGGAACACTCGGATACTTCATCTTGTGAACGCATACTGTAGTTCTCGATGGGCACTGACAGTTGTACTTAGAAAATAACAGGATACCACATCCCCATATTTTAACTCCGCCTAGTGTAGAAGCCGCTATTTTTTTTGTTCAGACTGGAATAACTTCTTCATACTAATTGAGAATCTGGTGAGATTTCGACCGATTAACTCCCACCTAAATTACGGACAATATGGAACACTCGGATACCTCATCTTGTGAACGCATACTGAAGTTCTCCATGGGCACTGACCGTTGTACTTAGAAAATAACAGGATACAACATCCCCATATTTGAACTCCGCCTAGTGTAGAAGCCGCTATTTTTTTTGTTCAGACTGCAATATTTTCTTCATACTAACTCGGAATCAGGCGAGACTTCGACCGATTAACTCCCATCTAAATTACGGACAATATGAAACACTCAGATACTTCATCTTGTGAACGTACATTTTAGTTCTCCATGGGGACTGACAGTTGTAATTAGAAAATAACAGGCTACTACATCCCCATATTTGAATTCCGCCTAGTGTAGAAGCCGCTATTTTTTTTGTTTAGCCTGCTATAACTTCTTCATACTAATTCAGAATCCGGTGAGACTTCGACCAATTTACTCCTACCTAAATTACGGAAAATTTAGAACACTCGGATACCTCATCTTGTGAACGCATACTGTAGTTCTCCATGGGCACTGACAGTTGTACTTAGAAAATAATAGGATACAACATCGCCATATTTGAACTCCGACTAGTGCAGAAACCGCTATTTTTTTTGTTCAGACTGCAATATTTTCTTCATACCAACTCGGAATCCGGCGAGACTTCGCCCGATTAACTCCCACCTAAATTACGGACAATATGGAACACTTGGATACTTCATCTTGTGAACGCATACTGTAGTTCTTGTTGGGCACTGACAGTTGTACTTAGAAAATAACAGGATACCACATCCCCATATTTGAACTCCGCCTAATGTAGAAGCCGCTATTTTTTTTGTTCAGACTGCAATAACTTCTTCTCACTAATTCAGAATCTGGTGAGACTTCGACCGGTTAACTCCCACCTAAATTAAGGACAATATGAAACACTCGCATACTTCATCTTATGAACGTACACTGTAGTTCTCCATGGGGACTGACAGTTGTACTTAGAAAATAACAGGCTACTACATCCCCATATTTGAACTCCGCCTAGTGAAGAAGCCGCTATTTTTTTGTTCAGACTGCAATATTTTCTTCATACTAACTCGGAATCCGGCAAGACTTCGACCGATTAACTCCGAACTAAATTATGGACAATATGGAACACTCGGATACTTCATCTTGTGAACGCATACTGTAGTTCTCGATGGGCACTGACAGTTGTACTTAGAAAATAACAGGATACCACATCCCCATATTTTAACTCCGCCTAGTGTAGAAGCCGCTATTTTTTTGTTTAGACTGGAATAACTTCTTCATACTAATTGAGAATCTGGTGAGATTTCGACCGATTAACTCCCACCTAAATTACGGACAATATGAAACACTCGGATACCTCATCTTGTGAACGCATACTGAATTTCTCCATGGGCACTGACCGTTGTACTTAGAAAATAACAGGATACAACATCCCCATATTTGAACTCCGCCTAGTGTAGAAGCCGCTATTTTTTTTGTTCAGACTGCAATATTTTCTTCATACTAACTCGGAATCAGGCGAGACTTCGACCGATTAACTCCCACCTAAATTACGGACAATATGAAACACTTGGATACTTCATCTTGTGAACGTACATTTTAGTTCTCCATGGGGACTGACAGTTGTACTTAGAAAATAACAGGCTACTACATCCCCATATTTGAATTCCGCCTAGTGCAGAAGCCGCTATTTTTTTTGTTTAGACTGCAATAACTTCTTCATACTAATTCGGAATCCGGCGAGACTTCGACCGATTAACTCCCACCTAAATTACGGAAAATATAGAACACTCGGATACCTCATCTTGTGAACGCATACTGTAGTTCTCCATGGGCACTGACAGTTGTACTTAGAAAATAATAGGATACAACATCGCCATATTTGAACTCCGACTAGTGCAGAAACCGCTATTTTTTTGTTCAGACTGCAATATTTTCTTCATACTAACTCGGAATCCGGCAAGACTTCGACCGATTAACTCCGAACTAAATTATGGACAATATGGAACACTCGGATACTTCATCTTGTGAACGCATACTGTAGTTCTCGATGGGCACTGACAGTTGTACTTAGAAAATAACAGGATACCACATCCCCATATTTTAACTCCGCCTAGTGTAGAAGCCGCTATTTTTTTTGTTCAGACTGGAATAACTTCTTCATACTAATTGAGAATCTGGTGAGATTTCGACCGATTAACTCCCACCTAAATTACGGACAATATGGAACACTCGGATACCTCATCTTGTGAACGCATACTGAAGTTCTCCATGGGCACTGACCGTTGTACTTAGAAAATAACAGGATACAACATCCCCATATTTGAACTCCGCCTATTGTAGAAGCCGCTATTTTTTTTGTTCAGACTGCAATATTTTCTTCATACTAACTCGGAATCAGGCGAGACTTCGACCGATTAACTCCCACCTAAATTACGGACAATATGAAACACTTGGATACTTCATCTTGTGAACGTACATTTTAGTTCTCCATGGGGACTGACAGTTGTACTTAGAAAATAACAGGCTACTACATCCCCATATTTGAATTCCGCCTAGTGCAGAAGCCGCTATTTTTTTTGTTTAGACTGCAATAACTTCTTCATACTAATTCGGAATCCGGCGAGACTTCGACCGATTAACTCCCACCTAAATTACGGAAAATATAGAACACTCGGATACCTCATCTTGTGAACGCATACTGTAGTTCTCCATGGGCACTGACAGTTGTACTTAGAAAATAATAGGATACAACATCGCCATATTTGAACTCCGACTAGTGCAGAAACCGCTATTTTTTTGTTCAGACTGCAATATTTTCTTCATACCAACTCGGAATCCGGCGAGACTTCGCCCGATTAACTCCCACCTAAATTACGGACAATATGGAACACTCGGATACTTCATCTTGTGAACGCATACTGTAGTTCTTGATGGGCACTGACAGTTGTACTTAGAAAATAACAGGATACCACATCCCCATATTTGAACTCCGCCTAATGTAGAAGTCGCTATTTTTTTTGTTCAGACTGCAATAACTTCTTCTCACTAATTCAGAATCTGGTGAGACTTCGACCGGTTAACTCCCACCTAAATTAAGGACAATATGAAACACTCGGATACTTCATCTTATGAACGTACACTGTAGTTCTCCATGGGGACTGACAGTTGTACTTAGAAAATAACAGGCTACTACATCCCCATATTTGAACTCCGCCTAGTGAAGAAGCCGCTATTTTTTTGTTCAGACTGCAATATTTTCTTAATACTAACTCGGAATCCGGCAAGACTTCGACCGATTAACTCCGACCTAAATTATGGACAATATGGAACACTCAGATACTTCATCTTGTGAACGCATACTGTAGTTCTCGATGGGCACTGACAGTTGTACTTAGAAAATAACAGGATACCACATCCCCATATTTTAACTCCGCCTAGTGTAGAAGCCGCTATTTTTTTTGTTCAGACTGGAATAACTTCTTCATACTAATTGAGAATCTGGTGAGATTTCGACCGATTAACTCCCACCTAAATTACGGACAATATGGAACACTCGGATACCTCATCTTGTGAACGCATACTGAAGTTCTCCATGGGCACTGACCGTTGTACTTAGAAATAACAGGATACAACATCCCCATATTTGAACTCCGCCTAGTGTAGAAGCCGCTATTTTTTTTGTTCAGACTGCAATATTTTCTTCATACAAACTCGAAATCAGGTGAGACTTCGACCGATTAACTCCGACCTAAATTACGGACAATATGAAACACTTGGATACTTCATCTTATGAATGTACATTGTAGTTCTCCATGGGGACTGACAGTTGTACTTAGAAAATAACAGGCTACCACTTCCCCATATTTGAACTCCGCCTAGTGCAGAAACCGTTATTTTTTTTTTCAGACTGCAATATTTTCTTCATACTAACTCGGAATTCGGTGAGACTTCGACCGATTAACTCCCACCTAAATTACGAACAATATGAAAAAGACGGATACTTCATCTTGTGAACGTACATTGTAGTTCTCCTTGGGGACTGACAGTTGTACTTAGAAAATAACAGGCTACCACATCCCCATATTTGAACTCCGTCTAGTGTAGAAGCCCCTATTTTTTTTGTTCAGACTGCAATAACTTCTTCATAATAATTCAGAATCCGGTGAGACTACGACCAATTTACTCCCACCTAAATTACGGACAATATGGAACACTCGGATACCTCATCTTGTGAACGCATACTGTAGTTCTCCAAGGGCAATGAAAGTTGTACTTAGAAAATAACAGGATACAACATCTCCATATTTGAACTCCGCCTAGTGTAGAAGCCGCTATTTTTTCTGTATAGACTGCAATATTTTCTTCATACTAACTCGGAATCCGGCGAGACTTCGACCGATTAACTCCCACATTAATTACGGACTATATGAAACACTCAGATGCTTCATCTTGTGAACGTACACTGTAGTTCTCCATGGGGACTGACAGTTGTACTTAAAAAATAATAGGCTACTACATCTCCATATTTGAACTCCGCCTAGTGAAGAAGCCGCTATTTTTTTGTTCAGACTGCAACAACTTCTTCATAATAATTCGGAATCCGGTGAGACTTCGGCCAATTAACTCCCACCTAAATTGCGGAAAATATGGAACACCTGGATACTTCATCTTGTGAACGCATACTATAGTTCTCCATGGGCACTGACTGTTGTACTTAGGAAATAACTGGATACCACATCCCCATATTTGAACTCCGCCTAGTGCAGAAGCCGCTATTTTTTTTGTTCAGACTGCAATATTTTCTTCACACTTACTCGGAATCCGACGAGACTTCGACCAATTAACTCCCACCTAAATTACAGACAATATGGAACACTCGGATAAATCATCTTGTGAATGCATATTGTAGTTCTCCATGGGAACTGACAGTTGTACTTAGAAAATAACAGGATACAACATCCCCATATTTGAACTCCGCCTAGTGAAGAAGCCGCTATTTTTTTGTTCAGACTGCAATATTTTCTTCATACTAACTCGGAATCCGGCAAGACTTCGACCGATTAACTCCGAACTAAATTATGGACAATATGGAACACTCGGATACTTCATCTTGTGAACGCATACTGTAGTTCTCGATGGGCACTGACAGTTGTACTTAGAAAATAACAGGATACCACATCCCCATATTTTAACTCCGCCTAGTGTAGAAGCCGCTATTTTTTTGTTCAGACTGGAATAACTTCTTCATACTAATTGAGAATCTGGTGAGATTTCGACTGATTAACTCACACCTAAATTACGGACAATATGGAACACTCGGATACCTCATCTTGTGAACGCATACTGAAGTTCTCCATGGGCACTGACCGTTGTACTTAGAAAATAACAGGATACAACATCCCCATATTTGAACTCCGCCTAGTGTAGAAGCCGCTATTTTTTTTGTTCAGACTGCAATATTTTCTTCATACTAACTCGGAATCAGGCGAGACTTCGACCGATTAACTCCCACCTAAATTACGGACAATATGAAACACTCAGATACATCATCTTGTGAACGTACATTTTAGTTCTCCATGGGGACTGACAGTTGTAATTAGAAAATAACAGGCTACTAGATCCCCATATTTGAATTCCGCCTAGTGCAGAAGCCGCTATTTTTTTTGTTTAGACTGCAATAACTTCTTCATACTAATTCAGAATCCGGTGAGACTTCGACCAATTTACTCCTACCTAAATTACGGAAAATATAGAACACTCGGATACCTCATCTTGTGAACGCATACTGTAGTTCTCCATGGGCACTGACAGTTGTACTTAGAAAATAATAGGATACAACATCGCCATATTTGAACTCCGACTAGTGTAGAAACCGCTATTTTTTTTGTTCAGACTGCAATATTTTCTTCATACCAACTCGGAATCCGGCGAGACTTCGCCCGATTAACTCCCACCTAAATTACGGACAATATGGAACACTCGGATACTTCGTCTTGTGAACGCATACTGTAGTTCTTGTTGGGCACTGACAGTTGTACTTAGAAAATAACAGGATACCACATCCCCATATTTGAACTCCGCCTAATGTAGAAGCCGCTATTTTTTTTGTTCAGACTGCAATAACTTCTTCTCACTAATTCAGAATCTGGTGAGACTTCGACCGGTTAACTCCCACCTAAATTAAGGACAATATGAAACACTCGGATACTTCATCTTATGAACGTACACTGTAGTTCTCCATGGGGACTGACAGTTGTACTTAGAAAATAACAGGCTACTACATCCCCATATTTGAACTCCGCCTAGTGAAGAAGCCGCTATTTTTTTGTTCAGACTGCAATATTTTCTTCATACTAACTCGGAATCCGGCAAGACTTCGACCGATTAACTCCGAACTAAATTATGGACAATATGGAACACTTGGATACTTCATCTTGTGAACGCATACTGTAGTTCTCGATGGGCACTGACAGTTGTACTTAGAAAATAACAGGATACCACATCCCCATATTTTAACTCCGCCTAGTGTAGAAGCCGCTATTTTTTTTGTTCAGACTGGAATAACTTCTTCATACTAATTGAGAATCTGGTGAGATTTCGACCGATTAACTCCCACCTAAATTACGGACAATATGGAACACTCGGATACCTCATCTTGTGAACGCATACTGAAGTTCTCCATGGGCACTGACCGTTGTACTTAGAAAATAACAGGATACAACATCCCCATATTTGAACTCCGCCTAGTGTAGAAGCCGCTATTTTTTTGTTCAGACTGCAATATTTTCTTCATACTAACTCGGAATCAGGTGAGACTTCGACCGATTAACTCCCACCTAAATTACGGACAATATGAAACACTTGGATACTTCATCTTGTGAACGTACATTTTAGTTCTCCATGGGGACTGACAGTTGTACTTAGAAAATAACAGGCTACTACATCCCCATATTTGAATTCCGCCTAGTGCAGAAGCCGCTATTTTTTTTGTTTAGACTGCAATAACTTCTTCATACTAATTCGGAATCCGGCGAGACTTCGACCGATTAACTCCCACCTAAATTACGGAAAATATAGAACACTCGGATACCTCATCTTGTGAACGCATACTGTAGTTCTCCATGGGCACTGACAGTTGTACTTAGAAAATAATAGGATACAACATCGCCATATTTGAACTCCGACTAGTGCAGAAACAGCTATTTTTTTTGTTCAGACTGCAATATTTTCTTCATACCAACTCGGAATCCGGCGAGACTTCGCCCGATTAACTCCCACCTAAATTACGGACAATATGGAACACTCGGATACTTCATCTTGTGAACGCATACTGTAGTTCTTGATGGGCACTGATAGTTGTACTTAGGAAATAACAGGATACCACATCCCCATATTTGAACTCCGCCTAATGTAGAAGCCGCTATTTTTTTTGTTCAGACTGCAATAACTTCTTCTCACTAATTCAGAATCTGGTGAGACTTCGACCGGTTAACTCCCACCTAAATTAAGGACAATATGAAACACTCGGATACTTCATCTTATCAACGTACACTGTAGTTCTCCATGGGGACTGACAGTTGTACTTAGAAAATAACAGGCTACTACATCCCCATATTTGAACTCCGCCTAGTGAAGAAGCCGCTATTTTTTTGTTCAGACTGCAATATTTTCTTCATACTAACTCGGAATACGGCAAGACTTCGACCGATTAACTCCGACCTAAATTATGGACAATATGGAACACTCGGATACTTCATCTTGTGAACGCATACTGTAGTTCTCGATGGGCACTGACAGTTGTACTTAGAAAATAACAGGATACCACATCCCCATATTTTAACTCCGCCTAGTGTAGAAGTCGTTATTTTTTTTGTTCAGACTGGAATAACTTCTTCATACTAATTGAGAATCTGGTGAGATTTCGACCGATTAACTCCCACCTAAATTACGGACAATATGGAACACTCGGATACCTCATCTTGTGAACGCATACTGAAGTTCTCCATGGGCACTGACCGTTGTACTTAGAAATAACAGGATACAACATCCCCATATTTGAACTCCGCCTAGTGTAGAAGCCGCTATTTTTTTTGTTCAGACTGCAATATTTTCTTCATACTAACTCGGAATCAGGCGAGACTTCGACCGATTAACTCCCACCTAAATTACGGACAATATGAAACACTTGGATACTTCATCTTATGAATGTACATTGTAGTTCTCCATGGTGACTGACAGTTGTACTTAGAAAATAACAGGCTACCACTTCCCCATATTTGAACTCCGCCTAGTGTAGAAACCGTTATTTTTTTGTTCAGACTGCAATATTTTCTTCATACTAACTCGGAATCCGGTGAGACTTCGACCGATTAACTCCCACCTAAATTACGGACAATATGAAAAAGACGGATACTTCATCTTGTGAACGTACACTGTAGTTCTCCTTGGGGACTGACAGTTGTACTTAGAAAATAACAGGCTACCACATCCCCATATTTGAACTCCGTCTAGTGTAGAAGCCCCTATTTTTTTTGTTCAGACTGCAATAACTTCTTCATAATAATTCAGAATCCGGTGAGACTACGACCAATTTACTCCCACCTAAATTACGGACAATATGGAACACTCGGATACCTCATCTTGTGAACGCATACTGTAGTTCTCCAAGGGCAATGAAAGTTGTACTTAGAAAATAACAGGATACAACATCTCCATATTTGAACTCCGCCTAGTGTAGAAGCCGCTATTTTTTCTGTATAGACTGCAATATTTTCTTCATACTAACTCGGAATCCGGCGAGACTTCGACCGATTAACTCCCACATTAATTACGGACTATATGAAACACTCAGATGCTTCATCTTGTGAACGTACACTGTAGTTCTCCATGGGGACTGACAGTTGTACTTAAAAAATAATAGGCTACTACATCTCCATATTTGAACTCCGCCTAGTGAAGAAGCCGCTATTTTTTTGTTCAGACTGCAACAACTTCTTCATAATAATTCGGAATCCGGTGAGACTTCGGCCAATTAACTCCCACCTAAATTGCGGACAATATGGAACACCTGGATACTTCATCTTGTGAACGCATACTATAGTTCTCCATGGGCACTGACTGTTGTACTTAGGAAATAACTGGATACCACATCTCCATATTTGAACTCCGCCTAGTGCAGAAGCCGCTATTTTTTTTGTTCAGACTGCAATATTTTCTTCACACTTACTCGGAATCCGACGAGACTTCGACCAATTAACTCCCACCTAAATTACAGACAATATGGAACACTCGGATAAATCATCTTGTGAACGCATATTGTAGTTCTCCATGGGAACTGACAGTTGTACTTAGAAAATAACAGGATACAACATCCCCATATTTGAACTCCGCCTAGTGAAGAAGCCGCTATTTTTTTGTTCAGACTGCAATATTTTCTTCATACTAACTCGGAATCCGGCAAGACTTCGACCGATTAACTCCGAACTAAATTATGGACAATATGGAACACTCGGATACTTCATCTTGTGAACGCATACTGTAGTTCTCGATGGGCACTGACAGTTGTACTTAGAAAATAACAGGATACCACATCCCCATATTTTAACTCCGCCTAGTGTAGAAGCCGCTATTTTTTTGTTCAGACTGGAATAACTTCTTCATACTAATTGAGAATCTGGTGAGATTTCGACTGATTAACTCCCACCTAAATTACGGACAATATGGAACACTCGGATACCTCATCTTGTGAACGCATACTGAAGTTCTCCATGGGCACTGACCGTTGTACTTAGAAAATAACAGGATACAACATCCCCATATTTGAACTCCGCCTAGTGTAGAAGCCGCTATTTTTTTGTTCAGACTGCAATATTTTCTTCATACTAACTCGGAATCAGGCGAGACTTCGACCGATTAACTCCCACCTAAATTACGGACAATATGAAACACTCAGATACTTCATCTTGTGAACGTACATTTTAGTTCTCCATGGGGACTGACAGTTGTAATTAGAAAATAACAGGCTACTACATCCCCATATTTGAATTCCACCTAGTGCAGAAGCCGCTATTTTTTTGTTTAGACTGCAATAACTTCTTCATACTAATTCAGAATCCGGTGAGACTTCGACCAATTTACTCCTACCTAAATTACGGAAAATATAGAACACTCGGATACCTCATCTTGTGAACGCATACTGTAGTTCTCGATGGGCACTGACAGTTGTACTTAGAAAATAACAGGATACCACATCCCCATATTTTAACTCCGCCTAGTGTAGAAGCCGCTATTTTTTTGTTCAGACTGGAATAACTTCTTCATACTAATTGAGAATCTGGTGAGATTTCGACTGATTAACTCCCACCTAAATTACGGACAATATGGAACACTCGGATACCTCATCTTGTGAACGCATACTGAAGTTCTCCATGGGCACTGACCGTTGTACTTAGAAAATAACAGGATACAACATCCCCATATTTGAACTCCGCCTAGTGTAGAAGCCGCTATTTTTTTTGTTCAGACTGCAATATTTTCTTCATACTAACTCGGAATCAGGCGAGACTTCGGCCGATTAACTCCCACCTAAATTACGGACAATATGAAACACTCAGATACTTCATCTTGTGAACGTACATTTTAGTTCTCCATGGGGACTGACAGTTGTAATTAGAAAATAACAGGCTACTACATCCCCATATTTGAATTCCGCCTAGTGCAGAAGCCGCTATTTTTTTTGTTTAGACTGCAATAACTTCTTCATACTAATTCAGAATCCGGTGAGACTTCGACCAATTTACTCCTACCTAAATTACGGAAAATATAGAACACTCGGATACCTCATCTTGTGAACGCATACTGTAGTTCTCCATGGGCACTGACAGTTGTACTTAGAAAATAATAGGATACAACATCGCCATATTTGAACTCCGACTAGTGCAGAAACCGTTATTTTTTTTGTTCAGACTGGAATAACTTCTTCATACTAATTGAGAATCTGGTGAGATTTCGACCGATTAACTCCCTCCTAAATTACGGACAATATGGAACACTCGGATACCTCATCTTGTGAACGCATACTGAAGTTCTCCATGGGCACTGACCGTTGTACTTAGAAATAACAGGATACAACATCCCCATATTTGAACTCCGCCTAGTGTAGAAGCCGCTATTTTTTTTTGTTCAGACTGCAATATTTTCTTCATACTAACTCTGAATCAGGCGAGACTTCGACCGATTAACTCCCACCTAAATTACGGACAATATGAAACACTTGGATACTTCATCTTATGAATGTACATTGTAGTTCTCCATGGTGACTGACAGTTGTACTTAGAAAATAACAGGCTACCACTTCCCCATATTTGAACTCCGCCTAGTGTAGAAACCGTTATTTTTTTGTTCAGACTGCAATATTTTCTTCATACTAACTCGGAATCCGGTGAGACTTCGACCGATTAACTCCCACCTAAATTACGGACAATATGAAAAAGACGGATACTTCATCTTGTGAACGTACACTGTAGTTCTCCTTGGGGACTGACAGTTGTACTTAGAAAATAACAGGCTACCACATCCCCATATTTGAACTCCGTCTAGTGTAGAAGCCCCTATTTTTTTTGTTCAGACTGCAATAACTTCTTCATAATAATTCAGAATCCGGTGAGACTACGACCAATTTACTCCCACCTAAATTACGGACAATATGGAACACTCGGATACCTCATCTTGTGAACGCATACTGTATTTCTCCAAGGGCAATGAAAGTTGTACTTAGAAAATAACAGGATACAACATCTCCATATTTGAACTCCGCCTAGTGTAGAAGCCGCTATTTTTTCTGTATAGACTGCAATATTTTCTTCATACTAACTCGGAATCCGGCGAGACTTCGACCGATTAACTCCCACATTAATTACGGACTATATGAAACACTCAGATGCTTCATCTTGTGAAAGTACACTGTAGTTCTCCATGGGGACTGACAGTTGTACTTAAAAAATAATAGGCTACTACATCTCCATATTTGAACTCCGCCTAGTGAAGAAGCCGCTATTTTTTTGTTCAGACTGCAACAACTTCTTCATAATAATTCGGAATCCGGTGAGACTTCGGCCAATTAACTCCCACCTAAATTGCGGACAATATGGAACACCTGGATACTTCATCTTGTGAACGCATACTATAGTTCTCCATGGGCACTGACTGTTGTACTTAGGAAATAACTGGATACCACATCTCCATATTTGAACTCCGCCTAGTGCAGAAGCCGCTATTTTTTTTGTTCAGACTGCAATATTTTCTTCACACTTACTCGGAATCCGACGAGACTTCGACCAATTAACTCCCACCTAAATTACAGACAATATGGAACACTCGGATAAATCATCTTGTGAACGCATATTGTAGTTCTCCATGGGAACTGACAGTTGTACTTAGAAAATAACAGGATACAACATCCCCATATTTGAACTCCGCCTAGTGAAGAAGCCGCTATTTTTTTGTTCAGACTGCAATATTTTCTTCATACTAACTCGGAATCCGGCAAGACTTCGACCGATTAACTCCGAACTAAATTATGGACAATATGGAACACTCGGATACTTCATCTTGTGAACGCATACTGTAGTTCTCGATGGGCACTGACAGTTGTACTTAGAAAATAACAGGATACCACATCCCCATATTTTAACTCCGCCTAGTGTAGAAGCCGCTATTTTTTTGTTCAGACTGGAATAACTTCTTCATACTAATTGAGAATCTGGTGAGATTTCGACTGATTAACTCCCACCTAAATTACGGACAATATGGAACACTCGGATACCTCATCTTGTGAACGCATACTGAAGTTCTCCATGGGCACTGACCGTTGTACTTAGAAAATAACAGGATACAACATCCCCATATTTGAACTCCGCCTAGTGTAGAAGCCGCTATTTTTTTGTTCAGACTGCAATATTTTCTTCATACTAACTCGGAATCAGGCGAGACTTCGACCGATTAACTCCCACCTAAATTACGGACAATATGAAACACTCAGATACTTCATCTTGTGAACGTACATTTTAGTTCTCCATGGGGACTGACAGTTGTAATTAGAAAATAACAGGCTACTACATCCCCATATTTGAATTCCACCTAGTGCAGAAGCCGCTATTTTTTTGTTTAGACTGCAATAACTTCTTCATACTAATTCAGAATCCGGTGAGACTTCGACCAATTTACTCCTACCTAAATTACGGAAAATATAGAACACTCGGATACCTCATCTTGTGAACGCATACTGTAGTTCTCGATGGGCACTGACAGTTGTACTTAGAAAATAACAGGATACCACATCCCCATATTTTAACTCCGCCTAGTGTAGAAGCCGCTATTTTTTTGTTCAGACTGGAATAACTTCTTCATACTAATTGAGAATCTGGTGAGATTTCGACTGATTAACTCCCACCTAAATTACGGACAATATGGAACACTCGGATACCTCATCTTGTGAACGCATACTGAAGTTCTCCATGGGCACTGACCGTTGTACTTAGAAAATAACAGGATACAACATCCCCATATTTGAACTCCGCCTAGTGTAGAAGCCGCTATTTTTTTGTTCAGACTGCAATATTTTCTTCATACTAACTCGGAATCAGGCGAGACTTCGACCGATTAACTCCCACCTAAATTACGGACAATATGAAACACTCAGATACTTCATCTTGTGAACGTACATTTTAGTTCTCCATGGGGACTGACAGTTGTAATTAGAAAATAACAGGCTACTACATCCCCATATTTGAATTCCACCTAGTGCAGAAGCCGCTATTTTTTTGTTTAGACTGCAATAACTTCTTCATACTAATTCAGAATCCGGTGAGACTTCGACCAATTTACTCCTACCTAAATTACGGAAAATATAGAACACTCGGATACCTCATCTTGTGAACGCATACTGTAGTTCTCGATGGGCACTGACAGTTGTACTTAGAAAATAACAGGATACCACATCCCCATATTTTAACTCCGCCTAGTGTAGAAGCCGCTATTTTTTTGTTCAGACTGGAATAACTTCTTCATACTAATTGAGAATCTGGTGAGATTTCGACTGATTAACTCCCACCTAAATTACGGACAATATGGAACACTCGGATACCTCATCTTGTGAACGCATACTGAAGTTCTCCATGGGCACTGACCGTTGTACTTAGAAAATAACAGGATACAACATCCCCATATTTGAACTCCGCCTAGTGTAGAAGCCGCTATTTTTTTTGTTCAGACTGCAATATTTTCTTCATACTAACTCGGAATCAGGCGAGACTTCGGCCGATTAACTCCCACCTAAATTACGGACAATATGAAACACTCAGATACTTCATCTTGTGAACGTACATTTTAGTTCTCCATGGGGACTGACAGTTGTAATTAGAAAATAACAGGCTACTACATCCCCATATTTGAATTCCGCCTAGTGCAGAAGCCGCTATTTTTTTTGTTTAGACTGCAATAACTTCTTCATACTAATTCAGAATCCGGTGAGACTTCGACCAATTTACTCCTACCTAAATTACGGAAAATATAGAACACTCGGATACCTCATCTTGTGAACGCATACTGTAGTTCTCCATGGGCACTGACAGTTGTACTTAGAAAATAATAGGATACAACATCGCCATATTTGAACTCCGACTAGTGCAGAAACCGTTATTTTTTTTGTTCAGACTGGAATAACTTCTTCATACTAATTGAGAATCTGGTGAGATTTCGACCGATTAACTCCCTCCTAAATTACGGACAATATGGAACACTCGGATACCTCATCTTGTGAACGCATACTGAAGTTCTCCATGGGCACTGACCGTTGTACTTAGAAATAACAGGATACAACATCCCCATATTTGAACTCCGCCTAGTGTAGAAGCCGCTATTTTTTTTTGTTCAGACTGCAATATTTTCTTCATACTAACTCTGAATCAGGCGAGACTTCGACCGATTAACTCCCACCTAAATTACGGACAATATGAAACACTTGGATACTTCATCTTATGAATGTACATTGTAGTTCTCCATGGTGACTGACAGTTGTACTTAGAAAATAACAGGCTACCACTTCCCCATATT
This sequence comes from Allium fistulosum, assembly GCA_030737815.1. Taxonomy (NCBI): domain Eukaryota; kingdom Viridiplantae; phylum Streptophyta; class Magnoliopsida; order Asparagales; family Amaryllidaceae; genus Allium; species Allium fistulosum. The sequence continues at coordinate 706,945,684 of CM060905.1, forward strand.
TGAACTCCGCCTAGTGTAGAAACCGTTATTTTTTTGTTCAGACTGCAATATTTTCTTCATACTAACTCGGAATCCGGTGAGACTTCGACCGATTAACTCCCACCTAAATTACGGACAATATGAAAAAGACGGATACTTCATCTTGTGAACGTACACTGTAGTTCTCCTTGGGGACTGACAGTTGTACTTAGAAAATAACAGGCTACCACATCCCCATATTTGAACTCCGTCTAGTGTAGAAGCCCCTATTTTTTTTGTTCAGACTGCAATAACTTCTTCATAATAATTCAGAATCCGGTGAGACTACGACCAATTTACTCCCACCTAAATTACGGACAATATGGAACACTCGGATACCTCATCTTGTGAACGCATACTGTAGTTCTCCAAGGGCAATGAAAGTTGTACTTAGAAAATAACAGGATACAACATCTCCATATTTGAACTCCGCCTAGTGTAGAAGCCGCTATTTTTTCTGTATAGACTGCAATATTTTCTTCATACTAACTCGGAATCCGGCGAGACTTCGACCGATTAACTTCCACATTAATTACGGACTATATGAAACACTCAGATGCTTCATCTTGTGAACGTACACTGTAGTTCTCCATGGGGACTGACAGTTGTACTTAAAAAATAATAGGCTACTACATCTCCATATTTGAACTCCGCCTAGTGAAGAAGCCGCTATTTTTTTGTTCAGACTGCAACAACTTCTTCATAATAATTCGGAATCCGGTGAGACTTCGGCCAATTAACTCCCACCTAAATTGCGGACAATATGGAACACCTGGATACTTCATCTTGTGAACGCATACTATAGTTCTCCATGGGCACTGACTGTTGTACTTAGGAAATAACTGGATACCACATCTCCATATTTGAACTCCGCCTAGTGCAGAAGCCGCTATTTTTTTTGTTCAGACTGCAATATTTTCTTCACACTTACTCGGAATCCGACGAGACTTCGACCAATTAACTCCCACCTAAATTACAGACAATATGGAACACTCGGATAAATCATCTTGTGAACGCATATTGTAGTTCTCCATGGGAACTGACAGTTGTACTTAGAAAATAACAGGATACAACATCCCCATATTTGAACTCCGCCTAGTGAAGAAGCCGCTATTTTTTTGTTCAGACTGCAATATTTTCTTCATACTAACTCGGAATCCGGCAAGACTTCGACCGATTAACTCCGAACTAAATTATGGACAATATGGAACACTCGGATACTTCATCTTGTGAACGCATACTGTAGTTCTCGATGGGCACTGACAGTTGTACTTAGAAAATAACAGGATACCACATCCCCATATTTTAACTCCGCCTAGTGTAGAAGCCGCTATTTTTTTGTTCAGACTGGAATAACTTCTTCATACTAATTGAGAATCTGGTGAGATTTCGACTGATTAACTCCCACCTAAATTACGAACAATATGGAACACTCGGATACCTCATCTTGTGAACGCATACTGAAGTTCTCCATGGGCACTGACCGTTGTACTTAGAAAATAACAGGATACAACATCCCCATATTTGAACTCCGCCTAGTGTAGAAGCCGCTATTTTTTTTGTTCAGACTGCAATATTTTCTTCATACTAACTCGGAATCAGGCGAGACTTCGACCGATTAACTCCCACCTAAATTACGGACAATATGAAACACTCAGATACTTCATCTTGTGAACGTACATTTTAGTTCTCCATGGGGACTGACAGTTGTAATTAGAAAATAACAGGCTAGTACATCCCCATATTTGAATTCCGCCTAGTGCAGAAGCCGCTATTTTTTTTGTTTACACTGCAATAACTTCTTCATAATAATTCAGAATCCGGTGAGACTTCGACCAATTTACTCCTACCTAAATTACGGAAAATATAGAACACTCGGATACCTCATCTTGTGAACGCATACTGTAGTTCTCCATGGGCACTGACAGTTGTACTTAGAAAATAATAGGATACAACATCGCCATATTTGAACTCCGACTAGTGCAGAAACCGCTATTTTTTTTGTTCAGACTGCAATATTTTCTTCATACCAACTCGGAATCCGGCGAGACTTCGCCCGATTAACTCCCACCTAAATTACGCACAATATGGAACACTCGGATACTTCATCTTGTGAACGCATACTGTAGTTCTTGTTGGGCACTGACAGTTGTACTTAGAAAATAACAGGATACCACATCCCCATATTTGAACTCCGCCTAATGTAGAAGCCGCTATTTTTTTTGTTCAGACTGCAATAACTTCTTCTCACTAATTCTTAATCTGGTGAGACTTCGACCGGTTAACTCCCACCTAAATTAAGGACAATATGAAACACTCGGATACTTCATCTTATGAACGTACACTGTAGTTCTCCATGGGGACTGACAGTTGTACTTAGAAAATAACAGGCTACTACATCCCCATATTTGAACTCCGCCTAGTGAAGAAGCCGCTATTTTTTTGTTCAGACTGCAATATTTTCTTCATACTAACTCGGAATCCGGCAAGACTTCGACCGATTAACTCCGAACTAAATTATTGATAATATGGAACACTCGGATACTTCATCTTGTGAACGCATACTGTAGTTCTCGATGGGCACTGACAGTTGTACTTAGAAAATAACAGGATACCACATCCCCATATTTTAACTCCGCCTAGTGTAGAAGCCGCTATTTTTTTTGTTCAGACTGGAATAACTTCTTCATACTAATTGAGAATCTGGTGAGATTTCGACCGATTAACTCCCACCTAAATTACGGACAATATGGAACACTCGGATACCTCATCTTGTGAACGCATACTGAAGTTCTCCATGGGCACTGACCGTTGTACTTAGAAAATAACAAGATACAACATCCCCATATTTGAACTCCGCCTAGTGTAGAAGCCGCTATTTTTTTTGTTCAGACTGCTATATTTTCTTCATACTAACTCGGAATCAGGCGAGACTTCGACCGATTAACTCCCACCTAAATTACGGACAATATGAAACACTTGGATACTTCATCTTGTGAACGTACATTTTAGTTCTCCATGGGGACTGACAGTTGTACTTAGAAAATAACAGGCTACTACATCCCCATATTTGAATTCCGCCTAGTGCAGAAGCCGCTATTTTTTTTGTTTAGACTGCAATAACTTCTTCATACTAATTCGGAATCCGGCGAGACTTCGACCGATTAACTCCCACCTAAATTACGGAAAATATAGAACACTCGGATACCTCATCTTGTGAACGCATACTGTAGTTCTCCATGGGCACTGACAGTTGTACTTAGAAAATAATAGGATACAACATCGCCATATTTGAACTCCGACTAGTGCAGAAACCGCTATTTTTTTTGTTCAGACTGCAATATTTTCTTCATACCAACTCGGAATCCGGCGAGACTTCGCCCGATTAACTCCCACCTAAATTACGGACAATATGGAACACTCGGATACTTCATCTTGTGAACGCATACTGTAGTTCTTGATGGGCACTGACAGTTGTACTTAGGAAATAACAGGATACCACATCCCCATATTTGAACTCCGCCTAATGTAGAAGCCGCTATTTTTTTTGTTCAGACTGCAATAACTTCTTCTCACTAATTCAGAATCTGGTGAGACTTCGACCGGTTAACTCCCACCTAAATTAAGGACAATATGAAACACTCAGATACTTCATCTTATGAACATACACTGTAGTTCTCCATGGGGACTGACAGTTGTACTTAGAAAATAACAGGCTACTACATCCCCATATTTGAACTCCGCCTAGTGAAGAAGCCGCTATTTTTTTGTTCAGACTGCAATATTTTCTTCATACTAACTCGGAATCCGGCAAGACTTCGACCGATTAACTCCGACCTAAATTATGGACAATATGGAACACTCGGATACTTCATCTTGTGAACGCATACTGTAGTTCTTGATGGGCACTGACAGTTGTACTTTGAAAATAACAGGATACCACATCCCCATATTTTAACTCCGCCTAGTGTAGAAGCCGTTATTTTTTTTGTTCAGACTGGAATAACTTCTTCATACTAATTGAGAATCTGGTGAGATTTCGACCGATTAACTCCCACCTAAATTACGGACAATATGGAACACTCGGATACCTCATCTTGTGAACGCATACTGAAGTTCTCCATGGGCACTGACCGTTGTACTTAGGAATAACAGGATACAACATCCCCATATTTGAACTCCGCCTAGTGTAGAAGCCGCTATTTTTTTTGTTCAGACTGCAATATTTTCTTCATACTAACTCGGAATCCGGCGAGACTTCGACCGATTAACTCCCACCTAAATTACGGACAATATGAAACACTTGGATACTTCATCTTATGAATGTACATTGTAGTTCTCCATGGTGACTGACAGTTGTACTTAGAAAATAACAGGCTACCACTTCCCCATATTTGAACTCCGCCTAGTGCAGAAACCGTTATTTTTTTGTTCAGACTGCAATATTTTCTTCATACTAACTCGGAATCCGGTGAGACTTCGACCGATTAACTCCCACCTAAATTACGGACAATATGAAAAAGACGGATACTTCATCTTGTGAACGTACACTGTAGTTCTCCTTGGGGACTGACAGTTGTACTTAGAAAATAACAGGCTACCACATCCCCATATTTGAACTCCGTCTAGTGTAGAAGCCCCTATTTTTTTTGTTCAGACTGCAATAACTTCTTCATAATAATTCAGAATCCGGTGAGACTACGACCAATTTACTCCCACCTAAATTACGGACAATATGGAACACTCGGATACCTCATCTTTTGAACGCATACTGTAGTTCTCCAAGGGCAATGAAAGTTGTACTTAGAAAATAACAGGATACAACATCTCCATATTTGAACTCCGCCTAGTGTAGAAGCCGCTATTTTTTCTGTATAGACTGCAATATTTTCTTCATACTAACTCGGAATCCGGCGAGACTTCGACCGATTAACTCCCACATTAATTACGGACTATATGAAACACTCAGATGCTTCATCTTGTGAACGTACACTGTAGTTCTCCATGGGGACTGACAGTTGTACTTAAAAAATAATAGGCTACTACATCTCCATATTTGAACTCCGCCTAGTGAAGAAGCCGCTATTTTTTTGTTCAGACTGCAACAACTTCTTCATAAAAATTCGGAATCCGGTGAGACTTCGCCCAATTAACTCCCACCTAAATTGCGGACAATATGGAACACCTGGATACTTCATCTTGTGAACGCATACTATAGTTCTCCATGGGCATTGACTGTTGTACTTAGGAAATAACTGGATACCACATCCCTATATTTGAACTCCGCCTAGTGCAGAAGCCGCTATTTTTTTTGTTCAGACTGCAATATTTTCTTCACACTTACTCGGAATCCGACGAGACTTCGACCAATTAACTCCCACCTAAATTACAGACAATATGGAACACTCGGATAAATCATCTTGTGAACGCATACTGTAGTTCTCCATGGGAACTGACAGTTGTACTTAGAAAATAACAGGATACAACATCCCCATATTTGAACTCCGCCTAGTGCAGAAGCTGCTATTTTTTTGTTCAGAATGAAATAGTTTCTTCATACTAACTCGGAATCCGGCGAGACTTCGACCGATTAACTCCCACCTAAATTACGGACAATATGAGACATTCGGATACTTCATCTTGTGAACGTACACTATAGTTCTCCATGGAACGACAGTTGTACTTAGAAAATAACAGGCTACCACATCTCCATATTTGAACTCCGCCTAGTGTAGAAGCCGCTATTTTTTTGTTCAGACTGCAATAACTTCTTCATACTAATTCAGCATCCGGTGAGGCTTCGACCAATTAACTCCCACCTAAATTACGGACAATATGGAACACTCGGATACCTCATCTTGTGAACGCATACTGTAGTTGTCCATGGGCACTGACAATTGTACTTAGAAAATAACAGGATACAACATCCCCATATTTGAACTCCGCCTAGTGCAGAAGCCGCTATTTTTTTTGTTCAGACTGAAATATTTTCTTCATACTAACTCGGAATCCGACGAGACTTCGACCGATTAACTCCCACCTAAATTACGGACAATATGAAACACTCGGATACTTCATCTTGTGAACGTACACTGTAGTTCTCCATGGGTACAGACAGTTGTACTTAGAAAATAACAGGCTACCACATCCCCATATTTCAACTCCGCCTAGTGCAGAAGCCGCTGTTTTTTTGTTCAGACTGCAATATTTTCTTCATACTAACTCGGAATCCGACGAGACTTCGACTTATTAACTCCCATCTAAATTAAGGACAATATAAAACACTCAGATACTTCATCTTGTGACGTACACTGTAGTTCTCTATGGGGACTAACAGTTGTACTTAGAAAATAACAGGCTACCACATCCTCGTATTTGAACTCCGCCTAGTGTAGAAGCCACTATTTTTTTGTTCAGACTGCAATAACTTCCTCATAATAATTCAGAATCCGGTGAGGCTTCGACCAACAAACTCCCACCTAAATTACGGACAATATGGAACACTCGGATACCTCATCTTGTGAACGCTTACCGTAGTTCTCCATGGGCACTGAAAATTGTACTTAGAAAATAACAGGATACTACATCCTCCATATTTGAACTTCGCCTAGTGTAGAAGCCGCTATTTTTTTTGTTCAGACTGCAATATTTTCTTCATACTAACTCGCAATCCGGCGAGACTTCGACCGATTAACTTCCACATTAATTACGGACAATATGGAACACTCAGATATTTCATCTTGTGAACGCATACTGTAGTTCTCCATGGGCACTGACAGTTGTACATAGAAAATAACAGGATACCACATCCCCATATTTGAACTCCGCCTAGTACAGAAGCCAATATTTTTTTTGTTCAGACTGCAATATTTTCTTCATACTTACTCGGAATCCGGCGAGACTTCGACCGATCAACTCCCACATAAATTACGGACAATATGGAACACTCGGATACCTCATCTTGTGAACGCATACTGTAGTTCTCCATGGGCACTGACCGTTGTACTTAGATAATAACAGGATACAACATCACCATATTTGAACTCCGCCTAGTGCAGAAGCAGCTATTTTTTTGTTCAGACTGCAATAACTTCTTCACACTAATTCAGAATCCGGTGAGACTTCGACCAATTAACTCCCACCTAAATTACGGACAATATGGAACACTCGGATACTTCATCTTGTGAACGCATACCGTAGTTCTCCATGGGCACAGACAGTTGTACTTAGAAAATAACAGGATACCACATCCCCATATTTGAACTCCGCTTAGCGTAGAAGCCGCAATTTTTTTTGTTCAGACTACAATATTTTCTTCGTACTAACTCGGAATCCTGCGAGACTTCGACCGATTAACTCCCACCTAAATTACGGACTTAATGAAACACTCGGATACTTCATCTTGTGAACGTACATTATAGTTCTCCATGGGGACTGACAGTTGTACTTAGAAAATAACAGGCTATACATCCCCATATTTGAACTCTGCCTAGTGCAGAAGCAGCAATTTTTTTTGTTCAGACTACAATAACTTCTTCATACTAATTCAGAATCTGGTGAGACTTCGACCAAATAACTCCCACCTAAATTACGGACAATATGGAACACTCGGATGCTTCGTCTTGTGAACGCATACTGTAGTTCTCCATGGGCACTGACAGTTGTACTTAGAAAATAACAGGATACCACATCCCTATATTTGAACTCCGCCTAGCGTAGAAGACGCATTTTTTTTGTACAGCCTGCAATATTTTCTTCGTACTAACTCGGATTCCGGCGAGACTTCGACCGATTAACTCCCACCAAAATTACGGACAATATGAAACACTCGGATACTTCATCTTGTGAACGTACATTATAGTTCTCCATGGGGACTGAAAGTTGTACTTAGAAAATAACAGGCTACTACATCCCTATATTTGAACTCCGCCTAATGCAGAAGCTGCTATTTTTTTTGTTCAGACTGCAATAACTTCATTATACTAATTCAGAATCCGGTGAGACTTCGACCAATTAACTCCCACCTAAATTACGGAAAATATGGAACACTCGGATACCTCATCTTGTGAATGCATACTGTAGTTCTCCATGGGCACTGACAATTGTACTTAGAAAATAACAGGATATAACATCCCCATATTTGAACTCCGCCTAGTGTAGAAGCCGCTATTTTTTTTGTTCAGACTGCAATAACTTCTTCGTACTAATTCAAAATCCGGTGAGACTTCGACCAATTCACTACCACCTAAATTACGGACAATATGGAACACTCGGATACGTCATCTTGTGAATGCATACTGTAGTTCTCCATGGGCACTAACAGTTGTACTTAGAAAATAGCTGGATTCTACATCCCCATATTTGAAATCCGTCTAGTGCAGAAGCCGTTAATTTTTTTTTGACTGTAATAACTTCTTCATACTAATTCAAAATCCGGTGAGACTTCGACCAATTAACTCCCACCTAAATTACGGACAATATGGAACACTCGGATACATCATCTTGTGAACGCATACTGTAGTTCTCCATGGGCACTGACAGTTGTACTTAGAAAATAGCGGGATTCTTGTGACGACCCGGAATTTCGAGCAATAAACAATTTAATAATTTATATTAAATATTAAATTGTTTTGATATATCTTGAATTTATAAGACTTAAATGACTACTTTTCTTTAAATAAATATTGTATTGGTGAGTTTTATCTTTTAAAAACTAATTAATTGTGTTTCCAAACTTCTAATATTTCTTTAGTGATTTGGGAATTATCATTTATTTAATATTAGGTCTTTTCAAAGCTATCAAATAAATAAAATATGGGTTTAAATATATAAGATAAATGTTTAAATAGTTTTAAAACTTGTTCTAGCTTTAGTATATAACATTAAGTAAGTAGTTATAGTAAAGATATAATTTCTTTTATAAATCATTCCAAATTGTTAAATGTGTAATTTATTTTAAAATAATAAATAAGAATAAACATATAAAATTAATAGATGAAAGTAAATATAGGACTTCACCTATATTTTTAAAGCAAACTTGACTAAAGTAAAATAAAACAAGTAACAAAGTAAATATATCAAACAAGGAAATATAAAATATACATAAGTTAAATTTTATTGTTTGTAAAGTTGTAAAACCCATACACTTAATATTTAAATAATATGTTAGAACAACATATCTAAACAACATTCTTTTGCATTCAACCAGTAACATATGTTTGTATAATACATAAGAAGATTGGCCAGCCTCTAAATAAAATCTGCATAGTTAAATGAACTAGAAAGAAAGCTTGCATAAGTATGTAAACATTGGCTCGAATAGGATATGGATATGCAGACTTAAGTACAACAAAATCTCATAATATGTAGGCTGGTAAGTAGGAAAAGGTGTAAGGTAAGCTTGAAAGCAAATTAGTAAAAATATAATATGCCTGTAGCTTGTAAAATAAGACTTAGGCAAGTATAAAAAAATATATAGATAAGTATAAACTAAAACATAAAGGACATAGCATTTAATGAGAGTAAAGCAAATATCTTTTCTAAGTACAAGACATGTAATCTCGGCCATAAGCATAGAAAAATCTCTGGAAATTGTACAAAGTGTACACTGTTTTGCCCAAAGAAAATATAAACCCTGTAATCCTGTTTTATACATAGCCTGAAAGCAACTTTCTCTTGTCACTTTCCATTTTCAGTTCGAGCTAAGCAAAACTAAAATGAAAACTCCATTAAAACTTAAACAAGATTTCATTTAAACATCAACGATCAAGCAACTACAACTACAACAAGATTATTGGCAGAAGATATAAATGAAGACATTTTTCCAGTTCAAAACAGATTTCAACACAGTGCTCTGTTCTTTTATCAAGCCTGGTGAGTAACATTTTGTTTAAAAATATAACTTAAGTTAATGTAGTGTTTGTTTCTCTGTGATAATGTGAATTTTGGTATATATGTTTGTGCAAATCTATGTATATCTGTTACCTTTGATACTCTGTTATCTGATGATATCTCTTTGAGTAGATTAGTAAACAAATCCCTCACCACTTGATCTACAAATTGTTTGAATGTAGGAAGTAAACAAAAGTTGTTTGTTTGGCTATAATCTAGTTGTTAAAAATCTAGTAAAGATGAATCAACCTATAATTTACCCTGGGAACCAAGAAAGCAAAATACAACTTTATATATGTTTAAATCAAAACTCTGATTTTAAGGATTCAGGAGTATAAATCGATTCTACATACAAAAATAGGATTTTTAAAACAAGATTTAAAATTTTTAAGGCAAGGGGTGAAGAGCAGTTTTGGCTCGACTGTTTTAAGTGTTTTGGGTTGCCGTGGACGATCTCGTCGTCTGGAGAGGTTGAGTTCTGGTCTGGAGATAGAGGAGCCTAGGGTGGTTACAGGAAAAATGCAGTGGTGGTCGGCAGATGAACGTGGTGGCGGCGGGAAGCCTGTAAAATCTGGTAACCTAGTTTTGCGAGTCTTTTGTTTTTCGTCTCGTTCGAACTCATGGGAGGACCGAGTGTAGCGCGACTTTGGATTGTGGTAGAGGAGAGGTGGTTGAGGCTATGGCCGGAGTTGGGTGGCCTCTGGTGGTCGGAGCGTGGAGCGCGGGGTGTTGCCAGGTTTCGAGGCGATATCGTTTTCATGTTCCAGGCTTTGATTTAGCAACTCGAATTCGATCTCGAGTTTGGGTGGTCGATTTGGGATTTGGGAAAGGATGTGGAAGCGATCACCGTGAAGAGGAGTTGGTCGTGGTCGATCGGCAGTGACGAATGAAGGCGTGCACGTGCACGGGGCAGTTTCAGATAATCTGGAGCTGTTGTCTTTGGTTGGGGAAACTCGAAGTTTTACTCGAGTAAATTTTTGTTTGGCTCGGGAGGAATCATGTTTTTCTCGAAGTATTTTGGGTGAACTCGGGTAGTTTGGTTTACAGGGTTGTAACCTGTAGCTTGTTCCCAGTTTTTAAAGTATGGGTTTTAAAATTTAAGTCAAAGTTTAACTGAGTCCAAAGGAATGTTTAAATTCCAGTTTTGAAATGAAAGAAGTTTAAAATTTAAAATAATTTAAATAAGTTTAAATATTTTGAATTTGAGGGAATTAGATTTAAAATTCTTTCGTAACAAAGGAATTGCTTTAAGTTAAAATTTAAAGTTTTTAAAAAAGTTAGTTTAAAGTGATTTAAGTTTAAATAGTGATCGTTTAAATCGGGAATTTAAAATGGAAGTTAAAAAGGGAAGAGTGAAATAAATGTTCAACATATTGTAGTGGAAATTTAAAGTAAATAAATGGGAAATAAATTTACTTTAAGTAAATGAAGATTAAAGATTTAAATTCTTTAACCATTAAGATAATTTGAATGATAATTGATAAATTGATATTGATTAAATTAGTAATTATAAGTGGAAATGTATTAATTAAAGTAAATAATGAGTTAAGTAATTAATATGTAATGGAGAATCGTAGATTCGACTTTAATTAATAAATGAAGGGTTAATGGAACTTATAATTAAAAATGAGGAAATCGTAAGTTATTATTTAGAAAAGAAATTAAATAAATATTATTATGAAGGTCATTAACCAGATTAATTAATATAATTGATATTTAGTAGTTAATTAGATTATTTAATTTAATAATCAACATTTTAAATGTTTAAGTGTAATTACTTAATGTGAATTAAGTAAGAAATTAATTACTCACTTTAGTTAATTAAGTAATTGATTAACTTGAGTTAATTAATTAAGTCTAATTAATGGGGACTAACCACTTGATAATTGGAAGATGTAATTACTTAGGAAAGTAATTGATGAATAATTACAGGATGTAATTTATGGATAATGATTTGTTAATAGAAGTAATTTGGATATAATTACTTGAAATTAATCAAGGGATTAATTAAATCTGTTTATTGGGAGTAATGAATTAAGGATAATTAATTACTGTATGTTATTAATCAAGGTGATTAATATATGTGATTTGGAAATTAGTTTTCTTAATAAAAATTAAGAAATAAAATAACTAATTAAAAGTTAATTACTTGATGTAATAGAATTAAATAGTAAATGTAATTAGAGATCATTTATTATAAATGCTGAAATCTTAGAATGAATTTATTTGGAAATAATTAATAAATGACTAGATTTATTAATGTGAATAATTAAGTAATGTAATTAATGATTAGTTAATTAATAAATGAAGTAAGGTAAAGGTTATTTCCTATATTTGGTTAAAGATAATTAATTTGTAAAAATAACTAAAGGATAATTTACTTTAAATGTAATTAAAGATAATTAATCGAGGATGATTAATTAAAATGAATAATTGGATGATGATTAATTAATTGATTGATAATTAATTAATAGAAGTATAAGCAAGTTTAATAATGGTGGAGTAATTAATTTAATTTACTTTAAATTAATTAAAGATTTGTAATTAGTTTAATTCATTTTAAATTAATTATAAAATGAGGTGATTATTAATCTTTGTTTATATATGATGGATGATATTGATTTCCATGATTGATTGTGATCTCAGATATATATCTATTGTGTTATGGATGCTTGGTTAAGTATGATGATATTGATTATCTGTTTGAGTAGATAATATGGATTATCTGTTTATGATGATGATGTTATTGTCCATTGTTATATTGTGTTTTATCTATCTGTGTTGATATAGATAATAAATTGAATTGTTTTAAACCTTTAAAACAACTTGGCCTTAAAAGACACGTTTTGGATTTCGATGAGACCGGGATCGGGTTTCCGTATACCGGGATTCTAGGTCTGGAGACCCGAATACCACATCGATCCAAAATAACGTTAGGTCGTGAAATCCAAATGGAGCAAGTGAAGACTCGAGGTATAAGAACTATTCGTCAGTATAACTCTGTGGGTGATTCCGTAATGAGTTTGACGGAGATAGTACTTATAGATTCGAGATGGTGGTTCAAATTGCAAGGGTTATTGTCGTTAACTCTGAGGGTGATTCCAAAATGAGTGTAACGAGATAATGCCTTCGGTTTCGTTCGAACCCGGAACGAACTTATATGGATCGAATGCTTTCAGAACATCGTCAGGCGGGCGATGAGCATTCTAAGAGATGTGTTCTCTAAAGGTAATCGTGACCTCAAGCCTCATCAACCGGGAATGGCTAAAATAGGGGAGGTGCAGCAAGGCTTCGTGGGTAGCACCCACTTGAGAGCGAGATATACCCCTGTCTAGAGTCCCTTTTATTCGGCTGTGTGGGCGGTTTAGTAGCTACAACCGTCGGGGTTGTCTTGTTTGGAACTGTCCAGTAAGGGATGGTTCCGGTCTTGTGTTGCAGGGGACTTAGGGTGGGTCCTCGGTACGGTGAACTAGGCCACGTACTGTGACGGGCGGTACCCCAGTAGCCCTGCCATTGTATGGAATCCAATCTCCAATAAGCGCCGTACGTTTTGATTGTGCCCAACTATGTTGAAATGTGAGATGTAAGCATTTCAGCTATTTCTGTATTTTACTTGAAAACCCTAGACCTATTATAATATAACTGGATTTCCTATCAAATGTTTTGGTTAGCGTAAGGTAAAAACATTTCCATGTTTATGTGTGGGATGTCTTACGTGATACCCTTTGTTTCAAAGGATTTTCAAAGTTAAACAACTTTAACCTGTTACTCATACCAGACCCATGTCTGACCCGGAGTTTATTTTCTGTTTTTCCTAAACTCTCGGGTACCCAAATTTTTACGGGTAGCCAAGGGATTCAGGTTAGCTTTGACGTATTCTGGAGGAGCAATGGAGCAGGAGGCTTCAGCGTATAGATATATAGTGATTCCGCTGTGTTAGTATTTATCTGTATTCTGCTGTGTTGTATCTCTGTATTGTATTGAGATGTATCGAGTTGTATTAACTAGACAGGTGTTTATAACTGTCTAGTATGTGTTGTATTATCTGTGTAACTCTGATATATATGATATTATGTAATCTCTTATGTGATATATTATATTTCATTCGTTCCGCTGTTGAGGTTCTGGTGTGTTTTCTTCTTTCTTCTCTGTCTTTTCTATTTCTCACCCTCTTCTTTCTTCATAGTGATGCGATTTTCCGGTAGTGGAAGGTCGGGTCGCTACAATTCTACATCCCCATATTTGAACTCAGCCTAGTGTAGAAGGCGCTATTTTTTTGTTCAGATTGCAATATTTTCTTCATACTAACTCGGAATCCGGCGAGACTTCACTACACCAAACAACCTATTTTGTAACACTTTTCCGATTTCAATTTACAACGCTAATAACCGTTACAAATTTCTAACGGTTATATCCGTTATAACCATTTACAACGGTTATTACCGTTAGTAAATATGGTAATTTAGTAAATAATTAAAAACATTATGGATAAGATTGTAAATTTATTTCTATCACCCGTTATCTCATTTCTCACGATAACTTTTCATTTCTCACTCTCTCACGTTTTACTTCTCTTTCCTTCGTACCGGGTTTCGTCAGTCACCGCCTCTACTGTCTGTCACCGCCTCCGCCGTCTGCCACCGCCTCCGTCTTCTGCCACTATCTCCTCCCTTTGTCCTATCAAATCGACGAAGATGAAGGAAGATCTGGGTTGCGAACTACAAATTTAGGGTTTCGCTTTTCCACCTTTGTCTACTCAGGTATGAACATTTTTTTCAAATTCATATCAATTTCTTACATACGAATTCGAATTTAAGCTTAGCAACGTTTTCACATTCAAAATTAGATTTACTGTAAGCAACGTTTTCACATTCAAAATCAGATTTATGAATTTTTGTTTTCTTTGCAAAAGTTGGTATTGATTGAGTTGTTTTTTGTTCAATCTTTAATAAATATTAACCATTTCTGAAGGACAGAAATACGATAGAATCAGATTTGAGTTTTTCTTTCCTAGATCTCTTGATAAATATTAGCTGTAGCCTTCTTTCTTGGTATTTTTTTCTCGAATTCCATTTTAGAGACAAAATTTTTAAAAAAAAATACAAATTTTAGATTGGAAAATTATCTCTATGCACCTGGTACTAAAACCACTTTCAGACTTTTTTAATTCGGTTTAAAGAGGCGGATTAATCAGGAGATTGATTGCTATAAGTCTGTACCATTGACAGTAACCATTGAGGATATGACAAATCATGCCTGTATTTGCCTCTTCTAAATTTTAAGTTGAATAAATTATGCAAAGCCCCTGATATTCCAGTAATTTCATATTCAAAGTAAGTTGATTTACCTACAGTTCAAATCATGTTTGGTACAGCCAGCATTAATGAGGTGACTTCTAACAATAATTGAATTGTTTTAATTGTTTATTTATTCAAACAAAAAAGCTTAAATTGTTTTAATAGAATTTCTTTCAAAAACATTTAAGCAATTATCTTATTGTTCATATGAATTGTTGTTGTTTATGATATTAATAACAACAATTTTCTCAATTGTCATTGCTTGCATTGCTCATCTCAACAATTTTAGTTTTAACAAATTCTAGATTCAGATTAACATATGGTCTCCCTTTCATAGTATGCGTGTTCCAACCAAGCTTTCATATACAATGTTAACAACCAGTTTAGTATTTTGCATTTCATTATTTTCTTTTGAGGACTTTGGGTATCAGGTCTTCATTTAGTTTTGTTAAGCTTGTATCTAATGGCAATTTGAAAAAAGAGGATGAAGCCAACTATACTTTAAAATCCTACTCATCCGACCATTTTTATGAGAGTTACTTCTTTGTTTTGACATTCAACATGAACAATTAGAATTAATTATTATGGCCAAGCACTAATAGACTTAGAAAGAATAACAGTATATGGAAAATAAAAACGAGAAACAAATGCATTGTTTTTTTAATTAAAGTCTTTACAGGTAAAAGAGTTAGTATAGACAAACAAACATTAAAGTCCGTATGTATTACATGTACGAGAGTTGTTGATTAATAAATGTTATATGACATGTGAGGACAAAATTAAATAATATCTATTAATAAATGCAATCATAATATTAGTTTTACCATTACGAAATTGGACCAAACCTGAGGTCGAAGTAGATGGATTTGAGGATAAAGTAAATGATATTCAGTCTATGAAAGGAAATACACATATGGGTGCAAATTGTTTTTACGGTTCTATTAGCTGAATTGTTATTTAAGTCAACGTAAAAAAGTTAAAATTTCTGTGTTAGCTTATTTTTATTTTGGATTAAATGCTGGTGTTGAATTAAGGTACATATAATCTAGAGTTAATTATATTAATGAATAAAAGTTAAATTTTAGATCCATGCAACACGCATTTACAGTAAATATGAGTATATTGGATGAAGGTAGTGTTCAATATTTACTCCATGGCTGTGCTAAAATTTCTATGTTAGCTGATATTTTTTCCCGTATGGTAAGACATTAATGATTTTGAACAGTAAACAAAAAAATTGAAAAAAATATTATACAGTGTAAGTAATGTTTAATTACTTAAATATTTTATAAATTAATAGAAATTTAAGACAGGGAAGAATGTGACTTAATCAATGAAACAATACATTCTTACATTTACCAAATAGTCACATTTTAGTGCAAATTCAAAAATCAGTGGCTCAGTTTTAAAATCGAGTTTTAAAATCTCAGTTTTAAAATCGAGTTGCAGTTGCAACTTGCAACCCAGTATTGCAACACTGAGCTGCAAGTTGAAATGCAACCGCAACTCAGTTTTTCCAACTGAGTTGCCATGTTGCAGTTGCAATGCAACTGTGAGTTCCAAGTTGCAATGCGACTGCAACTGAAACTGCAACACTAAGTTGCCATGTCTTTATTATATTTTATTTTTTTATCTTTTATGTCTTTATTATATTTTATTTTTTTAAATGTAAATCTCATATTTTTTTCATAGTAGTAAGTTGATCTGAATGTTGCGTGCTTCAAGCATGTAGTCAAAGAGACTTTAAACTATGGTTAACTCGCTTAAATCCTTGCTTTTGATAACTTCATAGCAGTTGGTTAATTTCTTGGTTGTCATCACTAGTGTAAGAGTATCCATTAAATAAAAAAGAACACTTGCATGTATGTTAGGTGAATTCAAGATAACTACAGTTCATCATGATCAATTTGAGTAACTCGTTGGTTTGTAAAGAATTCCTCTTCGTTAATTTTCAATAGGTGATACAAGTTGTCATACATTGCTAATTCGAACAAAACAATCATGTATACATATGAATTAATTCAGAAATTGATTGATCAACCTGTATGCTTAGAAAGTGGTCATGGTTTCAATAATTCTACAACCTTTGCGGGGTCCTAAACACCTTGCTTCTTTGCCCACTTAACAAAAGTGTTTTTACATTGAAAAATACTTAGTGTAACTCCGACTTTTTTTAATGATTTGCCTCTTCTTCGTTGCTATCAGATCCCTCATTCCAAAATAAATGCAGGCTTTTTGAATCTGGCGTAATTCTGCCCCATCTCCAAATTCGAACGTCGGTTTCTCTTTTCTGAGTTATTTTATTCTTCAATTGTGTCATAATTTTACATATGATAGGATCATTGGCGGTTCTACGAAAGATATGAAAGAAACGAAAGCAAAAAAATAAAGGAAGTGAATCCATTTTGTTCGTAACCAATACAGAGAGATTTATGCACGATATGTTATAATTTTCGAGAAAAAACCTTGTCATGGTTTTTTCAGCTGTTTGGGCCTGAATAGTAAGGTTGTAAAACGAAGTAAAAAGGAAACTGCCAATTCTTTTCTAATTTTAGATACTGAACCGACAGATTTCTTTTCTAGAATATCTTGAACTTAAATGATTGTTACTTCAATAGAGTATCTTGAATTTAATGATTTTTCATTGTTGTACTTCAATCATTTACCACTTTGGCATCGATTACTTCAATATTTCGTTAAATAGCTTTTATTTATGATACAGGTTACTAGAATATGTCATACGTGCAGTGATAAATGCAACTCTTTTGATTAAGCTTTGGAATTGGACGTTATTTGGATTAATCATGCTCCTTTGATAGTTCAGAGTGGACGTAACTTGTAAGAATCGGATTATTTTCTCTTCTTATTCTTTGATTTTAGTTACATTGCTCCAAAGCACGGTGTGCTTCGTAATTAATTGTTGCTAGGTAATAGTCTTGAAAAGTTAAAAGAAAAAACATCAGCATTAATCATGTTTTCTTCTTTACAGGGGTTAGGGAAATACTTAATTTATTTGAAATAAACTTCCAACTTTTGTACACAAGTGTAGTTGTAAATGTGTATTTGGTTGTGAACATAGGATAAGATCCATACAAGGGTTGGGTAGCACATAATCTGAGTTTAAGTATGACTTATTTTAAATTATTACTCTTCATGCGTGCATTAGAGTTCAGTGCTGATACATCAGATGATCAACAGGTATTGATTGCCCAATACTTGAATAACCCACATTATAGTAGTACTTTGCATATTTCGTTGATCTTTAGTACTGTTTATATTTGGTTGCATGACACATGAGATGGAATATCATTGACAAAGAAATCACTGAGATCAGCATTTGTGAATTGCTTGCATGTAGATTTTTAGCAAATTTTAATAGTCAATTAGTTGGTTTTCCTTAATATCGTCAAGGAACGGTCATGCCTTTCTTGGTGTTAGGTAGTCAAATATGGTATGCATTGACCTCAGTGTTGTGTTGCAGATATAATGTTGTTATATTTGTAGCTTGGAGTTGTGGCATATAAAACTGTTATGCTTGCAACTATGACAACTTCTTAGACGTGAAAGACTACACAGACCCGCCACCAGCACCGCTTTTCGACATGGGTGAGCTCACCAAGTGATCACTGTACCGTGCAGTCATAGCAGAGTTCGTCGCCACTCTATTGTTCCTCTACATCACAGTAGCCACGGTTATCGGGTGCAGTCACTAGAGCGATGCAACCATGCCCGGAAATACCGATGCTCACTGCAGTGTGTTGGCGTGCTTGGAATTGCCTGGGCTTTCGGTGGCATGATCTTCGTTCTCGTTTACTGCACTGCTGGAATTTCTGGTACCTAATCTTATAATTTTTATGACCTCTACCACTCTTCCAACTTTTTATGTATTCAAAGGCTTTATTTTTCCTTCAACTTATAACACGATACCTTGTTAACATTAAGGTGGACAAATAAACCCAGCTATGATGTTCGGGCTTTTCCTAGCAGGAAAAGTATCTTTAATTAGAGCGCTTCTGTACATGATAGCGCAGTGTTTAGGTGCAATATGTGGTGTTGGGTTTGTCAAAGCATTCCAGTCCGCCTACTATTCTAGATACGGAGGTGGTGCCAATACTCTGAGCGTTGGGTACAGTAAAGGAACCGGGCTTGCAACTGAAATTATAGGTACTTTTGTGTTGGTCTACACTGTGTTTGCTGCTACCAACCCTAAACATAGTGCTAGAGATTCTCATGTGCCGGTATGATACTCTTTTTGTAAACTGTGAGAAATTATGCATCATACTATACGATTTCTTATGTTCTGTTGTTATTTAGTTTTAAACTAGAATTATAAGTGATAAATGGGTTGCAGGTACTGGCTCCACTTCCGATTGGGTTTGCTGTGTTCATGGTTCATTTGGCAACCATTCCAATTACTGGTACTGGGATTAATCCTACTAGAAGTTTTGGAGCTGCTGTTATTTACAACAAGGATAAAGCTTGGGACGATCAAGTTTGCTTACTTTTACATATTATTCGAAGTCTTATTTCATAATAATAGCATGATTATATGTACCTGATAAGTTACTCTATGTTGTATGAAAAGTGGATATTCTGGGTTGGTCCATTCACAACATATTCAAACATCAAAGTTGCATATAGACTTGAAAGAGTTATTATATTTATGAGAATGATGTGTTTTACTTGAAGCAACCATTTTGTTCTTTATTCCTGACAGCTCGAATGATGCCGCATCTACTATGTATATTTCTAACCCTGTCACTACTTTCCCTTATGTTGGTGCCATGAACGTTTACATCTTGGAGTGCAGAAGATTTTTCATGGTGGAAAGGTTGGAGATGGAGAAAATGTTGTTTGGGTGGAGGATGTTCTTAATCCGGACGAGCCACTTTTTAATGCACCTCAAAATGGTCATTATACATTGTCCGAGTTGGTTGATGGTGGTTTTGTAGTTTGGCCGGAGTGTCGTATTCGTTGTTTGTAAGCTTCTAGATATGTTGTAGTAGTGAAATTTGAAGTTGTCATAATGAACTTTGTAGAATTTGATATGTACTATTTCGTTTGATGTTTTTTAACAATTTGATGATATGTTGGTTTTGAATTTTAGTTTCGTGTTTTCTATTGTTATATATTCGTATAGATATAGTTGAATGAAGTTGAATAAGATATGGTTTTGCTATACCAAATTTGTAATACTTATAAGTGTTGGTAATTTTGCTATTTACTTATATAAGGAATTCTCAACGGTTATAACCGTTGGAAATTAAAATATTCCCAACGGTTATAACCGTTGGGAATGTGAAATAATTCCCAACGGTTATAACCGTTGGGAATTACCAAGATTTCCAACGGTTATAACCGTTAGAAATTATGGTCGTTTCCAACGGTTATAACCGTTGGGAATGACCAAAATTTGCAACGGTTATAACCGTTGGGAAGTTCCAAAATTCCCAACGGTTATAACCGTTACAAAATATGTAAAAAAATTGTAACATACCTGCTACCAACGGTTATAACCGTTGGGAATTAGATCACCAACGGTTATAACCGTTACAAAATAACAGTTCTGGTGTTGTGCTTCGACCGATTAACTCCCACCTAAATTACGGACAATATGAAACACCCGGATACTTCATCCTAGGGTTGTTATGGTAATGGTTACCGTTACCATTTTGTATATACCGTTACCGTACCGTTTTTACTGGTAAACTAAAATTGTTTACCGTTACCGTTACCGATTGACTGGTATACCGATGACTGGTATACCGATAAACTGGTAACCGTTACACTGGTAATGGTAAATTACCGTTTGTCTAAAAAAAATAAGTTGATATATTTTTACACCAAATGATAATTCATTATATATCACATTGGATCACTTAATAAAGGACATAGAAAAGAAGTGTATTTATCATCATTTGAGTTGAATTACTGAACTAAATTGAACTGTTTTCTTGCTTATAAATGCCCATAATACAACATCTTACATGAATATCAATGTATTATGAATGGACCGGTAAATTACCGTTACCGCTGGTTTTGAAAAAATATTACCGATGTTTTACCGTAAAAAATGGTAAATTTACCGTTACCGTACCGATTATGCTGGTATACCGACTTTACTTTAAAATGGTAACCGATTGACTGGTAATGGTATGGTAATGATAAATTTACCGTTACCATAACAGCCCTACTTCATCCTGTGAACGTACACTGTAGTTCTCCATGGGGAATGACAATTGTACTTAGAAAATAACAGGCTACTACATCCCCATATTTGAACTCCGACTAGTGCAGAAGCCGCAATTTTTTTGTTCAGACTGCAATAATTTCTTCATACTAATTCAGAATCCGGTGAGACTTCGACCAATTAACTCCCACCTAAATTATGGACAATATGGAACGCTCGGATACTTCATCTTGTGAATGCATACTGTAGTTCTCGATGGGCACTGACAGTTGTACTTGGAAAATAACAGGGTACCAAATCCCCATATTTGAACTCCGCCTAGTGCAGAAGCCGCAATTTTTTTTGTTTAGACTGCAATAACTTCTTCATACTAATTCAGAATCCGGTGAGACTTCGAACATTTAACTACCACCTAAATTACGGAAAATATGGAACACTCGGATACCTCATCTTGTGAATGCATATTGTAGTTCTCCATGGGCACTAACAATTGTACTTAGAAAATAACAGGATACAACATCTCCATATTTGAACTCCGCCTAGTGCAGAAGCCACCATTTTTTTTGTTCAGACTGCAATATTTTCTTCGTACTAACGCGGAATCCGACGAGACTTCGACCGATTAACTCCCACCTAAATTACGGACAATATGAAACATTCAGATACTTTATCTTGTGAATGTACATTATAGTTCTCCATGGGGACTGACAGTTGTACTTAGAAAATAACAGGCTACTACATCCCCATATTTGAACTCCGTCTAGTGCAGAAGCCGCTATTTTTTTTGTTCAGACTTCAATAACTTCTTCATACTAATTCAGAATCCGGTAAGACTTCAACCAATTGAAGCAACCCTCCCTAGTTTACAAATTGTTTGAGTGACTCAATTTAGTTTATGCTAAATTCGGGGTTACTTACTTCCAAAACCAACCATTTCCTCTTTTTTTTTGTTTTATTTATTTCCCAAGATCCAACTTGATCAATATAGAAATATTGATATACTTCTTGTAAAAAAAACTATTTGTATATACATATAAACATACAAATCATTTTAATTCTAATATCAGAGTTTTTTTTGAATAAAGAATAACTCAGTTTATTCTAAACAAGATAACTATGTTTTAGCCATAGTAAAAAGGATTGGGAAAAACCCTCTCCCATTTAAATCTTTGTGCAATTATTTTCAAACTAATTCTTGTTTGTTCGTTTGTGTTTACCTCTGTATATTTTATGAAACATGTGAGTTGAGTCATAACACTTAGACTTTTGCAATATGGCTTTTCAAATAGCAAAGCAGAAGGTTGTGCATGCTTCTGTGCACCTGTGTGCACATAAACATGTACAACTGCTATTTACTACCCCTTAGTTTGCAGATTGATCAACTTGATTAGGTTGGATCCCTATACTGTCTTGTTATGATTACTATCTCTGTTTATTCATTTAAAACCTCAACTCATACAAAAATCTGAGTTCATGCTTCCCTTGTTTTTTTTCCTTTTCTACATATGGGTTTATCCTTACTTCATAATGTTACAGTTAGTTTATAAATAGGTTCTTACCTCTAAACAATCTAACACATATGTATACATTACTAGTTCACATATGCTTCAGATTTACTACTGAATTCACTGCTTGACTCATGAAAATTTGCATACTTACAGGTTATGATATAAAGCTAAACACATTTATCTTTTCTACTAAAAGCAGTTTCATCCCATAATAACCTTTTAGACCATTCATTACATCACCATCAAAATCCAGCACAAATACAATATTATTACAGAAAGTCTTCTAATTAAAAATAAAACATGAAGGACATTCTTTAGCAAACATTCATAGTTCACTGAATCACCCAATTTCTTCTTAGCATCACACATCTACATCTTATCACTTAGCCTTCTCTTTTCCTGTAGACATCTCATGATCTACTCCATAATACATATGAAGCACCCATTTGATGCAAGCAACAAACAGGTCAGACTTATGTCTGGTGTGAGTAGAATCACTTGTTAATGCATAAAGACTAATGAAGTATGTTCCATTATTATAGTTTCTGTTCTCAGAGGCTAAATATTTTATTCAAGATAACAAGTCTCCTTCTCATGTTCAAATTTACAAAGTGTTTATCCAGTGGTGTATGTGTAATGACAAGTGTGTATTCTTAGACTAACTTGTCATCAAAACATTGGTCCAGAAATCCTATCAACCATCATACATACACACAAGTTGGTGCTAACACCCAAAACATGAACAATCATACATAAACATGCACAGACCATATTCATGGTATTGGGCCAAAGTATCAAACCTGAGTCTACATGTTAGGACTCCCATATACTTCTAGCCTATTTACCCTTGCATGTATAATTATTTCATGTTATTCTAAAGTCCAGTATTACATTCATGGTTGCACTGGTGCACACTGCCTAGAACCACTACCTGGTTTCCAGTGCACTATAAGCTATTTGGGCATAAACATGCCATGTGCAAACTCACACCCCAGCCTTGATGCGAGCCAACCACTATGTCATACCCACTTCCCTCATACCCAACCTGATAGAGGTGACCCACATCCTTAGTTTAATCACTAAGTTCTTTCATATGACCCAATATTACATATGCAGTGCCATGCCCAAAACTGTGGTATGTTAACTAATATGTGCTAGCAGTTTTCATACATCCATCAATCATTCACCCATTCATCCATTCAACAATTTAATCAGTCACACTTGTAGATATTTCAAGTCAGTTTCATCCATAGATATATCTTTAGCTAAGCATAGGTCTGAGCATTTTAGAAAGTGAAATGCCTCTGTGGTTTCCCCAGTAATAAGGTTCTCACAATCAATCCACATATTAAAGTGTGTTTGCTTGTTACTCAACCCTATTTCCAAAGAATACTTACTGATGGATTAGGACTCAACACATGGAAATTCCATTGCACCCCAACCATCTTTTCAGTTGCAAGACATAAGCCAGAGAACCCCTTCCTCTTACTGCCTTGCATCCTACTTTCCTTATTAATCCATGCTTTAACTAAAAAATATTTCTCAAATTCCTAAACATATAAATAAATCGGTTGTTATTCCTTCAATAAGTTGTTATATATAAACAAGCATAGGTTGAGTGACAACAAAGCAATGAAAGTCACAAAATCTCAGGAACAACAGAAAATTTCTAAACTAAGAAAATGCAAGCAAAACATCAAACATAAATTAAAATAACTAAAGGTTAATGGCTGCCTTTCATAGGTCTTAATGCCTTGCCAAGTGAGGATTTACTCACCATAGTTCTCCTTCCCAAGTCTTGGTTCAGGCCTGCCATTGATTTTCTAAACTGCTGCCTATTTTTTCTAATTTTTGTTTCCTGGTTCTAACATGTAACCGTAGGAAATAATGATGTATATAAGGGAGTTACTAGGGTTTTAAGGTTAGTTAAGTAATTTATTTTTATCAGAATTTCCATCACCATTTCTGGTTTCACCCATAGTTCACCCTCTCCACTTTTCTTTCCCACCATTTTTTTTTGTCTTGGCTACTTTTGGCAAATTTCTCCACATATTATTTGCATGACTGTGGCTCAGACATTATTTGTCTTTTCTAGTTTTAATCATGTATATAAACCTATTTGTATAACCAGCTATATGTGTGTATGAATCAAACATTTTGCACATCATATATATTCATGCATTTCCTACCTACACAAGCAACTATGCTCCTATTTAATCTATGGAAATTAAGACTAAAGTCTGCCTAAGTTATTTATGTATTGTAACTAGGCTAATGTGTACACACTAACAAGTCATGTACTCATTTGTTATTACTGCTATTTTGTATTTATTTATAAGGCCTCTACTCACAAAAGTGCCTTGTTCATGTAGCTGACTAAAACAGTGTGCACATGCACAAGAGCATGCACACTCATACACACACAAGTATTTTCAGAGAAAAAGTTTTATTTTAATTAATTATCTTTCTTTTATAAAATATTCAAAATACATATATACATATATTATATTTTATATATATATATATACTTGCCTAACTATGGGCTGTCACATACACCCCTTCTTTAAGAAATTGTGTCCCACAATTTAACATCTTATTCCTGTGTTAGTCACATATCAACACCATCATAAACACATACTCTTAATTCAACCAAAGCACACATCAAGTAAGCACATTCAACACTGAATACTATGTTTAACTAACTGAATACAAGCATAAATGATAAATTACCTCTAATCTAATTGTCAGTTGCAAAGAGTTGAGGGTACTGGACTTTTATCTTGTCCTCAACCTCCCATGTGCAATCATTAGGGTCTAGACTCCACTACACCTTTACCAGTTTAATAGTTTTGTTCCTCAATTTCTTATCTTCTTTAGCTACAATGCCCACTGGCTCCTTCTTGTAAACTAAATCTGGTCTAACTTCTAGTGGGTTTTGTGGCTGAATCACTGAAGCTTCATCATGTACACATTTTCTCAATTGTGATACATGAAATACATTATGTATTCCACTCATTTCTTCTGGCAACCTCAACCTATAAGCCATCTTTCCTATTCTTGCTATGATCTCATATGGCCCTATATATCTCGGGGATAGCTTCCCTGCCTTACCAAATCTCAACACCTTCCTTATAGGTGAGACCTTCAAATACACAAAATCTCCTACTTCAAATTCAAGTGGTTTCCTTCTTCTATCTGCATATGATTTCATTCTGTCTTGTGCTGCCTTCATTCTTTGTCTGATCAGTGTGATCTTATCATTTGTTTCTTTCACATGATCTGGTCCTAACATCACCCTATCTCCTACCTCTAACCAGCAAGCAGGTGACAAACAAGGCCTCCCATATAGAGCTTCATAGGGAGCCATCCCTATACTACTCTGGTAGCTGTTATTGTAAGCAAATTCTGCTAAATAAAGGTAGTCTTCCCAATTACCACCATGGTCAAGTACACAGGCTCTAAGTAGATCCTCCAAAAATTTATTAACTACTTCTGTCTGGCCATCAGTTTGGGGATGGTAGGCTGTGCTCAAGCACAATTCAACCCCCATTGCCTGTTGAAAACTACTCCAAAACATTGATGTGAATATGGTGTCTCTGTCACTAATGATAGTGGTAGGAACTCCATGTAGTTTTACGATCTCTTTCATGAAAATTTGTGCCAATTTTGGTGCATTTCTATCACTCTTTACTGGTATGAAGTGTGATGATTTAGTCAACCTATCTACCACCACCCAAATACTATCATTACCTCTCTTTGATCTTGGCAAGCCATCAATGAAATCCATTGATATGCTTTCCCATTTCCACCTTGGAATTTCCAGAGGTTGCAACAGTCCACTGGGTCTTTGGTACTCAGCCTTGACTTGTTGGCAAGTCATACATCTTGCCACATACTCACCCACACTCCTTTTCATTCCTTTCCACCAATAACTCCTCTTTAGATCATGATACATTTTAGTACCACCTGGATGTATGGTGTACTTAGACTTGTGATGAACATCCATGATTTTTCTTTGTAGTGCTTCTGTGCCAGGCACACATAGTCTTCCCTTATATCTCAAAAATCCTTTTTCATCCAATTCAAACTTATCAATATTTGAACCATTCCTTTACAGTTCCTTCTTCTCTCTTAGGAATGCATCCATGTCTTGAGACTGATTCACTTCTTCCACTAAGTCTGATTTTATTGTGATAAGGCTGAGTTTGCCATAGTGCTCCATGTCCTCATCTAACACCATAGTTTGCCCTTCCACACTTTGCACTTCCACATTAGATAGTGCCAATAACATTTTAAACTCCTCTATCATCAATGTAGCCAACTTGGCATGTTGCCTACTCAATGCATCTGCCACTCTATTTGCTTTTCCTGGTGTGTACATAATGTCCAAATCATAGGCAGCAAGGAATTCCACCCACCTATGTTGTCTCATGTTCAAATCTTTTTGAGAAAATAAGTATTTCAAAGCTTTGTGGTCAGTATAAAGCTCAAATTTTGCTCCTAATAGGTAGTGCCTCCAAAGCTTTAATGCATACACCACAACTGCCAATTCCAAGTCATGTGTTGCATACTTGGTCTCACCTGGTTTCAATTGCCTTGATGCATAGGCTATTACTCTACCATCTTGCATAAGAACAGCCCATATACCTGACCTACATGCATCAGTGTACACTACCAGATTATCATTGCCTTCTGGGATTTTCAGCACTGGAGCTTCCATCAGTGCTTTCTTCAATTGGTTGTATGCCCCTTCACACTTCTCAGTCCATAAGAAAGGTTGGTCTTTCCTTGTTAGCTTAGTTAATGGGGTTGCTATTTTAGCAAAGTCTTTTATAAATCTTCTGTAGTATCCAGCCATGCCCATGAATGATCTTATCCCAGTAACATCGCTTGGTCTCTTCCATGCTTGTACTGCCATGACCTTACTAGGATCTACTAAAATTCCTTCTTGAGAAATTATATGGCCTAAGAATTTTATTTCATTCTTCCAGAAGGAACATTTTGCAAACTTGGCTTTAAGGCCTTGTTGCCTTAGTCAACTTAGTACCATGTGTAGATGTTTCTCATGTTCCTCAGCTGATTTAGAGTATACCAATATATCATCGATGAAAATCAGTACAAATTTATCTAAATAATCTCTAAAAATCCTATTCATTAAATCCACAAAATAGGATGGTGCATTGGTCAAACCAAATGGCATTACTAAGTATTCATACAAGCCATACCTGGTATTGAAAGCTGTATACTTGATACTTTCTTCTTCCACTTTCATTTGATGGAAAGCAGATGCTAAGTCAAGCCTGGAAAATACCTTAGCACCATTTAATTGATCAAAAAGATCATCAATTCTAGGTAGAGGGTATTTGTTTTTTATGGTGACTGAGTTTAGTTCCCTATAGTCTATGCACATTCTCAAGGAACCATCATGCTTCTTAACAAATACTACTGGTGATCCCCAATTTGAACTACTTGGCCTAATGAAGCCTTTTTGTTCTAATTCTTCTAATTGTTTCTTCAACTCAATCAGTTCCTTAGGACCCATTCTGTTTGGTTTTTTAATGACAGGGCTTTTTCCTGGCTTAAGTCTTATTTGAAATTCTACTGGTCTATTATGAGGAATGCCATTCACTTCACCAAACACATCAGTGTATTGGTTAACTATGGGTATCTTCTCTAGGCTTGATTCAACTTCACCACTGTTCAAGTTGAACATCCTGCCCATACCCCTATCTTTGGCTGCCTCATACATGACCAAAACTCTTTTGCCATCAGGAAGTTGTAATGAGATTGTGGAATTTTCCAAGTTAATGATAGCACAAAAACCTTTTAACCAATCCATTCCCAGTATAACATCCAACTTAGGGTAATTCAACACATATAATTCTGAAATAAAGGTGTGACCACCCATACATAATTCTACTTGCATGCATTTCATATTTGTAATGCAGGAATTACCCATAGGACTATTAACATGCAATGGCTTATCAACAAAAACACAAGTTAACCCTAGTTTCTGAACTATGTCACATGAAATAAAAGAGTGTGTGGCTCCTGTGTCATAAATAACTGATATGGGTATGCCTTTAATGAATAATATACCTTCCACTTGGCTAGGTGCTTCCATGGTCTTGCCCTTCCCTTCAAGTACAGCCACCCTTGCCATTTCTGGACACTGCCTTTTCATGTGCCCCTCTTTACCACAGTTGTAGCACCTAAGAACAGTTGACTTGGGTGCTTGGCATTTGGTCTTTATATGGCCTTCCTTCCCACAGTTGTAACAGATCACTTTAGGTTTCTTATTGTCAGAGCTTGCCACCTTACTTCCTTCTTTGTTCATTGCTTCTCCCTTCTTCTTCTCATATGGGTGGCTCTATTCTTCCCTTTCTTGTTATTCCTGAAATTCTTAAACTTTTCCCTGGCATTATCATGCTGCTCAAATGACAATGTCAAGTACATAACTTGATCAAAGGTTCTGTCTTTGTATGGTAACATGGCTCTACTCAATCCAGCATTTAATCCCTGAATGTACCTTGCATTCCTTGAAACTTCATCTGGGATTAGTACTGCCCCATACTTGGACAACCCTTCAAATTTCTGAGTGTATTCAGTGACACTCATAGATCCTTGCCTCAACTTGATAAACTCTTCAAGTAATGAAGCTTTTGCTGAGGCTGGGACAAATCTGGCTTCTAACATTTCTTTGAACTGATTCCATGTGATCTCTTGCTCTTGCCTGCCTGCAATGATCACTTCCCACCAATCCAAAGCAAGGCCTTTTAGTTGTCTTGAAGCTATTTGCCTTCTTCTCTTGTCATTAACCTGCATATCTGCAAAGATCCTCTCCACTGTTCTTAGCCATGTTTGGACACCCATGACATTTTCTGTGCCATCAAAGCTACTGCCTTCTAAGTGTGTATATGTTTTAAGCAATTTGGACAGCTCCTCATGAGGATTATCTACTCTAGGTGCCATCCCATCCCTTAATACTCTAACAAAATCTTGCATGTTAATCATTGGGGGATCAGTGGCCATTCCAGTTGTCTGTTCATCATGATTGTCCTCCCTTTCTCCAGCAGCCTGGGGATTGATCCTAACAGCTCTAGGCCTCTATTGACATTTCTAATATGGTTAGTTCTAATTTATATTCACTACTTCACTTTTTAAACTAGAAGTGAACTCATTCATACATAATAAGTAAAACAACCAATGCAAACAGTACAAACAATGCACACAGATTCAACCAAGTATTTGTATTGGCTATGTATTTAATAACATGGCTCTGATACCAACTGAAGCAACCCTCCCTAGTTTACAAATTGTTTGAGTGACTCAATTTAGTTTATGCTAAATTCGGGGTTACTTACTTCCAAAACCAACTATTTCCTCTTTTTTTTTGTTTTATTTATTTCCCAAGATCCAACTTGATCAATATAGAAATATTGATATACTTCTTGTAAAAAAAACTATTTGTATATACATATAAACATACAAATCATTTTAATTCTAATATCAGAGTTTTTTTTTGAATAAAGAATAACTCAGTTTATTCTAAACAAGATAACTATGTTTTAGCCATAGTAAAAAGGATTGGGAAAAACCCTCTCCCATTTAAATCTTTGTGCAATTATTTTCAAACTAATTCTTGTTTGTTCGTTTGTGTTTACCTCTGTATATTTTATGAAACATGTGAGTTGAGTCATAACACTTAGACTTTTGCAATATGGCTTTTCAAATAGCAAAGCAGAAGGTTGTGCATGCTTCTGTGCACCTGTGTGCACATAAACATGTACAACTGCTATTTACTACCCCTTAGTTTGCAGATTGATCAACTTGATTAGGTTGGATCCCTATACTGTCTTGTTATGATTACTATCTCTGTTTATTCATTTAAAACCTCAACTCATACAAAAATCTGAGTTCATGCTTCCCTTGTTTTTTTTCCTTTTCTACCTATGGTTTTATCCTTACTTCATAATGTTACAGTTAGTTTATAAATAGGTTCTTACCTCTAAACAATCTAACACATATGTATACATTACTGGTTCACATATGCTTCAGATTTACTACTGAATTCACTGCTTGACTCATGAAAATTTGCATACTTACAGGTTATGATATAAAGCTAAACACATTTATCTTTTCTACTGAAAGCAGTTTCATCCCATAATAACCTTTTAGACCATTCATTACATCACCATCAAAATCCAGCACAAATACAATATTATTACAGAAAGTCTTCTAATTAAAAATAAAACATGAAGGACATTCTTCAGCAAACATTCATAGTTCACTGAATCACCCAATTTCTTCTTAGCATCACACATCTGCATCTTATCACTTAGCCTTCTCTTTTCCTGTAGACATCTCATGATCTACTCCATAATACATATGAAGCACCCATTTGATGCAAGCAACAAACAGGTCAGACTTATGTCTGGTGTGAGTAGAATCACTTGTTAATGCATAAAGACTAATGAAGTATGTTCCATTATTATAGTTTCTGTTCTCAGAGGCTAAATATTTTATTCAAGATAACAAGTCTCCTTCTCATGTTCAAATTTACTAAGTGTTTATCCAGTGGTGTATGTGTAATGACAAGTGTGTATTCTTAGACTAACTTGTCATCAAAACATTGGTCCAGAAATCCTATCAACCATCATACATACACACAAGTTGGTGCTAACACCCAAAACATGCACAATCATACATAAACAAGCACAGACCATATTCATGGTATTGGGCCAAAGTATCAAACCTGAGTCTACATGTTAGGACTCCCATATACTTCTAGCCTATTTACCCTTGCATGTATAATTATTTCATGTTATTCTAAAGTCCAGTATTACATTCATGGTTGCACTGGTGCACACTGCCTAGAACCACTACCTGGTTTCCAGTGCACTATAAGCTATTTGGGCATAAACATGCCATGTGCAAACTCACGCCCCAGCCTTGATGCGAGCCAACCACTATGTCATACCCACTTCCCTCATACCCAACCTGATAGAGGTGACCCACATCCTTAGTTTAATCACTAAGTTCTTTCATATGACCCAATATTACATATGTAGTGCCATGCCCAAAACTGTGGTATGTTAACTAATATGTGCTAGCAGTTTTCATACATCCATCAATCATTCACCCATTCATCCATTCAACAATTTAATCAGTCACACTTGTAGATATTTCAAGTCAGTTTCATTCAGAGATATATCTTTAGCTAAGCATAGGTCTGACCATTTTAGAAAGTGAAATGCCTCTGTGGTTTCCCCAGTAATAAGGTTCTCACAATCAATCCACATATTAAAGTGTGTTTGCTTGTTACTCAACCCTATTTCCAAAGAATACTTACTGATGGATTAGGACTCAACACATGGAAATTCCATTGCACCCCAACCATCTTTTCAGTTGCAAGACATAAGCCAGAGAACCCCTTCCTCTTACTGCCTTGCATCCTACTTTCCTTATTAATCCATGCTTTAACTAAAAAATATTTCTCAAATTCATAAACATATAAATAAATCGGTTGTTATTCCTTCAATAAGTTGTCATATATAAACAAGCATAGGTTGAGTGACAACAAAGCAATGAAAGTCACAAAATCTCAGGAACAACAGAAAATTTCTAAACTAAGAAAATGCAAGCAAAACATCAAACATAAATTAAAATAACTAAAGGTTAATGGCTGCCTTTCATAGGTCTTAATGCCTTGCCAAGTGAGGATTTACTCACCATAGTTCTCCTTCCCAAGTCTTGGTTCAGGCCTGCCATTGATTTTCTAAACTGCTGCCTATTTTTTCTAATTTTTGTTTCCTGGTTCTAACATGTAACCATAGGAAATAATGATGTATATAAGGAAGTTACTAGGGTTTTAAGGTTAGTTAAGTAATTTATTTTTATCAGAATTTCCATCACCATTTCTGGTTTCACCCATAGTTCACCCTCTCCACTTTTCTTTCCCACCATTTTTTTTTGTCTTGGCTACTTTTGGCAAATTTCTCCACATATTATTTGCATGACTGTGGCTCAGACATTATTTGTCTTTTCTAGTTTTAATCATGTATATAAACCTATTTGTATAACCAGCTATATGTGTGTATGAATCAAACATTTTGCACATCATATATATTCATGCATTTCCTACCTACACAAGCAACTATGCTCCTATTTAATCTATGGAAATTAAGACTAAAGTCTGCCTAAGTTATTTATGTATTGTAACTAGGCTAATGTGTACACACTAACAAGTCATGTACTCATTTGTTATTACTGCTATTTTGTATTTATTTATAAGGCCTCTACTCACAAAAGTGCCTTGTTCATGTAGCTGACTAAAACAGTGTGCACATGCACAAGAGCATGCACACTCATACACACACAAGTATTTTCAGAGAAAAAGTTTTATTTTAATTAATTATCTTTCTTTTATAAAATATTCAAAATACATATATACATATATTATATATTTTATATATATATATATACTTGCCTAACTATGGGCTGTCACACCAATTAACTCCCACCTAAATTACGGAAAATATGGAAAACTCGGATACCCCATCTTGTGAACACATACTGTAGTTCTCCATGTGCACTGACAGTTGTACTTATAAAATAATAGGATACAACATCCCCATATTTGAACTCCGCCTAGTGCAGAAGCCGCTATTTTTTTGTTCAGACTGCAATAACTTCTTCATACTAATTCAAAATCCGGTGAGACTTCGACCAATTAACTCCCACCTAAATTACGGATAATATGGAACACTCGGATACTTCATCTTGTGTACGCATACTGTAGTTCTCCATGGGCACTGACAGTTGTACTTAGAAAATAGCTGGATTCTACATCCCCATATTTGAACTCCGCCTAGTCAGGAACCGCTATTTTTTTTTCAGACTACAATAACTTCTTCATACTAATTCAAAATCCGATGAGACTTCGACCAATTAACTCCCACCTAAATTACGGACTATATGGAACACTCGGGTACTTCATCTTATGAACACATACTATAGTTCTCCATGGGCACTGACAGTTGTACTTAGAAAATAGCAGGATTCTACATCCCTGTATTTGAACTCCGCCTAGTGAAGAAGCCGCTATCTTTTTTGTTCAGACTGCAATATTTTCTTCATACTAACTCGGAATCCGGGGAGACTTCGACCGATTAACTCCCAACTAAATTACGGGCAATATGGAACACTCGGATACTTCATCTTGTGAACGCATACTATAGTTCTCCATGGGCACTGACTGTTGTACTTAGAAAATAACAGGCTACCACATCCCCATATTTGAACTCCGCCTAGTGCAGAAGCCGCTAATTTTTTTGTTCAGACTACAAGAGCTTCTTCATACTAATTCAGAATCCGGTGAGACTTCGACCAATTAACTCCCACCTAAATTACGGAAAATATGGAACACTCGGATACCTCATCTTGTGAACGCATACTGTAGTTCTCCATGGGCACTGACAGTTGTACTTAGAAAATAACAGGATACAACATCCCCATATTTGAACTCCGCCTAGTGCAGAAGCCGCTATTTTTTTGTTTAGACTGCAATATTTTCTTCGTACTAACTCGGAATCCGGCGAGACATCGACCGATTAACTCCCACCTAAATTACGGACAATATGAAGCACTCGGATACTTCATCTTGTGAACGTACACTGTAGTTCTCCTTGGGGACTGACAGTTGTACTTAGAAAATAATAGGATACAACATCTCCATATTTGAACTCCGCCTAGTGCAGAAGCCGCTATTTTTTTTGTTCAGTCTGCAATAACTTCTTCATACTAATTCAGAATTCGGTGAGACTTCGACCAAATAACTCCCACCTAAATTACGGACAATATGGAACACTCGGATACATCATCTTGTGAACGCATACTGTAGTTCTCCATGGGCACTGACAGTTGTACTTAGAAAATAACAGGATACAACATCCCCATATTTGAACTCCGCCTAGTGTAGAAGCCCATATTTTTTTTGTTCAGACTGCAATAACTTCTTCATAATAATTCAGAATCCGGTGAGACTTCGACCAATTAACTCCCACCTAAATTACGGACAATATGGAACACTCGGATACCTCATCTTGTGAACACATACTGTAGTTCTCCAAGGGCAATGAAAGTTGTACTTAGAAAATAACAGGATACAACATCTCCATATTTGAACTCCGCCTAGTGTAGAAGCCACTATTTTTTTTGTTCAGACTGCAATAACTTCTTCATACTAATTCAGAATCCAGTGAGACTTCGACCAATTAACTCCCACCAAAATTACAGACAATATGGAACACTCGGATACCTCGTATGTGAACGCATACTGTAGTTCTCCATGGGCACTGACAGTTGTACTTAGAAAATAACAGGATACAACATCCCCATATTTGAACTCCTCCTAGTGCAGAAGCCGCTATTTTTTTTGTTCAGACTGAAATATTTTCTTTATACTAACTCTGAATCCGGCGAGACTTCGACCGATTAACTCCCACCTAAATTACGGACAATATGAAACACTCGGATACTTTATCTTGTGAACGTACACTGTAGTTCTCCATGGGGACTGACAGTTGTACTTAGAAAATAAAAGGCTAACACATCCCTATATTTCAACTCCGCCTAGTGGAGAAGCCGCTATTTTTTTTTAGACTGCAATATTTTCTTCATGCTAACTCGGAATCCGGTGAGACTTCGACCGATTAACTACCACCTAAATTACGGACAATGTAAAACACTCAAATACTTCATCTTGTGAACGTACACTGTAGTTCTCCATGGGGACTGACAGTTGTACTTAGAAAATAACAAGCTACCACATCCTCATATTTGAACTCCGCCTAGTGAAGAAGCCACTATTTGTTTTGTTTAGGCTGCAATAACTTCTTCATAATAATTCAGAATCCGGTGAGACTTCGACCAATTAACTCCCACCTAAATTACGGACAATATGGAACACTTGGATACCTCATCTTGTGAACGCATACCGTAGTTCTCCATGGTCACTGAAAGTTGTACTTAGAAAATAACAGTAAACAACATCTCCATATTTGAACTCCGCCTAGTGTAGAAGCCGCTATTTTTTTGTTCAGACTGCAATATTTTCTTCATACTAACTCGGAATCCGGCGAGACTTCGACCGATTAACTCCTACATTAATTACGGACAATATGGAACACTTGGATACTTCATCTTGTGAACGCATACTGTAGTTCTCCATGGGCACTGACAGTTGTACATAGAAAATAACAG
The DNA here is from genome assembly GCA_030737815.1 of Allium fistulosum. Lineage (NCBI taxonomy): Eukaryota > Viridiplantae > Streptophyta > Magnoliopsida > Asparagales > Amaryllidaceae > Allium > Allium fistulosum. Next base: position 706,981,851 of record CM060905.1, read on the forward strand.
GATACCACATCCCCATATTTAAACTCCGACTTGTGTAGAAGCCGATATATTTTTTGTTCAGACTGCAATATTTTCTTCGTACTAACTCGGAATCCGGCGAGACTTCGACCGATTAACTCCCACCTGAATTACGGACAATATGGAACACTCAGATACTTCATCTTGTGAACGTACATTTTAGTTCTCCATGGAGACTGACAGTTGTACTTAGAAAATAACAGGCTACTACATCCCCATATTTGAACTCCGCCTAGTGCAGAAGCCGCTATTTTTTTTGTTTAGACTGCAATAACTTCTTCATACTAATTCAGAATCCGGTGAGACTTCGACCAATTTACTCCCACCTAAATTACGGAAAATATGAAACACTCGGATACCTCATCTTGTGAACACATACTGTAGTTCTCCATGGGAACTGACAATTGTACTTAGAAAATAATAGGATACAACATCGCCATATTTGAACTCCGACTAGTGCAGAAACCGCTATTTTTTTTGTTCAGAGTGCAATATTTTCTTCATACCAACTCGGAATCCAGCGAGACATCGCCCGATTAACTCCCACCTAAATTACGGACAATATGGAACACTCGGATACTTCATCTTGTGAACGCATACTGTAGTTCTTGATGGGCACTGACAGTTGTATTTAGAAAATAACAGGATACCACATCCCCATATTTGAACTCCGCCTAATGTTGAAGCCGCTATTTTTTTTGTTCAGACTGCAATAACTTCTTCTCACTAATTCAAAATCTGGTGAGACTTCGACCGGTTAACTCCCACCTAAATTAAGGACAATATGAAACACTCAGATACTTCATCTTATGAACGTACACTGTAGTTCTCCATGGGGACTGACATTTGTACTTAGAAAATAACAGGCTACTACATCCTCATATTTGAACTCCGCCTAGTGAAGAAGCCGCTATTTTTTTGTTCAGACTGCAATATTTTCTTCTTACTAACTCGGAATCCGGCAAGACTTCGACCGATTAACTCCCACCTAAATTATGGACAATATGGAACACTCGGATACTTCATCTTGTGAACGCATACTGTAGTTCTCGATGGGCACTGACAGTTGTACTTAGAAAATAACAGGATACCACATCCCCATATTTTAACTCCGCCTAGTGTAGAAGCCGCTATTTTTTTTGTTCGGACTGGAATAACTTCTTCATACTAATTGAGAATCTGGTGAGATTTCGACCGATTAACTCCCACCTAAATTACGGACAATATGGAACACTCGGATACCTCATCTTGTGAACGCATACTGAAGTTCTCCATGGGCACTGACCGTTGTACTTAGAAAATAACAAGATACAACATCCCCATATTTGAACTCCGCCTAGTGTAGAAGCCGCTATTTTTTTTGTTCAGACTGCAATATTTTCTTCATACTAACTCGGAATCAGGCGAGACTTCGACCGATTAACTCCCACCTAAATTACGGACAATATGAAACACTTGGATACTTCATCTTATGAACGTACATTGTAGTTCTCCATGGGGACTGACAGTTGTACTTAGAAAATAACAGGCTACCACTTCCCCATATTTGAACTCCGCCTAGTGCAGAAACCGTTATTTTTTTTGTTCAGACTACAATATTTTCTTCATACTAACTCGGAATCCGGCGAGACTTCGACCGATTAACTCCCACCTAAATTACGGATAATATGAAAAAGACGGATACTTCATCTTGTGAACGTACACTGTAGTTCTCCTTGGGGACTGACAGTTGTACTTAGAAAATAACAGGCTACCACATCCCCATATTTGAACTCCGTCTAGTGTAGAAGCCCCTATTTTTTTGTTCAGACTGCAATAACTTCTTCATAATAATTCAGAATCCGGTGAGACTACGACCAATTTACTCCCACCTAAATTACGGACAATATGGAACACTCGGATACCTCATCTTGTGAACGCATACTGTAGTTCTCCAAGGGCAATGAAAGTTGTACTTAGAAAATAACAGGATACAACATCTCCATATTTGAACTCCGCCTAGTGTAGAAGCCGCTATTTTTTCGATATAGACTGCAATATTTTCTTCATACTAACTCGGAATCCGGCGAGACTTCGACCGATTAACTCCCACATTAATTACGGACTATATGAAACACTCAGATGCTTCATCTTGTGAACGTACACTGTAGTTCTCCATGGGGACTGACAGTTGTACTTAAAAAATAATAGGCTACTACATCTCCATATTTGAACTCCGCCTAGTGAAGAAGCCGCTATTTTTTTGTTCAGACTGCAACAACTTCTTCATAATAATTCGGAATCCGGTGAGACTTCGGCCAATTAACTCCCACCTAAATTGCGGACAATATGGAACACCTGGATACTTCATCTTGTGAACGCATACTATAGTTCTCCATGGGCACTGACTGTTGTACTTAGGAAATAACTGGATACCACATCCCCATATTTGAACTCCGCCTAGTGCAGAAGCCGCTATTTTTTTTGTTCAGACTGCAATATTTTCTTCACACTTACTCGGAATCCGACGAGACTTCGACCAATTAACTCCCACCTAAAATACAAACAATATGGAACACTCGGATACATCATCTTGTGAACGCATACTTTAGTTCTCCATGGGAACTGATAGTTGTACTTAGAAAATAACAGGATACAACATCCCCATATTTGAACTCCGCCTAGTGCAGAAGCTACTATTTTTTTGTTCAGACTGAAATAGTTTCTTCATACTAACTCGGAATCCGGCGAGACTTCGACCGATTAACTCCCACCAAAATTACGGACAATATGAGACATTCGGATACTTCATCTTGTGAACGTACACTGTAGTTCTCCATGGAACGACAGTTGTACTTAGAAAATAACAGGCTACCACATCTCCATATTTGAACTCCGCCTAGTGTAGAAGTCGCTATTTTTTTTGTTCAGACTGCAATAACTTCTTCATACTAATTCAGAATCCGGTGAGGCTTCGACCAATTAACTCCCACCTAAATTACGGACAATATGGAACACTCGGATACCTCATCTTGTAAACGCATACTGTAGTTGTCCATGGGCACTGACAGTTGTACTTAGAAAATAACAGGATACAACATCCCCATATTTGAACTCCGCCTAGTGCAGAAGCCGCTATTTTTTTTGTTCAGACTGAAATATTTTCTTCATACTAACTCAGAATCCGACGAGACTTCGACCGATTAACTCCACCTAAATTACGGACAATATGAAACACTCGGATACTTCATCTTGTGAACGTACACTATAGTTCTCCATTGGGAAAGACAGTTGTACTTAGAAAATAACAGGCTACCACATCCCCATATTTCAACTCCGCCTAGTGTAGAAGCCGCTATTTTTTTGTTCAGACTGCAATATTTTCTTCATACTAACTCGGAATCCGACGAGACTTCGACCTATTAACTCCCATCTAAATTAAGGATAATATAAAACACTCAGATACTTCATCTTGTGACGTACAATGTAGTTCTCTATGGGGACTAACAGTTGTACTTAGAAAATAACAGGCTACCACATCCTCGTATTTGAACTCCGCCTAGTGTAGAAGCCACTATTTTTTTTGTTCAGACTGCAATAACTTCCTCATAATAATTCAGAATCCGTTGAGGCTTCGACCAACAAACTCCCACCTAAATTACGGACAATATGGAACACTCGGATACCTCATCCTGTGAACGCAATCCGGCGAGACTTCGACAGATTAACTTCCACATTAATTACGGACAACATGGAACACTCGGATATTTCATCTTGTGAACGCATACTGTAGTTCTCCATGGGCACTGACAGTTGTACATAGAAAATAACAGGATACCACATCCCCATATTTGAACTCCGCCTAGTACAGAAGCCAATATTTTTTTTGTTCAGACTGCAATATTTTCTTCATACTTACTCGGAATCCGGCGAGACTTCGACCGATCAACTCCCACATAAATTACGGACAATATGGAACACTCGGATACCTCATCTTGTGAACGCATACTGTAGTTCTCCATGGGCACTGACCGTTGTACTTAGATAATAACAGGATACAACATCACCATATTTGAACTCCGCCTAGTGCAGAAGCAGCTATTTTTTGTTCAAACTGCAATAACTTCTTCACACTAATTCAGAATCCGGTGAGACTTCGACCAATTAACTCCCACCTAAATTACGGACAATATGGAACACTCAGATACTTCATCTTGTGAACGCATACCGTAGTTCTCCATGGGCACAGACAGTTGTACTTAGAAAATAACAGGATACCACATCCCCATATTTGAACTCCGCTTAGCGTAGAAGCCGCAAATTTTTTTGTTCAGACTGCAATATTTTCTTCGTACTAACTCGGAATCCTGCGAGACTTCGACCGATTAACTCCCACCTAAATTACGGACAATATGAAACATTCGGATACTTCATCTTGTGAACGTACATGATAGTTCTCCATGGGGACTGACAGTAGTACTTAGAAAATAATAGGCTATTACATCCCCATATTTGAACTCTGCCTAGTGCAGAAGCAGCTATTTTTTTTGTTCAGACTGCAATAACTTCTTCATACTAATTCAGAATCCGGTGAGACTTCGACCAAATAACTCCCACCTAAATTACGGACAATATGGAACACTCGGATGCTTCATCTTGTGAACGCATATTGTAGTTCTCCATGGGCACTGACAGTTGTACTTAGAAAATAACAGGATACCACATCCCCATATTTGAACTCCGCCTAGCGTAGAAGACGCAATTTTTTTGTTCAGACTGCAATAACTTCTTCATACTAATTCTGAATCCGGTGAGACTTCGACCGATTAACTCCCACCTAAATTACGGACAATATGAAACACTCGGATACTTCATCTTGTGAACGTACACTGTAGTTCTCCATGGCGACTGACAGTTGTAATTAGAAAATAACAGGATACCACATCCCCATATTTGAACTCCGCCTAGTGCAGAAGCCGCTATTTTTTTGTTCAGACTGCAATAACTTCTTCATAATAATTTAGAATTCGATGAGACTTCGACCTATCAACTCCCACCTAAATTACGGACAATATGGAACACTTGGATACTTCATCTTTTGAACGCATACTGTAGTTCTCCATGGGCACCGACAGTTATACTTAGAAAATAACAGGATACCACATCCGCTTATTTGAACTCCGCCTAGTACAGAAGCCGCTATTTTTTTGTTCAGACTGCAATATTTTCTTCATATTAACTCGGAATCCGACAAGACTTCGACCGATTAACGCCCACCTAAATTACGGACAATATGAAACACTCGGATACTTCATCTTGTGAACGCATACTGTAGTTCTCTATGGGCACTGACAGTTGTACTTAGAAAATAACAGGATACCACATCTCCATATTTGAACTCCGCCTAGTAGAGAAGCCGCTATTTTTTTTGTTCAGACTGTAATAACTTCTTCATACTAATTCCGAATTTGGTGAGACTTCGACCGATTAACTCCTACGTAAATTACAGACAATATGGAACACTCGGATACTTCATCTTTTGAATGCATATTGTAGTTCTCCATTGGCGCAGACAGTTGTACTTAAAAATAACAGGATACGACATCCCCATATTTAAACTCCGCCTAGTGCAGAAGCCGCAATTTTTTTGTTCAGACTGCAATAACTTCTTCCTACTAATTCAGAATCCGGTGAGACTTCGACCAATTAACTCCCACTTAAATTACGGACAATATAGAACACTCGGATACTTCATCTTGTGAATGCATACTGTAGTTCTCTATGGGCACTAACAGTTGTACTTAAAAATAACAGGATAAGACATCCCCATATTTGAACTCCGCCTAGTGTAGAAGCCGCTATTTTTTTGTTCAAACTGCAATAACTTCTTCATACTAATTCAGAATCCGGTGAGACTTCGACCAATTAACTCCCACCTAAATTACGGACAATATGGAACACTCGGATACTTCATCTTGTGAACGCATATTGTAGTTCTCCATGGGCACTGACAGTTGTACTTAAAAATAACAGGATAAGACAGCCCCATATTTGAACTCCGCCTAGTGCAGAAGCCGCTATTTTTTTGTTCAGATTGCAATAACTTCTTCATTCTAATTCAGAATCTGGTGAGACTTCGACCGATTAACTCCCACCTAAATTACGGACAATATGAAACACTCAGATACTTCATCTTGTGAACGTACACTGTAATTTTCCATGGGGACTGACATTTGTACTTAGAAAATAACAGGCTACCACATCCCCATATTTGAACTCCGCCTAGTGCAGAAGCCGCTATTTTTTTGTTCAGACTGCAATAACTTCGACATACTAATTCAGAATCCGGTGAGACTTCGACCGATTAACTCCCACCTAAATTACGGACAATATGGAACACTCGGATTCTTCATCTTGTGAACGCATATTGTAGTTCTCCATTGGCACTGACAGTTGTACTTAAAAATAACAGAATACGACATCCCCATATTTGAACTCCGCCTGGTGCAGAAGACGCTATTTTTTTTGTTCATACTACAATAACTTCTTCTCACTAATTCAAAATCCGGTGAGACTTCGACCAATTAACTCCCACCTAAATTACGGACAATATGGAACACTCGGATACTTCATCTTGTGAACGCATACTGTAGTTCCATGGGCACTGACAGTTCGGACTGCAATAGTACAGAAGCCGTCATTTTTTTGTTCAGACTGCAATATTTTCTTCATACTAACTCGGAATCCGGCGAGACTTCGAGCGATTAACTCCCACCTAAATTACGTACAATATGAAACACTCGGATACTTCATCTTGTGAACGTACACTGTAGTTCTCCATGGGGACTAACAGTTGTACTTAGTAAATAACAGGCAACCACATCCCCATATTTGAACTCCGCCTAGTGCAGAAGCCGTTATTTTTTTGTTCAGACTACAATAACTTTTTCATACTAATTCAGAATCCGATGAGACTTCGACCAATTAACTCCCACCTAAATTACGGACAATATGGAACACTCGGATACTTCATCTTGTGAACGCATACTGTAGTTCTCCATGGGCACTGACAGTTGTACTTTGAAAATAACAGGATACCACATCCCCATATTTGAACTCCGCCTAGTGCAGAAGTCGCTATTTTTTTGTTTAGACTGCAATAACTTCTTCATACTGATTCAGAATCCGGTGAGACTTCGACCAATTAACTCCCACCTAAATTACGGACAATATGGAACACTCAGATACTTTATCTTGTGAACTCATATTGTAGTTCTCCATGGGCATTCACAGGTGTACTTAGAAAATAACAGGATACCACATCCCTATATTTGAACTCCGCCTAGTGCAGAAGTCACTAGTATTTTTGTTCAGACTGTAATAACTTCTTCATACTGATTCAGAATCCGGTGAGACTTCGACCAATTAACTCCCACCAAAATTACGGACAATATGGAACACTCGGATACTTCATCTTGTGAACGCATACTGTAGTTCTCCATGGGCACTTACAGTTGTACTTAAAAATACCAGGATAAGACATTCCCATATTTGAACTCCGCCTAGTGCAGAAGCCGCTATTTTTTTTGTTCAGACTGCAATAACTTCTTCATACTAATTCAGAATCCGGTGAGACTTCGACCGATTAACTCCCACCTAAATTATGTACAATATGGAACACTCGGATACTTCATCTTGTGAACGCATACTGTAGTTCTCCATGGGCACTAACAATTGTACTTAGAAAATAACAGGATACCACATCCCCTTATTTGAACTCCGCCTAGTACAGAAGCCGCTATTTTTATTGTTCAGACTGCAATATTTTCTTCATACTAACTCGGAATCCGGCGAGACTTCGACCGATTAACTCCCAACTAAATTACGGACAGTATGAAACATCGGATACTTCATCTTGTGAACGTAAACTATAGTTCTCCATCGGGACTGACAATTGAACTTAAAAATAACAGGATAAGACATCCCCATATTTAAACTCCGCCTAGTGAAGAAGCCGCTATTTTTTTGTTCAGACTGCAATAATTTCTTCATACTAATTCAGAATCCGGTGAGACTTCGACCGATTAACTCCCACCTAAATTATGGACAATATGAAACACTCGGATACTTCATCTTGTGAACGCATATTGTAGTTCTCCATGGGCACTGACAGTTGTACTTAGAAAATAACAAGATACCACATCCCCTTATTTGAACTCAGCCTAGTACAGAAGCCGCTATTTTTTTGTTCAGACTGCAATATTTTCTTCATACTAACTCAGAATCCGGCAAGACTTCGACCGATTAACTCCCACCTAAATTACGGACAATATGGAACACTCGGATACCTCATCTTGTGAACGCATACTGTAGTTCTCCATGGGCACTGACAGTTGTACTTAGAAAATAACAGGATACAACATCCCCATATTTGAACTCCGACTAGTGCAGAAGTCGGTATTTTTTTTGATCAGACTGCAATATTTTCTTCATACTAACTCGGAATCCGACGAGACTTCGACCAATTAACTCCCACCTAAATTACGGACAATATGGAACACTCGGATACTTCATCTTTTGAATGCATATTGTAGTTCTCCATGGGCACCGACAGTTGTACTTAAAAATAACAAGATACCATATCCCCTTATTTGAACTCCGCCTAGTACAAAAGCCGCTATTTTTTTTGTTCAGACTGCAATATTTTCTTCATACTAACTCGGAATTCGGCGAGACTTCGACCGATTAACTCCCACCTAAATTACTAACAATGTGAAACACTCGGATACTTCATCTTGTGAACGCATACTGTAGTTCTCCATGGAGACTGACAGTTGTACTTTGAAATAACAGGCTACAACATCCCCTTATTTGAACTTCGCCTAGTGCAGAAGCCGCTATTTTTTTTGTTCAGACTACAATAACTTCTTCATACTAATTCAGAATCCGGTGAGACTTCGACCAATTAACTCCCACCTAAATTACGGACAATATGGAACACTCGGATACTTCATCTTGTGAACTCATACTGTAGTTCTCCATGGGCAGTGAAAGTTGTACTTAGAAAATAACAGGATACCATATCCCCTTAATTGAACTCCGCCTAGTACAGAAGCCGCTATTTTTTTTGTTCAGACTGCAATATTTTCGACATACTAACTCGGAATTTGGTGAGACTTCGACCGATTAACTCCCACCTAAATTACGGACAATGTGAAACACTCGGATACTTCATCTTGTGAACGCATACTGTAGTTCTCCATGGGGACTGACAGTTGTACTTTGAAAATAACAGGCTACCGCATCCCCTTATTTGAACTCCGCCTAGTGTAGAAGCCGCTATTTTTTTGTTCAGACTGTAATATTTTCTTCATACTAACTCAGAATCCGGCGAGACTTCGACCGATTAACTTCCACCTAAATTACGGACAATATGAAACACTCGGATACTTCATCTTGTGAACGTACACTGTAGTTCTCCATAGGGACTGACAGTTGTACTTAGAAAATAACAGGCTACTACATCTCCATATTTGAACTACGCCTAGTGTAGAAGCCGCTATTTTATTGTTCAGACTGCAATAACTTGTTCATAATAATTCATAATCCAATGAGACTTCGACCTATTAAATCGCACCTAAATTATGGACAATATTGAACACTCGAAAACTTCATCTTTTGAACGCATACTGTAGTTCTCCATGGGCACCGACAGTTATACTTAGAAAATAAGATACCACATCCCCTAATTTGAACTACGCCTAGTACAAAAGCCGCTATTTTTTTTGTTCAGACTGCAATATTTTCTTTATACTAACTCGGAATCCGACGAGACTTCGACCGATTAACTCCGACCTAAATTACGGACAATATGGAACACTCGGATACCTCATCTTGTGAACGCATACTGTAATTCTCCATGGGCACTGACAGGTGTACTTAGAAAATAACAGGATACAACATCTCCATATTTGAACTTCGCCTAGTGCAGAAGCCGCTGTTTTTTTCTTCAGACTGCAATAACTTCTTTATACTAATTCAGAATCCAGTGAGACTTCGACCAATTAACTCCCTCCTAAATTACAGACAATATGGAACACTCGGATATTTCATCTTGTGAACGCATACTGTAGTTCTCCATGGGCACTAACAGTTGTACTTAAAAATAACAGGATACGACATCCCCATATTTGAACTCCGCCTAGTGCAGAAGCCGCTATTTTTTTTGTTCAGACTGCAATAACTTCTTCATGCTAATTCAGAATCTGGCGAGACTTCGACCGATTAACTCCCACCTAAATTACGGACAATATGGAACACTCGGATACTTCATCTTGTGAACGCATATTGTAGTTCTCCATGGGCACAGACAGTTGTACTTAGAAAATAACAGTATACCACAATCCCATATTTGAACTCCGCCTAGTAGTGAAGCCACTATTTTTTTGTTCAGACTAAAATATTTTCTTCATACTAACTCAGAATCCGGCGAGACTTCGACCGATTTACTCCCACCTAAATTACGGACAATATGAAACACTCGGATAATTCATCTTGTGAAGGTACACTGTTGTTCTCCATGGGGACAGACAGATGTACTTAGAAAATAACAGGCTACCACATCCCCATATTTAAACTCCGCCTAGTACAGAAGCCGCTATTTTTTTTGTTCAGACTGCAATAACTTCTTCACAATAATTCAGAATCCGGTGAGACTTCGACCAATTAACTCCCACCTAAATTACGGACAATATGGAACACTCGGATACTTCATCCTGTGAACGCATACTGTAGTTCTCCATGGGCACTGACAGTTGTACTTAAAAATAACAAGATACGACATCCCCATATTTGAACTCCGCATAGTGCAGAAGCCGCTATTTTCTTTGTTCAGACTACAATAACTTTTTCGTACAAATTTAGAATCCGGTGAGACTCCGACCAATTAACTCCCACCGAAATTACGGACAATATGGAAAACTCGGATACTTCATCTTGTGAACGCATACTGTAGTTCTCCATGGGCACTGACAGTTGTACTTAGAAAATAACAGCATACCACATCTCCATATTTGAACTCCGCCTAGTGCAGAAGCCGATATTTTTTTGTTCTGACTGCAATAACTTCTTTATACTAATTCAGAATCCGGTGAGACTTCGACCAATTAACTCCCACCTAAATTACGGTCAATATGGAACACTCGGATACTTCATCTTTTGAACGCATACTGTAGTTCTCTATGGGCACTAACAGTTGTACTTAGAAAATAACAGGATACCACATCCCCATATTTGAACTCCGCCTAGTGCAGAAGCCGATATTTTTTTGTTAAGACTGCAATAACTTCTTCATACAAATTCAGAATCCGGTGAGACTTCGACCAATTAACTCCCACCTAAATTACGGACAATATGGAACACTCGGATACTTCATCTTGTGAACGCGTACTGTAGTTCTCCATGGGCACTGACAGTTGTACTTAAAAATAACAGAATACGACATCCCCATATTTGAACTCCGCCTCGTGCAGAAGGCGCAATTTTTTTGTTCAAACTGCAACAACTTCTTCATACTAACTCAGAATCCGGCGAGATTTCGACCAATTAACTCCCACCTAAATTACGGACAATATGGAACATTCAGATACTTCATCTTGTGAACGCATACTGTAGTTCTCCATGGGCAGTGACAATTGTACTAAGAAAATAACAGGATACCATATGTAACACTCGGATACTTCAACTTGTGAACGTACACTGTAGTTCTCCATGAGGACTAACAGTTGTACTTAGAAAATAACTGGCTACCACATCCCCATATTTGAACTCCGCCTAGTGGAGAAGCCGCAATTTTTTTTGTTTAGACTGCAATAACTTCTTCACAATAATTCAGAATCCGGTGAGACTTCGACCAATTAACTCCCACCTAAATTACGGACAATATGGAACACTCGGATACTTCATCTTGTGAACGCATACTGTAGTTCTCCATGGGTACTGACAGTTTTACTTAGAAAATAACAGGATACCACATCCCCATATTTGAACTTCACCTAGTGCAGAAGCCGTTATATTTTTGTTCAGACTGTAATAACTTCTTCACACTAATTCAGAATCCGGAGAGACTTCGACCAATTAACTCCCACCTAAATTACGGACAATATGGAACACTTGGATACTTCATCTTGTGAATGCATACTGTAGTTCTCTATGGGCACTGACAGTTGTACTTAGAAAATAACAGGATACCACATCCCCTTATTTTTACTCTGCCTAGTATAGAAGCCGCTATTTTTTTTGTTCAGACTGCAATATTTTCTTCATACTAACTTGGAATCCGGCAAGACTTCGACCGATTAACTTCCACCTAAATTACGGACAATATGAAACACTCGGATACTTCAACTTGTGAATGTACACTGTAGTTCTCCATGGGGACTGACAATTGTACTTAGAAAATAACAGGCTACCACATCACCATATTTGAACTCCGCCTAGTGCAGAAGCCGCTATTTTTTTGTTCAGACTGCAATAACTTCTTCATACTAATTCAGAATCCGTGGAGACTTCGAACAATTAACTCCCACCTAAATTACGGACAATATGGAACACTTGGATACTTCTTCTTGTGAACGCATACTATAATTCTCTATGGGCACTGACAGTTGTACTTAGAAAATAACAGGATACAACATCCCCATATTTGAACTCCGCCTAATGCAGAAGCCGCTATTTTTTTTGTTTAGACTACAATAACTTCTTCTTACTAATTCAGAATCCGGTGAGACTTCGACCAATTAACTCCCACCTAAATTACAGCCAATATGGAACACTCGGATACTTCATCCTGTGAACGTATACTGTAGTTCTCCATGGGCACTGACAGTTGTACTTAAAAATAACAGGATACGACATCCCCATATTTGAACTCCGCCTAGTGCAGAAGCCGCTATTTTTTTTGTTCAGACCGCAATAACTTTTTCGTACTAATTTAGAATCCGATGAGACTTCGACCAATTAACTCCCACCTAAATTACGGACAATATGGAACACTCGGATACCTCATCTTGTGAACGCATACTGTAGTTCTCCATGGGCACTGACAATTGTACTTAGAAAATAACAGGATACAACATCCCCATATTTGAACTCCGCCTAGTGTAGAAGTCGCTATTTTTTTTGATCAGACTACAATATTTTCTTCATACTAACTCGAAATCCGACGAGACTTCGACCGATTAACTCCCACCTAAATTACGGACAATATGAAACACTCGGATACTTCATCTTGTGAACGTACACTGTAGTTCTCCGTGTGGACTGAAAGTTGTACTTAGAAAATAACAGTCTACCAGATCCCCATATTTGAACTCCGCCTAGTGCAGAAGCCGTTATTTTTTTGTTCAGACTGCAATAACTTCTTCATAATAATTCGGAATCCGGTGAGACTTCGACCAATTAAGTCCCACCAAAATTACGGACAATATGGAACACTCGGATACTTCATCTTGTGAACGCATACTGTAGTTCTCCATGGGTACTGGCAGTTGTACTTAGAAAATAACAGGATACCACATCCCCATATTTGAACTCCGCCTAGTGCAGAAGCCGCTATTTTTTTGTTCAGACTGCAATAACTTCTTCATACTAATTCAGAATCCGGTGAGACTTCAACCAATTAACTCCCAGTTAAATTACGGACAATATGGAACACTTGGATACCTCATCTTGTGAACGCATACTGTAGTTCTCCATGGGCACTGACAGTTGTACTTTGAAAATAACAGGATACAACATCTCGATATTTGAACTCCGCCTAGTGCAGAAGCCGCTTTTTTTTGTTCAGACGGTAATATTTTCTTCATACTAACTCAGAATCCGGCGAGACTTTGACCGATTAACTTCCACATAAATTACAGACAATATGAAACACTCGGATACTTCATCTTGTGAACGTACACTGTAGTTCTCCATGGGGACTGACAGTTGTACTTAGAAAATAACAGGCTACTACATCCCCATATTTGAACTACGCCTAGTGTAGAAGCCGTTATTTTATTGTTCAGACTGAAATAACTTCTTCATAATAATTCAGAATCCAGTGAGACTTTGACCTATTAACTCCTACCTAAATTACGGACAATATGGAACACTCGGATACTTCATCTTTTGAACGCATACTGTAGTTCTCCATGGGCACCGACAGTTATACTTAGAAAATAAGATACCACATCCCCTAATTTGAACTCCGCCTAGTACAAAAGCCGCTATTTTTTTTATTCAGACTGCAATATTTTCTTTATACTAACTCGGAATCCGACGAGACTTCGACCGACTAACTCCGACCTAAATTACGGACAATATGGAACACTCAGATACCTCATCTTGTGAACGCATACTGTAATTCTCCATGGGCACTGACAGGTGTACTTAGAAAATAACAGGATACAACATCTCCATATTTGAACTTCGCCTAGTGTAGAAGCCGCTGTTTTTTTTGTTCAGACTGCAATAACTTCTTCATACTAATTCAGAATCCCGTGAGACTTCGACCAATTAACTCCCTCCTAAATTACGGACAATATGAAACACTCGGATACTTCATCTTGTGAATGCATACTGTAGTTCTCCATGGGCACTGACAGTTGTACTTAAAAATAACAGGATACGACATCCCCATTTTTGAACTCCGCCTAGTGCAGAAGCCGCTATTTTTTTTGTTCAGACTGCAATAACTTCTTCATACTAATTCAGAATCCGGCGAGACTTCGACCAATTATCTCCCACCTAAATTACGGACAATATGGAACACTCGGATACTCCATCTTGTGAACGCATACTGTAGTTCTCCATGGGCACTGACAGTTGTACTTAAAAATAACAGGATACGACATCCCCATATTTGAACTCCGCCTAGTGCAGAAGCCGCTATTTTTTTTGTTCAGACTAAAATATTTTCTTTATACTAACTCAGAATCCGGCGAGACTTCGACCGATTTACTCCCACCTAAATTACGGACAATATGAAACAATCGGATACTTCATCTTGTGAATGTACACTGTAGTTCTCCATGGGGACAGACAGATGTACTTAGAAAATAACAGGCTACCACATCCTCATATTTGAACTCCGCCTAGTGCAGAAGCCGCTATTTTTTTTGTTCAGACTGCAATAACTTCTTCACAATAATTCAGAATCCGGTGAGACTTCGACCAATTAACTCCCACCTAAATTACGGACATTATGAAACACTCAGATACTTCATCTTGTGAACGCATACTATAGTTCTCCATGGGCACTGACAGTTTTACTTAGAAAATAACAGGATACCACATCCTCATATTTGAACTATGCCTAGTGTAGAAGCCGCTATTTTTTTTGTTCAGACTGCAATAACTTCTTCATACTAATTCAGAATCTTATGAGACTTCGACCAATTAACTCCCACCGAAATTACGGACAATATGGAAAACTCGGATACTTCATCTTGTGAACGCATACTGTAGTTCTCCATGGGCACTGACAGTTGTACTTAGAAAATAACAGCATACCACATCTCCATATTTGAACTCCGCATAGTGCAGAAGTCGCTACTTTTTTGTTCTGACTGCAATAACTTCTTCATACTAATTCAGAATCCGGTGAGACTTCGACCAATTAACTCCCACCTAAATTACGGACAATATGGAACACTCGGATACTTCATCTTGTGGACGCATACTGTAGTTCTCTATGGGCACTGACAGTTGTACTTACAAAATAACAGGATACCACATCCCCATATTTGAACTCCGCCTAGTGCAGAAGCCGATATTTTTTTGTTCAGACTGCAATAACTTCTTCATACTAATTCAGAATCCGGTGAGACCTCGACCAATTAACTCCCACCTAAATTACGGACAATATGGAACACTCGGATACTTCATCTTGTGAACGCGTACTGTAGTTCTCCATGGGCACTTACAGTTGTACTTAAAAATAACAGGATACGACATCCCCATATTTGAACTCCGCCTAGTGCAGAAGGCGCAATTTTTTTTGCTCAAACTGCAACATCTTCTTCATACTAACTCGGAATCCGACGAGATTTCGACCAATTAACTCCCACCTAAATTACGGACAATATGGAACACTCGGATACTTCATCTTGTGAACGCATACTGTAGTTCTCCATGGGCACTGACAGTTGTACTTAGAAAATAACAGGATACCACATCCCCATATTTGAACTTCCCCTAGTGGAGAAGCCGCAATTTTTTTTGTTTAGACTGTAATAACTTCTTCACAATAATTCAGAATACGGTGAGACTTCGACCAATTAACTCCCACCTAAATTACGGACAATATGGAACACTCGGATACTTCATCTTGTGAATGCATACTGTAGTTCTCCATCGGCACTGACAGTTTTACTTAGAAAATAACAGGATACCACATCCCCATATTTGAACTTCGCCTAGTGCAGAAGCCGCTATTTTTTTGTTCAGACTGTAATAACTTCTTCAAACTAATTCAGAATCCGGAGAGACTTCGACCAATTAACTCCCACCTAAATTACGGACAATATGGAACACTCGGATACTTCATCTTGTGAACGCATACTGTAGTTCTCTATAGGCACTGACAGTTGTACTTAGAAAATAACAAGATACCACATCCCCTTATTTTTACTCTGCCTAGTACAGAAGCCGCTATTTTTTTTGTTCAGACTGCAATATTTTCTTCATACTAACTCGGAATCCGGCAAGACTTCGACCGATTAACTTCCACCTAAACTACGGACAATATGAAACACTCGGATACTTCAACTTGTGAACGTACATTGTAGTTCTCCATGGGGACTGACAGTTGTACTTAGAAAATAACAGGCTACCACATCCCCATATTTGAACTCCGCCTAGTGCAGAAGCCGCTATTTTTTTGTTCGGACTGCAATAACTTCTTCATACTAATTCAGAATCCGGGGAGACTTCGAACAATTAACTCCCACCTAAATTACGGACAATATGGAACACTTAGATACTTCATCTTGTGAACGCATAGTGTAATTCTCTATGGGCACTGACAGTTGTACTTAGAAAATAACAGGATACAACATCCCCATATTTGAACTCCGCCTAGTGAAGAAGCCGCTATTTTTTTTGTTCAGACTACAATAACTTCTTCTTACTAATTCAGAATCCGGTGAGACTTCGACCAATTAACTCCCACCTAAATTACGGCCAATATGGAACACTCGGATACTTCATCCTGTGAACGTATACTGTAGTTCTCCATGGGCACTGACAGTTGTACTTAAAAATAACAGGATACGACATCCCCATATTTGAACTCCGCCTAGTGCAGAAGCCGCTATTTTTTTGTTCAGACTGCAATAACTTTTTCGTACTAATTTAGAATCCGGTGAGACTTCGACCAATCAACTCCCACCTAAATTACAGACAATATGGAACACTCGGATACCTCATCTTGTGAACGCATACTGTAGTTCTCCATGGGCACTGACAATTGTACTTAGAAAATAACAGGATACAACATCCCCATATTTGAACTTCGCCTAGTGCAGAAGCCGCTATTTTTTTTATCAGAGTGCAATATTTTCTTCATACTAACTCGGAATCCGACGAGACCTCGACCAATTAACTCCAACCTAAATTACGGACAATATGAAACACTCGGATACTTCATCTTGTGAACGTACACTGTAGTTCTCCGTGGGGACTGACACTTGTACTTAGAAAATAACAGGCTACCACATCCCCATATTTGAACTCCGCCTAGTGTAGAAGCCGTTATTTTTTTGTTCAGACTGCAATAACTTCTTCATAATAATTCGGAATCCGGTGAGACTTCGACCAATTAAGTCCCACCAAAATTACGGACAATATGGAACACTCAGATACTTCATCTTGTGAACGCATACTGTAGTTCTCCATGGGTACTGGCAGTTGTACTTAGAAAATAACAGGATAACACATCCCCATATTTGAACTCCGCCTAGTGCAGAAGCCGCTATTTTTTTGTTCAGACTGCAATAACTTCTTCATACTAATTCAGAATCCGGTGAGCCTTCAACCAATTAACTCCCACTTAAATTACGGACAATATGGAACACTTGGATACCTCATCTTGTGAACGCATACTGTAGCTCTCCATGGGCACTAACAGTTGTATTTAGAAAATAACAAGATACCACATCCCCATATTTGAACTCCGCCAAGTGCAGAAGCTGCTATTTTTTTTCAGACTGCAATATTTTCTTCACACTAACTCGGAATCCGGCGAGACTTCGACCGATTAACTCCCACCTAAATTACGGATAATATGGAACACTCGGATACTTCATCTTGTGAACGCATACTGTAAGTTCTCCATGGGCACTGACAGTTTTACTAAGAAAATAACAGGATAACACATCCCCATATTTGAACTTCGCCTAGTGCAGAAGCCGCTATTTTTTTGTTCAGACTGTAATAACTTCTTCACACTAATTCAGAATCCGGTGAGACTTCGACCAATTAACTCTCATCTAAATTTCGGACAATATGGAATACTCGGATACTTCATCTTGTGAACGCATATTGTAGTTCTCTATGGGCATTGACAGTTGTACTTAGAAAATAACAGGATACCACATCCCCTTATTTTTACTCTGCCTAGTACAGAAGCCGCTATTTTTTTTGTTCAGACTGCAATATTTTCTTCATACTAACTCGGAATCTGGCAATACTTCGATCGATTAACTTCCACCTAAATTATGGACAATATGAAACACTCGGATACTTCAACTTGTGAACGTACACTGTAGTTCTCCATGGGGATTGACAGTTGTACTTAGAAAATAACAAGCTACCACATCCCCATATTTGAAGTCCGCCTAGTGCAGAAGCCGCTAATTTTTTGTTCAGACTGCAATAACTTCTTCATACTAATTCAGAATCTGGGGAGACTTCGAACAATTAACTCCCACCTAAATTACGGACAATATGGAACACTCGGATACTTCTTCTTGTGAACACATACTGTAATTCTCTATGGGCACTAACAATTGTACTTAGAAAATAACAGGATACAACATCCCTATATTTGAACTCCGCCTAGTGCAGAAGCCACTTTTTTTTGTTCAGACTACAATAACTTCTTCTTACTAATTCGGAATCCGGTGAGACTTCGACCAATTAACTCCCACCTAAATTACGGCCAATATGGAACACTCGGATACTTCATCCTATGAACGTATACTGTAGTTCTCCATGGGCACTAACAGTTGTACTTAAAAATAACAGGATACGACATCCCATATTTGAACTCCGCCTAGTGCAGAAGCCGCTATTTTTTTTGTTCAGACTGCAATAACTTCTTCATACTAATTCAGAATCCGGTGAGCCTTCAACCAATTAATTCCCACTTAAATTACGGACAATATGGAACACTTGGATACCTCATCTTGTGAACGCATACTATAGCTCTCCATGGGCACTGACAGTTGTACTTTGAAAAAAACAGAATACAACATCTCGAAATTTGAACTCCGCCTAGTGCAGAAGCCGCTATTTTTTTAGTTCAGACTGCAATATTTTCTTCATACTAACTCGGAATCCGGTGAGATTTCGACCGATTAACTCCCACCTAAATTACGGACAATATGAAACGCTCGGATACTTCATCTTGTGAACGTACACCGTAGTTCTCCATGGCGACTGACAGTTGTACTTTGAAAATATCAGGCTACCTCATCCCCATATTTGAACTCCGCCTAGTGTAGAAGCCGCTATTTTTTTGTTCAGGCTTCAATATTTTCTTCATGCTAACTCGTAATCCGGGGAGATTTCGACCAATTAACTCCCACCTAAATTACGGACAATATGGAACACTCGGATACTTCGTCTTGTGAACGTACACTGTAGTTCTCCATGGGGACAGACAGTTTTACTTAGAAAATAATAGGCTACCACATCCCCATATTTGAACTCCGCCTAGTGCAGAAGCCGCTATTTTTTTGTTCAGACTGGAATAACTTCTTCAAAATAATTCAGAATCCGATGAGACTTCGACCAATTAACTCCCACCTAAATTACGTACAATGTGGAACACTCGGATACTTCATCTTGTGAACGCATACTGTAGTTCTCCATGGGCACTGACAATTGTACTTAGAAAATAACAATATACCACATCCCTATATTTGAACTCCGCCGTGTGTAGAAGCCGCTATTTTTTTGTTCAGACTGCAATAACTTCTTCATACTAATTCAGAATCCAGTGAGACTTCGACCAATTAACTCCTACCTAAAATACGGACAATATGGAACACTCGGATATTTCATCTTGTGAACGCATACTGTAGTTCTCCATGGGCACTGATAGTTGTACATAGAAAATAACAGGATACCACATCCCCTTATTTGAACTCCGCCTAGTACAGAAGCCGCTATTTTTTTTTTGCAGACCGCAATATTTTCTTCATACTAACTCGAAATCCAGCGAGACTTCGACCGATTAACTCCCACCTAAATTACGGACAATATGAAACGCTCGTATACTTCATCTTGTGAACGTACACTGTAGTTCTCCATGGGGACAGACAGTTGTACTTAGAAAATAACAGGCTACCACATCCCCATATTTGAACTCCGCTTAGTGTAGATGACGCTATTTTTTTTCTTCAGACTGCAATAACTTCTTCATACTAATTCAGAATTCGGTGAGACTTCGACCAATTAACTCCCTCCTAAATTACGGACAATATTGAACACTCGGATACTTCATCTTGTGAACGCATACTGTACTTCTCCATGGGCACTGACAGTTGTACTTAGAAAATAACAATATACCACATCCCCCTATTTGAACTCCGCCGTGTGTAGAAGCCGCTATTTTTTTGTTCAGACTGCAATAACTTCTTCATACTAATTCAGAATCCGCTGAGACTTCGACCAATTAACTCCCACCTAAAATACGGACAATATGGAACACTCGGATATTTCATCTTGTGAACGCATACTGTAGTTCTCCACGGGCACTGACAGTTGTACATAGAAAATAACAGGATACCACATCCCCATATTTAAACTCCGCCTAGTGCAGAAGCCGCTATTTTTTTTGTTCATACTGCAATATTTTATTCATACTAACTCGGAATCTGGTGAAACTTCGATCGATTAACTTCCACCTAAATTACGGACAATATGAAACACTCGGATACATCATCTTGTGAACGTACACTGTAGTTCTCCATGGGGACTGACAATTGTACTTAAAAAATAACAGGATACCACATCCCCCTATTTGAACTCCGCCTAGTGCAGAAGCCGCTATTTTTTTGTTCAGACTGCAATAACTTCTTCATACTAATTCAGAATCCGGTAAAACTTCGACCAATTAACTCCCACCTAAATTACGGACAATATGGAACACTCGGATACTTCATCTTGTGAACGCATACTATAGTTCTCCATGGGGACCGACAGTTGTACTTAGAAAATAACAGGATACCACATCCCCATATTTGAACTCCGCCTTGTGCAGAAGCCTCTATTTTTTTGTTCAGACTGCAATAACTTCTTCATACTAATTCAAAATTCGGTGAGACTTCGACTAATTAACTCCCTCCTAAATTACGGACAATATGAAACGCTCGGATACTTCATCTTGTGAACGTACACTGTAGTTCTCTATGGGACTGACAGTTGTACTTAGAAAATAACATGCTACCACATCCCCATATTTGAACTTCGCTTAGTGCAGAAGCCGCTATTTTTTTTGTTCAGACTGCAATAACTTCTTCATACTAATTCAGAATCCGATGAGACTTCGAT
This sequence comes from Allium fistulosum, assembly GCA_030737815.1. NCBI lineage: Eukaryota > Viridiplantae > Streptophyta > Magnoliopsida > Asparagales > Amaryllidaceae > Allium > Allium fistulosum. The sequence goes on from CM060905.1 coordinate 707,003,667, forward strand.
CGATTAACTCCCACCTAAATTACGGACAATATGAAACACTCGGATACTTCATCTTGTGAACGCATACTGTAATTCTCCATGGGCACTGACAGTTGTACATAGAAAATAACAGGATACCACATCCCCATATTTGAACTCCGCCTAGTGCAGAAGCCGCTATTTTTTTTCAGACTGCAAGATTTTCTTCATACTAACTCGGAATCCGGCGAGACTTCGACCGATTAACTCCCACCTAAATTACGGACAATATGAAACACTCGGATACTTCATCTTGTGAACGTACACTGTAGTTCTCCAAGGGGACTGACAGTTGTACTTAGAAAATAACTGGCTACCACATCCCCATATTTGAACCCTGCCTAGTGGAGAAGCCGCAATTTTTTTTGTTCAGACTGCAATAACTTCTTCACAATAATTCAGAATCCGGTGAGACTTCGACCAATTAACTCCCACCTAAATTACGGACAATATGGAACACTCGGATACTTCATCTTGTGAATGCATACTGTAGTTCTCCATGGGCACTGACAGTTTTACTTAGAAAATAACAGCATACCACATCCCCATATTTGAACTTCGCCTAGTTTAGAAGCAGCTATTTTTTTGTTCAGACTGTAATAACTTCTTCACACTAATTCAGAATCCGGGGAGACTTCGAACAATTAGCTCCAACCTAAATTACAGACAATATGGAACACTCGGATACTTCTTCTTGTGAACGCATACTGTAATTCTCTATGGGCACTGACAATTGTACTTAGAAAATAACAGCATACAACATCCCCATATTTGAACTCCGCCTAGTGCAGAAGCCGCTATTTTTTTTATTCAGAATACAATAACTTCTTCTTACTAATTCAGAATCCGGTGAGACTTCGACCAATTAACTCCCACCTAAATTACGGCCAATATGGAACATTCGGATACTTCATCCTGTGAACGTATACTGTAGTTCTCCATGGGCACTGACAGTTGTACTTAAAAATAACGGGATACGACATCCCCATATTTGAACTCCGCTTAGTGCAGAAGCCGCTATTTTTTTTGTTCAGACTGCAATAACTTTTTCATACTAATTTAGAATCCGGTGAGACTTCGACCAATTAACTCCCACCTCAATTACAGACAATATGGAACACTCGGATACCTCATCTGTTGAACGCATACTGTAGTTCTCCATGGGCACTGACAATTGTACTTAGAAAATAACAGGATACAACATCCTCATATTTGAACTCCGCCTAGTGTAGAAGCCGCTATTTTTTTTGATCAGACTGCAATATTTTCTTCGTACTAACTCAGAATCCGACGAGACTTCGACCGATTAACTCCCACCTAAATTACGGACAATATGAAACACTCGGATACTTCATCTTGTGAACGTACACTGTAGTTCTCCGTGGGGACTGACAGTTGTACTTAGAAAATAACAGGCTACCACATCCCCATATTTGAACTCCGCCTAGTGCAGAAGCCGTTATTTTTTTGTTCAGACTTCAATAATTTCTTCATAATAATTCGAAATCCGGTGAGACTTCGACCAATTAAGTCCCACCAAAATTACGGACAATATGGAACACTCAGATACATCATCTTGTGAACGCATACTGTAGTTCTCCATGGGTACTGGCAGCTATACTTAGAAAATAACAGGATACAACATCCCCATATTTGAACTCCACCATGTGTAGAAGCCGCTATTTTTTTTGTTCAGACTACAATAACTTCTTCATACTAATTCAGAATCCGGTGAGACTTCGACCAATTAACTCCCACCTAAAATACGGACAATATGGAACACTCGGATATTTCATCTTGTGAACGCATACTGTAGTTCTCCACGGGCACTGACAGTTGTACATAGAAAATAACAGGATACCACATCCCCATATTTAAACTCCGCCTAGTTTAGAAGCCGCTATTTTTTTGTTCAGACTGCAATATTTTCTTCATACTAACTCGGAATCTGGCGAAACTTCGACCGATTAACTTCCACCTAAATTACGGACAATATGAAACACTCGGATACATCATCTTGTGAACGTACACTGTAGTTCTCCACGGGGACTGACAGTTGTACTTAGAAAATAACAGGATACCACATCCCCCTATTAGAACTCCGCCTAGTGCAGAAGCCGCTATTTTTTTTGTTCAGACTGCAATAACTTCTTCATACTAATTAAGAATCCGGTGAGACTTCGACCGATTAACTCCCACCTAAATTACGGACAATATGGAACACTCGGATACTTCATCTTGTGAACGCACACTACAGTTGTCCATGGAGACTGACAGTTGTACTTAGAAAATAACAGGATACCACATCCCCATATTTGAACTCCGCCTAGTGCAGAAGCCGCTATTTTTTATGTTCAGACTGCAATAACTTCTTCATACTAATTCAAAATCCGGTGAGACTTCGACTAATTAACTCCCACCTAAATTACGGACAATATGGAACACTCGGATAATTTATCTTGTGAACGCATACTGTAGTTCTCCATGGGCACTGACTGTTGTACTTAGAAAATAACAGGATACAACATCTCCATATTTGAACTCCGCCTAGTGCAGAAGCCGCTATTTTTTTGTTCAGAATGCAATATTTTCTTCATACTAACTCGGAATCCGGCGAGACTTCGATCGATTAACTCCCACCTAAATTACGGACAATATGAAACGCTCGGATACTTCATCTTGTGAACGTACACTGTAGTTCTCCATGGGACTGATAGTTGTACTTAGAAAATAACAGGCTACCACATCCCCATATTTGAACTCCGCTTAGTGTAGAAGTCGCTATTTTTTTTGTTCAGACTGTAATAACTTCTTCATACTAATTCAGAATCCGGTGAGACTTCGACTAATTAACTCTCACCTAAATTACGTACAAAATGGAACACTCAGATACTTTATCTTGTGAACGCATACTGTAATTCTCCATGGGCAATGACAGTTGTACTTAGAAAATAACAGGATACCACATCCCCATATTTGAACTCCGCCTAGTGCAGAAGCCGCTATTTTTTTCAGACTGCAATATTTTCTTCACACTAACTCGGAATCCGGCGAGACTTCGACCGATTAACTCCCACCTAAATTACGGACAATATGAAACACTCGGATACTTCATCTTGTGAACGCATACTGTAATTGTCCATTGGCACTGACAGTTGTACTTAGAAAATAACAAGATACCACATCCCCATATTTGAACTCCGCCTAGTGCAGAAGCCGCTATTTTTTTTCAGACTGCAATATTTTCTTCACACTAACTCGGAATCCGGCGAGACTTCGACCGATTGACTCCCACCTAAATTACGGATAATATGGAACACTCGGATACTTCATCTTGTGAACGCATACTGTAAGTTCTCCATGGGCACTGACAGTTTTACTTAGAAAATAACAGGATACCACATCCCCATATTTGAACTTCGCCTAGTGCAGAAGCCGCTATTTTTTTGTTCAGACTGTAATAACTTCTTCACACCAATTCAGAATCCGGTGAGACTTCGACCAATTAACTCTCATCTAAATTTCGGACAATATGGAATACTCGGATACTTCATCTTGTGAACGCATATTGTAGTTCTCTATGGGCATTGACAGTTGTACTTAGAAAATAACAGGATACCACATCCCCTTATTTTTACTCTGCCTAGTACAGAAGCCGCTATTTTTTTGTGCAGACCGCAATATTTTCTTCATACTAACTCGGAATCTGGCAAGACTTCGACCGATTTACTTCCACCTAAATTATGGACAATATGAAACACTCGGATACTTCAACTTGTGAACGTACACTGTAGTTCTCCATGGGGACTGACAGTTGTACTTAGAAAATAACAAGCTACCACATCCCCATATTTGAAGTCCGCTTAGTGCAGAAGCCGCTATTTTTTTGTTCAGACTGCAATAACTTCTTCATACTAATTCAGAATCCGGGGAGACTTCGAACAATTAACTCCCACCTAAATTACGGACAATATGGAATACTCGGATACTTCTTCTTGTGAACACATACTGTAATTCTCTATGGGCACTAACAATTGTACTTAGAAAATAACAGGATACAACATCCCTATATTTGAACTCCGCCTAGTGCAGAAGCCGCTTTTTTTTTGTTCAGACTACAATAACTTCTTCTTACTAATTCAGAATCCGGTGAGACTTCGACCAATTAACTCCCACCTAAATTACGGCCAATATGGAACACTAGGATACTTCATCCTATGAACGTATACTGTAGTTCTCCATGGGCACTGACAGTTGTACTTAAAAATAACAGGATACGACATCCCCATATTTGAACTCCGCCTAGTGCAGAAGCCGCTATTTTTTTTGTTCAAACTGCAATAACTTCTTCATACTAATTCAGAATCCGGTGAGCCTTCAACCAATTAATTCCCACTTAAATTACGGACAATATGGAACACTTGGATACCTCATCTTGTGAACGCATACTATAGCTCTCCATGGGCACCGACAGTTGTACTTTGAAAATAACAGGATACAACATCTCGAAATTTGAACTCCGCCTAGTGCAGAAGCCGCTATTTTTTTAGTTCAGACTGCAATATTTTCTTCATACTAACTCAGAATCCGGTGAGATTTCGATCGATTAACTCCCACCTAAATTACGGACAATATGAAACGCTCGGATACTTCATCTTGTGAACGTACACAGTAGTTCTCCATGGCGACTGACAGTTGTACTTTGAAAATAACAGGCTACCTCATCCCCATATTTGAACTCCGCCTAGTGTAGAAGCCGATATTTTTTTGTTCAGACTGCAATAACTTCTTCGTACTAATTCAGAATCCGGGGAGATTTCGACCAATTAACTCCCACCTAAATTACGGACAATATGGAACACTCGGATACTTCATCTTGTGAACGTACACTGTAGTTCTCCATGGGGACTGACAGTTGTACTTAGAAAATAACAGGCTACTACATCCCCATATTTGAACTCCGCCTAGTGCAGAAGCCGCTATTTTTTTGTTCAGACTGCAATAACTTCTTCATACTAATTCAGAATCCGGTGAGACTTCGACCAATTAACTCCCACTTAAATTACAGACAATATGGAACACTCGGATACTTCATCTTGTGAACGTATACTGTAGTTCTCCATGGGGACTAACAGTTTTACTTAGAAAATAACAGGCTACCACATCCCCATATTTGAACTCCGCCTAGTGCAGAAGCCGCTATTTTTTTGTTCAGACTGGAATAACTTCTTCAAAATAATTCAGAATCCGATGAGACTTCGACCAGTTAACTCCACCTAAATTACGTACAGTATGGAACACTCGGATACTTCATCTTGTGAACGCATACTGTAGTTCTCCATGGGCACTGACAATTGTACTTAGAAAATAACAATATACCACATCCCCATATTTGAACTCCGCCGTGTGTAGAAGCCGCTATTTTTTGTTTAGACTGCAATAACTTCTTCATACTAATTCAGAATTCGGTTAGACTTCGACCAATTAACTCCCACCTAAAATACGGACAATATGGAGCACTCGGATATTTCATCTTGTGAACGCATACTGTAGTTCTCCACGGGCACTAATAGTTGTACATAGAAAATAACAAGATACCACATCCCCTTATTTGAACTCCGCCTAGTACAGAAGCCGCTATTTTTTTTGTGCAGACCGCAATATTTTCTTCATACTAACTCGAAATCCAGCGAGACTTCGACCGATTAACTCCCACCTAAATTACGGACAATATGAAACGCTCAGATACTTCATCTTGTGAACGTACACTGTAGTTCTCCATGGGGACTGACAGTTGTACTTAGAAAATAACAGGCTACCACAACCCCATATTTGAACTCCGCTTAGTGTAGATGCCGCTATTTTTTTTGTTCAGACTGCAATAACTTCTTCATACTAATTCAGAATTCGGTGAGACTTCGACCAATTAACTCCCTCCTAAATTACGGACAATATGGAACACTCGGATACTTCATCTTGTGAACGTATACTGTACTTCTCCATGGGCACTGACAGTCGTACTTAGAAAATAACAATATACCACATCCCCATATTTGAACTTCGCCGTGTGTAGAAGCCGCTATTTTTTTGTTCAGACTGCAATAACTTCTTCATACTAATTCAGAATCCGGTGAGACTTCGACCAATTAACTCCCACCTAAAATACGGACAATATGGAACACTCGGATATTTCATCTTGTGAACGCATACTGTAGTTCTCCACGGGCACTGACAGTTGTACATAGAAAATAACAGGATACCACATCCCCATATTTAAACTCCGCCTAGTGCAGAAGCCGCTATTTTTTTTGTTCATACTGCAATATTTTCTTCATACTAACTCGGAATCTGGCGAAACTTCGACCGATTAACTTCCACCTAAATTACGGACAATATGAAACACTTGGATACATCATCTTGTGAACGTACACTGTAGTTCTCCATGGGGACTGACAGTTGTACTTAGAAAATAACTGGATACCACATCCCCCTATTTGAACTCCGCCTAGTGCAGAAGCCGCTATTTTTTTTGTTCAGACTGCAATAACTTCTTCATACTAATTCAGAATCCGTTGAGACTTCGACCCATTAACTCCCACCTAAATTACGGACAATATGGAACACTCGGATACTTCATCTTGTGAACGCACACTATAGTTCTCCTTGGGGACTGACAGTTGTACTTAGAAAATAACAGGATACCACATCCCCATATTTGAACTCCGCCAAGTGCAGAAGCCGCTATTTTTTGTTCAGACTGCAATAACTTCTTCATACTAATTCAAATTCCGGTGAGACTTCGACTAATTAACTCCCTCCTAAATTACGGACAATATGAAACGCTCGGATACTTCATCTTGTGAACGTACACTGTAGTTCTCCATGGGACTGACAGTTGTACTTAGAAAATAACATGCCACCACATCCCCATATTTGAACTTCGCTTAGTGCAGAAGTCGCTATTTTTTTTGTTCAGACTGCAGTAACTTCTTCATACTAATTCAGAATCCGATGAGACTTCGATCGATTAACTCCCACCTAAATTACGGACAATATGAAACACTCGGATACTTCATCTTGTGAACGCATACTGTAATTCTCCATGGGCACTAACAGTTGTACTTAGAAAATAACAGGATAACACATCCCCATATTTGAACTCCGCCTAGTGCAGAAGCCGCTATTTTTTTCAGACTGCAATATTTTCTTCATACTAACTCGGAATCCGGCGAGACTTCGACCGATTAACTTTCACCTAAATTACGGACAATATGAAACACTCGGATACTTCATCTTGTGAACGTACACTGTAGTTCTCCGTGGGGACTGACAGTTGTACTTAGAAAATAACAGGCTACCACATCCCCATATTTGAACTCCGCCTAGTGCAGAAACCGTTATTTTTTTGTTCAGACTGAAATAACTTCTTTATAATAATTCGGAATCCGGTGAGACTTCGACCAATATATCCCACCAAAATTACGGACAATATGGAACACTCGGATACATCATCTTGTGAACGCATACTGTCGTTCTCCATGGGTACTGGCAGCTGTACTTAGAAAATAATAGGATACAACATCCCCATATTTGAACTCCACCGTGTGTAGAAGCCGCTATTTTTTTGTTCAGACTGCAATAACTTCTTCATACTAATTCAGAATCCGTAGAGACTTCGACCAATTAACTCCCACCTAAAATACGGACAATATGGAATACTCGGATATTTCATCTTATGAACGCATACTGTAGTTCTCCACGGGCACTGACAGTTGTACATAGAAAATAACAGGATACCACATCCCCATATTTAAACTCCGCCTAGTGCAGAAGCCGCTATTTTTTTTGTTCAGACTACAATATTTTTTTCATACTAACTCGGAATCTGGCTAAACTTCGACCGATTAACTTCCACCTAAATTACGGACAATATGAAACACTCGGATACATCATCTTGTGAACGTACACTGTAGTTCTCCATGGGGACTGACAGTTGTACTTAGAAAATAACAGGATACCACATCCCCCTATTTGAACTCCGCCTAGTGCAGAAGCCGCTATTTTTTTTGTTCAGACTGCAATAACTTCTTCATACTAATTCAGAATCCGGTGAGACTTCGACCGATTCACTCCCACCTAAATTACGGACAATATGGAACACTTGGATACTTCATCTTGTGAACGCACACTATAGTTCTCCATGGGGACTGACAGTTGTACTTAGAAAATAACAGGATACCACATCCCCATATTTGAACTCCGCCTAGTGCAGAAGCTGCTATTTTTTTTGTTCAGGCTGCAATAACTTCTTCATACTAATTCAAAATCCGGTGAGACTTCGACCAATTAACTCCCACCTAATTTACGGACAATATGGAACACTCGGATAATTTATCTTGTGAACGCATACTGTAGTTCTCCATGGGCACTGACAGTTGTACTTAGAAAATAACAAGATACAACATCTCCATATTTGAACTCCACCTAGTGTAGAAGCTGCTATTTTTTTGTTCAGAATGCAATATTTTCTTCATACTAACTCGGAATCCGGCGAGACTTCGATCGATTAACTCCCACCTAAATTACGGACAATATGAAACGCTGGGATACTTCATCTTGTGAACGTACACTGTAGTTCTCCATGGGACTGACAGTTGTACTTAGAAAATAACAGGCTACCACATCCCCATATTTGAACTCCGCCTAGTGCAGAAGCCGCTATTTTTTTTGATCAGACTGCAATATTTTCTTCGTACTAACTCGGAATCCGACGAGACTTCGACCGATTAAATCCCACCTAAATTACGGACAATATGAAACACTCAGATACTTCATCTTGTGAACGTACACTGTAGTTCTCCGTGGGGACTGACAGTTGTACTTAGAAAATAACAGGCTACCACATCCCCATATTTGAACTCCTCCTAGTGCAGAAGCCGTTATTTTTTTGTTCAGACTGCAATAACTTCTTTATAATAATTCGGAATCCGGTGAGACTTCGACCAATATATCCCACCAAAATTACGGACAATATGGAACACTCGGATACATCATCTTGTGAACGCATACTGTAGTTCTCCATGGGTACTGGCAACTGTACTTAGAAAATAACAGGATATAACATCCCCATATTTGAACTCCACCGTGTGTAGAAGCCGCTATTTTTTTGTTCAGACTGCAATAACTTCTTCATACTAATTCAGAATCCGGTGAGACTTCGACCAATTAACTCCCAACTAAAATACGGACAATATGGAACACTCGGATATTTCATCTTGTGAACGCATACTGTAGTTCTCCACGGGCACTGGCAGTTGTACATAGAAAATAACAGGATACCACATCCCCATATTTAAACTCCGCCTAGTGCAGAAGCCGCTATTTTTTTTGTTCAGACTGCAATATTTTCTTCATACTAACTCGGAATCTGGCGAAACTTCGACCGATTAACTTCCACCTAAATTACGGACAATACGAAACACTCGGATACATCATCTTGTGAACGTACACTGTAGTTCTCCATGGGGACTAACAGTTGTACTTATAAAATAACAGGATACCACATCCCCTATTTGAACTCCGCCTAGTGCAGAAGCCGCTATTTTTTTTGTTCAGACTGCAATAACTTCTTCATACTAATTCAAAATCCGGTGAGACTTCGACCGATTAACTCCCACCTAAATTACGGACAATATGGAACACTTGGATACTTCATCTTGTGAACGCACACTATAGTTCTCCATGGGGACTGACAGTTGTACTTAGAAAATAACAGGATACCACATCCCCAAATTTGAACTCCGCCTAGTGCAGAAGCCGCTATTTTTTTTGTTCAGACTGCAATAACTTCTTCATACTAATTCAAAATCCGGTGAGACTTCGACTAATTAACTCCCACCTAATTTACGGACAATATGGAACACTCGGATAATTTATCTTGTGAACGCATACTGTAGTTCTCCATGGGCACTGACAGTTGTACTTAGAAAATAACATGATACAACATCTCCATATTTGAACTCCGCCTAGTGCAGAAGCCGCTATTTTTTTGTTCAGAATGCAATATTTTCTTCATACTTACTCGGAATCCGGCGAGACTTCGATCGATTAACTCCCACCTAAATTACGGACAATATGAAACGCTCGGATACTTCATCTTGTGAACGTACATTGTAGTTCTCCATGGGACTGACATTTGTACTTAAAAAATAACAGGCTACCACATCCCCATATTTGAACTCCGCCTAGTGCAGAAGCCGCTATTTTTTTTGATCAGACTGCAATATTTTCTTCGTACTAACTCGGAATCCGACGAGACTTCGACCGATTAACTCCCACCTAAATTACAGACAATATGAAACACTCGGATACTTCATCTTGTGAACGTACACTGTAGTTCTCCGTGGGGACTGACAGTTGTACTTAGAAAATAACAGGCTACCACATCCCCATATTTGAACTCCTCCTAGTGCAGAAGCCGTTATTTTTTTGTTCAGACTACAATAACTTCTTCATAATAATTCGAAATCCGGTGAGACTTTGACCAATATATCCCACCAAAATTACGGATAATATGGAACACTCGGATACATCATCTTGTGAACGAATACTGTAGTTCTCCATGGGTACTGGCAGCTGTACTTAGAAAATAACAGGAAACAACATCCCCATATTTGAACTCCACCGTGTGTAGAAGCCGTATTTTTTTGTTCAGACTGCAATAACTTCTTCATACTAATTCAGAATCTGGTGAGATTTCGACCAATTAACTCCCACCTAAAATACGGACAATATGGAACACTCGGATATTTCGTCTTGTGAACGCATACTGTAGTTCTCCACGGGCACTGACTGTTGTACATAGAAAATAACAGGATACCACATCCCCATATTTAAACTCCGCTTAGTGTAGAAGCCGCTATTTTTTTGTTCAGACTACAATATTTTCTTCATACTAACTCGGAATCAGGCGAAACTTCGACCGATTAACTTCCACCTAATTACGGACAATATGAAACACTCGGAAACATCATCTTGTGAACGTACACTGTAGTTCTCCATAGGGACTGACAGTTGTACTTAGAAAATAACAGGATACCACATCCCCCTATTTGAACTCCGCCTAGTGCAGAAGCCGCTATTTTTTTGTTCAGACTGCAATAACTTCTTCATACTAATTCAGAATCCGGTGAGACTTCGACCGATTAACTCCCACCTAAATTACGGACAATATGGAACACTTGGATACTTCATCTTGTGAACGCACACTATAGTTCTCCATGGGGACTGACAGTTGTACTTAGAAAATAACAGGATATCACATCCCCATATTTGTACTCCGCCTAGTGCAGAAGCCGCTATTTTTTTTGTTCAGACTGCAATAACTTCTTCATACTAATTCAAAATCCGGTGAGACTTCGACTAATTAACTCCCACCTAAATTACGGACAATATGGAACACTCGGATAATTTATCTTGTGAACGCATAGTGTAGTTCTCCATGGGCACTGACAGTTGTACTTAGAAAATAACAGGATACAACATCTCCATATTTGAACTCCGCCTAGTGCAGAAGCCGCTATTTTTTTGTTCAGAATGCAATATTTTCTTCATACTAACTCGGAATCCGGCGAGACTTCGATCGATTAACTCCCACCTAAATTACGGACAATATGAAACGCTCGGATACTTCATCTTGTGAACGTACACTGTAGTTCTCCTTGGGACTGACAGTTGTACTTAGAAAATAACAGGCTACCACATCCCCATATTTGAACTCCGCTTAGTGCAGAAGCCGCTTTCTTTTTTGTTCAGACTGGAATAACTTCTTCATACTAATTCAGAATCCGGTGGGACTTCGACTAATTAACTCCCACCTAAATTACGTACAAAATGGAACACTCGGATACTTCATCTTGTGAACGCATACTGTAATTCTCCATGGGCACTAACAGTTGTACTTAGAAAATAACAGGATACCACATCCCCATATTTGAACTACTCCTAGTGCAGAAGCCACTATTTTTTTTCAGACTGCAATATTTTCTTCACACTAACTCGGAATCCGGAGAGACTTCGTCCGATTAACTCCCACCTAAATTACGGACAATGTGAAACACTCGGATACTTCATCTTGTGAAAGTACACTGTAGTTCTCCATGGGGACTGACGGTTGTACTTAGAAAATAACTAGCTACAACATCCCCATATTTGAACTCCGCCTAGTGGAGAAGCCGCAAATTTTTTTGTTCAGACTGCAATAACTTTTTCATACTAATTCAGAATCCGGTGAGACTCCAACCAATTAAATCCCACCTAAATTACGGATAATATGGAACACTCGGATACTTCATCTTGTGAACGCATACTGTAGTTCTCCATGGGCACTGATAGTTTTACATAGAAAATAACAGGATACCACATCCCCATATTTGAACTTCGCATAGTGCAGAAGCCGCTATTTTTTTGTTCAGACTGTAATAACTTCTTCACACTAATTCAGAATCCGATGAGACTTCGACAAATTAACTCTCATCTAAATTACGGACAATATGGAATACTCGGATACTTCATCTTGTGAACGCATACTGTAGTTCTCTATGGGCATTAACAATTGAACTTAGAAAATAACAGGATACCACATCCCCTTATTTTTACTCTGCCTAGTACAGAAGCCGCTATTTTTTTGTTCATACTGCAATATTTTCTTCATACTAACTCGGAATCCGGCAAGACTTCGACCGATTAACTTCCACCTAAATTACGGACAATATGAAACACTCAGATACTTCAACTTGTGAACGTACACTGTAGTTCTCCATGGGGACTGACAGTTGTACTTAGAAAATAACAAGCTACCACATCCTCATATTTGAAGTCCGCCTAGTGCAGAAGCCGCTATTTTTTTGTTCAGACTGCAATAACTTCTTCATACTAATTCAGAATCCGGGGAGACTTCGAACAATTAACTCCCACCTAAATTACGGACAATATGGAACACTCGGATACTTCTTCTTGTGAACGCATACTGTAATTCTCTATGGGCACTAACAATTGTACTTAGAAAATAACAGGATACAACATCCCCATATTTGAACTCCGCCTAGTGCAGAAGCCGCTTTTTTTTTGTTCAGACTACAATAACTTCTTCTTACTAATTCAGAATCCGGTGAGACTTCGACCAATTAACTCCCACCTAAATTACGGCCAATATGGAACACTCGGATACTTCATCCTATGAACGTATACTGTAGTTCTCCTTGGGCACTGACAGTTGTACTTAAAAATAACAGGATACTACATCCCCATATTTGAACTCCGCCTAGTGCAGAAGCCGCTATTTTTTTTGTTTAGACTACAATAACTTTTTCGTACTAATTTAGAATCCGGTGAGACTTCGACCAATAAACTCCCACCTAAATTACAGACAATATGGAACACTCGGATACCTCATCTTGTGAACGCATACTGTAGTTCTCCGTGGGCACTAACAATTGTACTTAGAAAATAACAGGATACAACATCCCCATATTTGAACTCCGCCTAGTGCAGAAGACGCTATTTTTTTTGATCAGACTGCAATATTTTCTTCGTACTAACTCGGGATCCGACGAGACTTCGACCGATTAACTCCCACCTAAATTACGGACAATATGAAACACTCGGATACTTCATCTTGTGAACGTACACTGTAGTTCTCCGTGGGGACTGAGAGTTGTACTTAGAAAATAACAGGCTACCACATCCCCATATTTGAACTCCGCCTAGTGCGGAAGCCGTTATTTTTTTGTTCAGACTGCAATAACTTCTTCATAATAATTCGGAATCCGGTGAGACTTTGACCAATTAAGTCCCACCAAAATTACGGACAATATGTAACACTCGGATACATCATCTTGTGAACGCATACTGTAGTTCTCCATGGGTACTCGCAATTCTACTTAGAAAATAACAGGATACAACATCCCCATATTTGAACTCCGCCTAGTGCAGAAGCCGCTATTTTTTTGTTCAGACCGCAATAACTTCTTCATACTAATTCAGAATCCGGTGAGACTTCAACCAATTAACTCCCAGTTAAATTACAGACAATATGGAACACTTGGATACTTCATCTTGTGAACACATACTGTAGTTCTCCATGGGCACTGACAGTTGTACTTTGAAAATAACAGGATACAACATCTCGATATTTGACTCCGCCTAGTGCAGAAGCCGCTATTTTTTAGTTCAGAATGCAATATTTTCTTCATACTAACTCGAAATCCGGTGAGATTTCGACCGATTAACTACCACCTAAATTACGGACAATATGAAACGCTCGGATACTTCATCTTGTGAATGTACACCGTAATTCTCCATGGCGACTGACAGTTGTACTTTGAAAATAACAGGCTACCTCATCCCCATATTTGAACTCCGCCTAGTGTAGAAGCCGCTATTTTTTTGTTCAGACTGCAATAACTTCTTCGTACTAATTCATAATCCGGTGAGATTTCGACCAATTAACTCCCACCTAAATTACGGACAATATGGAACACTCGGATACTTCATCTTGTGAACGTACACTGTAGTTCTCCATGGGGACTGACAGTTGTACTTAGAAAATAACAGGCTACTACATCCCCATATTTGAACTCCGCCTAGTCCAGAAGCCGCTATTTTTTTTGTTCAGACTGCAATAACTTCTTCATACTAATTCAGAATCCGGTGAGACTTCGACCAATTAACTCCCACTTAAATTACGGACAATATGGAACACTCGGATACTTCATCTTGTGAACGTATACTGTAGTTCTCCATGGGGACTAACAGTTGTACTTAGAAAATAACAGGCTACCACATCCCCATATTTGAACTCCGCCTAGTGCAGAAACCGCTATTTTTTTTGTTCAGACTGGAATAACTTCTTCAAAATAATTCAGAATCTGGTGAGACTTCGACCAATTAACACCCACCTAAATTACGTACAATATGGAACACTCGGATACTTCATCTTGTGAACGCATACTATAGTTCTCCATGGGCACTGACAGTTGTACTTAGAAAATAACAGGATACCACATCCCCATATTTGAACTCCACCGTGTGTAGAAGCCGCTATTTTTTTGTTCAGACTGCAATAACTTCTTCATACTAATTCAGAATCCGGTGAGACTTCGACCAATTAACTCCCACCTAAAATACGGACAATATGGAACACTCGGATATTTCATCTTGTGAACGCATATTGTAGTTCTCCATGGGCACTGACAGTTGTACATAGAAAATAACAGGATACCACAATCCCTTATTTGAACTCCGCCTAGTAAAGAAGCCGCTATTTTTTTTGTGAAGACTGCAAAATTTTCTTCATACTAACTCGAAATCCGGCTAGACTTCGACCGATTAACTCCCACCTAAATAACGGACAATATGAAACGCTCGGATACTTCATCTTGTGAACGTACACTGTAGTTCTCCATGGGGACTGACAGTTGTACTTAGAAAATAACAGGCTACCACATCCCCATATTTGAACTCCGCTTAGTGTAGAAGCCGCTATTTTTTTTGTTCAGACTGCAATAACTTCTTCATACTAATTCAGAATACGGTGAGACTTCGACCAATTAACTCCCTCCTAAATTACGGACAATATGGAACACTCGGATACTTCATCTTGTGAACGCATATTGTACTTCTCCATGGGCATTGACAGTTGTACTTAGAAAATAACAGGATACCTCATCTTGTGAACGCATACTGTAGTTCTCCGTGGGCACTGACAATTGTACTTAGAAAATAACAGGATACAACATCCCCATATTTGAACTCCGCCTAGTGTAGAAGACGCTATTTTTTTTGATCAGACTGCAATATTTTCTTCGTACTAACTCGGAATCCGACGAGACTTCGACCGATTAACTCCCACCTAAATTACGGACAATATGAAACACTCGGATACTTCATCTTGTGAACGTACACTGTAGTTCTCCGTGGGGACTGACAGTTGTACTTAGAAAATAACAGGCTACCACATCCCCATATTTGAACTCCGCCTAGTGCGGAAGCCGTTATTTTTTTGTTCAGACTGCAATAACTTCTTCATAATAATTCGGAATCCGGTGAGACTTTGACCAATTAAGTCCCACCAAAATTACGGACAATATGTAACACTCGGATACATCATCTTGTGAACGCATACTGTAGTTCTCCCTGGGTACTCGCAATTCTACTTAGAAAATAACAGGATACAACATCCCCATATTTGAACTCCGCCTAGTGCAGAAGCCGCTATTTTTTTGTTCAGACCGCAATAACTTCTTCATACTAATTCAGAATCCGGTGAGACTTCAACCAATTAACTCCCAGTTAAATTACGGACAATATGGAACACTTGGATACTTCATCTTGTGAACACATACTGTAGTTCTCCATGGGCACTGACAGTTGTACTTTGAAAATAACAGGATACAACATCTCGATATTTGACTCCGCCTAGTGCAGAAGCCGCTATTTTTTTAGTTCAGAATGCAATATTTTCTTCATACTAACTCGAAATCCGGTGAGATTTCGACCGATTAACTACCACCTAAATTACAGACAATATGAAACGCTCGGATACTTCATCTTGTGAATGTACACCGTAATTCTCCATGGCGACTGACAGTTGTACTTTGAAAATAACAGGCTACCTCATCCCCATATTTGAACTCCGCCTAGTGTAGAAGCCGCTATTTTTTTGTTCAGACTGCAATAACTTCTTCGTACTAATTCATAATACGGTGAGATTTCGACCAATTAACTCCCACCTAAATTACGGACAATATGGAACACTCGGATACTTCATCTTGTGAACGTACACTGTAGTTCTCCATGGGGACTGACAGTTGTACTTAGAAAATAACAGGCTACTACATCCCCATATTTGAACTCTGCCTAGTCCAGAAGCCGCTATTTTTTTTGTCCAGACTGCAATAACTTCTTCATACTAATTCAGAATCCGGTGAGACTTCGACCAATTAACTCCCACTTAAATTACGGACAATATGGAACACTCGGATACTTCATCTTGTGAACGTATACTGTAGTTCTCCATGGGGACTAACAGTTGTACTTAGAAAATAACAGGCTACCACATCCCCATATTTGAACTCCGCCTAGTGCAGAAACCGCTATTTTTTTTGTTCAGACTGGAATAACTTCTTCAAAATAATTCAGAATCTGGTGAGACTTCGACCAATTAACACCCACCTAAATTACGTACAATATGGAACACTCGGATACTTCATCTTGTGAACGCATACTATAGTTCTCCATGGGCACTGACAGTTGTACTTAGAAAATAACAGGATACCACATCCCCATATTTGAACTCCGCCGTGTGTAGAAGCCGCTATTTTTTTGTTCAGACTGCAATAACTTCTTCATACTAATTCAGAATCCGGTGAGACTTCGACCAATTAACTCCCACCTAAAATACGGACAATATGGAACACTCGGATATTTCATCTTGTGAACGCATACTGTAGTTCTCCACGGGCACTGACAGTTGTACATAGAAAATAACAGGATACCACAATCCCTTATTTGAACTCCGCCTAGTAAAGAAGCCGCTATTTTTTTTGTGAAGACTGCAAAATTTTCTTCATACTAACTCGAAATCCGGCTAGACTTCGACCGATTAACTCCCACCTAAATAACGGACAATATGAAACGCTCGGATACTTCATCTTGTGAACGTACACTGTAGTTCTCCATGGGGACTGACAGTTGTACTTAGAAAATAAACGGCTACCACATCCCCATATTTGAACTCCGCTTAGTGTAGAAGCCGCTATTTTTTTTGTTCAGACTGCAATAACTTCTTCATACTAATTCAGAATACGGTGAGACTTCGACCAATTAACTCCCTCCTAAATTACGGACAATATGGAACACTCGGATACTTCATCTTGTGAACGCATATTGTACTTCTCCATGGGCACTGACAGTTGTACTTAGAAAATAACAGGATACCACATCCCCATACTTAAACTCCGCCTAGTGCAGAAGCCGCTATTTTTTGTTCAGACTGCAATATTTTCTTCATACTAACTCGGAATCTGGTGAAACTTCAACCGATTAACTCCCACCTAAATTACGGACAATATGAAACACTCGGATACATCATCTTGTGAACGTACACTGTAGTTCTCCATGGGGACTGACAGTTGTACTTAGGAAATAACAGGATACCACATCCCCATATTTGAACTCCGCCTAGTGTAGAAGCCGCTATTTTTTTTGTTCAGACTGCAATTACTTCTTCATACTAATTCAGAATTCGGTGAGACTTCGACCGATTAACCCCCACCTAAATTACGGACAATATGAAACACTCGGATACTTCATCTTGTGAACGCACACTGTAGTTCTCCATGGGGATTGACATTGGTACATAGAAAATAACAGGATACCACATCCCCATATTTGAACTCCACCTAGTACAGAAACCGCTATTTTTTGTTCAGATTGCAATATTTTCTTCATACTTACCTGGAATCCGGCGAGACTTCGACCGATTAACTCCCACCTAAATTATGGAAAATATGGAACACTCGTATACCTCATCTTGTGAACGCATACTGTAGTT
The DNA here is from genome assembly GCA_030737815.1 of Allium fistulosum. NCBI lineage: Eukaryota > Viridiplantae > Streptophyta > Magnoliopsida > Asparagales > Amaryllidaceae > Allium > Allium fistulosum. Next base: position 707,022,298 of record CM060905.1, read on the forward strand.
CTCCTTGGGCACTAACAATTGTACTTAGAAAATAATAGGATACAACATCTCCATATTTGAACTCCGCCTAGTGCAGAAGCCGCTATTTTTTTTGTTCAGACTGCAGTAACTTCTTTATACTAATTCACAATACGGTGAGACCTCGACCAGTTATATATATGGATAATATGGAACACTCATATACTTCATCTTGTGAACGCATACTATAGTTCTCGATGGGCACTGACGGTTGTACTTAGAAAATAACAGGATACCACATCTCCATATTTGAACTCCGTCTAGTGCAGAAGCCGCTATTTTTTTGTTCAGACTGCAATAACTTCTTCATACTAATTCAGAATCCGGCGAGACTTCGACCAATTAACTCCCACCAAAATTACGGACAATATGGAACACTCGGATACTTCATCTTGTGAATGCATACTGTAGTTCTCCTTGGGCACCGACAGTTGTACTTAGAAAAATAACAGGATACCACATCTCCATATTTGAACTCCGCCTAGTGCAGAAGCCGCTATTTTTTTTGTTCAGACTGCAATAAATTCTTCATACTAATTCAGAATCTGGTGAGACTTCGACCAATTAACTCCCATCTAAATTACGGACAATATGGAACACTCGGATACTTCATCTTGTAAACGCATACTGTAGTTCTCCATGGGCACTGACAGTTGTACTTAGAAAATAACAGGATACCACATCCCCATATTTGTACTCCGCCTAGTGTAGAAGCCGCAATTTTCTTTGTTCAGACTGCAATAACCTCTTCATAATAATTCAGAATCCGGTGAGACTTCGACCTATTAAGTCCCACCTAAATTACAGACAATATGGAACACTCGGATACCTCATCTTGTGAACGCATACTGTAGTTCTCCATGGGTACTGGCAGTTGTACTTAGAAAATAACAGGACACCACATCCCCATATTTGAACTTCGCCTAGTGCAGAAGCCGCTATTTTTTTGTTTAGACTGCAATATTTTCTTCATACTAACTCGGAATCCGGCGAGACTTCGACCGATTAACTCCCACCTAAATTACGGACAATATGAAACACTCGGATACTTCATCTTGTGAACGTACATTGTAGTTCTCTGTGGGGACTGACAGTTGTACTTAGAAAATAACAGGCTACCACATCCCCATATTTGAACTCCGCCTAGTGCAGAAGCCGTTATTTTTTTTTGTTCAGACTGCAATAACTTCTTCATAATAATTCGGAATCCGGTGAGACTTTAACCAATTAAGTCCCACCTAAATTACGGACAATATGGAACACTCGGATACTTCATCTTGTGAACGCAAACTGGTGTTCTCCATGGGTACTGGCAGTTGTACTTAGAAAATAACATGATACAACATCCCCATATTTGAACTCCGCCTAGTGCACAAGCCTCTATTTTTTTGTTCAGACTGCAATAACTTCTTCATACTAATTCAGAATCCGGTGAGACTTCGACCGATTAACTCCCACCTAAATTACGGACAATATGGAACACTTGGATACCTCATCTTGTGAACGCATACTGTAGTTCTCCATGGGCACTGACAGTTGTACTTTGAAAATAACATGATACAACATCTCGATATTTGAACTCCGCATAGTGCAGAAACCACTATTTTTTTAGTTCAGACTGCAATATTTTCTTCATACTAACTACAATCCGATGAGATTTCGACCGATTAACTCCCACCTAAATTACGGACAATATGAAACGCTCGGATACTTCATCTTGTGAACGTAAACTGTAGTTCTCCATGGCGACTGACACTTGTACTGAAAAAATAACAGGCTACTACATCCCCATATTTGAACTCCGCCTAGTGCAGAAGCCGCTATTTTTTTTGTTCAGACTGCAATAACTTCTTCATACTAATTCAGAATCCGCTGAGACTTCGACCAATTAACTCCCACCTAAATTACGGACAATATGGAACACTCGGATACTTCATCTTGTGAACGTATACTGTAGTTCTCCATGGACACTGACAGTTGTACTTAGAAAATAACAGGATACCACATCCCCATATTTGAACTCCGCCTAGTGCAGAAGCCTCTATTTTTTTTTTCAGACTGCAATAACTTCTTCATACTAATTCAGAATCCGCTGAGACTTCGACCAATTAACTCCCACCTAAATTACGGACAATATGGAACACTCGGATACTTCATCTTGTGAACGTATACTGTAGTTCTCCATGGACACTGACAGTTGTACTTAGAAAATAACAGGATACCACATCCTCATATTTGAACTCCGCGTAGTGCAGAAGCCGCTATTTCTTTTGTTCAGACTATAATATTTTCTTTATACTAACTCGGAATCCGGTGAGACTTCGACCGATTAACTCCCACATAAATTACGGACAACATGAAACGCTCGGATACTTCGTCTTGTGAACGTACACTGTAGTTCTCCATAGGGACTGACAGTTGTACTTAGAAAATAACAGGCTACGACATCCCCATATTTGAACTCCGCGTAGTGTAGAAGCCGCTATTTTTTTTGTTCAGACTGCAATTACTTCTTCTTACTAATTCAGAATCCCGTGAGACTTTGACCAATTAACTCCCACCTAAATTACGGAAAACACTCGGAAACTTCATCTTGTGAACGCATACTGTAGTACTCTATGGGAACTAACAGTTGTACTTAGAAAATAACAGGATACCACAGCCCCATATTTGAACTCCCCCTAGTACAGAAGCCGCTATTTTTTTGTTCGGACTGCAATAACTTCTTCATACTAATTCAGAATCCGGTGAGACTTCGACAAATTAACTCCCACCTAAATTACGGACAATATGGAACACTTAGATACTTCATCTTGTGAACGTATACTGTAGTTCTCTATGGGCACTGACAGTTGTACTTAGAAAATAACAGGATACCACATCCCCATATTTGAACTCCGCCTAGTGCAAAAACCGCTAATTTTTTTGTCCAGATAGCAATAACTTCTTCATACTAATTCAGAATCTGGTGAGACTTCGACCAATTAACTCCCACCTAAATTACGGACAATATGGAACACTCGGATAACTCATCTTGTGAACGCATACTGTAGTACTCCTTGGTCACTAACAGTTGTACTTAGAATGTAACAGGATACCACATCCCCTTATTTGAATTCCGTCTAGTGCAGAAGCCGCTATTTTTTTGTTCAGACGGCAATAACTTCTTCATATTAATTCAAAATCCGATGAGACTTCGACCAATTAACTCCGACCTAAATTACGGACAATATGAAACACTCGGATACTTCATCTTGTGAACGCATACTGTAGTTCTCCATGGGCGCTGACAGTTGTACTTAGAAAATAACAGGATACCACATCCCCATATTTGAACTCGCCTAGTATAGAAACACTATGAAACGCTCGGATACTTCATCTTGTGAACATACACTGTAGTTCTCCATGTGGAATGACAGTTGTACTTAGAGAATAACATGCTACCACATCCCCATATTTGAACTCCGCCAAGTGCAGAAGTCGCTATTTTTTAGTTCAGACTGCAATACCTTCTTCATACTAATTCAGAATCCGGTGAGACTTCGACCAATTAACTCCCACCTAAATTACGGACAATATGGAACACTCGGATACTTCATCTTGTGAACGCATACTGTAGATCTGCACGGGCACTGATAGTTTAATTAGAAAATAACAGGATACCACATCCCCATATTTGAACTCCGCCTAGTGTTGAAGCCGCTGTATTTTTGATCAGACTGCAATAACTTCTTCATACTAATTCAGAATCCGGTGAGACTTCGACTAATTAACTCCCACCTAAATTACGGACAATATGGAACACTCGGATACTTCATCTTGTGAACTCATACTGTAGTTCTCCAAGGGCACTGACAGTTGTACTTAGAAAATAACAGTATACCACATCCCCTTATTTGAACTCCGCCTAGTACAGAAGCCGATATTTTTTTGTTCAGACTGCAATATTTTCTTCATACTAACTCGGAATCCGGCGAGACTTCGACCGATTAACTCCCACCTAAATTACGGACAATATGAAACACTCGGGTACATCATCTTGTGAACGTACACTGTAGTTCTCCATGGGGACTGATAGTTGTACTTAGAAAATAACAGGCTATACCACATCTCCATATTTGAACTCCGCCTAGTGCAGAAGCCGCTATTTTTTTGTTTAGACTACAATAACTTCTTCATAATAATTCAGAATCCGTTGAGACTTCGACCAATTAACTCCCAATTAAATTACAAACAATATGGAACACTCGGATACTTCATCTTGTGAACGCATACTGTAGTACTCCATGGGCACTGACAGTTGTACTTAGAACGTAACAGGATACAACATCGCCATATTTGAACTCCGCTTAGTGCAAAAGCCGCTATTTTTTTGTTCAGACTGCAATAACTTCTTCATACTAATTCAGAATCCGGTGAGACTTCGACCAATTAACTCCCACCTAAATTACGGACAATATGGAACGCTCAGATAATTTATCTTGTGAACGCATACTGTAGTTCTCCATGGGCACTAACAGTTGTACTTAGAAAATAACAGGATACAACATCTCCATATTTGAACTCCGCCTAGTGCAGAAGCCGCTATTTTTTTGTTCAGAATGCAATATTTTCTTCATACTAACTCGGAATCCGGCGAGACTTCGATCGATTAACTCCCACCTAAATTACGGACAATATGAAACGCTCGGATACTTGATCTTATGAACGTACAATGTAGTTCTCCATGGGACTGACAGATGTACTTAGAAAATAACAGCCTACCACATCCTCATATTTGAACTCCGCCTAGTGCAGAAGCCACTATTTTTTTGTTCAGACTGCAATAACTTCTTCATACTAATTCAGAATCCAGTGAGACTTCGACCAATTAACTCCCACCTAAATTACGGACAATAAGGAACACTCGGATACTTCATCTTATGAACGCATACTGTAGTTCTCCATGGGCACTGATAGTTGAACATAGAAAACAACAGGATACCACATCCCCATATTTGAACTCCGCCTAGTGCAAAAGCCGCTATTTTTTTTGTTCAGACTGCAATATTTTCTTCATACTAACTCGGAATCCGGCGAGACTTCGACCGATTAACTCCTACCTAAATTACGGACAATATGAAACACTCGGATTCTTCATCTTGTGAACGTACATTGTAGTTCTCTGTGGGGACTGACAGTTGTACTTAGAAAATAACAGGCTACCACATCCCCATATTTGAACTCCGCCTAGTGCAGAAGCCGTTATTTTTTTTTGTTCAGACTGCAATAACTTCTTCATAATAATTCGGAATCCGGTGAGACTTCGACCAATTAAGTCCCACCTAAATTACGGACAATATGGAACACTCGGATACTTCATCTTGTGAACGCAAACTGGTGTTCTCCATGGGTACTGGCAGTTGTACTTAGAAAATAACATGATACCACATCCCCATATTTGAACTCCGCCTAGTGCAGAAGCATCTATTTTTTTGTTCAGACTGCAATAACTTCTTCATACTAATTCAGAATCCGGTGAGACTTCGACCGATTAACTCCCACCTAAATTATGGACAATATGGAACACTTGGATACCTCATCTTGTGAACTCATAATGTAGTTCTCCATGGGCACTGACAGTTGTACTTTGAAAATAACATGATACAACATCTCGATATTTGAACTCCGCATAGTGCAGAAACCACTATTTTTTTAGTTCAGACTGCAATATTTTCTTCATACTAACTATAATCCGATGAGATTTCGACCGATTAACTCCCACCTAATTTACGGACAATATGAAACGCTCGGATACTTCATCTTGTGAACGTAAACTGTAGTTCTCCATGGCGACTGACACTTGTACTGAAAAAATAACAGGCTACTACATCCCCATATTTGAACTCCGCCTAGTGCAGAAGCCGCTATTTTTTTTGTTCAGACTGCAATAACTTCTTCATACTAATTCAGAATCCGCTGAGACTTCGACCAATTAACTCCCACCTAAATTACGGACAATATGGAACACTCGGATACTTCATCTTGTGAACGTATACTGTAGTTCTCCATGGACACTGACAGTTGTACTTAGAAAATAACAGGATACCACATCCCCATATTTGAACTCCGCCTAGTGCAGAAGCCTCTATTTTTTTGTTCAGACTGCAATAACTTCTTCATACTAATTCAGAATCCGCTGAGACTTCGACCAATTAACTCCCACCTAAATTACGGACAATATGGAACACTCGGATACTTCATCTTGTGAACGTATACTGTAGTTCTCCATGGACACTGACAGTTTTACTTAGAAAATAACAGGATACCACATCCTCATATTTGAACTCCGCGTAGTGCAGAAGCCGCTATTTCTTTTGTTCAGACTACAATATTTTCTTTATACTAACTCGGAATCCGGTGAGACTTCGACCGATTAACTCCCACATAAATTACTGACAACATGAAACGCTCGGATACTTCGTCTTGTGAACGTACACTGTAGTTCTCCATAGGGACTGACAGTTGTACTTAGAAAATAACAGGCTACGACATCCCCATATTTGAACTCCGCGTAGTGTAGAAGCCGCTATTTTTTTTGTTCAGACTGCAATTACTTCTTCTTACTAATTCAGAATCCGTTGAGACTTTGACCAATTAACTCCCACCTAAATTACGGACAACACTCGGAAACTTCATCTTGTGAACGCATACTGTAGTACTCTATGGGAACTAACAGTTGTACTTAGAAAATAACAGGATACCACATCCCCATATTTGAACTCCCCCTAGTACAGAAGCCGCTATTTTTTTGTTCGGACTGCAATAACTTCTTCATACTAATTCAGAATCCGGTGAGACTTCGACAAATTAACTCCCACCTAAATTACGGACAATATGGAACACTTAGATACTTCATCTTGTGAACGTATACTGTAGTTCTCTATGGGCACTGACAGTTGTACTTAGAAAATAACAGGATACCACATCCCCATATTTGAACTCCGCCTAGTGCAAAAACCGCTAATTTTTTTGTCCAGATAGCAATAACTTCTTCATACTAATTCAGAATCTGGTGAGACTTCGACCAATTAACTCCCACCTAAATTACGGACAATATGGAACACTCGGATAACTCATCTTGTGAACGCATACTGTAGTACTCCTTGGTCACTGACAGTTGTACTTAGAATGTAACAGGATACCACATCCCCTTATTTGAATTCCGTCTAGTGCAGAAGCCGCTATTTTTTTATTCAGACTGCAATAACTTCTTCATATTAATTCAAAATCCGATAAGACTTCGACCAATTAACTCCGACCTAAATTACGGACAATATGGAACACTCGGATACTTCATCTTGTGAACGCATACTGTAGTTCTCCATGGGCACTGACAGTTGTACTTAGAAAATAACAGGATACCACATCCCCATATTTGAACTCGCCTAGTATAGAAACACTATGAAACGCTCGGATACTTCATCTTGTGAACATACACTGTAGTTCTCCATGTGGACTGACAGTTGTACTTAGAGAATAACATGCTACCACATCCCCATATTTGAACTCCGCCAAGTGCAGAAGTCGCTATTTTTTAGTTCAGACTGCAATACCTTCTTCATACTAATTCAGAATCCGGTGAGACTTCGACCAATTAACTCCCACCTAAATTACGGACAATATGGAACACTCGGATACTTCATCTTGTGAACGCATACTGTAGATCTGCACGGGCACTGATAGTTTAATTAGAAAATAACAGGATACCACATCCCCATATTTGAACTCCGCCTAGTGTTGAAGCCGCTATATTTTTGATCAGACTGCAATAACTTCTTTATACTAATTCAGAATCCGGTGAGACTTCGACCAATTAACTCCCACCTAAATTACGGACAATATGGAACACTCGGATACTTCATCTTGTGAACTCATACTGTAGTTCTCCAAGGGCACTGACAGTTGTACTTAGAAAATAACAGTATACCACATCCCCTTATTTGAACTCCGCCTAGTACAGAAGCCGATATTTTTTTTGTTCAGACTGCAATATTTTCTTCATACTAACTCGGAATCCGGCGAGACTTCGACCGATTAACTCCCACCTAAATTACGGACAATATGAAACACTCGGGTACTTCATCTTGTGAACGTACACTGTAGTTCTCCATGGGGACTGATAGTTGTACTTAGAAAATAACAGGCTATACCACATCTCCATATTTGAACTCCGCCTAGTGCAGAAGCCGCTATTTTTTTGTTTAGACTACAATAACTTCTTCATAATAATTCAGAATCCGTTGAGACTTCGACCAATTAACTCCCACCTAAATTACAAACAATATGGAACACTCGGATACTTCATCTTGTGAATGCATACTGTAGTACTCCATGGGCACTGACAGTTGTACTAAGAACGTAACAGGATACAACATCGCCATATTTGAACTCCGCTTAGTGCAAAAGCCGCTATTTTTTTGTTCTGACTGCAATAACTTCTTCATACTAATTCAGAATCCGGTGAGACTTCGACCAATTAACTCCCACCTAAATTACGGACAATATGGAACGCTCGGATAATTTATCTTGTGAACGCATACTGTAGTTCTCCATGGGCACTAACAGCTGTACTTAGAAAATAACAGGATACAACATCTCCATATTTGAACTCCGCCTAGTGGAGAAGCCGCTATTTTTTTGTTCAGAATGCAATATTTTCTTCATACTAACTCGGAATCCGGCGAGACTTCGATCGATTAACTCCCACCTAAATTACGGACAATATGAAACGCTCGGATACTTGATCTTATGAACGTACAATGTAGTTCTCCATGGGACTGACAGATGTACTTAGAAAATAACAGCCTACCACATCCTCATATTTGAACTCCGCCTAGTGCAGAAGCCACTATTTTTTTGTTCAGACTGCAATAACTTCTTCATACTAATTCAGAATCCAGTGAGACTTCGACCAATTAACTCCCACCTAAATTACGGACAATAAGGAACACTCGGATACTTCATCTTATGAACGCATACTGTAGTTCTCCATGGGCACTGATAGTTGAACATAGAAAACAACAGGATACCACATCCCCATATTTGAACTCCGCCTAGTGCAAAAGCCGCTATTTTTTTTGTTCAGACTGGAATAACTTCTTCATACTAATTCAGAATCCAGTGAGACTTCGACCAATTAACTCCCACCTAAATTACGGACAATAAGGAACACTCGGATACTTCATCTTCTGAACGCATACTGTAGTTCTCCATGGGCACTGACTGTTGTACTTAGAAAATAACAGATACAACATCGCCATATTTGAACTCCGCCTAGTGAAGAAGTCGCTATTTTTTGTTCAGACTGCAATATTTTCTTCATACTAACTCGGAATCCGGCGAGACTTCGACCGATTAACTCCCACCTAAATTACGAACAATATGAAACACTCGGATACTTCATCTTGTTAACGTACACTGTAGTTCTCCATGGGGACTGGCAGTTGTAATTAGAAAATAACAGGCTTCCCCATATTTGAACTCCGCCTAGTGCAGAAGCCGCTATTTTTTTTGTTCAGACTGCAATACCTTCTTCATACTAATTCAGAATCCGGTGAGGCTTCGACCAATTAACTTCCACCTAAATTACGGACAATATGGAACGCTGGGATACTTCATGTTGTGAACGCATACTGTAGCTCTCTATGGGCACTGACAGTTGTACTTAGAAAATAACAGGCTAACACATCCCCATATTTGAACCCCGCCTAGTGCAGAAGCCGCTATTTTTTTTGTTCAGACTGCAATATTTTCTTCATACTAACTCGAAATCCGACGAGACTTCGACCGATTAACTCCCACCTAAATTACGGACAATATGGAACACTCGGAAACTTCATCTTGTGAACGCATACTGTAGTTCTTCATGGGCACTAACAGTTGTACTTAGAAAATAACAGGATACCACATCCCCTTATATGAACTCCGCATAGTGGAGAAGCCGCTATTTTTTTTCAGACTGCAATAACTTCTTCATACTAATTCAGAATCCGGTGAGACTTCGACCGATTAACTCTCACCTAAATTACGGACAATATGAAACACTCGGATACTTCAACTTGTGAACGTACACTGTAGTTCTCCATGGAGACCGACTGATGTACTTAGAAAATAACAGGCTACCACATCCCCATATTTGAACTCCGCCCAGTGCAGAAGCCGCAATTTTTTTGTTCAGACTGCCATATTTTCTTCATACTAACTCGGAATCCAGTGAGACTTCGACCGATTAACTCCCACCAAAATTTCGGTCAATATGAAACACTCGGATACTCCATCTTGTGAATGTAGTTCTCCATGGAGACTGGCTGTTGTACTTAGAAAATAACAGGTTACCACATCTCCATATTTGAAGTCCGCCTAGTGCAAAAGCCGTTATTTTTTGGTTACAAACTGCAATAACTTCTTCATAATAATTCTGAATCCGGTGAGACTTCGACCAATTAACTCCCACCTAAATTACGGACAATATTGAACACTCGGATACTTCATCTTGTGAACGCATACTGTAGTTCTCCATGGGCACTGATAGTTTAATTAGAAAATAACAGGATACCACATCCCCATATTTGAACTCCACCTAGTGTAGAAGCCGCTATATTTTTGTTCAGACTGCAATAATTCTTCATACTAATTCAGACCGGTGAGACTTTGACTAATTAACTCCCACATAAATTACGGACAATATGGAACACTCGGATACTTCATCTTGTGAATGCATACTGTAGTTCTCTATGGGCACTGACAGTTGTACTTAGAAAATAACAGGATACCACATCCCCTTATTTGACCTCCGCCTAGTAGAGAAGCCGCTATTTTTTTTGTTCAGACTGCAATATTTTCTTCATACTAACTCGGAATCTGGCGAGACTTCGACCGATTAACTTCCACCTAAATTACGGACAATATGAAACACTTGGATACTTCAACTTGTGAACGTACACTGTAGTTCTCCTTGGGGACTGACAGTTGTACTTAGAAAATAACAGGCTACCACATCCTTATATTTGAACTCCGCCTAGTGCAGAAGCCAATATTTTTTTTGTTTAGACTGCAATAAATTCTTCATACTAATTCAGAATCTAGTGACACTTCGACCAACTAACTCCCACCTAAATTACGGACAATAAGGAACACTCGGATACTTCATCTTGTGAACGCATACTGTAGTTCTCCATGGGCACTGATAGTTGTACTTAGAAAACAACAGGATACCACATCCCCATATTTGAACTCCGCCTAGTGCAAAACCGCTCTTTTTTTTACTCAGCAATAACTTCTTCATACTAATTCAGAATCCGTTGAGATGTCGACCAATTAACTCCCACCTAAATTACGGACAATATGGAACACTCGAACACCTCATCTTGTGAACGCATACTGTAGTTCTCCATGGGCACTGACTATTGTACTTAGAAAATAACAGATACAACATCGCCATATTTGAACTCCGCCTAGTGAAGAAGCCGCTTTTTTTTTGTTCAGACTGCAATATTTTCTACATACTAACTCAGAATCCGGCGAGACTTCGACCGATTAACTCCCACCTAAATTACGGACAATATGAAACACTCAGATACTTCATCTTGTAAACGTACACTGTAGTTCTCCATGGGGACTGACAGTTGTAATTAGAAAATAACAGGCTTCCCCATATTTGAACTCCGCCTAGTGTAGAAGCCGCTATTTTTTTGTTCAGACTGCAATATCTTCTTCATACTAATTCAGAATCCGGTGAGACTTCGAACAATTAACTCCCACCTAAATTACGGAGAATATGGAACGCTAGGATACTTCATGTTGTGAACGCATACTGTAGTTCTCTATGGGCACTGACAGTTGTACTTAGAAAATAACAGAATACCACATCCCCATATTTGAACTCTGCCTAATACAAAAGCCGCTATTTTTTTTGTTCAGACTGCAATAACTTCTTCATACTAATTCAGAATCCGGCGAGACTTCGACCAATTAACTCTCACCTAAATTACGAACAATATGAAACACTCGGATACTTCATCTTGTGAACGTACACTGTAGTTCTCCATGGGGACTGGCAGTTGTACTTAGAAAATAACATGTTACCACATCTCCATATTTGAAGTCCGCCAAGTGCAAAAGTCGTTATTTTTGGGTACAGACTGCAATAACTTCTTCATAATAATTTTGAATCCGGTGAGACTTCGACCAATTAACTTCCACCTAAATTACGGACAATATGGAACAATCGGATACTTCATCTTGTGAACGCATACTGTAGATCTCCACGGGCACTGATAGTTTAATTAGAAAAGAACAGGATACCACATCCCCATATTTGAACTCCGCCTAGTGTTGAAGCCGCTATATTTTTGTTCAGACTACAATAACTTCTTCATACTAATTCAGAATCCAGTGAGACTTCGACCAATTAACTCCCACCTAAATTACGGACAATAAGGAATACTCAGATACTTCAACTTTTGAACGCATATAGTAGTTCTCCATGGGCACTGACAGTTGTACTTAGAAAATAAATGGATACCGCATCCCCATATTTGAACTCCGCCTAGTGCAAAAGCCGCTATTTTTTTGTTCAGACTGCAATAACTTCTTCATACTAATTCAGAATCCATTGAGATGTTGACCAATTAACTCCCACCTAAATTACGGACAATATGGAACACTAGGACACCTCATCTTGTGAACGCATACTGTAGTTCTCCATGGGCACTGACTATTGTACTTAGAAAATAACAGATACAACATCGCCATATTTGAACTCCGCCTAGTAAAGAAGCCGCTATTTTTTTGTTCAGACTGCAATATTTTCTTCATACTAACTCGGAATCCGGTGAGACTTCGACCAATTAACTCCCACCTAAATTACGGACAATATGAAACACTCGGATACTTCATCTTGTTAACGTACACTGTAGTTCTCCATGGAGACTGACAGTTGTAATTAGAAAATAACAGGCTTCCCCATATTTGAACTCCGCCTAGTGTAGAAGCCGCTATTTTTTTGTTCAGACTGCAATACCTTCTTCATACTAATTCAGAATCCGGTGAGACTTCGACCAATTAACTCCCACCTAAATTACGGAGAATGTGGAATGCTGGGATACTTCATGTTCTGAATGCATACCGTAGTTCTCTATGGGCACTGACAGTTGTACTTAGAAAATAACAGAATACCACATCCCCATATTTGAACTCTGCCTAATACAGAAGCCGCTATTTTTTTTTCAGACTGCAATAACTTCTTCATACTAATTCAGAATCCGGTGAGACTTCGACCGATTAACTCTCACCTAAATTACGGACAATATGAAACACTCGGATACTTCATCTTCTGAACGTACACTGTAGTTCTTCATGGAGACTGACAGTTGTACTTAGAAAATAACAGGCTACCACATCCTTATATTTGAACTCCGCCTAGTGCAGAAGCCACTATTTTTTTTGTTTAGACTGCAATAACTTCTTCATACTAATTCAGAATCTATTGAGACTTCGACCAATTAACCCCCACCTAAATTACGGACAATAAGGAACACTCGGATACTTCATCTTGTGAACGCATACTGTAGTTCTCTATGGGCACTGACAGTTGTACTTAGAAAATAACAGGATACCACATCCCCTTATTTGAACTCCGCCTAGTAGAGAAGCCGCTATTTTTTTTGTTCAGACTGCAATATTTTCTTCATACTAACTCGGAATCTGGCGAGACTTCGACCGATTAACTTCTACCTAAATTATGGACAATATGAAACACTCGGATACTTCAACTTGTGAACGTACACTGTAGTTCTCCATAGGGACTGACATTTGTACTTAGAAAATAACAGGCTACCACATCCTTATATTTGAACTCCGCCTAGTGCAGAAGCCACTATTTTTTTTGTTTAGACTGCAATAACTTCTTCATACTAATTCAGAATCTATTGAGACTTCGACCAATTAACTCCCACCTAAATTACGGACAATAAGGAACACTCGGATACTTCATCTTGTGAACGCATATTGTAGTTCTCCATGGGCACTGATAGTTGTACTTAGAAAACAACAGGATACCACATCCCCATATTTGAACTCCGCCTAGTGCAAAACCGCTCTTTTTTTTACTCAGCAATAACTTCTTCATACCAATTCAGAATCCGTTGAGATGTCGACCAATTAACTCCCACCTAAATTACGGACAATATGGAACACTCGAACACCTCATCTTGTGAACGCATACTGTAGTTCTCCATGGGCACTGACTGTTGTACTTAGAAAATAACAGATACAACATCGCCATATTTGAACTCCGCCTAGTGAAGAAGCCGCTTTTTTTTTGTTCAGACTGCAATATTTTCTTCATACTAACTCAGAATCCGGCGAGACTTCGACCGATTAACTCCCACCTAAATTACGGACAATATGAAACACTCGGATACTTCATCTTGTTAACGTACACTATAGTTCTCCATGGGGACTAACAGTTGTAATTAGAAAATAACAGGCTTCCCCATATTTGAACTCCGCCTAATGTAGAAGCCGCTATTTTTTTGTTCAGACTGCAATACCTTCTTCATACTAATTCAGAATCCGGTGAGACTTCGACCAATTAACTCCCACCTAAATTACGTAGAATATGGAACGCTAGGATACTTCATGTTGTGAACGCATACTGTAGTTCTCTATGGGCACTGACAGTTGTACTTAGAAAATAACAGAATACCACATCCCCATATTTGAACTCTGCCTAATACAGAAGCCGCTATTTTTTTTGTTCAGACTGCAATAACTTTTTCATACTAATTCAGAATCCGGTGAGACTTCGACCGATTAACTCTCACCTAAATTACGGACAATATGAAACACTCGGATACTTCATCTTCTGAACGTACACTGTAGTTCTCCACGGAGACTGACAGTTGTACTTAGAAAATAACAGGCTACCACATCCCCATATTTGAACTCCGCCTAGTGTAGAAGCCGCTATTTTTTTTCAGACTGCAATATTTTCTTCATACTAACTCGGAATCCGACGAGACTTCGACCGATTAACTCCCACCTAAATTACGGACAATATGGAACACTCGGATACTTCATCTTGTGAACGCATATTGTAGTTCTTCATGGGCACTGACAGTTGTACTTAGAAAATAACAGGATACCACATCCCCATATTTGAACTCCGCCTAGTGGAGAAGCCGCAATTTTTTTTTCAGACTGCAATAACTTCTTCATACTAATTCAGAATCTGGTGAGACTTCGACCGATTAACTCTCACCTAAATTACGGACAATATGAAACACTCGGATACTTTATCTTGTGAACGTACACTGTAGTTCTCCATGGAGACCGACAGTTGTACTTAGAAAATAACAGGCTACCACATCCCCATATTTGAACTCCGCCTAGTGCAGAAGCCGCAATTTTTTTTGTTCAGACTGCCATATTTTCTTCATACTAACTCGGAATCCGGTGAGACTTCGACCGATTAACTCCCACCAAAATTATGGTCAATATGAAACACTCGGATACTTCATCTTGTGAATGGAGTTCTCCATGGGGACTGGCAGCTGTACTTAGAAAATAACAGGCTACCACATCTCCATATTTGAAGTCCGCCTAGTGCAAAAGCCGTTATTTTTTGGGTACAGACTGCAATAACTTCTTCATAATAATTTCGAATCCGGTGAGACTTCGACCAATTAACTTCCACCTAAATTACGGACAATATGGAACAATCGGATACTTCATCTTGTGAACGCATACTGTAGATCTCCACGGGCACTGATAGTTTAATTAGAAAATAACAGGATACCAAATCCCCATATTTGAACTCCGCCTAGTGTTGAAGCCGCTATATTTTTGTTCAGACTGCAATAACTTCTTCATACTAATTCAGAATCCAGTGAGACTTCGACCATTTAACTCCCACCTAAATTACGGAAAATAAGGAATACTCAAATACTTCAACTTTTGAACGCATACTGTAGTTCTCCATGGGCACTGACAGTTGTACTTAGAAAATAACAGGATACCACATCCCCATATTTGAACTCCGCCTAGTGCAAAAGCCGCTATTTTTTTTGTTCATACTGCAATAACTTCTTCATACTAATTCAGAATACATTGAGATGTCGACCAATTAGCTCCCACCTAAATTACGGACAATATGGAACACTCGGACACCTCATCTTGTGAACGCATACTGTAGTTCTCCATGGGCACTGACTGTTGTACTTAGAAAATAACAGATACAACATCGCCATATTTGAACTCCTCCTAGTTAAGAAGCCGCTATTTTTTTGTTCAGACTGCAATATTTTTTTCATACTAACTCGGAATCCGGCGAGACTTCGACCGATTAACTCCCACCTAAATTACGGACAATATGAAACACTCGGATACTTCATCTTGTTAACGTACACTGTAGTTCTCCATGGGGACTGACAGTTGAAATTAGAAAATAACAGGCTTCCCCATATTTGAACTCCGCCTAGTGTAGAAGCCGCTATTTTTTTTGTTCAGACTGCAATACCTTCTTCATACTAATCCAGAATCCGGTGAGACTTCGACCAATTAACTTCCACCTAAATTACGGAGAATATGGAATGCTGGGATACTTCATGTTGTGAACGCATACTGTAGTTCTTTATGGGCACTGACAGTTGTACTTAGAAAATAACAGAATACCACATCCCCATATTTGAAATCTGCCTAATACAGAAGTCGCTTTTTTTTTTGTTCAGACTGCAATAACTTCTTCAAACTAATTCAGAATCCGGTGAGACTTCGACCGATTAACTCTCACCTAAATTACGGACAATATGAAACACTTGGATACTCCATCTTCTGAACCTACACTGTAGTTCTCCATGGAGACTGACAGTTGTACTTAGAAAATAAAAGGCTACCACATCCCCATATTTGAACTCCACCTAGTGTAGAAGCCGCAATTTTTTTCAGACTGCAATATTTTCTTCATACTAACTCGGAATCCGACGAGACTTCGACCGATTAACTCCCACCTAAATTACGGACAATATGGAACAATCGAATACTTCATCTTGTGAACGCATACTGTAGTTCTTCATGGGCACTGACAGTTGTACTTAGAAAATAATAGGATACCACATCCCCATATTTGAACTCCGCCTAGTGGAGAAGCCGCAAATTTTTTTTCAGACTGCAATAACTTCTTCATACTAATTCAGAACCCGGTGAGACTTCGACCGATTAACTCTCACCTAAATTACGGACAATATGAAACACTCGGATACTTCATCTTGTGAACATACACTGTAGTTCTCCATGGAGACCGATAGTTGTACTTAGCAAAATAACTGGCTACCACATCCACATATTTGAACTCCGCCTAGTGCAGAAGCCGCAATTGTTTTTGTTCAGACTGCCATATTTTCTTCATACTAACTCGGAATCCGGTGAGACTTCGACCGATTAACTCCCACCAAAATTACGGTCAATATGAAACACTCGGATTCTTCATCTTGTGAATATAGTTCTCCATGGGGACTGGCAGTTGTTCTTAGAAAATAACAGGTTACCACATCTCCATATTTGAAGTCCGCCTAGTGCAAAAGCCGTTATTTTTTGGGTATAGACTGCAATAACTTCTTCATAATAATTCCGAATCCGGTGAGACTTCGACCAATTAACTCCCATCTAAATTACGGACAATATGGAACACTCGGATACTTCATCTACTGAACGCATACTGTAGATCTCCACGGGCACTGATAGTTTAATTAGAAAATAACAGGATACCACATCCCCATATTTGAACTCCGCCTAGTGTTGAAGTCGTTATATTTTTGTTCAGACTTCAATAACTTCTTCATACTAATTCAGAATCCAGTGAGACTTCGACCAATTAACTCCCACCTAAATTACGGACAATAAGGAACACTCGGATAATTCATCTTGTGAACGCATACGGTAGTTCTCCATGGGCACTGATAGTTGTTCTTAGAAAACAACAGGATACCACATCCCCATATTTGAACTCCGCCTAGTGCAAAAGCTGCTATTTTTTTTGTTCAGACTGCAATAACTTCTTCATACTAATTCAGAATCCAGGAAGACTTCGAACAATTAACTCCCACCTAAATTACGGACAATATGGAACACTCGGATACTTCATCTTGTGAACGCATACTGTAATTCTCTATGGGCACTGACAGTTGTACTTAGAAAATAACAGGATACCACATCCCCATATTTGAACTCCGCTTAGTGCAGAAACCGCTATTTTTCTTGTTCAGACTGCAATAACTTCTTCATACTAATTCAGAATTCGGTGAGACTTCGAGCAATTAACTCCCACCTAAATTACGGACAATATGGAACACTCGGATACTTCATCTTGTGAACGTATACTTAGTTCTCCATGGGCACTGACAGTTGTACTTAAAAATAACAGGATACGTCATCCCCATATTTGACCTCCGCCTAGTGTTGAAGCCGCTATTTTTTTGTTCAGACTGCAATAACTTCTTCATACAAATTCAGAATCCGTTGAGACTTCAACCAATTAACTCCCACATAAATTACAGACAATATGGAACACTCGGATACTTCATCTTGTGAACGCATACTGTAATTCTCTATGGGCACTGACAGTTGTACTTAGAAAATAACAAGATACCACATCCCCTTATTTGAAGTCTGCCTAGTATAGAAGCCGCTATTTTTTTTGTTCAGACTGTAATATTTTCTTCATACTAACTCGGAATCCGGCGAGACTTCGACCGATTAACTTCCACCTAAATTACGGACAATATGAAACACTCGGATACTTCAACTTGTGAACGTGCACTGTAGTTCTCCATGGGGATTGACAGTTGTACTTAGAAAATAACAGTCTACCACATCCCCATATTTGAACTCCGCCTAGTGCATAAGCCGCTATTTTTTTGTTCAGACTGCAATAACTTCTTCATACTAATTCAGAATCCGGGGAGACTTCGAACAATTAACTCCCACCTAAATTACGGACAATATGGAACACTCGGATACTTCATCTTGTGAACGCATACTGTAATTCTCTATGGGCACTGACATTTGTACTTAGAAAATAACAGGATACCACATCCCCATATTTGAACTCCGCCTAGTGCAGAAGCCGCTATTTTTTTTTGTTCAGACTGCAATAACTTTTTCATAATAATTCAGAATCCGGTGAGACTTCGACCAATTAACTCCCACCTAAATTGTGAACAATATGGAACACTCAGATACTTCATCTTGTGAACGCATACTGTAGTTCTCCATGGGCACTGACAGTTGTACTTAAAAATAACAGGATACGACATCCCCATATTTGAACTCAACCTAGAGCAGAAGCCGCTATTTTTTTGTTCAGACTGCAATAACATCTTCATAATAATTCAGAATCCGGTGAGACTTCGACCAATTAACTCCCACCTAAATTATGGACAATATGGAACACTCGGATATTTCATCTTGTGAACGCATTCTGTAGTTCTCCATGGGCACTGACAGTTGTACTTAGAAAAATAGGATACGACATCCCCATATTTGAACTCCGCCTAGTGCAGAAGCCGCTATTTTTTTTGTTCAGACTGCAATAACTTCTTCATACTAATTCAGAATCCGGGGAGACTTCGAACAATTAACTCCCACCTAAATTACGGACAATGTGGAACACTCAGATACTTCATCTTGTGAACGCATACTGTAATTCTCTATGGGCACTAACAGTTGTACTTAGAAAATAACAGGACACCACAACCCCATATTTGAACTCCGCCTAGTGCAGAAGCCGCTATTTTTTTGTTCAGACTGCAATAACTTCTTCATACTAATTCAGAATCCGGTGAGACTTCGACCAATTAACTCCCACCTAAATTACGAACAATATGGAACACTCGGATACTTCATCTTGTGAATGCATATTGTAGTTCTCCATGGGCACTGACAGTTGTACTTAAAAATAACAGGATACGACATCCCCATATTTGAACTCCGCGTAGAGTAGAAGCCGCTATTTTTTTGTTCAGACTGCAATAACTTTTTCATACTAATTCAGAATCTGGTGAGACTTCGACCAATTAACTCCCACCTAAATTACGAACAATATGGAACACTCGGATACTTCATCTTGTGAACGCATACTGTAGTTCTCCATGGGCACTAATAGTTGTACTTAAAAATAACAGGATACGACATCCCCATATTTGAACTCCGCCTAGAGCAGAAGCCGTTATTTTTTTGTTCAGACTGCAATAACTTCTTCATATTAATTAAGAATCTAGGGAGACTTCGAACAATTAACTCCCACCTAAATTACGAACAATATGGAACACTCGGATACTTCATCTTGTGAACGTATACTGTAATTCTCTATGGGCACTGACAGTTGTACTTAGAAAATAAAAGGATACCACATACCCATATTTGAACTCCGCCTAGTGCAGAAGCCGCTATTTTTTTGTTCAGACTACAGTAACTTCTTCATACTAATTCAGAATCCGGTGAGACTTCGACCAATTAACTCCCACCTAAATTACGAACAATATGGAACACTCGGATACTTCATCTTGTGAACGCATACTGTAGTTCTTCATGGGCACTAACAGTTGTACTTAAAAATAACAGGATACGACATCCCCATATTTGAACTCCGCCTAGAGCAGAAGCCGCTATTTTTTTGTTCAGACTGCAATAACTTCTTCATAATAATTTAGAATCCGGTGAGACTTCGACCAATTAACTTCCACCTAAATTACGGACAATGTGAAACACTCAGATACTTCATCTTGTGAACGTACACTGTAGTTCTCCATGTGAACTGACAGTTGTACTTAGAAACTAACAGGCTACGACATCCCCTATTTGAACTCCGCCTAGTGCAGAAGCCGCTATTTTTTTGTTCAGACTGCAATATTTTCTTCATACTAATTTGGAATCCCGCGAGACTTCGACCGATTAACTCCTACCTAAATTACGGACAATATGAAACACTCTGATAATTCATCTTGTGAACGTACACTGTAGTTCTCAATGGGGACTGACAGTTGTACTTATAAAATAACAGGCTACCACATCCCCATATTTGAACTCCGCCTAGTGTAGAAGTCGCTAATTTTTTTGTTCAAACTGCAATAACTTCTTCATAATAATTCAGAGTCCTGTGAGACTTTGACCAATTCACTCCCACCTTAATTACGGACAATATAGAACACTCGGATACTTCATCTTGTGAACGCATACTGTAGTTCTCCATCGGCACTGACAGTTGTACTTAGAAAATAACAGGCTACCACATCCCCATATTTGAACTCTGCCTAGTGCAGAAGCCGCTATTTTTTTTGTTCAGACTGCAATATTTTCTTCATACTAACTCGGAATCCGACGAGACTTCGACCGATTAACTCCCACCTAAATTACGGACAATATGAAACACTCGGATACTTCAACTTGTGAACGTACACTGTAGTTCTCCATGGGGACTGACTAACAGGCTACCACATCTCCATATTTGAACTCCGCCTAGTGTAGAAGCCGCTATTTTTTTTGTTCAGACTGCAATAACTTCTTCATAATAATTCAAAATCCACCGATTAACTCCCACCTAAATTACGGACAATATGAAACACTCGGATACTTCATCTTGTGAACGCATACTGTAGTTCTCTATGGGCACTGACAATTGTACTTAGAAAATAACAGGATACCACATCCCCTTATTTGAACTCCGCCTAGTAGAGAAGCCGCTATTTTTTTTGTTCAGACTGCAATATTTACTTCATACTAACTCGGAATCCAGCGAGACTTCGATCGATTAACTCCCACGTAAATTACGTACATTATGAAACACCCGGATACTTCATCTTTCGAACACATACTGTAGTCCTCCATGGGCACTGACAGTTGTACTTAGAAAATAACAGGATACCACATTCCCTTATTTGAACTCCGCCTAGTAAAAAAGCCGCAATTTTTTTTGTTCAGACCGCAATATTTTCTTCATACTAACTCGGAATCCGGCAAGTCTTCGACCGATTAACTCCTACCTAAATTACGGACATTATGAAACACAAGGATACTTCATCTTGTGAACGTACATTGTAGTTCTCCATGGGGACTGACGGTTGTACTTAGAAAATAACAGGCTACCTCATCCCCATATTTGAACTCCGCCTAGTGCAGAAGCTTCTTCATACTAATTCAGAATACGGCGAGACTTCGACCAATTAACTCCCACCTAAATTTCGGACAATATGGAGCACTCGGATACTTCATCGTGTGAACGCATACTATAGTTCTCCAAGGGCACTGACAGTTGTACTTAAAAATAACAAGATACGACATCCCCATATTTGAACTCCGTCTAGTGCAGAAGCTGCTATTTTTTTGTTCAGACTGCAATAACTTATTCATACTAATTCAGAATCTGGTGAGACTTCGACCAATTAACTCCCACCTAATTAAATTACGGACAATATGAAACACTCGGATACTTCATCTTGTGAAAGTACACTGTAGTTCTTCATGGGGACTGACAGTCATACTTAGAAAATAACAGGCTACCACATCCCTATATTTGAACTCCGCCTAGTGTAGAAGCTTCTTCATACTGATTCAGAATATGGTGAGACTTCGACCAATTAACTCCCACCTAAATTACGGACAATATGGAACACTCGGATACTTCATCGTGTGAACTTATACTGTAGTTCTCCATGGGCACTGACAGTTGTACTTAAAAATAACAGGATACGACATCCCCATATTTGAACTCCGCCTAGTGCAGAAGCTGCTATTTTTTTTGTTCAGACTGCAATAACTTCTTCATAATAATTCAGAATTCGGTGAGACTTCGACCAATTAACTCCCACCTAAATTACGGACAATATGGAACACTCGAATACTTCATCTTTTGAACGCATACTGTAGTTCTCCATGGGCACTAACAGTTGTACTTAGAAAATAACAGGATACCACATCCCCTTATTTGAACTCCGCCTAGTACAAAAGCCGCAATTTTTTTTTGTTCAGACATCAATATTTTCTACATACTAACTCGGAATCCGGCGAGACTTCGATCGATTAACTACAACCAAAATTACGGACATTATGAAACACTCGGATACTTCATCTTGTGAACGTACACTATAGTTCTCCATGGGACTGACAGTTGTACTTAGAAAATAACAGGCTACCACATCCCCATATCTGAACTCCGCCTAGTGCAGAAGCCGCTATTTTTTGTTCAGACTGCAATAACTTCTTCGTACTAACTCGAAATCCGGTGAGACTTCAACCGATTAACTCTCAACTAAATTACGAACAATATGAAACACGCGGAGACTTCATGTTGTGAACATACACTGTAGTTCTCCATGGGAACAGACAGTTGTACTTAGAAAATAACAGACTACCATATCCCCATTTTTGAACTCCGCCTAGTGCAGAAGCCGCTATTTTTTTTTTCAAACTGCAATAACTTCTTCATAATAATTCAGAGTCCGGTGAGACTTCGACCAACTAACTCCCACCTAAATTACGGACAATATGGAACACTCAGATACCTCATCTTGTGAACGCATACTGTAGTTCTCCATGGTCACTGACAGTTGTACTTAGAAAGTAACAGGATACAACATCGCCATATTTGAACTCCGCCTAGTGCAGAAACCCTTATTTTTTTTGTTCAGATTGCAATATTTTCTTCATACTGACTCGGAATCCGGCGAGACTTCGACCGATTAACTCCCACCTAAATTACGGACAATATGAAACATTCGGATACTTCATCTTGTGAACGTACACTGTAGTTCTCCATGGGGACTGACAGTTGTACTTCGAAAATAACGGGCTACCACATCCCCATATTTGAACTCCGCCTAGTGCAGAAGCCACAATTTTTTTGTTCAGACTGTAATAACTTCTTCATACTAATTCAGAATACGCCGAGACTTCAACCAATTAACTCCCACTTAAATTACGGACAATATAGAACACTCGGATACTTCATCGTGTGAACGCATACTGTAGTTCTCCATGGGCACTGACAGTTGTACTTAAAAATAACAGGATACGACATCCCCATATTTGAACTCCGCCTAGTGTAGAAGCCGCTATTTTTTTTGTTCAGTCTGCAATAACTTCTTCATACTAATTCAGAATATATTGAGACTTCGATCGATTAACTCCAACCTAAATTACGGACAATATGAAACACTCGGATACTTCATCTTGTGAATGTACACTGTATTTCTCCATAGGGACTGACAGTTGTACTTAGAAAATAACAGGCTACCACATCCCCATATTTGAACTCCGCCTAATGCAGAAGCCGCTATTTTTTTTGTTCAGACTGCAATAACTTCTTCATAATAATTCAGAATCAGGTGAGACTTCGACCAATTAACTCCCACCTAAATTACGGACAATATGGAACACTCTGATACTTCATCTTGTGAACGCATACTGTAGTTCTCCATGTGCACTGACAGTCGTACTTAGAAAATAACAGAATACCACATCCCCTTATTTGAATTCCGCCTAGTACAGAAACCGCTATTTTTTTGTTCAGACTGCAATAACTTCTTCATAATAATTCAGAATCCGGTGAGACTTCGACCAATTAACTCCCACCTAAATTACGGATAATATGGAACACTCGGATACTTCATCTTGTGAACGCATACTGTAGTTCTCCATGGGCACTGACAGTTGTACTTAGAAAATAACAGAATACCACATCCCCTTATTTGAATTCCGCCTAGTACAGAAACCGCTATTTTTTTGTTCAGACTACAATATTTTCTTCATATTAACTTGGAATCCGCCGAGACTTCGACCTATTAACTCCCACCAAAATTACGGACAATATGAAACACTCGGATACTTCATCTTGTGAACTTACACAGTAGTTCTTCATGGGGACTGACAGTTGTACTTAGAATATAACAGGCTACCACATCCCCATATTTGAACTCCGCCTAGTGCAGAAGCCGCTATTTTTTGTTCAGACTGCAATAACTTCATCATACTAATTCAGAATCCGGTGAGACTTCGACCAATTAACTCCCACCTTAATTACGGACAATATGGAACACTCGGATACTTCATCTTATGAACGCATACTGTAATTCTCTATGGGCACTGACAATTGTACTTAGAAAATAACATGATACCACATCCCCATATTTGAACTCCGCCTAGTGCAGAAGCCGCTATTTTTTTTTGTTCAGACTGCAATAACTTTTTCATACTAATTCAGAATCCGGTGAGACTTCGACCAATTAACTCCCACCTAAATTACGAACAATAAGGAACACTCGGATACTTCATCTTGTGAACGCATACTGTAGTTCTCCATGGGCACTGACAGTTGTACTTAAAAATAACAGGATATGACATCCCCATATTTGAACTCCGCCTAGAGCAGAAGTCGCTATTTTTTTGTTCAGACTGCAATAACTTCTTCATACTAATTCAGAATCCGGTGAGACTTCGACCAATTAACTCCCACCTAAATTACGAACAATATGGAACACTCGGATACTTCATCTTCTGAACGCAAACTGTAGTTCTCCATGGGCACTGACAGTTGAACTTAAAAATAACAGGATACGACATCCCCATATTTGAACTCCGCCTAGAGCAGAAGCCGCTATTTTTTTGTCCAGACTGCAATATCTTCTTCATACTAATTCAGAATCCGGTGAGACTTCGACCAATTAACTCCCACCTAAATTACGGACAATGTGAAACACTCGGATACTTCATCTAGAGAACGTACACTGTAGTTCTCCATGTGAACTGACAGTTGTACTTAGAAAATAACAGGCTACGACATCCCCTATTTGAACTCCGCCTAGTGTAGAAGCCGCTATTTTTTTGTTCAGACTGCAATATTTTCTTCATACTGATTCGGAATCCGGCGAGATTTCGACCGATTAACTCCTACCTAAATTACGGACAATATGAAACACTCTGATACTTCATCTTGTGAACGTACACTGTAGTTCTCCATGGGGACTAACAGTTGTACTTAGAAAATAACAGGCTACCACATCCCCATATTTGAACTCCGCCTAGTGTAGAAGCCGCTATTTTTTTTGTTCAGACTGTAATAACTTCTTCATAATAATTCAGAGTCTTGTGAGACTTCGACCAATTAACTCCCACCTAAATTACGGACAATATGGAACACTTGGATACTTCATCTTGTGAACGCATACTTTAGTTCTCCATCGGCACTGACACTTGTACTTAGAAAATAACAGGCTACCACATCCCCATATTTGAATTACGCCTAGTGCAGAAGCCGCTATTTTTTTTGTTCAGACTACAATATTTTCTTCATACAAACTCGGAATTCGACGAGACTTCGACCGATTAACTCCCACCTAAATTACGGACAATATGAAACACTCGGATACTTCAACTTGTGAAGGTACACTGTAGTTCTTCATGGGGACTGACAGTTGTACTAAAAATAACAGGCTACCACATCCCCATATTTGTACTCCGCCTAGTGCAGAAGCCTCTATTTTTTTTGTTCAGACTGCAATAACTTCTTCATAATAATTCAGAATCCACCGATTAACTCCCACCTAAATTACGGACAATATGGAACACTCGGATACTTCTTCTTTTGAATGCATACTTTAGTTCTCCATGGGCATTGACAGTTGTACTTAGAAAATAACAGGATACCATATCCCCTTATTTGAACTCTGCCTAGTACAAAAGCCGCAATTTGTTTTGTTCAGACTGCAATATTTTCTTCATACTAACTCGGAATTCGGCGAGACTTCGACCGATTAACTCCCACGTAAATTACGGACATTATGAAACACTCGGATACTTCATCTTTTGAACGCATACTGTAGTCCTCCATGGGCACTGACAGTTGTATTTAGAAAATAACTGGATACCACATTCCCTTATTTGAACTCCGCCTAGTACAAAAGCGCAATTTTTTTTGTTCAGACCGCAATATTTTCTTCATACTAACTCGGAATCCGGCGAGACTTCGACCGATTAACTCCTACCTAAATTACGGACATTGAAACACACGGATACTTCATCTTGTGAACGTACACTTTAGTTCTTCATGGGGACTGATGGTTGTACTTAGAAAATAACAGGCTACCTCATCCCCATATTTGAACTCCGCCTAGTGCAGAAGCTTCTTCATACTAATTCAGAATACGGTGAGACTTCGACCAATTAACTCCCACCTAAATTACGGACAATATGGAACACTCGGATACATCATCGTGTGAACGCATACTGTAGTTCTCCATGGGCACTGACAGTTGTACTTAAAAATAACAGGATACGACATCCCCATATTTGAACTCCGCCTAGTGCAGAAGCTGCTATTTTTTTTGTTCAGACTGCAATAACTTATTCATACTAATTCCGAATCCTGTGAGACTTCGACCGATTAACTCCCACCTAAATTACGGACAATATGAAACACTCGGATACTTCATCTTGTGAACGTACATTGTAGTTCTTCATGGGGACTAACAGTTGTACTTAGAAAATAACAGGCTACCACATCCATATATTTGAACTCCGCCTAGTGTAGAAGCTTCTTCATACTAATTCAGAATATGGTGAGACTTCGACCAATTAACTCCCACCTAAATTACAGACAATATGGAACACTCGGATACTTCATCGTGTGAACGCATACTGTAGTTCTCCATGGGCACTGACAGTTGTACTTAAAAATAACAGGATACGACATCCCCATATTTGAACTCCGCCTAGTGCAGAAGCTGCTTTTTTTTTGTTCAGACTGCAATAACTTATTCATACTAATTCAGAATCTGGTGAGACTTCGACCGATTAACTCCCACCTAAATTACGGACAATATGAAACACTTGGATACTTCATCTTGTGAACGTACACTGTAGTTATTCATGGGGACTAACAGTTGTACTTAGAAAATAACAGGCTACCACATCCCTATATTTGAACTCCGCCTAGTGTAGAAGCTTCTTCATACTAATTCAGAATATGGTGAGACTTCGACCAATTAACTCCCACCTAAATTACGGACAATATGGAACACTCGGATACTTCATCGTGTGAACGCATACTGTAGTTCTCCATGGGCACTGACAGTTGTACTTAAAAATAATAGGATACGACATCCCCATATTTGAACTCCGCCTAGTGCAGAAGCCGCTATTTTTTTTGTTCAAACTGCAATAACTTCTTCATAATAATTCAGAATTCGGTGAGACTTCGACCAATTAACTCCCACCTAAATTACGGACAATATGGAACACTCGAATACTTCATCTTTTGAACGCATACTGTAGTTCTCCATATGCACTAACAGTTGTACTTAGAAACTAACAGGATACCACATCCCCTTATTTGAACTCCGCCTAGTACAAAAGCCGCAATTTTTTTTGTTCAGACAGCAATATTTTCTTCATACTAACTCGGAATCCGGCGAGACTTCGACCGATTAACTCCCACCAAAATTACGGACATTATGAAACACTCGGATACTTCATCTTGTGAACGTACACTATAGTTCTCCATGGGGACTGACAGTTGTACTTAGAAAATAACAGGCTACCACATCCCCATATCTGAACTCCACCTAGTGAAGAAGCCGCTATTTTTTGTTCAGACTGCAATAACTTCTTCGTACTAACTCGGAATCCGGTGAGACTTCAACCGATTAACTCTCACCTAAATTACGAACAATATGAAACACGCGAAGACTTCATGTTGTGAACGTACACTTTTGTTCACCATGGGAACAGACAGTTGTACTTAGAAAATAACAAACTACCATATCCCCATTTTTGAACTCCGCCTAGTGTAGAAGCCGCTATTTTTTTGTTCAGACGGCAATAACTTCTTCATAATAATTCAGAGTCCGGTGAGACTTCGACCAATTAACTCCCACCTAAATTACGGACAATATGGAACACTCGGATACCTCATCTTGTGAACGCATACTGTAGTTCTCCATGGTCACTGACAGTTGTACTAAGAAAGTAACAGGATACAACATCGCCATATTTGAACCCCGCCTAGTGCAGAAGCCGCTATTTTTTTTGTTCAGATTGCAATATTTTCTTCATACTGACTCGGAATCCGGCGAGCCTTCGACCGATTAACTCCCACCTAAATTACGGACAATATGAAACACTCGGATACTTCATCTTGTGAACGTACACTATAGTTATACATGGGGATTGACAGTTGTACTTTGAAAATAACGGGCTACCACATCCCCATATTTGAACACCGCCTAGTGCAGAAGCCACAATTTTTTTGTTCAGACTATAATAACTTCTTCATACTAATTCAGAATACGGTGAGACTTCGACCAATTAACTCCCACCTAAATTACGGACAATATGGAACAATCGGATACTTCATCGTGTGAACGCGTACTGTAGTTCTCCATGGGCACTGACAGTTGTACTTAAAAATAACAGGATACGACATCCCCATATTTGAACTCCGCCTAGTGTAGATGCCGCTATTTTTTTTTGTTCAGACTGCAATAACTTCTTCATACTAATTCAGAATACGTTGAGACTTCGACCGATTAACTCCCACCTAAATTACGGACAATATGAAACACTCGGATACTTCATCTTGTGAAAGTACACTTTATTTCTCCATAGGGACTGACAGTTGTACTTAGAAAATAACAGGCTACCACATCCCCATATTTGAACTCCGCCTAATGCAGAAGCCACTATTTTTTTTGTTCAGACTGCAATAACTTCTTCATAATAATTCAGAATCCGGTGAGACTTCGACCAATTAACTCCCACCTAAATTAAGGACAATATGGAATACTCGGATACTTCATCTTGTGAACGCATACCGTAGTTCTCCATGGGCACTGACAGTTGTACTTAGAAAATAACAGAATACCACATCCCCTTATTTGAATTCCGCCTAGTACAGAAACCGCTATTTTTTTTGTTCAGACTGCAATAACTTCTTCATAATAATTTAGAATCCGGTGAGACTTCGACCAATTAACTCCCACCTAAATTACGGATAATATGGAACACTCGGATACTTCATCTTGGGAACGCATATTGTAGTTCTCCATGGGCACTGACAGTTGTACTTAGAAAATAACAGAATACCACATCCCCTTATTTGAATTCCGCCTAGAACAGAAGCCGCTATTTTTTTTGTTCAGACTGCAATATTTTCTTCATACTAACTCGGAATCCGCCGAGACTTCGACCGATTAACTCCCACCAAAATTACGGACAATATGAAACACTCGGATACTTCATCTTGTGAACATACACAGTAGTTCTTCATGGGGGCTAACAGTTGTACTTAGAAAATAACAGGCTACCACATCCCCATATTTGAACTCCGCCTAGTGCAGAAGCCGCTATTTTTTGTTCAGACTGCAATAACTTCTTCATACTAATTCAGAATCCGGTGAGACTTCGACCAATTAACTCCCACCTTAATTACGGACAATATGGAACACTCGGATATTTCATCTTGTGAACACATACTGTAGTCCTCCATGGGCACTAACAGTTGTACTTAGAAAAACAGGATACCATATCCCCTTATTTGAACTCCGCCTGGTACAGAAGCCGCTATTTTTTTTGTTCAGACTGCAATATTTTCTTCATACTAACTCGAAATCCGACGAGACTTCGACCGATTAACTCCCACCTAAATTAAGGACAATATGAAACACTCGGATACTTCATCTTGTGAACGTACACTGTAGTTCTCCATGAGGCCTGACAGTTGTACTTAGAAAATAACAGGCTACCACATCCCCATATTTGAACTCCACCTAGTGCAGAAGCCGCTATTTTTTTTGTTCAAACTGCAATAACTTCTTCATGCTATTTCAGAATCCGGTGAGACTTCGATCAATTAACTCCCACCTAAATTACGAACAATATGGAACACTCGGATACTTCATCTTGTGAACGCATACTGTAGTTCTCTATTGGCAATGACAGTTGTACTTAGAAAACAACAAGATACAACATCGTCATATTTGAACTCCGCCTAGTGCAAAAGCCGCTATTTTTTTGTTATGATTGCAATATTTTCTTCATACTAACTCGTAATCCGGCGAGACTTCGACCGATTAACTCCCACCTAAATTACGGACAATATGAAACACTCGTATACTTCATCTTGTGAACGTACACTGTAGTTCTCCATAGGGACTGATAGTTGTACTTTGAAAATAACAGGCTACCACATCCCCATATTTGTACTCCGCCTAGTGCAGAAGCCGCAATTTTTTTTGTTTAGACTGCAATAACTTCTTCGTACTAATTCGAAATACGGTGAGACTTTGATCAATTAACTCCCACCTTAATTACGGACAATATGAAACACTCGGATACTTCATCGTATGAACGCATACTGTAGTTCTCCATGGGCACTGACAGTTGTACTTAAAAATAACAGTATACCACATCCCCATATTTGAACTCCGCCTAGTGTAGAAGCCGCTATTATTTTTTCAGACTGCAATAACTTCTTTATACTAATTCAGAATCTGGTGAGACTTCGACCGATTAACTCCCACCTAAATTACGGACAATATGAAACACTCGGATACTTCATCTTGTGAACGTACACTGTAGTTCTCCATGGGCACTGACAGTTGTACTTAGAAAATAACAGGATACCACATCCCCATATTTGAACTCCGCCTAGTGCAGAAGCCGCTATTTTTTTGTTCAGACCGCAATAATTTTTTCATACTAATTCAGAATCCGGTGAGACTTCGACCAATTAACTTCCACCTAAATTACGAACAATATGGAACACTCGGATACTTCATCTTGTGAATGCATACTGTAGTTCTCTAAGGGCACTGACAGTTGTACTTAGAAAATAACAGAATACCACATCCCCTTATTTCAACTCTGCCTAGTACAGTAGCCGCTATTCTTTTTTGTTCAGACTGCAATATTTTCTTCATAATAACTCGGAATCCGGCGAGACTTCGACCGATTAACTCCCACCTAAATTACGGACAATATGAAACACTCGGATACTTCATCTTATGAACGTACACTGTAGTTCTCCATGGGGACTGATAGTTGTACTTAGAAAATAACAGGCTAACAAATCCTCATATTTGAACTCCGCCTAGTGAAGAAGCCGCTATTTTTTTGTTCAAACTGCAATAACTTCTTCATACTAATTCAGAAACCGATGAGACTTCGACCAATTAACTCCCACCTAAATTACGGACAATATGGAACACTTGGATACTTCATCTTGTGAACGCATACTGTAGTTCTCCGTGGGCACTGACAGTTGTACTTAGAAAATAACAGGATACCACATCGCCATATTTGAACTCCGTCTAGTGCAGAAGCCGCTATTTTTTTTGTTCAAACTGCAATAACTTCTTCATACTAATTCAAAATCCGGTGAGACTTCGACCAATTAACTCCCACCTAAATTACGGACAATATGGAACACTCGGATACCTCATCTTGTGAATGCATACTGTAGTTCTCCATGGGCACTGACAGTTGTGCTTAGAAAATAGTAGGATTCTACATCTCCATATTTGAACTCCGCCTAGTGCAGAAGCCGCTATTTTTTTTTTTCAGACTGCAATATTTTCTTCATACTAACTCGGAATCCGGCGAGACTTCGACCGATTAACTCCCACCAAAATTACGGACAATATGAAACACTCGCATACTTCTTCTTGTGAACGTACACTGTAGTTCTCCCTGGTGACTAACAGTTGTACTTAGAAAATAACAGGCTACCACATCTCCATATTTGAACTTCGCCTAGAGCAGAAGCCGCTTTTTTTTTGTTCAGACTGCAATAACTTCCTCATGCTAATTCAGAATCCGGTGAGATTTCGACCAATTAACTCCCACCTAAATTACGAACAATATTGAACACTCGAATACTTCATCTTGTGAACGCATACTGTAGTTCTCCATGGGCACTGACAGTTGTACTTAGAAAACAACAGGATACCACATCCCCATATTTGAACTCCGCCTTGTGCAGAAGCCGTTATTTTTTTTGTTTAGACTGCAATAACTTCTTCATACTAATTCAGAATCCGGTGAGACTTCGACCGATTAACTCCCACCTAAATTACGGACAATATGAAACACTCGGATACTTCATTTAGTGAACGTACACTGTAGTTCCCCATGGGGACTGACAGTTGTACTTAGAAAATAACAGGCTACCACATCCCCATATTTGAACTACGCCTAGTGCAGAAGCCACAATTTTTTTTGTTCAGACTGCAATAACTTCTTCATACTAATTCAGAATATGGTGAGACTTCGACCAATTAACTCCCACCTTAATTACGGACAATATGGAACACTCGGATACTTCATCGTGTGAACGCATACTGTAGTTCTCCATGGGCACTGACAGTTGTACTTAAAAATAACAGGATACGACATCCCCATATTTGAACTCCGCCTAGTGCAGAAGTCGCTATTTTTTTTGTTCAGACTGCAATAACTTCTTTATACTAATTTAGAATCCGGTGAGACTTCGACCGATTAACTCCCAAATAAATTACGGACAATATGAAATACTCGGATACTTCATCTTATGAACGTACATTGTATTTCTCAATGGGGACTGACAGTTGTAATTAGAAAATAACAGGCTACCATATCCCCATATTTGAACTCCGCCTAATGCAGAAGCCGCTAATTTTTTTTCAGACTACAATAATTTTCTTCATAATAATTCAGAATCCGGTGAGACTTCGACCAATTAACTCCCACCTAAACTACGGACAATATGGAACACTCGGATACTTCAACTTTTGAACGCATATTGTAGTTCTCCATGGGCACTGACAGTTGTATTTAGAAAATAACAGGATACCACATCCCCTTATTTGAATTCCGCCTAGTGCAGAAGCCGCTATTTTTTTTATTCAGACTGCAATTTTTTTTCTCATACTAACTCGGAATCCGGCGAGACTTCGACCGATTAACTCCCACCAAAATTATGGACAATATGAAACACTCGGATACTTCATCTTGTGAACGTACACTGTAGATCTCCCTGGGGACTGACAGTTGTACTTTGAAAATAACAGGCTACAACATCTCTATATTTGAACTCCGCCTATAGCAGAAGCTGCTATTTTTTTTGTTCAGACTGCAATAACTTCTTCATGCTAATTCAGAATCCGGTGAGATTTCGACCAGTTAACTCCCACCTAAATTACGAACAATATTGAACACTCGAATACTTCATCTTGTAAACGCATATTGTAGTTCTCCATGGGCACTGACAGTTGTACTTAGAAAACAACAGGATACCACATCCCCATATTTGAACTCCGCCTAGTGCAGAAGCCGCTATTTTTTTTGTTCAGACTACAATAACTTCTTCATACTAATTCAGAATCCGGTGAGACTTCGACCGATTAACTCCCAACTAAATTACGGACAATATGAAACACTCGGATACTTCATCTTGTGAACGTACACTGTTGTTCTCCATGGGGACTGACAGTTGTACTTAGAAAATAACAGGCTACCACATCCCCATATTTGAACTCGGCCTAATGCAGAAGCCGCTATTGTTTTTGTTCAGACTGCAATAACTTCTTCATAATAATTCAGAATCCGGTGAGACTTCGACCAATTAACTCCCACCTAAATTACGGACAGTATGGAACACTCGGATACTTCATCTTGTGAACGCATATTGTAGTTCTCCATGGGCACTGACAGTTGTACTTAGAAAATAACAGAATCCCACATCCCCTTATTTGAATTCCGCCTAGTACAGAAACCGCTATTTTTTTTTCAGACTGCAATAACTTCTTCATAATAATTCAGAATCCGGTGAGACTTCGACCAATTAACTCCCACCTAAATTACGGATAATATGGAACACTCGGATACTTCATCTTGTGAACGCATATTGTAGTTCTCCATGGGCACTGACAGTTGTACTTAGAAAATAACAGAATACCACATCCCCTTATTTGAATTCAGCCTAGTACAGAAACCGCTAATTTTTTTGTTCAGACTGCAATATTTTCTTCATACTAACTCAGAATCCGCCGAGACTTTGACCGATTAACTCCCACCAAAATTACGGACAATATGAAACACTCGGATACTTCATCTTGTGAACGTACACAGTAGTTCTTCATGGGGACTGACAGTTGTACTTAGAAAATAACAGGCTACCACATCCCCATATTTGAACTCCACCTAGTGCAGAAGCCGTTTTTTTTTGTTCAGCCTGCAATAACTTCTTCATACTAATTCAGAATCCGGTGAGACTTCGACCAATTAACTCCCACCTAAATTACGGACAATATGAAACACTCGTATACTTCATCTTGTGAACGTACACTGTAGTTCTCCATAGGGACTGATAGTTGTACTTTGAAAATAACAGGCTACCACATCCCCATATTTGTACTCCGCCTAGTGCAGAAGCCGCAATTTTTTTTGTTTAGACTGCAATAACTTCTTCGTACTAATTCGGAATACGGTGAGACTTCGACCAATTAACTCCCACCTAAATTACGGACCATATGGAACACTCGGATACTTCATCGTATGAACGCATACTGTAGTTCTCCATGGGCACTGATAGTTGTACTTAAAAATAACAGGATACCACATCCCCATATTTGAACTCCGCCTAGTGTAGAAGCCGCTATTTTTTTTTCAGATCGCAATAACTTCTTTATACTAATTCAGAATCTGGTGAGACTTCGACCGATTAACTCCCACCTAAATTACGGACAATATGAAACACTCGGATACTTCATCTTGTGAACGTACACTGTAGTTCTCCATGGGCACTGACAGTTGTACTTAGAAAATAACAAGATACCACATCCCCATATTTGAACTCCGCCTAGTGCAGAAGCCGCTATTTTTTTGTTCTGACCGCAATAATTTCTTCATACTAATTCAGAATCCGGTGAGACTTCAACCAATTAACTTCCACCTAAATTACGAACAATATGGAACACTCAGATACTTCATCTTGTGAACGCATACTGTAGTTCTCTAAGGGCGCTGACAGTTGTACTTAGAAAATAACAGAATACCACATCCCCTTATTTGAACTCTGCCTAGTACAGAAGCCGCTATTTTTTTGTTCAGACTGCAATACTTTCTTCATACTAACTCGGAATCCGACGAGACTTCGACCTATTAACTCCCACCTAAATTACGGACAATATGAAACACTCGGATATTTCATCTTATGAATGTACACTGTAGTTCTCCATGGGGACTGATAGTTGTACTTAGAAAATAACAGGCTACCAAATCCTCATATTTGAACTCCGCCTAGTGCAGAAGCCGCTATTTTTTTGTTCAAACTACAATAACTTCTTCATACTAATTCAGAATCCGATGAGACTTCGACCACTTAACTCCCACCTAAATTACGGACAATATGGAACACTCGGATACTTCATCTTGTGAACGCATACTGTAGTTCTCCGTGGGCACTGACAGTTGTACTTAGAAAATAACAGGATACCACATCGCCATATTTGAACTCCGTCTAGTGTAGAAGCCGCTATTTTTTTTGTTCAAACTGCAATAACTTCTTCATACTAATTCAAAATCCGGTGAGACTTCGACCAATTAACTCCCACCTAAATTACGGACAATATGGAACACTCGGATACCTCATCTTGTGAATGCATACTGTAGTTCTCCATGGGCACTGACAGTTGTGCTTAGAAAATAGCAGGATTCTACATCTCCATATTTGAACTCCGCCTAGTGCAGAAGCCGCTATTTTTTTTCAGACTGCAATATTTTCTTCATACTAACTCGGAATCCGGCGACACTTCGACCGATTAAATCCCACCTAAATTACGGACAATATGAAACACTCGGATACTTCATCTTGTGAACGTACATTGTAGTTCTCCATGGGGACGGACAGTTGTACTTAGAAATTAACAGGCTACTACATCCCCATATTTGAACTCCGCCTTGTGCAGAAGCCGCTATTTTTTTTGTTCAGACTGCAATATTTTCTTCATACTAACTCGGAATCCGGCGAGACTTCGACCGATTAACTCCCACCAAAATTACGGACAATATGAAACACTCGGATACTTCATCTTGTGAACGTACACTGTAGTTCTCCCTGGGGACTGACAGTTGTACTTAGAAAATAACAGGCTACCACATCTCCATATTTGAACTTCGCCTAGAGTAGAAGCCGCTATCTTTTTTGTTCAGACTGCAATAACTTCTTAATGCTAATTCAGAATCCGGTGAGATTTCAACCAATTAACTCCCACCTAAATTACGAACAATATTGAACACTCGAATACTTCATCTTGTGAACGCATACAGTAGTTCTCCATGGGCACTGACAGTTGTACATAGAAAACAACAGGATACCACATCCCCATATTTGAACTCCGCCTAGTGTAGAAACCGCTATTTTTTTTGTTTAGACTGCAATAACTTCTTCATACTAATTCAGAATCTGTTGAGACTTCGACCGATTAACTCCCACCTAAATTACAGACAATATGAAACACTCGGATACTTCATTTAGTGAACGCACACTGTAGTTCCCCATGGGGACTGACAGTTGTACTTAGAAAATAACATGCTACCACATCCCCATATTTGAACTCCGCCTAGTGCAGAAGCCGCTATTTTTTTTGTTCAGACTGCAATAACTTCTTCATACTAATTCAGAATCCGATGAGACATCGACCAATTAACTCCCACCTAAATTACGGACAATATGGAACACTCGGATACTTCATCTTGTGAACGCATACTGTAGTTCTCTATGGGCACTGACAGTTGTACTTAGAAAATAACAGGATACCATATCCCCATATTTGAACTCCGCCTAGTGTAAAAGCCGCTATTTTTTTGTTCAGACTGCAATAACTTCTTCAAACTAATTCAGAATCCGGTGAGACTTCGACCATTTAACTCCCACCTAAATTATGGACAATTTGAAACACTCGGATACTTCATCTTGTGAACGTACACTGTAGTTCTCCATGGGGACTGACAGTTGTACTTTGAAAATAACGGGCTACCACATCCCCATATTTGAACTCCGCCTAGTGAAGAAGCCGCAATTTTTTTTGTTCAGACTGCAATTACTTCTTCATACTAATTCAGAATACGGTGAGACTTCGACCAATTAACTCCCACCTTAATTACGGACAATTTGGAACACTCGGATACTTCATCGTGTGAACGCATACTGTAGTTCTCCATGGGCACTGACAGTTGTACTTAAAAATAACAGGATACGACATCCCCATATTTGAACTCTGCCTAGTGCAGAAGTCGCTATTTTTTTTGTTCAGACTGCAATAACTTCTTTATACTAATTCAGAATCCGGTGAGACTTCGACCGATTAACTCCCACCTAAATTACGGACAATATGAAATACTCGGATACTTCATCTAATGAACGTACATTGTATTTCTCCATGGGGACAGACAGTTTTAATTAGAAAATAACAGGCTACCATATCCCCATATTTGAACTCCGCCTAATGCAGAAGCCGCTATTTTTTTTTCAGACTGCAATAATTTCTTCATAATAATTCAGAATCCGGTGAGACTTCGACCAATTAACTCCCACCTAAATTACGGACAATATGGAACACTCGGATACTTCAACTTTTGAACGCATATTGTAGTTCTCCATGGGCACTGACAGTTGTATTTAGAAAATAACAGGATACCACATCCCCTTATTTGAACTCCGCCTAGTGCAGAAGCCGCTATTTTTTTGTTCAGACTGCAATATTTTCTTCATACTAACTCGAAATCCGGCGAGACTTCGACCGATTAACTCCCACCAAAATTACGGACAATATTAAACACTCGGATACTTCATCTTGTGAACGTACACTGTAGATCTCCCTGGGGACTGACAGTTGTACTTTGAAAATAACAGTCTACCACATCTCCATATTTGAACTCCGCCTATAGCAGAAGCCGCTATTTTTTTTTGTTCAGACTGCAATAACTTCTTCATGCTAATTCAGAATCCGGTGAGATTTCGACCAATTACCTCCCACCTAAATTACGAACAATATTGAACACTCGAATACTTCATCTTGTGAACGCATGCTGTAGTTCTCCATGGGCACTGATAGTTGTACTTAGAAAACAACAGGATACCACATCCCCATATTTGAACTCCGCCTAGTGCAGAAGCCGCTATTTTTTTTGTTTAGACTGCAATAACTTCTTCATACTAATTCAGAATCCGGTGAGACTTCGACCGATTAACTCCCACCTAAATTACAGACAATATGAAACACTAGGATACTTCATTTTGTGAACGTACATTGTATTTCTCCATGGGGACAGACAGTTGTACTTAGAAAATAAAAGGCTACCAC
Organism: Allium fistulosum; assembly: GCA_030737815.1. Taxonomy (NCBI): domain Eukaryota; kingdom Viridiplantae; phylum Streptophyta; class Magnoliopsida; order Asparagales; family Amaryllidaceae; genus Allium; species Allium fistulosum. The sequence goes on from CM060905.1 coordinate 707,061,744, forward strand.
ATCCCCATATTTGAACTCCGCCTAGTGCAGAAGCCGCAATTTTTTTTTCAGACTTCAATAACTTCTTCATACTATTTCAGAATCCGATGAGACTTCTACCAATTAACTCCCACCTAAATTACGGACAATATGGAACACTCGGATACTTCATCTTGTGAATGCATACTGTAGTTCTCCATGGGCACTGACAATTGTACTTAGAAAATAACAGGATACCACATCCCCATATTAGAACTCCTCCTAGTGTATAAGCCGCTATTTTTTTGTTCATACTGCAATAACTTCTTCATACTAATTCAGAATCCGGTGAGACGTCGACCGATTAACTCCCACCTAAATTACGGACAAAATGGAACACTCGGGTACTTCATCTTGTGAACGCATACTGTAGTTCTCCATGGGCACTGACAGTTGTACTTAGAAAATAACAGGATACCACATCCCCATATTTGAACTCCGCCTAGTGTAGAAACCGCTATTTTTTTTGTTCAGATGGCAATAACTTCTTCATACTAATTCAGAATCTAGTGAGACTTCGACCAATTAACTCCCACCTAAATTACAGACAATATGAAACACTCGGATACTTCATCTTGTGAACGTACACTGTAGTTCTCCATGGGGACTGACAGTTGTACTTTGAAAAAAACGGGCTACCACATCCCCATATTTGAACTCCGCCTAGTGTAGAAGCGGCATTTTTTTTTGTTCAGACTGCAATAATTTCTTCATACTAATTCAGAATACGGTGAGACTTCGACCAATTAACTCCCACCTTAATTACGGACAATATGGAACACATGGATACTTCATCGTGTGAACGCATACTGTAGTTCTCCATGGGCACTGACAGTTGTACTTAAAAATAACAGGATACGACATCCCCATATTTGAACTCGGCCTAGTGTAGAAGCCGCTATTTTTTTTGTTCAGACTGCAATAACTTCTTTATACTAATTCAGAATCCAGTGGGACTTCGACGGATTAACTACCACCTAAATTACGGACAATATGAAACACTCGGATACTTCATCTTGTGAACGTACATTGTATTTCTCCATGGGGACTGACAATTGTACTTAGAAAATAACAGGCTACCACATCCCATATTTGAACTCCACCTAATGCAGAAGCCGTTAGTTTTTTTCAGACTGGAATAATTTCTTCATAATAATTCAGAATCCGGTGAGACTACGACCAATTAACTCCCACCTAAATTACGAACAATATGGAACACTCGGATACTTCAACTTTTGAACGCATACTGTAGTTCTCCATGGGCATTGACAGTTGTACTTAGAAAATAACAGGATACCACATCCCCTTATTTGAACTTCGCCTAGTACAAAAGCCGCAATTTTTTTTGTTCAGACTGCAATATACTCTTCATACTAACACAGAATCCGGCGAGAGTTCGACCGATTAACTCCCACCTAAATTACGGACATTATGAAACACTCGGATACTTCATCCTGTGAATGTACACTGTAGTTCTCCATGGGGACTGACAGTTGTACTTAGAAAATAACAGGCTACGACATCCCCATAATTGAACTGCGCCTAGTGCAGAAGCCGCTATTTTTTTTGTTCAGACTGCAATAACTTCTTCATACTAATTCAAAATCCGGTGAGACTTAGACCAATTAACTCCCACCTAAATTACGGACAATATGGAACACTCGGATACTTCATCTTGTGAACGTACACTGTAGTTCTCCATGGGGACTGACAGTTGTACTTTGAAAATAACGGGCTACCACATCCCCATATTTGAACTCCGCCTAGTGCAGAAGCCGCAATTTTTTTTGTTCAGACTGCAATAACTCCTTCATACTAATTCAGAATCCTGTGAGACTTCGACCGATTAACTCCCACCTAAATTACAGACAATATGAAACACTCGGATACTTCATCTTGTGGACGTACATTGTAGTTCTCCAAGGGTACTGACAGTTGTACTTAGAAAATAACAGGCAACCACATCTCCATATTGGAACTCCGTCTAGTGTAGAAGCCGCTATTTTTTTGTTCAGACTGCAATTACTTCTTCATAATAATTCAGAATCCGGTGAGACTTCGACCAATTAACTCACTCCTAAATTACAGACGATATGGAACACTCGAATACTTCATCTTGTGAATGCATACTGTAGTCCTCCATGGGCACTTACAGTTGTACTTAGAAAATAACAGGATACCACATCCCCTTATTTGAACTCCGCCTAGTGCAGAAGCCGCTATTTTTTTGTTCAGACTACAATAACTTCTTCATACTAATTCAGAATCCGGTGAGACTTCGACCAATTAACTCCCACCTAAATTACGGACAATATGGAACACTCAGATACTTCATCTTGTGAACGCAAACTGTAGTTCTCTATAGGCACTAACAGTTGTACTTAGAAAATAACAGGATACCACATCCTTATATTTGAACTCCGCCTATTGTAGAAGCCGCTATTTTTTTTGTTCAGACTGCAATAACTTCTTCATACTAATTCAGAATCCTGTGAGACTTCGACCTGTTAACTCCCACCAAAATTACGGACAATATGAAACACTCGGATACTTCATCTTATGGACGTACACTGTAGTTCTCCATGGGGACTGACAGTTGTACTTAGAAAATAACAGCCAACCACATCCCCATATTTGAACTCCGCCTAGTGTAGAAGCCGCTATTTTTTTGTTCAGACTGCAATTACTTCTTCATAATAATTCAGAATCCGGTGAGACTTCGACCAATTAACTCACACCTAAATTACGGACGATATGGAACACTCGGATACTTCATCTTGTGAATGCATACTGTAGTCCTCCATGGGCATTGACAGTTGTACTTAGAAAATAACAGGATACCACATCCCCTTATTTGAACTCCGCCTAGTGCAGAAGCCGCTATTTTTTTGTTCATACTGCAATAACTTCTTCATACTAATTCAGAATCCGGTGAGACTTCGACCAATTAACTCCCACCTAAATTACGGACAATATGGAACACTCGGATACTTCATCTTGTGAACGCATACTGTAGTTCTTTATAGGCACTGACAGTTGTACTTAGAAAATAACCGGATACCACATCCCCATATTTGAAGTCCGCCTATTGCAGAAGCCGCTATTTTTTTTGTTCAGACTTCAATAACTTCTTCATACTAATTCCGAATCCTGTGAGACTTCGACCGATTAACTCCCACCTAAATTACGGACAATATGAAACACTCGGATACTTCATCTTATGGACATACACTGTAGCTCTCCATGGGGACTGACAGTTGTACTTAGAAAATAACAGGCAACTACATCCCCATATTTGAACTCTGCCTAGTGTAGAAGCCGCTATTTTTTTGTTCAGACTGCAATTCCTTCTTCATAATAATTCAGAATCCAGTGAGACTTCGACCAATTAACTCACACCTAAATTACGGACAATATGGAACACTCGGATACTTCATCTTGTGAACGCATACTATAGTCCTCCATGGGCACTAACAGTTGTACTTAGAAAAACAGGATACCACATCCCTTTATTTGAACTCCGCCTGGAACAGAAGCCGCTTTTTTTTTTGTTCAGACTGCAATATTTTCTTCATACTAACTCGGAATCCGACGAGACTTCGACCGATTAACTCCCACCTAAATTAAGGACAATATGAAACACTGAGATACTTCATCTTGTGAACGTACACTGTAGTTCTCCATGGGGACTGACAGTTGTACTTAGAAAATAACAGGCTACCACATCCCCATATTTGAACTCCACCTAGTGAAGAAGCCGCTATTTTTTTTGTTCAGACTGCAATAACTACTTCATACTATTTCCGAATCCGGTGAGACTTCGACCAATTAACTCCCTCCTAAATTACGAACAATATGGAACACTCGGATACTTCATCTTGTGAATGCATACTGTAGTTCTCTATTGGCACTGACAGTTGTACTTAGAAAACAATAGGATACAACATCGTCATATTTGAACTCCACCTAGTGCAAAAGCCGCTATTCTTTTGTTATGATTGCACTATATTCTTCTTACTAACTCGGAATCCGGCGAGACTTCGACCGATTAACTCCCACCTAAATTACGGACAATATGATACACTCGTATACTTCATCTTGTGAACGTACACTACAGTTCTCCATGGGGACTGATAGTTGTACTTTGAAAATTACAGGCTACCACATCCCCATATTTGAACTCCGCCTAGTGTAGAAGCGGCAATTTTTTTTGTTTAGACTGCAATAACTTCTTCGTACTAATTCGGAATACGGTGAGACTTCGACCAATTAACTCCCACCTAAATTACGGACAATATGGAACACTCAGATACATCATCTTGTGAATGCATACTGTAGTTCTCCATGGGCACAGACAGTTGTACTTAGAAAATAACAGGATACCACATCCCCTTATTTGAACTCCGCCTAGTCCAGAAGACGCTATTTTTTTTGTTCAGATTGCAATATTTTCTTCATACTAATTCGGAATCTGACGAGACTTCGACCGATTAACTCCCACCTAAATTACGGACAATATGAAACACTCGGATACTTCATCTTGTGAACGTACACTGCAGTTCTCCATGGGGACTGACAGTTGTACTTAGAAAATAACAGGATACCACATCCCCATATTTGAACTCCGCCTAGTGCAGAAGCCGCTATTTTTTTGTTCAGACTTCAATAACTTCTTCATACTAATTCAGAATCCGATGAGACTTCGACCAATTAACTCCCACCTAAATTACGGACAATATGGAACACTCGGATACTTCATCTTGTGAACGCATACTGTAGTTCTCCGTGGGCACGGACAGTTGTACTTAGAAAATAACAGGATACCACATCGCCATATTTGAACTCCGTCTAGTGCAGAAGCCGCTATTTTTTTTGTTCAAACTGCAATAACTTCTTCATACTAATTCAAAATCCGGTGAGACTTCGACCAATTAACTCCCACCTAAATTACGGACAATATGGAACACTCGGATACCTCATCTTGTGAACGCATACTGTAGTTCTCCATGGGCACTGACAGTTGTGCTTAGAAAATAGTAAGATTTACATCTCCATATTTGAATTCCGCTTAGTGCAGAAGCCGCTATTTTTTTTTCAGACTGCAATATTTTCTTCATACTAACTCGGAATCCGGCGACACTTCGACCGATTAAATCCCACCTAAATTACGGACAATATGAAACACTCGGATACTTCATCTTGTGAACGTACATTGTAGTTCTCCATGGGGACTGACAGTTGTATTTAGAAAATAACAGGCTACCACATCTCCATATTTGAACTCCGTCTAGTGCAGAAGCCGCTATTTTTTTGTTCAAACTACAATAACTTCTTCATGCTAACTCGGAATCCGGTGAGACTTCGACCAATTAACTCCCACCAAAATTACGGACAATATGAAACACTCGGATACTTCATCTTGTGAACGTACACTTTAGTTCTCCATGGGGACTGACAGTTGTACTTTGAAAATAACAGGCTACCACATCCCCATATTTAAACTCCGCCTCGAGCAGAAGCCACTATTTTTTTTGTTCAGACTGCAATAACTTCTTCATGCTAAATCAGAATCCGGTGAGATTTCGACCAATTAACTCCCACTTAAATTACGAACAATATTGAACACTCGAATACTTCATCTTGTGAACGCATACTGTAGTTCTCCATGGGCACTGACAGTTGTACTTAGAAAACAACAGGATACCACATCCCCATATTTGAACTCCGTCTAGTGCAAAAGCTTCTATTTTTTTTGTTCAGAGTGCTGCAATAACTTCTTCAAACTAATTCAGAATCCGGTGAGACTTCGACCGATTAACTCCCACCTAAATTACAGACAATATGAAACACTCGGATACTTCATTTAGTGAACGTACACTGTAGTTCCCCATGGGGACTGACAGTTGTACTTAGAAAATAACACGCAACTACATCCCCATATTTGAACTCTGCCTAGTGTAGAAGCCGCTATTTTTTGTTCAGACTGCAATTCCTTCTTCATAATAATTCAGAATCCAGTGAGACTTCGACAAATTAACTCACACCTAAATTACGGACATTATGGAACACTCTGATACTTCATCTTGTGAACGCATACTATAGTCCTCCATGGGCACTAACAGTTGTACTTAGAAAAACAGGATATCACATCCCCTTATTTGAACTCCGCCTGGAACAGAAGCCGCTATTTTTTTTGTTCAGACTGCAATATTTTCTTCATACTAACTCGGAATCCGACGAGACTTCGACCGATTAACTCCCACCTAAATTAAGGACAATATGAAACACTCAGATACTTCATCTTGTGAACGTACACTGTAGTTCTCCATGGGGACTGACAGTTGTACTTAGAAAATTACAGGCTACCACATCCCCATATTTGAACTCCGACTAATGCAGAAGCCGCTATTTTTTTCCAGACTGCAATAATTTCTTCATAATAATTCAGAATCCGATGAGACTTCGACCAATTAACTCCCTCCTAAATTACGAACAATATGGAACACTCGGATACTTCATCTTGTGAACGCATACTGTAGTTCACCATGGGCACTGACAGTTGTACTTAGAAAATAACAGGATACCACATCCCCTTATTTGAACTCCGCCTAGTGTAGAAGCCGCTATTTTTTTTGTTCAGACTGCAATATTTTCTTCATACTAACTCGGAATCCTGCGACACTTCGACCGATTAAATCCCACCTAAATTACGGACAATATGAAACACTCGGATACTTCATCTTGTGAACGTACATTGTAGTTCTCCATGGGGACTGACAGTTGTACTTAGAAAATAACAGGCTACTACATCCCATAATTTGAACTCCGCCTAGTGCAGAAGCCGCTATTTTTTCTCTTCAGGCTGTAATATTTTCTTCATACTAACTCGAAATCCGGTGAGACTTCGACCGATTAACTCTCACCAAAATTACGGACAATATGGAACACTCAGATACTTCATCTTGTGTACGCATACTGTAGTTCTCCATGGGGACTGACAGTTGTACTTAGAAAATAACAGGTTACCACATCTCCATATTTGAATTCCGCCTAGTGCAGAAGCCGTTATTTTTTTTGTTCAGACTGCAATATTTTCTTCGTACTAACTCGAAATCCGCCGAGACTTCGACCGATTAACTCCCACCAAAATTACGGACAATATGAAACACTCAGATACTTCATCTTGTGAACGTACACTGTAGTTCTCCATGGGGACTGACAGTTGTACTTAGAAAATAACAGACTACCACATCCCCATATTTGAAATCCGCCTAGTGCAGAAGCCGCTATTTTTTTTGTTCAGACTGCAATAACTTCTTCATACTAATTCAGAATCCGGTGAGACTTCGACCGATTAACTACCACCTAAATTACGGACAATATGAAACACTCGGATACTTCATCTTGTGAACGTACACTGTAGTTCTCCATGGGGACTGACAGTTGTACTTAGAAAACAACAGGATAAAACATCGCCATATTTGAACTCCGCCTAGTGCAGAAGCCGCTATTTTTTTGTTATGATTGCAATATTTTCTTCATACTAACTCGGAATCCGGCGAGACTTCGACCGATTAACTCCCACCAAAATTACGGACAATATGAAACACTCAGATAGTTCATCTTGTGAACGTACACTGTAGTTCTCCATGGGACTGATAGTTGTACTTTGAAAATAACAGGATACCACATCCTCATATTTGTACTCCGCCTAGTGTAGAAGCCGCTATTTTTTTTTTCAGACTGCAATAACTTCTTTATACTAATTCAGAATCTGGTGAGACTTCGACCGATTAACTCCCACCTAAATTACGGATAATATGAAACACTCGGATACTTCATCTTGTGAACGTACACTGCAGTTCTCCATGGGGACTGACAGTTGTACTTAGAAAATAACAGGATACCACATCCCCATATTTGAACTCCGCCTAGTGCAGAAGCCGCTATTTTTTTGTTCAGACTGCAATAACTTCTTCATACTAATTCAGAATCCGATGAGACTTCGACCAATTAACTCCCACCTAAATTACGAACAATATGGAACACTCGGATACTTCAACTTGTGAACGCATACTGTAGTTCTCCGTGGGCACTGACAGTTGTACTTAGAAAATAACAGGATACCACATCGCCATATTTGAACTCCGTCTAGTGCAGAAGCCGCTATTTTTTTTGTTCAAACTGCTATAACTTCTTCATACTAATTCAAAATCCGGTGAGACTTCGACCAATTAACTCCCACCTAAATTACGGACAATATGGAACACTCGGATACCTCATCTTGTGAACGCATACTGTAGTTCTCCATGGGCACTGACAGTTGTGCTTAGAAAATAGCAAGATTTACATCTCCATATTTGAATTCCGCTTAGTGCAGAAGCCGCTATTTTTTTTTTCAGACTGCAATATTTTCTTCATACTAACTCGGAATCCGGCGACACTTCGACCGATTAAATCCCACCTAAATTACGGACAATATGAAACACTCGGATACTTCATCTTGTGAACGTACATTGTAGTTCTCCATGGGGACTGACAGTTGTATTTAGAAAATAACAGGCTACCACATCTCCATATTTGAACTCCGCCTAGTGCAGAAGCCGCTATTTTTTTTTGTTCAAACTACAATAACTTCTTCATGCTAACTCGGAATCCGGTGAGACTTCGACCGATTAACTCCCACCAAAATTACGGACAATATGAAACACTCGGATACTTCATCTTGTGAACGTACACTGTAGTTCTCCATGGGGACTGACAGTTGTACTTTGAAAATAACAGGCTACCACATCCCCATATTTGAACTCCGCCTAGAGCAGAAGCCGCTATTTTTTTTGTTCAGACTGCAATAACTTCTTCATGCTAAATCAGAATCCGTTGAGATTTCGACCAATTAACTCCCACCTAAATTACGAACAATATTGAACACTCGAATACTTCATCTTGTGAACGCATACTGTAGTTCTCCATGGGCACTGACAGTTGTACTTAGAAAACAACAGGATACCACATCCCCATATTTGAACTCCGTCTAGTGCAAAAGCTTCTATTTTTTTGTTCAGAGTGCTGCAATAACTTCTTCATACTAATTCAGAATCCGGTGAGACTTCGACCGATTAACTCCCACCTAAATTACGGACAATATGAAACACTCGGATACTTCATTTAGTGAACGTACACTGTAGTTCTCTATGGGGACTGACAGTTGTACTTAGAAAATAACAGGCTACCACATCCCCATATTTGAACTCCGACTAATGCAGAAGCCGCTATTTTTTTTCCAAACTGCAATAATTTCTTCATAATAATTCTGAATCCGATGAGACTTCAACCAATTAACTCCCACCTAAATTACGGACAATATGGAACACTCGGATACTTCATCTTGTGAACGCATACTGTAGTTCACCATGGGCACTGACAGTTGTACTTAGAAAATAATAGGATACCACATCCCCTTATTTGAACTCCGTCTAGTACAGAAGCCGCAATTTTTTTTTGTTCAGACTGCAATATTTTCTTCATACTAACTCGGAATCTGGCGAGACTTCGACCGATTAACTCCCACCTAAATTAAGGACAATATGAAACACTCGGATACTTCTTCTTGTGAACGTACACTGCAGTTCTCCATGGGGACTGACATTTGTACTTAGAAAATAACAGGATACCACATCCCCATATTTGAACTTCGCCTAGTGCAGAAACCGCTATTTTTTTTGTTCAGACTGCAATAACTTCTTCATACTAATTCAGAATCCGGTGAGACTTCGACCAATTAACCCACACCTAAATTACGGACAATATGGAACACTCAGATACTTCATCTTGTGTACGCATACTGTAGTTCTCCATGGAGACTGACAGTTGTATTTAGAAAATAACAGGATACCACATCTCCATATTTGAATTCCGCCTAGTGTAGAAGCCGTTATTTTTTTTGTTCAGACTGCAATATTTTCTTCGTACTAACTCGAAATCCGCCGAGACTTCGACCGATTAACTCCCACCAAAATTACGGACAATATGAAACACTCGGATACTTCATCTTGTGAACGTACACTGTAGTTCTCCATGGGGACTGACAGTTGTACTTAGAAAATAACAGACTACCACATCCCCATATTTGAAATCCGCCTAGTGCAGAAGCCGCTATTTTTTTTGTTCAGACTTCAATAACTTCTTCATACTAATTCAGAATCCGGTGAGACTTCGACCAATTAACTCCCACCTAAATTACGGACAATATGGAACACTCGGATATTTTATCTTGTGAACGCATATTGTAGTTCTCCATGGGCACTGACAGTTGTACTTAGAAAAATAGGATACCACATCCCCTTATTTGAACTCCGCCTGGTGCAGAAGCCGCTATTTTTTTTGTTTAGACTGCAATATTTTCTTCATACTAACTCGGAATCCGGCGAGACATCGACCGATTAACTCCCACCTAAATTAAGGACAATATGAAACACTCGGATACTTCATCTTGTGAACGTACACTGTAGTTCTCCATGGGGACTGACAGTTGTACTTAGAAAATAACAGGCTACGACATTCCCATATTTGAACTCCGCCTAGTGCAGAAGCCGATAATTTTTTTGTTCAGACTGCAATAACTTCTTCATACTAATTCAGAATCCGGTGAGACTTCGACCGATTAACTCCCACCTAAATTACGGACAATATGAAACACTCGGATACTTCATCTTGTGAACGTACACTGTAGTTCTCCATGGGGACTGACAGTTGTACTTAGAAAACAACAGGATAAAACATCGGCATATTTGAACTCCGCCTAGTGCACAAGCCGCTATTTTTTTGTTATGATTGCAATATTTTCTTCATACTAACTCGGAATCCGGCGAGACTTCGACCGATTAACTCCCACCAAAATTACGGACAATATGAAACACTCGGATACTTCATCTTGTGAACGTACACTGTAGTTCTCCATGGGACTGACAGTTGTACTTAGAAAATAACAGGATACCACATCCCCATATTTGAACTCCGCCTAGTGCAGAAGCCGCTATTTTTTTTTGTTCAGACTACAATAACTTCTTCATACTAATTCAGAATCCGGTGAGACTTCGACTAATTAACTCCCACCTAAATTACGGACAATATGGAACACTCGGATACTTCATCTTGTGAACGCATACTGTAGTTCTACATCGGCACTGACAGTTATACTTAGAAAATAACAGGATACCACATCCCCATATTTGAACTCCGCCTAGTGCAGAAGCCGCTATTTTTTTGGTTCAGACTGCAATAACATCTTCATACTAATTCAGATCCGGTGAGACTTCGACCAATTAACTCCCACCTAAATTACGGGCAATATGAAACACTCGGAAACTTTATCGTGTGAACGCATACTGTAGTTCTCCATGGAAACTGACAGTTGTACTTAAAAATAACAGGATACCACATCCCCATATTTGAACTCTGCCTAGTGCAGAAGCGGCTATTTTTTTTGTTCAGACTGCAATAACTTCTTCATACTAACTCTGAATCCGGTGAGACTTCGACTGATTAACTCCCACCTAAATTACGGACAATATGGAACACTCGGATACTTCATCTTGTGAACGCATACTGTAGTTCTCTATGGGCACCGACAGTTGTACTTAGAAAATAACAGGATACCACATCCCCATATTTGAACTCTGCCTAATGTAGAAGCCGCTATTTTTTTTGTTCAGACTGAAATAACTTCTTCATACTAATTCAGAATCCTGTGAGACTTCGACCGATTAACTCCCACCTAACGCATACTGTAGTTCTCCATGGGTATTGACAGTTGTACTTAGAAAATAACAGGATACCACATCCCCATATTTGAACTCTGCCTAGTACTGAAGCCGCTATTATTTTTGTTCAGACCGCCATATTTTCTTCATACTAACGCGGAATCCTGCGAGACTTCGACCGATTAAATCCCACCTAAATTACAGACAATATGAAACACTCGGATACTTCATCTTGTGAACGTGAACTGTAGTTCTCCATGGGAACGGACAATTGTACTTAGAAAATAACAGGCTACCACATCTTCATATTTGAACTCCGCCTAGCGCAGAAGCCGCTATTTTTTTTGTTCAGACTACAATAACTTCTTCATAATAATTCAGAGTCCGATGAGACTTCGACCAATTAACTCCCACCTAAATTACGGACAATATGGAACACTCGGATACTTCATCTTGTGAACGCATGCTGTAGTTCTCTATGGGCACTGACAGTTGTTCTTAGAAAATAACAGGATACCACATCCCCTTATTTGAACTCTGCCTAGTACAGAAGCCGCTATTTTTTTTGTTAAGACTGCAATATTTTCTTCATACTAACTCGGAATCCGGCGAGACTTCGACCAATTAACTCCCATCTAAATTATGGACAATATGGAACACTCGAATACCTCATCCTCATATTGTGAACGTACATGGTAGTTCTCCATGGGGACTGACAGTTGTACTTAGAAAATAACAGGCTACCACATCCTCATATTTGAACTCCGCCTAGTGCAGAAGCCACTATTTTTTTGTTCAGACTACAATAACTTCTTCATAATAATTCAGAATCCGGTGAGACTTCGACCAATTAACTCCCACCTAAATTACGGACAATATAGAACACTCGAATACTTCATCTTGTGAACGCATACTGTAGTTCTCCATGGGCACTGACAGTTGTACTTAGAAAATAATAGGATACCACATCGCCATATTTGAACTCCGTCTAGTGCAGAAGCCGCTATTTTTTTTGTTCAAACCGCAATAACTTCTTCATACTAATTCAAAATCCGATGAGACTTTGACCAATTAACTCCCACCTAAATTACGGACAATATGGAACACTCGGATACCTCATCTTGTGTACGCATACTGTAGTTCTCCATGGACACTGACAGCTGTACTTAGAAAATAACAGGATACAACATCCCCATATTTGAACTCCGCCTAGTGTAGAAGCCGCTATTTTTTTTGTTCAGACTGCAATATTTTCTTCATACTAACTCGGAATCTGGCGACACTTCGACCGATTAAATCCCACCTAAATTACGGACAATATCAAACACTCGGATACTTCATCTTGTGAACGTACACTATAGTTCTCCCTGGGGACTGACAGTTGTACTTAGAAAATAACAGGCTACCACATCCCCATATTTGAACTCCGCCTAGAGCAGAAGCCGCTATTTTTTTTGGTTCAGACTGCAATAACTTCTTCATACTAATTCAGAATCCGGTGAGATTTCGACCAATTAACTCCCACCCAAATTACGAACAATATGGAACACTCGGATACTTCATCTTGTGAACGCATACTGTAGTTCTCTATGGGCACTGACAGTTTACTTAGAAAATAACAGGATACCACATCCCCATATTTGAACTCCGCCTAGTGTAGAAGCCGCTATTTTTTTGTTCAGACTACAATAACTTCTTCATACTAATTCAGAATCCGGTGAGACATCGACCGATTATCTTCCACCTAAATTACGGACAATATGAAACACTCGGATACTTCATCTTGTGAACGTACACAGTAGTTCTCCATGGGGACTGACAGTTGTACTTAGAAAATAACAGGCTACCACATCCCCATATTTGAACTCCGCCTAGTGCACAAGCCGCTATTTTTTTGTTCAGACTTCAATAACTTCTTCATACTAATTCAGAATCCGATGAGACTTCGACCAATTAACTCCCACCTAAATTACGGACAATATGGAACACTCGGATACTTCATCTTGTGAACGCATACTGTAGTTCTCCATGGACACTGACAGTTGTACTTAGAAAATAACAGGATACCACATCCCCATATTTGAACTCCACCTAGTGCAGAAGCCGCTATTTTTTTTGTTCAGCCTGCAATAACTTCTTCATACTAATTCAGAATCCGGTGAGACGTCGACCGATTAACTCCCACCTAAATTACGGACAATATGGAACACTCGGATACTTCATCGTGTGAACGCATACTGTAGTTCTCCTTGGGCACTGACAGTTGTACTTAGAAAATAACAAGATACGATATCCCCATATTTGAACTCCGCCTAGTGCAGAAGCCGCTATTTTTTTTGTTCAAACTGCGATAACTTCTTCATACTAATTCAGAATCCGGTGAGACTTCGACCGATTAACTCCCACCAAAATTACGGACAATATGAAACACTCGGATACTTCATCTTGTGAACGTACACTGTAGTTCTCCATGGGGACTGACAGTTGTACTTAGAAAACAACAGGATAAAACATCGGCATATTTGAACTCCTCCAAGTGTAGAAGCCGCTATTTTTTTGTTCAGGCTGCAATAACTTCTTCATAATAATTCAGAATCCGGTGAGACTTCGACCAATTAACTCCCACCTAAATTACGGACAATATGGAACACTCGGATACTTCATCTTTTGAACGCATACTGTAGTTCTCCATGGGCACTGACAGTTGTATTTAGAAAAAAACAGGATACGACATCCCCTTATTTGAACTCCGCCTAGTACAAAAGCCGCAATTTTTTTTTTCTGACTGCAATATTTTCTTCATACTAACTCGGAATCCGACGAGACTTCGACCGATTAACTCCCACCTAAATTACGGACAATATGAAACACTCGGATACTTCATCTTGTGAACGTACACTGTAGTTCTCCATGGGGACTGACAGTTGTACTTAGAAAATAACAGGCTACCACATCCCCATATTTGAACTCCGACTAATGCAGAAGCCGCTATTTTTTTTCAGACTGCAATAATTTCTTCATAATAATTCAGAATCCGATGAGACTTCGACCAATTAACTCCCACCTAAATTACGGACAATATGGAACACTCGGATACTTCATCTTGTGAACGCATACTGTAGTTCACCTTAGGCACTAACAGTTGTACTTAGAAAATAACAGGATACCACATCCCCTTATTTGAACTCCGTCTAGTACAGAAGCCGCAATTTTTTTTTTTCAGACTGCAATATTTTCTTTATACTAACTCCGAATATGGCGAGACTTCGACCGATTAACTCCCACCTAAATTACGGACATTAAGAAACACTCGGATACTTCATCTTGTGAACGTACACTGCAGTTCTCCATGGGGACTGACAGTTGTACTTAGAAAATAACAGGATACCACATCCCCATATTTGAACTCCGCCTAGTGCAGAAACCGCTATTTTTTTTGTTCAGACTGCAATAACTTCTTCATACTAATTCAGAATCCGGTGAGACTTCGACCAATTAACCACCACCTAAATTACAGACATTAAGAAACACTCGGATACTTCATCTTGTGTACGCATACTGTAGTTTCCATGGGGACTGACAGTTGTACTTAGAAAATAACAGGATACCACATCTCCATATTTGAATTCCGCCTAGTGCAGAAGCCGTTATTTTTTTTTGTTCAGACTGCAATATTTTCTTCGTACAAACTCGAAATCCACAGAGACTTCGACCGATTAACTCCCACCAAAATTACGGACAATATGAAACACTCAGATACTTCATCTTGTGAACGTACACTGTAGTTCTCCATGGGGACTGACAGTTGTACTTAGAAAATAACAGGCTACCACATCCCCATATTTGAACTACGCCTAGTGTAGAAGCCGCTATTTTTTTTGTTCAGACTTCAATAACTTCTTCATACTAATTCAGAATCCGATGAGACTTCGACTGATTAACTCCCACCTAAATTACGGACATTAAGAAACACTCGAATACTTCATCTTGTGTACGCATACTGTAGTTTCCATGGGGACTGACAGTTGTACTTAGAAAAATAACAGGATACCACATCCCCTTATTTGAACTCTGCCTGGTGCAGAAGCCGCTATTTTTTTTTTGTTCAGACTGCAATATTTTCTTCGTACTAACTCGAAATCCACCGAGACTTCGACCAATTAACTCCCACCAAAATTACGGACAATATGAAACACTCGGATACTTCATCTTGTGAACGTACACTGTAGTTCTCCATGGGGTCTGACAGTTGTACTTAGAAAATAACAAGCTACCACATCCCCATATTTGAACTCCGCCTAGTGCAGAAGTCGCTATTTTTTTGTTCAGACTTCAATAACTTCTTCATACTAATTCAGAATCCGATGAGACTTCGACCAATTAACTCTCACCTAAATTACGGACAATATGGAACACTCGGATATTTTATCTTGTGAACGCATATTGTAGTTCTCCATGGGCACTGACAGTTGTACTTAGAAAAATAGGATACCACATCCCCTTATTTGAACTCCGCCTGGTGCAGAAGCCGCTATTTTTTATTGTTCAGACTGCAATATTTTCTTCATACTAACTCGGAATCCGGCGAGACATCACCGATTAACTCCCACCTAAATTAAGGACAATATGAAACACTCGGATACTTCATCTTGTGAACGTACTCTGTAGTTCTCCATGGGGACTGACAGTTGTACTTAGAAAATAACAGGCTACCACATCCCCATATTTGAACTCCGCCTATTGCAGAAGTCGCTATTTTTTTTGTTCAGACTACAATAACTTCTTCATACTAATTCAGAATCCGGTGAGACTTCGACCAATTAACTCCCACATAAATTACGAACAATATGAAACACTCGGATACTTCATCTTGTGAACGCATACTGTAGTTCCCTATGGGCACCGACAGTTGTACTTAGAAAACAACAGGATAAAACATCGCCATATTTGAACTCCGCCTTGTGCAGAAGCCGCTATTTTTTTTGTTCAGACTGAAATAACTTCTTCATACTAATTCAGAATACTGTGAAACTTCGACCGATTAACTCCCACCTAACGCATACTGTAGTTCTCCATGGGCACAGACAGTTGTACTTAGAAAATAATAGGATACCACATTCCCATATTTGAACTCCGCCCAGTACTGAAGCCGATATTATTTTTGTTCAGACTGCCATATTTTCTTCATACTAACGCGGAATCTGGAGAGACTTCGACCGATTAACTCCCACCTAAATTACAGACAATATGAAACACTCGGATACTTCATCTTGTGAACGTACACTGTAGTTCTCCATGGGAACAGACAGTTGTACTTAGAAAATAACAGGCTACCACATCCCCATATTTGAACTCCGCCTAGCGGAGAAGCCGCTATTTTTTTGTTCAGACTACAATAACTTCTTCATAATAATTCAGAGTCCGATGAGACTTCGACCAATTAACTCCCACCTAAATTACGGACAATATGGAACACTCAGATACTTCATCTTGTGAACGCATGTTGTAGTTCTCTATGGGCACTGACAGTTGTACTTAGAAAATAACAGGAAACCACATCCCCTTATTTGAACTCTGCCTAGTATAGAAGCCGCTATTTTTTTTGTTCAGACTGCAATAACTTCTTCATAATAATTCGGAATCCGGCGAGACTTCGACCAATTAACTCCCATCTAAATTACGGACAATATGAAACACTCGGATACTTCATCTTGTGAACGTACATGGTAGTTCTCCATGGGGACTGACAGTTGTACTTAGAAAATAACAGGCTACCACATCCTCATATTTGAACTCCGCTTAGTGCAGAAGCCACTATTTTTTTGTTCAGACTACAATAACTTCTTCATACTAATTCAGAATCTGGTGAGACTTCGACCAATTAACTCCCACCTAAATTACGGACAATATGGAACACTCAGATACTTCATCTTGTGAACGCATACTGTTGTTCTCCATGGGCACTGACAGTTGTATTTAGAAAATAAGAGGATACCACATCGCCATATTTGAACTCCGTCTAGTGCAGAAGCCGCTATTTTTTTGTTCAAACCGCAATAACTTCTTCATACTAATTCAAAATCCGATGAGACTTCGACCAATTAACTCCCGCCTAAATTACGGACAATATGGAACACTCGGATACCTCATCTTGTGAACGCATACTGTAGTTCTCCATGGGTACTGACAGTTGTACTTAGAAAATAACAAGATACAACATCACCATATTTGAACTCCGCCTAGTGTAGAAGCCGCTTTTTTTTGTTCAGACTGCAATATTTTCTTCATACTAACTCGGAACCCGGCGAGACTTCGACTGATTAAATCCCACCTAAATTACGGACAATATGGAACACTCAGATACTTCATCTTGTGAACGCATACTATAGTTCACCATGGACACTGACAGTTGTACTTAGAAAATAACAGGATACCACATCCCCTTATTTGAACTCCGTCTAGTACAGAAGCCGCAATTTTTTTTGTTCAGACTGCAATATTTTCTTCATACTAACTCCGAATATGGCGAGACTTCGACCGATTAACTCCCACCTAAATTACGGACATTAAGAAACACTCGGATACTTCATCTTGTGAACGTACACTGCAGTTCTCCATGGGGACTGACAGTTGTACTTAGAAAATAACAGGATACCACATCCCCATATTTGAACTCCGCCTAGTGCAGAAACCGCTATTTTTTTTGTTCAGACTGCAATAACTTCATACTAATTCAGAATCCGGTGAGACTTCGACCAATTAACCACCACCTAAATTACGGACATTAAGAAACACTCGGATACTTCATCTTGTGTACGCATACTGTAGTTTCCATGGGGACTGACAGTTGTACTTAGAAAATAACAGGATACCATATCTCCATATTTGAATTCCGCCTAGTGCAGAAGCCGTTATTTTTTTTTGTTCAGACTGCAATATTTTCTTCTTACAAACTCGAAATCCACAGAGACTTCGACCGATTAACTCCCACCAAAATTACGAACAATATGAAACACTCGGATACTTCATCTTGTGAACGTACACTGTAGTTCTCCATGGGGACTGACAGTTGTACTTAGAAAATAACAGGCTACCACATCCCCATATTTGAACTACGCCTAGTGCAGAAGCCGCTATTTTTTTTGTTCAAACCGCATTAACTTCTTCATACTAATTCAAAATCCGATGAGACTTTGACTGATTAACTCCCACCAAAATTACGGACAATATGAAACACTCGGATACTTCATCTTGTGAACGTACACTGTAGTTCTCCATGGGGACTGACAGTTGTACTTAGAAAATAACAGGCTACCACATCCCCATATTTGAACTCCGCCTAGTGCAGAAGTCGCTATTTTTTTGTTCAGACTTCAATAACTTCTTCATACTAATTCAGAATCCGATGAGACTTCGACCAATTAACTCCCACCTAAATTACGGACAATATGGAACACTCGGATATTTTATCTTGTGAACGCATATTGTAGTTCTCCATGGGCACTGACAGTTGTACTTAGAAAAATAGGATACCACATCCCCTTATTTGAACTCCGCCTGGTGCAGAAGCCGCTATTTTTTTTGTTCAGACTGCAATATTTTCTTCATACTAACTCGGAATCCGGCGAGACATCGACCGATTAACTCCCACCTAAATTAAGGACAATATGAAACACTCGGATACTTCATCTTGTGAACGTACTCTGTAGTTCTCCATGGGGACTGACAGTTGTACTTAGAAAATAACAGGCTACCACATCCCCATATTTGAACTCCGCCTATTGCAGAAGGCGCTATTTTTTTTGTTCAGACTACAATAACTTCTTCATACTAATTCAGAATCCGGTGAGACTTCGACCAATTAACTCCCACATAAATTACGAACAATATGAAACACTCGGATACTTCATCTTGTGAACGCATATTGTAGTTCCCTATGGGCACCGACAGTTGTACTTAGAAAACAACAGGATAAAACATCGCCATATTTGAACTCCGCCTAGTGCAGAAGCCGCTATTTTTTTTGTTCAGACTGAAATAACTTCTTCATACTAATTCAGAATACTGTGAAACTTCGACCGATTAACTCCCACCTAACGCATACTGTAGTTCTCCATGGGCACTGACAGTTGTACTTAGAAAATAATAGGATACCACATCCCCATATTTGAACTCCGCCTAGTACTGAAGCCGCTATTATTTTTGTTCAGACTGCCATATTTTCTTCATACTAACGCGGAATCTGGAGAGACTTCGACCGATTAACTCCCACCTAAATTACAGACAATATGAAACACTCGGATACTTCATCTTGTGAACGTACACTGTAGTTCTCCATGGGAACAGACAGTTGTACTTAGAAAATAACAGGCTACCACATCCCCATATTTGAACTCCGCCTAGCGCAGAAGCCGCTATTTTTTTGTTCAGACTACAATAACTTCTTCATAATAATTCAGAGTTCGATGAGACTTCGACCAATTAACTCCCACCTAAATTACGGACAATATGGAACACTCAGATACTTCATCTTGTGAACGCATGTTGTAGTTCTCTATGGGCACTAACAGTTGTACTTAGAAAATAACAGGAAACCACATCCCCTTATTTAAACTCTGCCTAGTATAGAAGCCGCTATTTTTTTTGTTCAGACTGCAATAACTTCTTCATAATAATTTGGAATCCGGCGAGACTTCGACCAATTAACTCCCATCTAAATTACGGACAATATGAAACACTCGGATACTTCATCTTGTGAACGTACATGGTAGTTCTCCATGGGGACTGACAGTTGTACTTAGAAAATAACAGGCTACCACATCCTCATATTTGAACTCCGCTTAGTGCAGAAGCCACTATTTTTTTGTTCAGACTACAATAACTTCTTCATACTAATTTAGAATCTGGTGAGACTTCGACCAATTAACTCCCACCTAAATTACGGACAATATGGAACACTCAGATACTTCATCTTGTGAATGCATACTGTTGTTCTCCATGGGCACTGACAGTTGTATTTAGAAAATAAGAGGATACCACATCGCCATATTTGAACTCCGTCTAGTGCAGAAGCCGCTATTTTTTTTGTTCAAACCGCAATAACTTCTTCATACTAATTCAAAATCCGATGAGACTTCGACCAATTAACTCCCGCCTAAATTACGGACAATATGGAACACTCGGATACCTCATCTTGTGAACGCATACTGTAGTTATCCATGGGTACTTACAGTTGTACTTAGAAAATAACAAGATACAACATCACCATATTTGAACTCCGCCTAGTGTAGAAGCCGCTTTTTTTTGTTCAGACTGCAATATTTTCTTCATACTAACTCGGAACCCGGTGAGACTTCGACTGATTAACTCCCACCTAAATTACGGACAATATGGAACACTCAGATACTTCATCTTGTGAACGCATACTATAGTTCACCATGGACACTGACAGTTGTACTTAGAAAATAACAGGATACCACATCCCCATATTTGAACTCCGCCTAGTGCAGAAGCCGCTATTTTTTTTGTTCAAACTGCAATAACTTCTTCATACTAATTCAGAATCCGGTGAGATGTGGACCGATTAACTCCCACCTAAATTACGGACAATATGGAACACTCGGATACTTCATCATGTGAACGCATACTGTAGTTCTCCATGGGCACTGACAGTTGTACTTAGAAAATAACAAGATATGACATCCCCATATTTGAACTCCGCCTAGTGCAGAAGCCGCTATTTTTTTTGTTCAGACTGTGATAACTTCTTCATTCTAATTCAGAATCCGGTGAGACTTCGACCTATTAACTCCCACCTAAATTACGGACAATATGAAACACTCGGATACTTAATCTTGTGAACGTACACTGTATTTCTCAATGGGAACTGACAGTTGTACTGAGAAAATAACAGGCTACCACATCACCATATTTGAACTCCGCCTAGTGTAGAAGCCGCTATTTTTTTTGTTCAGACTGCAATAACTTCTTCATAATAATTCAGAATCTGGTGAGACTTCGACCAATTAACTCCCACCTAAATTACGGACAATATGGAACACTCGGATACTTCATCTTTTGAACGCATACTGTAGTTCTCCATGGGCACTGACAGTTGTACTTAGAAAAAAACAAGATACCACATCCCCTTATTTGAACTCCGCCTAGTACAAAAGCCGCAATTTTTTTTTCCAGACTGCAATATTTTCTTCATGCTAACTCGGAATCCGGCGAGACTTCGACCGATTATCTCCCACCTTAATTACGGACAATATGAAACACTCGGATACTTCATCTCGTGAACATACACTGTAGTTCTCCATGGGGACTGACAGTTGTACTTAGAAATTAACAAGCTACGACATCCTCATTTCTGAACTCCGCTTAGTGCAGAAGCCGCTATTTTTTTTGTTCAGACTGCAATAACTTCTTCACATTAGTTCAGAATCCTGTGAGACTTCGACCGATTAACTCCCACCTAAATTACGGACAATATGAAACACTCGGATACTTCATCTTGTGAACGTATACTGTAGTTCTCCATGGGGACTGATAGTTGTACTTTGAAAATAACAAGCTACCACATCCCCATATTTGAACTCCGCCTAGTGTAGAAGCCGTTATTTTTTTTGTTCAGACTGCAATAACTTCTTCATACTAATTCAAAATCCGGTGAGACTTCGACCAATAAACTCCCACCTAAATTACGAACAATATGAAATACTCGGATACTTCATCTTGTTAACGCATACTTAGTTCTCTATGGGAACTGACAGTTGTACTTAGAAAATAACAGGATAGCACATCCCCATATTAGAACTCCACATATTGCAGAAGCCGCTATTTTTTTGTTCAGACTGCAATAACTTCTTCATACTAATTCAGAATCCGATGAGATTTCGACCAATTAACTCCCACCTAAATTACGGTCAATATGGAACACTCGGATACTTCATCGTGTGAATGCATACTGTAGTTCTTTATGGGCACTGACAGTTGTACTTTGAAAATAACAGGATACCACATCCCCTTATTTGAACTCCGCCTAGTGCAGAAGCCGCTTTTTTTTTTTTCAGATTGCAATATTTTCTTCATACTAACTCGGAATCCAGCGAGACTTCGACCGATTAACTCCCACCTAAATTACGGACAATATGAAACACTCGGATACTTCATCTTGTGAACGTACACTTAGTTCTCCATGGGGACTGACAGTTGTACTTAGAAAATAACAAGCTACCACATCCCCATATTTGAACTCCGCCTAGTGCACAAGCCGCTATTTTTTTGTTCAGACTGCAATAACTTCTTCATTCTAATTCAGAATCCGATGAAACTTCGACCAATTAACTCCCACCTAAATTACGGACAATATGGAATACTCAGATACTTCATCTTGTGAACGCATACTGTAGTTCACCATGGACACTGACAGTTGTACTTAGAAAATAACAGGATACCACATCCCCATATTTGAACTCCGCCTAGTGCAGAAGCCGCTATTTTTTTTGTTCAAACTGCAATAACTTCTTCATACTAATTCAGAATCCGGTGAGATGTCGACCGATTAACTCCCACCTAAATTACGGACAATATGGAACACTCGGATACTTCATCGTGTGAACGCATACTGTAGTTCTCCATGGGCACTGACAGTTGTACTTAGAAAATAACAAGATACGACATCCCCATATTTGAACTCCGCCTAGTGCAGAAGCTGCTATTTTTTTTGTTCAGACTGCGATAACTTCTTCATTCTAATTCAGAATCCGGTGAGACTTCGACCGATTAACTCCCACCTAAATTACGGACAATATGAAACACTCGGATACTTAATCTTGTGAACGTACACTGTATTTCTCAATGGGAACTGACAGTTGTACTGAGAAAATAACAGGCTACCACATCCCCATATTTGAACTCCGCCTAGTGTAGAAGCCGCTATTTTTTTTGTTCAGACTGCAATAACTTCTTCATAATAATTCAGAATCCGGTGAGACTTCGACCAATTAACTCCCACCTAAATTACGGACAATATGGAACACTCGGATACTTCATCTTTTGAACGCATACTGTAGTTCTCCATGGGCACTGATAGTTGTATTTAGAGAAAAACAAGATACCACATCCCCTTATTTGAACTCCGCCTAGTACAAAAGCCGCAATTTTTTTTTCCAGACTGCAATATTTTCTTCATGCTAACTCGAAATCCGGTGAGACTTCGACCGATTAACTCCCACCTTAATTACGGACAATATGAAACACTCGGATACTTCATCTCGTGAACATACACTGTAGTTCTCCATGGGGACTGACAGTTGTACTTAGAAAATAACAAGCTACGACATCCTCAGTTTTGAACTCCGCTTAGTGCAGAAGCCGCTATTTTTTTTGTTCAGACTGCAATAACTTCTTCACAGTAGTTCAGAATCCTGTGAGACTTCGACCGATTAACTCCCACCTAAATTACGGACAATATGAAACACTCGGATACTTCATCTTGTGAACGTACATTGTAGTTCTCCATGGGGACTGATAGTTGTACTTTGAAAATAACAGGCTACCACATCCCCATATTTGAACTCCGCCTAGTGTAGAAGCCGTTATTTTTTTGTTCAGACTACAATAACTTCTTCATACTAATTCAAAATCCGGTGAGACTTCGACCAATAAACTCCCACCTAAATTACGAACAATATGAAATACTCGGATACTTCATCTTGTTAACGCATACTTAGTTCTCTATGGGCACTGACAGTTGTACTTAGAAAATAACAGGATAGCACATCCCCATATTTGAACTCCGCATATTGCAGAAGCCGCTATTTTTTTGTTCAGACTGCAATAACTTCTTCATACTAATTCAGAATCCTGTGAGACTTCGACCGATTAACTCCCACCTAACTTACGGACAATATGAAACACTCGGATACTTCATCTTGTGAACGTACACTATAGTTCTCCATGGGGACTGACAGTTGTACTTAGAAAATAACAAGCTACCACATCCCCATATTTGAACTCCGCCTAGTGCAGAAGCCGCTATTTTTTTTGTTCAGACTGCAATATTTTCTTCATACTAACTCGGAATCCGGCGAGACTTCGACTGATTAACTCCCACCTAAATTACGGACAATATGAAACACTCAGATACTTCATCTTGTGAACGTACACAGCAGTTCTCCATGGGGACAGACAGTTGTATTTAGAAAATAACAGGTTACCACATCCTCATATTTGAACTCCGTCTAGTGCAGAAGCCACTATTTTTTTGTTCAGACTACAATAACTTCTTCATACTAATTCAAAATCTGGTGAGACTTCGACCAATTAACTCCCACCTAAATTACGGACAATATGGAACACTCGGATACTTCATCTTGTGAACGCATACTACAGTTCTCCTTGGGCACTGACAGTTGTACTTAGAATATAACAGGATACCACATCGCCATATTTGAACTCCGTCTAGTGCAGAAGCCGCTATTTTTTTTGTTCAAACCGCAATAACTTCTTCATACTAATTCAAAATCCGATGAGACTTCGACCAATTAACTCCGACCTAAATTATGGACAATATGGAACACTCGGATATCTCATCTTGTGAACGCATACTGTAGTTCTCCATGGACACTGACAATTGTACTTAGAAAATAACAGGATACAACATCCCCATATTTGAACTCCGCCTAGTGTAGAAGCCGCTATTTTTTTTGTTCAGACTGCAATATTTTCTTCATACAAACTCGGAATCCGGCGACACTTCGACCGATTAAATCCCACCAAAATTACGGACAATATGAAACACTCGGATACTTCATCTTGTGAACGTACATTGTAGTTCTCCATAAGGACTGACAGTTGTACTTAGAAAATAACAGGCTACTACATCCCATAATTTGAACTCCGCCTAGTGCAGAAGCCGCTATTTTTTCTGTTCAGGCTGCAATATTTTCTTCACACTAACTCGAAATCCGGCGAGACTTCAACCGATTAACTCTCACCAAAATTACGGACAATATGAAACACTCGGATACTTCATCTTTTGAACGTACACTGTAGTTCTCCCTGGGGACTGACAGTTGTACTTAGAAAATAACAGGCTAACACATCCCCATATTTGAACTTCGCCTAGAGCAGAAGCCGCTATTTTTTTGGTTTAGACTGCAATAACTTCTTCATACTAATTCAGAATCCGATGAGATTTCGACCAATTAACTCCCACCTAAATTACGAACAATATGGAACACTCGGGTACTTCATCTTGTGAACGCATACTGTAGTTCTCTATGGGCACTGACAGTTGTACTTAGAAAATAACAGGATACCACATCCCCATATTTGAACTCCGCCTAGTGCAGAAGCCGCTATTTTTTTGGTCAGACTGCAATAACTTCTTCATACTAATTCAGAATCCGGTGAGACATCGACCGATTATCTCCCACCTAAATTACGGACAATATGAAACACTCGGATACTTCATCTTGTGAACGTACACAGTAGTTCTACATGGGGACTGACAGTTGTACTTAGAAAATAACAGGCTACCACATCCCCATATTTGAACTCCGCCTAGTGCACAAGCCGCTATTTTTTTGTTCAGACTGCAATAACTACTTCATACTAATTCAGAATCCGATGAGACTTCGACCAATTAACTCCCACCTAAATTACGGACAATATGGAACACTCAGATACTTCATCTTGTGAACGCATACTGTAGTTCTCCATGGACACTGACAATTGTACTAAGAAAATAACAGGATACCACATCCCCATATTTGAACTCCGCCTAGTGCAGAAGCCGCTATTTTTTTTGTTCAGACTGCAATATTTTCTTCATACAAACTCGGAATCCGGCGACACTTCGACCGATTAAATCCCACCTAAATTACGGACAATATGAAACACTCGGATATTTCATCTTGTGAACGTACATTGTAGTTCTCCATAGGGACTGACAGTTGTACTTAGAAAATAACAGGCTACTACATCCCATAATTTGAACTCCGCCTAGTGCAGAAGCCGCTATTTTTTCTGTTCAGGCTGCAATATTTTCTTCACACTAACTCGAAATCCGGCGAGACTTCGACCGATTAACTCTCACCAAAATTACGGACAATATGAAACACTCGGATACTTCATCTTTTGAACGTACACTGTAGTTCTCCATGGGGACTAACAATTGTACTTAGAAAATAACAGGCTACCACATCCCCATATTTGAACTCCGCCTAGAGCAGAAGCCGCTATTTTTTTGGTTCAGACTGCAATAACTTCTTCATACTAATTCAGAATCCGATGAGATTTCGACCAATTAACTCCCACCTAAATTACGAACAATATGGAACACTCGGGTACTTCATCTTGTGAACGCATACTGTAGTTCTCTATGGGCACTGACAGTTGTACTTAGAAAATAACAGGATACCACATCCCCATATTTGAACTCCGCCTAGTGGAGAAGCCGCTATTTTTTTGGTCAGACTGCAGTAACTTCTTCATACTAATTCAGAATCCGGTGAGACATCGACCGATTATCTCCCATCTAAATTACGGACAATATGAAACACTCGGATACTTCATCTTGTGAACGCACACAGTAGTTCTACATGGGGACTGACAGTTGTACTTAGAAAATAACAGGCTACCACATCCCCATATTTGAACTCCGTCTAGTGCACAAGCCGCTATTTTTTTGTTCAGACTGCAATAACTTCTTCATACTAATTCAGAATCCGATGAGACTTCGACCAATTAACTCCCACCTAAATTACGGACAATATGGAACACTCAGATACTTCATATTGTGAATGCATACTGTAGTTCTCCATGGACACTGACAGTTGTACTAAGAAAATAACAGGATACCACATCCCCATATTTGAACTCCGCCTAGTGCAGAAGCCGCTATTTTTTTTGTTCAGACTGCAATAACTTCTTCATACTAATTCAGAATCCGGTGAGACGTCCACCGATTAACTCCCACCTAAATTACGGACAATATGGAACACTCGGATACTTCATCGTGTGAACGCATACTGTAGTTCTCCATGGGCACTGACAGTTGTACTTAGAAAATAACAAGATACGACATCCCCATATTTGAACTCCACCTAGTGCAGAAGCCGCTATTTTTTTTGTTCAGACTGCGATAACTTCTTCATTCTAATTCAGAATCCGGTGAGACTTCGACCGATTAACTCCCACCTAAATTACGGACAATATGAAACACTCGGATACTTCATCTTGTGAACATACACAGTAGTTCTACATGGGGACTGACAGTTGTACTTAGAAAATAACAGGCTACCACATCCCCATATTTGAACTCCGCCTAGTGCACAAGCCGCTATTTTTTTGTTCAGACTGCAATAACTTCTTCATACTAATTCAGAATCTGATGAGACTTCGACCAATTAACTCCCACCTAAATTACGGACAATATGGAACACTCAGATACTTCATCTTGTGAATGCATACTGTAGTTCTCCATGGACACTGACAGTTGTACTAAGAAAATAACAGGATACCACATCCCCATATTTGAACTCCGCCTAGTGCAGAAGCCGCTATTTTTTTTGTTCAGACTGCAATAACTTCTTCATACTAATTCAGAATCCGGTGAGACGTCCACCGATTAACTCCCACCTAAATTACGGACAATATGGAACACTCGGATACTTCATCGTGTGAACGCATACTGTATTTCTCCATGGGAACTGACAGTTGTACTGAGAAAATAACAGGCTACCACATCCCCATATTTGAACTCCGCCTAGTGCAGAAGCCGCTATTGTTTTTGTTCAGACTGTAATAACTTCTTCATAATAATTCAGAATCCGGTGAGACTTCGACCAATTAACTCCCACCTAAATTACGGACAATATGGAACACTCGGATACTTCATCTTTTGAACGCATACTGTAGTTCTCCATGGGCACTTACAGTTGTACTTAGAAAAAAACAAGATACCACATCGCCTTATTTGAACTCCGCCTAGTACAAAAGCCGCAATTTTTTTTCAGACTGCAATATTTTCTTCATACTAACTCGGAATCCGGCGAGACTTCGACCGATTAACTCCCACCTTAATTACGGACAATATGAAACACTCGGATACTTCATCTCGTGAACATACACTGTAGTTCTCCATGGGGACTGACAGTTGTACTTAGAAAATAACAAGGTACGACATCCTCATTTTTGAACTCCACTTAGTGCAGAAGCCACTATTTTTTTTGTTCAGACTGCAATAACTTCTTCACATTAATTCAGAATCCTGTGAGACTTCGACCGATTAACTCCCACCTAAATTACGGACAATATGAAAGACTCGGATACTTCATCTTGTGAACGTACACTGTATTTCTCCATGGGGACTGATAGTTGTACTTTGAAAATAACATGCTACCACATCCCCATATTTGAACCCCGCCTAGTGTAGAAGCCGTTATTTTTTTGTTCAGACTGCAATAACTTCTTCATACTAATTCAAAATCCGGTGAGACTTCGACCAATAAACTCCCACCTAAATTACGAACAATATGAAACACTCGGATACTTCATCTTGTTAACGCATACTTAGTTCTCTATGGGCACTGACAGTTGTACTTAGAAAATAACAAGATACCACATCCCCATATTTGAACTCCGCATATTGCAGAAGCCGCTATTTTTTTTGTTCAGACTGCAATAACTTATTCATACTAATTCAGAATCCGGTGAGACGTCGACCGATTAACTGCCACCTAAATTACGGACAATATGGAACACTCGGATACTTCATCGTGTGAACGCATACTGTAGTTCTCCATGGGCACTGACAGTTGTACTTAGAAAATAACAAGATACGACATCCCCATATTTGAACTCCGCCTAGTGCAGAAGCCGCTATTTTTTTTGTTCAGACTGCAATAACTTCTTCATACTAATTCAGAATCCGGCGAGACTTCGACCGATTTACTCCCACCTAAATTACGGACAATATGAAACACTCGGATACTTAATCTTGTGAACGTACACTGTATTTCTCCATGGGAACTGACAGTTGTACTTAGAAAATAACAGGCTACCACATCCCCATATTTGAACTCCGCCTAGTGCAGAAGCCGCTATTTTTTTTGTTCAGACTGCAATAACTTCTTCATTATAATTCAGAATCCGGTGAGACTTCGACCAATTAACTCCCACCTAAATTACGGACAATATGGAACACTCGGATACTTCATCTTTTGAACGCATACTGTAGTTCTCCATGGGCACTGACAGTTGTACTTAGAAAAAAACAAGATACCACATCCCCTTATTTGAACTCCGCCTAGTACAAAAGCCACAATTTTTTTTTCAGACTGCAATATTTTCTTCATACTAACTCGGAATCCGGCGAGACTTCGACCGATTAACTCCCACCTTAATTACGGACAATATGAAACACTCGGATACTTCATCTTGCGAACGTACACTGTAGTTCTCCATGGGGACTGACAGTTGTACTTAGAAAAAAACAAGATACCACATCCCCTTATTTGAACTCCGCCTAGTACAAAAGCCACAATTTTTTTTTCAGACTGCAATATTTTCTTCATACTAACTCGGAATCCGGCGAGACTTCGACCGATTAACTCCCACCTAAATTAAGGACAATATGAAACACTCGGATACTTCATCTTGTGAACTACTCTGTAGTTCTCCATGGGGACTGACAGTTGTACTTAGAAAATAACAGGCTACCACATCCCCATATTTGAACTCCGCCTATTGCAGAAGTCGCTATTTTTTTTGTTCAGACTACAATAACTTCTTCATACTAATTCAGAATCCGGTGAGACTTCGACCAATTAACTCCCACATAAATTACGAACAATATGAAACACTCGGATACTTCATCTTGTGAACGCATACTGTAGTTCCCTATGGGCACCGACAGTTGTACTTAGAAAACAACAGGATAAAACATCGCCATATTTGAACTCCGCCTAGTGCAGAAGCCGCTATTTTTTTTGTTCAGACTGAAATAACTTCTTCATACTAATTCAGAATCCTGTGAAACTTCGACCGATTAACTCCCACCTAACGCATACTGTAGTTCTCCATGGGCACTGATAGTTGTACTTAGAAAATAATAGGATACCACATCCCCATATTTGAACTCCGCCTAGTACTGAAGCCGCTATTATTTTTGTTCAGACTGCCATATTTTCTTCATACTAACGCGGAATCTGGAGAGACTTCCACCGATTAACTCCCACCTAAATTACAGACAATATGAAACACTCGGATACTTCATCTTGTGAACGTACACTGTAGTTCTCCATGGGAACAGACAGTTGTACTTAGAAAATAACAGGCTACCACATCCCCATATTTGAACTCCGCCTAGCGCAGAAGCCGCTATTTTTTTTGTTCAGACTACAATAACTTCTTCATAATAATTCAGAGTCCGATGAGACTTCGACCAATTAACTCCCACCTAAATTACGGACAATATGGAACACTCAGATACTTCATCTTGTGAACGCATGTTGTAGTTCTCTATGGGCACTGACAGTTGTACTTAGAAAATAACAGGAAACCACATCCCCTTATTTGAACTCTGCCTAGTATAGAAGCCGCTATTTTTTTTGTTCATACTGCAATAACTTCTTCATAATAATTCGGAATCCGGCGAGACTTCGACCAATTAACTCCCATCTAAATTACGGACAATATGAAACACTCGGATACTTCATCTTGTGAACGTACATGGTAGTTCTCCATGGGGACTGACAGTTGTACTTAGAAAATAACAGGCTACCACATCCTCATATTTGAACTCCGCTTAGTGCA
Organism: Allium fistulosum; assembly: GCA_030737815.1. Lineage (NCBI taxonomy): Eukaryota > Viridiplantae > Streptophyta > Magnoliopsida > Asparagales > Amaryllidaceae > Allium > Allium fistulosum. The sequence goes on from CM060905.1 coordinate 707,093,351, forward strand.
GAAGCCAATATTTTTTTGTTCAGACTACAATAACTTCTTCATACTAATTCAGAATCTGGTGAGACTTCGACCAATTAACTCCCACCTAAATTACGGACAATATGGAACACTCAAATACTTCATCTTGTGAACGCATACTGTTGTTCTCCATGGGCACTGACAGTTGTACTTAGAAAATAAGAGGATACCACATCGCCATATTTGAACTCCGTCTAGTGCAGAAGCCGCTATTTTTTTTGTTCGAACCGCAATAACTTCTTCATACTAATTCAAAATCCGATGAGACTTCGACCAATTAACTCCCGCCTAAATTACGGACAATATGGAACACTCGGATACCTCATCTTGTGAACGCATACTGTAGTTCTCCATGGGTACTGACAGTTGTATTTAGAAAATAACAAGACACAACATCACCATATTTGAACTCCGCCTAGTGTAGAAGCCGCTTTTTTTTGTTCAGACTGCAATATTTTCTTCATACTAACTCGGAACCCGGCGAGACTTCGACTGATTAACTCCCACCTAAATTATGGACAATATGGAACACTCAGATACTTCATCTTGTGAACGCATACTATAGTTCACCATGGACACTGACAGTTGTACTTAGAAAATAACAGGATACCACATCCCCATATTTGAACTCCGCCTAGTGCAGAAGCCGCTATTTTTTTTGTTCAAACTGCAATAACTTCTTCATACTAATTCAGAATCCGGTGAGATGTGGACCGATTAACTCCCACCTAAATTACGGACAATATGGAACACTCGGATACTTCATCGTGTGAACGCATACTGTAGTTCTCCATGGGCACTGACAGTTGTACTTAGAAAATAACAAGATAAGACATCCCCATATTTGAACTCCGCCTAGTGCAGAAGCCGCTATTTTTTTTGTTCAGACTGTGATAACTTCTTCATTCTAATTCAGAATCCGGTGAGACTTCGACCGATTAACTCCCACCTAAATTACGGACAATATGAAATACACGGATACTTAATCTTGTGAACGTACACTGTATTTCTCAATGGGAACTGACAGTTGTACCGAGAAAATAACAGGCTACCACATCCCCATATTTGAACTCCGCCTAGTGTAGAAGCCGCTATTTTTTTTGTTCAGACTGCAATAACTTCTTCATAATAATTCAGAATCCGGTGAGACTTCGACCAATTAACTCCCACCTAAATTACGGACAATATGGAACACTCGGATACTTTATCTTTTGAACGCATACTGTAGTTCTCCATGGGCACTGACAGTTGTACTTAGAAAAAAACAAGATACCACATCCCCTTATTTGAACTCCGCCTAGTACAAAAGCCGCAATTTTTTTTTCCAGACTGCAATATTTTCTTCATGCTAACTCGGAATCCGGCGAGACTTCGACCGATTAACTCCCACCTTAATTACGGACAATATGAAACACTCGGATACTTCATCTCGTGAACATACACTGTAGTTCTCCATGGGGACTGACAGTTGTACTTAGAAATTAACAAGCTACGACATCCTCATTTCTGAACTCCGCTTAGTGCAGAAGCCGCTATTTTTTTTGTTCAGACTGCAATAACTTCTTCACATTAGTTCAGAATCCTGTGAGACTTCGACCGATTAACTCCCACCTAAATTACGGACAATATGAAACACTCGGATACTTCATCTTGTGAACGTATATTGTAGTTCTCCATGGGGAGTGATAGTTGTACTTTGAAAATAACAGGCTACCACATCCCCATATTTGAACTCCGCCTAGTGCAGAAGCCGCTATTTTTTTTGTTCAGACTGTGATAACTTCTTCATTCTAATTCAGAATCCGGTGAGACTTCGACCGATTAACTCCCACCTAAATTACGGACAATATGAAATACTCGGATACTTAATCTTGTGAACGTACACTGTATTTCTCAATGGGAACTGACAGTTGTACTGAGAAAATAACAGGCTACCACATCCCCATATTTGAACTCCGCCTAGTGTAGAAGCCGCTATTTTTTTTGTTCAGACTACAATAACTTCTTCATAATAATTCAGAATCCGGTGAGACTTCGACCAATTAACTCCCACCTAAATTACGGACAATATGGAACACTCGGATACTTTATCTTTTGAACGCATACTGTAGTTCTTCATGGGCACTGACAGTTGTACTTAGAAAAAAACAAGATACCACATCCCCTTATTTGAACTCCGCCTAGTACAAAAGCCGCAATTTTTTTTTCCAGACTGCAATATTTTCTTCATGCTAACTCGGAATCCGGCGAGACTTCGACCGATTAACTCCCACCTTAATTACGGACAATATGAAACACTCGGATACTTCATCTCGTGAACATACACTGTAGTTCTCCATGGGGACTGACAGTTGTACTTAGAAATTAACAAGCTACGACATCCTCATTTCTGAACTCCGCTTAGTGCAGAAGCCGCTATTTTTTTTGTTCAGACTGCAATAACTTCTTCACATTAGTTCAGAATCCTGTGAGACTTCGACCGATTAACTCCCACCTAAATTACGGACAATATGAAACACTCGGATACTTCATCTTGTGAACGTATATTGTAGTTCTCCATGGGGAGTGATAGTTGTACTTTGAAAATAACAGGCTACCACATCCCTATATTTGAACTCCGCCTAGTGCAGAAGCCGCTATTTTTTTTGTTCAGACTGTGATAACTTCTTCATTCTAATTCAGAATCCGGTGAGACTTCGACCGATTAACTCCCACCTAAATTACGGACAATATGAAATACTCGGATACTTCATCTTGTTAACGCATACTTAGTTCTCTATGGGCACTGACAATTGTACTTAGAAAATAACAGGATAGCACATGCCCATATTAGAACTCCGCATATTGCAGAAGCCGCTATTTTTTTGTTCAGACTACAATAACTTCTTCATACTAATTCAGAATCCGATGAGATTTCGACCAATTAACTCCCACCTAAATTACGGACAATATGGAACACTCGGATACTTCATCGTGTGAATGCATACTGTAGTTCTTTATGGGCACTGACAGTTGTACTTTGAAAATAACAGGATACCACATCCCCTTATTTGAACTCCGCCTAGTGCAGAAGCCTCTATTTTTTTTGTTCAGATTGCAATATTTTCTTCATACTAACTCGGAATCCAGCGAGACTTCGACCGATTAACTCCCACCTAAATTACGGACAATATGAAACACTCGGATACTTCATCTTGTGAACGTACACTTAGTTCTCCATGGGGACTGACAGTTGTACTTAGAAAATAACAAGCTACCACATCCCCATATTTGAACTCCGCCTAGTGCACAAGCCGCTATTTTTTTGTTCAGACTGCAATAACTTCTTCATTCTAATTAAGAATCCGATGAAACTTCGACCAATTAACTCCCACCTAAATTACGGACAATATGGAACACTCAGATACTTCATCTTGTGAACGCATAATGTAGTTCACCATGGACACTGACAGTTGTACTTAGAAAATAACAGGATACCACATCCCCATATTTGAACTCCGCCTAGTGCAGAAGCCGCTAATTTTTTTGTTCAAACTTCAATAACTTCTTCATACTAATTCAGAATCCGGTGAGATGTCGACCGATTAACTCCCACCTAAATTACGGACAATATGGAACACTCGGATACTTCATCGTGTGAACGCATACTGTAGTTCTCCTTGGGCACTGACAGTTGTACTTAGAAAATAACAAGATATGACATCCCCATATTTGAACTCCGCCTAGTGCAGAAGCCGCTATTTTTTTTGTTCAGACTGCGATAACTTCTTCATTCTAATTCAGAATCCGGTGAGACTTCGACCGATTAACTCCCACCTAAATTACGGACAATATGAAACACTCGGATACTTAATCTTGTGAACGTACACTGTATTTCTCAATGGGAACTGACAGTTGTACTGAGAAAATAACAGGCTACCACATCCCCATATTTGAACTCCGCCTAGTGTAGAAGCCGCTATTTTTTTTGTTCAGACTGCAATAACTTCTTCATAATAATTCAGAATCCGGTGAGACTTCGACCAATTAACTCCCACCTAAATTACGGACAATATGGAACACTCGGATACTTCATCTTTTGAACGCATACTGTAGTTCTCCATGGGCACTGATAGTTGTACTTAGAAAAAAACAAGATACCACATCCCCTTATTTGAACTCCGCCTAGTACAAAAGCCGCAATTTTTTTTTCCAGACTGCAATATTTTCTTCATGCTAACTCGGAATCCGGTGAGACTTCGACCGATTAACTCCCACCTTAATTACGGACTATATGAAACACTCGGATACTTCATCTCGTGAACATACACTGTAGTTCTCCATGGGGACTGACAGTTGTACTTAGAAAATAACAAGCTACGACATCCTCAGTTTTGAACTACGCTTAGTGCAGAAGCCGCTATTTTTTTTGTTCAGACTGCAATAACTTCTTCACAGTAGTTCAGAATCCTGTGAGACTTCGACCGATTAACTCCCACCTAAATTACGGACAATATGAAACACTCGGATACTTCATCTTGTGAACGTACACTGTAGTTCTCCATGGGGACTGATAGTTGTACTTTGAAAATAACAGGCTACCACATCCCCATATTTGAACTCCGCCTAGTGTAGAAGCCGTTATTTTTTTTGTTCAGACTGCAATAACTACTTCATACTAATTCAAAATCCGGTGAGACTTCGACCAATAAACTCCCACCTAAATTACGAACAATATGAAATACTCGGATACTTCATCTTGTTAACGCATACTTAGTTCTCTATGGCCAATGACAGTTATACTTAGAAAATAACAGGATAGCACATCCCCATATTTGAACTCCTCATATTGCAGAAGCCGCTATTTTTTTGTTCAGACTGCAATAACTTCTTCATACTAATTCAGAATCCTGTGAGACTTCGACCGATTAACTCCCACCTAACTTACGAACAATATGAAACACTCGGATACTTCATCTTGTGAACGTACACTATAGTTCTCCATGGGGACTGACAGTTGTACTTAGAAAATAACAAGCTACCACATCTCCATATTTGAACTCCGCCTAGTGCAGAAGCCGCTATTTTTTTTGTTCAGACTGCAATATTTTCTTCATACTAACTCGGAATCCGGCGAGACTTCGACTGATTAACTCCCACCTAAATTACGGACAATATGAAACACTCAGATACTTCATCTTGTGAACGTACACAGCAGTTCTCCATGGGGACTGACAGTTGTATTTAGAAAATAACAGGATACCACATCCCCATATTTGAACTCCGCCTAGTGCAGAAGCCACTATTTTTTTGTTCAGACTACAATAACTTCTTCATACTAATTCAAAATCTGGTGAGACTTCGACCAATTAACTCCCACCTAAATTACGGACAATATGGAACAATCGGATACTTCATCTTGTGAACGCATACTACAGTTCTCCTTGGGCACTGACAGTTGTACTTAGAATATAACAGGATACCACATCGCCATATTTGAACTCCGTCTAGTGCAGAAGCCGCTATTTTTTTTGTTCAAACCGCAATAACTTCTTCATACTAATTCAAACTCCAATGAGACTTCGACCAATTAACTCCCACCTAAATTATGGACAATATGGAACACTCGGATATCTCATCTTGTGAACGCATACTGTAGTTCTCCATGGACACTGACAATTGTACTTAGAAAATAACAGGATACAACATCCCCATATTTGAACTCCGCTTAGTGTAGAAGCCGCTATTTTTTTTGTTCAGACTGCAATATTTTCTTCATACAAACTCGGAATCCGGCGACACTTCGACCGATTAAATCCCACCTAAATTACGGACAATATGAAACACTCGGATATTTCATCTTGTGAACGTACATTGTAGTTCTACATAGGGACTGATAGTTGTACTTAGAAAATAACAGGCTACTACATCCCATAATTTGAACTCCGCCTAGTGCAGAAGCCGCTATTTTTTCTGTTCAGGCTGCAATATTTTCTTCACACTAACTCGAAATCCGGCGAGACTTCGACCGATTAACTCTCACCAAAATTACGGACAATATGAAACACACTCGGATACTTCATCTTTTGAACGTACACTGTAGTTCTCCCTGGGGACTGACAGTTGTACTTAGAAAATAACAGGCTACCACATCCCCATATTTGAACTCCGCCTAGAGCAGAAGCCGCTATTTTTTGGTTCAGACTGCAATAACTTCTTCATACTAATTCAGAATCCGATGAGATTTCGACCAATTAACTCCCACCTAAATTACGAACAATATGGAACACTCGTGTACTTCATCTTGTGAACGCATACTGTAGTTCTCTATGGGCACTGACAGTTGTACTTAGAAAATAACAGGATACCACATCACCATATTTGAACTCCGCCTAGTGGAGAAGCCGCTATTTTTTTGGTCAGACTGCAGTAACTTCTTCATACTAATTCAGAATCCGGTGATATATCGACCGATTATCTCCCACCTAAATTACGGACAATATGAAACACTCGGATACTTCATCTTGTGAACGTACACAGTAGTTCTACATGGGGACTGACAGTTGTACTTAGAAAATAACAGGCTACCACATCCCCATATTTGAACTCCGCCTAGTGCACAAGCCGCTATTTTTTTGTTCAGACTGCAATAACTTCTTCATACTAATTCAGAATCCGATGAGACTTCGACCAATTAACTCCCACCTAAATTACGGACAATATGGAACACTCAGATACTTCATCTTGTGAATGCATATTGTAGTTCTCCATGGACACTGACAGTTGTACTAAGAAAATAACAGGATACCACATCCCCATATTTGAACTCCGCCTAGTGCAGAAGCCGCTATTTTTTTTGTTCAGACTGCAATAACTTCTTCATACTAATTCAGAATCCGGTGAGACGTCCACCGATTAACTCCCACCTAAATTACGGACAATATGGAACACTCGGATACTTCATCGTGTGAACGCATACTGTAGTTCTCCATGGGCACTGACAGTTGTACTTAGAAAATAACAAGATACGACATCCCCATATTTGAACTCCGCCTAGTGCAGAAGCCGCTATTTTTTTTGTTCAGACTGCGATAACTTCTTCATTCTAATTCAGAATCCGGTGAGACTTCGACCGATTAACTCCCACCTAAATTACGGACAATATGAAACACTCGGATACTTCATCTTGTGAACGTACACAGTAGTTCTACATGGGGACTGACAGTTGTACTTAGAAAATAACAGGCTACCACATCCCCATATTTGAACTCCGCCTAGTGCACAAGCTGCTATTTTTTTGTTCAGACTGCAATAACTTCTTCATACTAATTCAGAATCCGATGAGACTTCGACCAATTAACTCCCACCTAAATTACGGACAATATGGAACACTCGGATACTTCATCTTGTGAATGCATACTGTAGTTCTCCATGGACACTGACAGTTGTACTAAGAAAATAACAGGATACCACATCCCCATATTTGAACTCCGCCTAGTGCAGAAGCCGCTATTTTTTTTGTTCAGACTGCAATAACTTCTTCATACTAATTCAGAATCCGGTGAGACGTCCACCGATTAACTCCCACCTAAATTACGGACAATATGGAACACTCGGATACTTCATCGTGTGAACGCATACTGTATTTCTCCATGGGAACTGAAAGTTGTACTGAGAAAATAACAGGCTACCACATCCCCATATTTGAACTCCGCCTAGTGCAGAAGCCGCTATTTTTTTTGTTCAGACTGCAATAACTTCTTCATAATAATTCAGAATCCGGTGAGACTTCGACCAATTAACTCCCACCTAAATTACGGACAATATGGAACACTCGGATACTTCATCTTTTGAACGCATACTGTAGTTCTCCATAGGCACTTACAGTTGTACTTAGAAAAAAACAAGATACCACATCGCCTTATTTGAACTCCGCCTAGTACAACAGCCGCAATTTTTTTTCAGACTGCAATATTTTCTTCATACTAACTCGGAATCCGGCGAGACTTCGACCGATTAACTCCCACCTTAATTACGGACAATATGAAACACTCGGATACTTCATCTCGTGAACATACACTGTAGTTCTCCATGGGGACTGACAGTTGTACTTAGAAAATAACAAGGTACGACATCCTCATTTTTGAACTCCACTTAGTGCAGAAGCCACTATTTTTTTTGTTCAGACCGCAATAACTTCTTCACATTAATTCAGAATCCTGTGAGACTTCGACCGATTAACTCCCACCTAAATTACGGACAATATGAAAGACTCGGATACTTCATCTTGTGAACGTACACTGTAGTTCTCCATGGGGACTGATAGTTGTACTTTGAAAATAACATGCTACCACATCCCCATATTTGAACTCCGCCTAGTGTAGAAGCCGTTATTTTTTTGTTCAGACTGCAATAACTTCTTCATACTAATTAAAAATCTGGTGGGACTTCGACCAATAAACTCCCACCTAAATTACGAACAATATGAAACACTCGGATACTTCATCTTGTTAACGCATACTTAGTTCTCTATGGGCACTGACAGTTGTACTTAGAAAATAACAAGATACCACATCCCCATATTTGAACTCCGCATATTGCAGAAGCCGCTATTTTTTTTGTTCATACTGCAATAACTTATTCATACTAATTCAGAATCCGGTGAGACGTCGACCGATTAACTGCCACCTAAATTACGGACAATATGGAACACTCGGATACTTCATCGTGTGAACGCATACTGTAGTTCTCCATGGGCACTGACAGTTGTACTTAGAAAATAACAAGATACGACATCCCCATATTTGAACTCCGCCTAGTGCAGAAGCCGCTAATTTTTTTTTTCAGACTGCAATAACTTCTTCATACTAATTCAGAATCCGGCGAGACTTCGACCGATTTACTCCCACCTAAATTACGGACAATACGAAACACTCGGATACTTAATCTGGTGAACGTACACTGTATTTCTCCATGGGAACTGACAGTTGTACTTAGAAAATAACAGGCTACCACATCCCCATATTTGAACTCCGCCTAGTGCAGAAGCCGCTATTTTTTTTGTTCAGACTGCAATAACTTCTTCATAATAATTCAGAATCCGGTGAGACTTTGACCAATTAACTCCCACCTAAATTACGGACAATATGGAACACTCGGATACTTCATCTTTTGAACGCATACTGTAGTTCTCCATGGGCACTGACAGTTGTACTTAGAAAATAACAAGATACGACATCCCCATATTTGAACTCCGCCTAGTGCAGAAGCCGCTATTTTTTTTGTTCAGACTGCGATAACTTCTTCATTCTAATTCAGAATCCGGTGAGACTTCGACCGATTAACTACCACCTAAATTACGGACAATATGAAACACTCGGATACTTCATCTTGTGAACGTACAATGTAGTTCTACATGGGGACTGACAGTTGTACTTAGAAAATAACAGGCTACCACATCCCCATATTTGAACTCCGCCTAGTGCACAAGCTGCTAATTTTTTGTTCAGACTGCAATAACTTCTTCATACTAATTCAGAATCCGATGAGACTTCGACCAATTAACTCCCACCTAAATTACGGACAATATGGAACACTCAGATACTTCATCTTGTGAATGCATACTGTAGTTCTCCATGGACACTGACAGTTGTACTAAGAAAATAACAGGATACCACATCCCCATATTTGAACTCCGCCTAGTGCAGAAGCCGCTATTTTTTTTGTTCAGACTGTAATAACTTCTTCATACTAATTCAGAATCCGGTGAGACGTCCACCGATTAACTCCCACCTAAATTACGGACAATATGGAACACTCGGATACTTCATCGTGTGAACGCATACTGTATTTCTCCATGGGAACTGAAAGTTGTACTGAGAAAATAACAGGCTACCACATCCCCATATTTGAACTCCGCCTAGTGCAGAAGCCGGTATTTTTTTTGTTCAGACTGCAATAACTTCTTCATAATAATTCAGAATCCGGTGAGACTTCGACCAATTAACTCCCACCTAAATTACGGACAATATGGAATACTCGGATACTTCATCTTTTGAACGCATACTGTAGTTCTCCATGGGCACTTACAGTTGTACTTAGAAAAAAACAAGATACCACATCGCCTTATTTGAACTCCGCCTAGTACAACAGCCGCAATTTTTTTTCAGACTGCAATATTTTCTTCATACTAACTCGGAATCCGGCGAGACTTCGACCGATTAACTCCCACCTTAATTACGGACAATATGAAACACTCGGATACTTCATCTCGTGAACATACACTGTAGTTCTACATGGGGACTGACAGTTGTACTTAGAAAATAACAAGGTACGACATCCTCATTTTTGAACTCCACTTAGTGCAGAAGCCACTATTTTTTTTGTTCAGACTGCAATAACTTCTTCACATTAATTCAGAATCCTGTGAGACTTCGACCGATTAACTCCCACCTAAATTACGGACAATATGAAAGACTTGGATACTTCATCTTGTGAACGTACACTGTAGTTCTCCATGGGGACTGATAGTTGTACTTTGAAAATAACATGCTACCACATCCCCATATTTGAACTCCGCCTAGTGTAGAAGCCGTTATTTTTTTGTTCAGACTGCAATAACTTCTTCATACTAATTAAAAATCCGGTGAGACTTCGACCAATAAACTCCCACCTAAATTACGAACAATATGAAACACTCGGATACTTCATCTTGTTAACGCATACTTAGTTCTCTATGGGCACTGACAGTTGTACTTAGAAAATAACAAGATACCACATCCCCATATTTGAACTGCGCATATTGCAGAAGCCGCTATTTTTTTTGTTCAGACTGCAATAACTTATTCATACTAATTCAGAATCCGGTGAGACGTCGACCGATTAACAGCCACCTAAATTACGGACAATATGGAACACTCGGATACTTCATCGTGTGAACGCATACTGTAGTTCTCCATGGGCACTGACAGTTGTACTTAGAAAATAACAAGATACGACATCCCCATATTTGAACTCCGCCTAGTGCAGAAGCCGCTATTTTTTTTGTTCAGACTGCAATAACTTCTTCATACTAATTCAGAATCCGGCGAGACTTCGACCGATTTACTCCCACCTAAATTACGGACAATACGAAACACTCGGATACTTAATCTTGTGAACGTACACTGTATTTCTCCATGGGAACTGACAGTTGTACTTAGAAAATAACAGGCTACCACATCCCCATATTTGAACTCCGCCTAGTGCAGAAGCCGCTATTTTTTTTATTCAGACTGCAATAACTTCTTCATAATAATTCAGAATCCGGTGAGACTTCGACCAATTAACTCCCACCTAAATTACGGACAATATGGAACACTCGGATACTTCATCTTTTGAACGCATACTGTAGTTCTCCATGGGCACTGACAGTTGTACTTAGAAAATAACAAGATACGACATCCCCATATTTGAACTCCGCCTAGTGCAGAAGCCGCTATTTTTTTTGTTCAGACTGCGATAACTTCTTCATTCTAATTCAGAATCCGGTGAGACTTCGACCGATTAACTCCCACCTAAATTACGGACAATATGAAACACTCGGATACTTCATCTTGTGAACGTACACAGTAGTTCTACATGGGGACTGACAGTTGTACTTAGAAAATAACAGGCTACCACATCCCCATATTTGAACTCCGCCTAGTGCACAAGCTGCTATTTTTTTGTTCAGACTGCAATAACTTCTTCATACTAATTCAGAATCCGATGAGACTTCGACCAATTAACTCCCACCTAAATTACGGACAATATGGAACACTCAGATACTTCATCTTGTGAATGCATACTATAGTTCTCCATGGACACTGACAGTTGTACTAAGAAAATAACAGGATACCACATCCCCATATTTGAACTCCGCCTAGTGCAGAAGCCGCTATTTTTTTTGTTCAGACTGCAATAACTTCTTCATACTAATTCAGAATCCGGTGAGACGTCCACCGATTAACTCCCACCTAAATTACGGACAATATGGAACACTCGGATACTTCATCGTGTGAACGCATACTGTATTTCTCCATGGGAACTGAAAGTTGTACTGAGAAAATAACAGGCTACCACATCCCCATATTTGAACTCCGCCTAGTGCAGAAGCCGCTATTTTTTTTGTTCAGACTGCAATAACTTCTTCATAATAATTCAGAATCCGGTGAGACTTTGACCAATTAACTCCCACCTAAATTACGGACAATATGGAACACTCGGATACTTCATCTTTTGAACGCATACTGTAGTTCTCCATGGGCACTGACAGTTGTACTTAGAAAATAACAAGATACGACATCCCCATATTTGAACTCCGCCTAGTGCAGAAGCCGCTATTTTTTTTGTTCAGACTGCGATAACTTCTTCATTCTAATTCAGAATCCGGTGAGACTTCGACCGATTAACTCCCACCTAAATTACGGACAATATGAAACACTCGGATACTTCATCTTGTGAACGTACACAGTAGTTCTACATGGGGACTGACAGTTGTACTTAGAAAATAACAGGCTACCACATCCCCATATTTGAACTCCGCCTAGTGCACAAGCTGCTATTTTTTTGTTCAGACTGCAATAACTTCTTCATACTAATTCAGAATCCGATGAGACTTCGACCAATTAACTCCCACCTAAATTACGGACAATATGGAACACTCAGATACTTCATCTTGTGAATGCATACTATAGTTCTCCATGGACACTGACAGTTGTACTAAGAAAATAACAGGATACCACATCCCCATATTTGAACTCCGCCTAGTGCAGAAGCCGCTATTTTTTTTGTTCAGACTGCAATAACTTCTTCATACTAATTCAGAATCCGGTGAGACGTCCACCGATTAACTCCCACCTAAATTACGGACAATATGGAACACTCGGATACTTCATCGTGTGAACGCATACTGTATTTCTCCATGGGAACTGAAAGTTGTACTGAGAAAATAACAGGCTACCACATCCCCATATTTGAACTCCGCCTAGTGCAGAAGCCGCTATTTTTTTTGTTCAGACTGCAATAACTTCTTCATAATAATTCAGAATCCGGTGAGACTTTGACCAATTAACTCCCACCTAAATTACGGACAATATGGAACACTCGGATACTTCATCTTTTGAACGCATACTGTAGTTCTCCATGGGCACTGACAGTTGTACTTAGAAAATAACAAGATACGACATCCCCATATTTGAACTCCGCCTAGTGCAGAAGCCGCTATTTTTTTTGTTCAGACTGCGATAACTTCTTCATTCTAATTCAGAATCCGGTGAGACTTCGACCGATTAACTCCCACCTAAATTACGGACAATATGAAACACTCGGATACTTCATCTTGTGAACGTACACAGTAGTTCTACATGGGGACTGACAGTTGTACTTAGAAAATAACAGGCTACCACATCCCCATATTTGAACTCCGCCTAGTGCACAAGCTGCTATTTTTTTGTTCAGACTGCAATAACTTCTTCATACTAATTCAGAATCCGATGAGACTTCGACCAATTAACTCCCACCTAAATTACGGACAATATGGAACACTCAGATACTTCATCTTGTGAATGCATACTATAGTTCTCCATGGACACTGACAGTTGTACTAAGAAAATAACAGGATACCACATCCCCATATTTGAACTCCGCCTAGTGCAGAAGCCGCTATTTTTTTTGTTCAGACTGCAATAACTTCTTCATACTAATTCAGAATCCGGTGAGACGTCCACCGATTAACTCCCACCTAAATTACGGACAATATGGAACACTCGGATACTTCATCGTGTGAACGCATACTGTATTTCTCCATGGGAACTGAAAGTTGTACTGAGAAAATAACAGGCTACCACATCCCCATATTTGAACTCCGCCTAGTGCAGAAGCCGCTATTTTTTTTGTTCAGACTGCAATAACTTCTTCATAATAATTCAGAATCCGGTGAGACTTCGACCAATTAACTCCCACCTAAATTACGGACAATATGGAACACTCGGATACTTCATCTTTTGAACGCATACTGTAGTTCTCCATGGGCACTTACAGTTGTACTTAGAAAAAAACAAGATACCACATCACCTTATTTGAACTCCGCCTAGTACAACAGCCGCAATTTTTTTTCAGACTGCAATATTTTCTTCATACTAACTCGGAATCCGGCGAGACTTCGACCGATTAACTCCCACCTTAATTACGGACAATATGAAACACTCGGATACTTCATCTCGTGAACATACACTGTAGTTCTCCATGGGGACTGACAGTTGTACTTAGAAAATAACAAGGTACAACATCCTCATTTTTGAACTCCACTTAGTGCAGAAGCCACTATTTTTTTTGTTCAGACTGCAATAACTTCTTCACATTAATTCAGAATCCTGTGAGACTTCGACCGATTAACTCCCACCTAAATTACGGACAATATGAAAGACTCGGATACTTCATCTTGTGAATGTACATTGTAGTTCTCCATGGGGACTGATAGTTGTACTTTGAAAATAACATGCTACCACATCCCCATATTTGAACTCCGCCTAGTGTAGAAGCCGTTATTTTTTTGTTCAGACTGCAATAACTTCTTCATACTAATTAAAAATCCGGTGAGACTTCGACCAATAAACTCCCACCTAAATTACGAACAATATGAAACACTCGGATACTTCATCTTGTTAATGCATACTTAGTTCTCTATGGGCACTGACAGTTGTACTTAGAAAATAACAAGATACCACATCCCCATATTTGAACTCCGCATATTGCAGAAGCCGCTATTTTTTTTGTTCAGACTGCAATAACTTATTCATACTAATTCAGAATCCGGTGAGACGTCGACCGATTAACTGCCACCTAAATTACGGACAATATGGAACACTCGGATACTTCATCGTGTGAACGCATACTGTAGTTCTCCATGGGCACTGACAGTTGTACTTAGAAAATAACAAGATACGACATCCCCATATTTGAACTCCGCCTAGTGCAGAAGCCGCTATTTTTTTTGTTCAGACTGCAATAACTTCTTCATACTAATTCAGAATCCGGCGAGACTTCGACCGATTTACTCCCACCTAAATTACGGACAATACGAAACACTCGGATACTTAATCTTGTGAACGTACACTGTATTTCTCCATGGGAACTGACAGTTGTACTTAGAAAATAACAGGCTACCACATCCCCATATTTGAACTCCGCCTAGTGCAGAAGCCGCTATTTTTTTTGTTCAGACTGCAATAACTTCTTCATAATAATTCAGAATCCGGTGAGACTTCGACCAATTAACTCCCACCTAAATTACGGACAATATGGAACACTCGGATACTTCATCTTTTGAACGCATACTGTAGTTCTCCATGGGCACTGACAGTTGTACTTAGAAAATAACAAGATACGACATCCCCATATTTGAACTCCGCCAGTGCAGAAGCCGCTATTTTTTTTGTTCAGACTGCGATAACTTCTTCATTCTAATTCAGAATCCGGTGAGACTTCGACCGATTAACTCCCACCTAAATTACGGACAATATGAAACACTCGGATACTTCATCTTGTGAACGTACACAGTAGTTCTACATGGGGACTGACAGTTGTACTTAGAAAATAACAGGCTACCACATCCCCATATTTGAACTCCGCCTAGTGCACAAGCTGCTATTTTTTTGTTCAGACTGCAATAACTTCTTCATACTAATTCAGAATCCGATGAGACTTCGACCAATTAACTCCCACCTAAATTACGGACAATATGGAACACTCAGATACTTCATCTTGTGAATGCATACTGTAGTTCTCCATGGACACTGACAGTTGTACTAAGAAAATAACAGGATACCACATCCCCATATTTGAACTCCGCCTAGTGCAGAAGCCGCTATTTTTTTTGTTCAGACTGCAATAACTTCTTCATACTAATTCAGAATCCAGTGAGACGTCCACCGATTAACTCCCACCTAAATTACGGACAATATGGAACACTCGGATACTTCATCGTGTGAACGCATACTGTATTTCTCCATGGGAACTGAAAGTTGTACTGAGAAAATAACAGGCTACCACATCCCCATATTTGAACTCCGCCTAGTGCAGAAGCCGCTATTTTTTTTGTTCAGACTGCAATAACTTCTTCATAATAATTCAGAATTCGGTGAGACTTCGACCAATTAACTCCCACCTAAATTACGGACAATATGGAACACTCGGATACTTCATCTTTTGAACGCATACTGTAGTTCTCCATAGGCACTTACAGTTGTACTTAGAAAAAAACAAGATACCACATCGCCTTATTTGAACTCCGCCTAGTACAACAGCCGCAATTTTTTTTCAGACTGCAATATTTTCTTCATACTAACTCGGAATCCGGCGAGACTTCGACCGATTAACTCCCACCTTAATTACGGACAATATGAAACACTCGGATACTTCATCTCGTGAACATACACTGTAGTTCTCCATGGGGACTGACAGTTGTACTTAGAAAATAACAAGGTACGACATCCTCATTTTTGAACTCCACTTAGTGCAGAAGCCACTATTTTTTTTGTTCAGACTGCAATAACTTCTTCACATTAATTCAGAATCCTGTGAGACTTCGACCGATTAACTCCCACCTAAATTACGGACAATATGAAAGACTCGGATACTTCATCTTGTGAACGTACACTGTAGTTCTCCATGGGGACTGATAGTTGTACTTTGAAAATAACATGCTACCACATCCCCATATTTGAACTCCGCCTAGTGTAGAAGCCGTTATTTTTTTGTTCAGACTGCAATAACTTCTTCATACTAATTAAAAATCCGGTGAGACTTCGACCAATAAACTCCCACCTAAATTACGAACAATATGAAACACTCGGATACTTCATCTTGTTAACGCATACTTAGTTCTCTATGGGCACTGACAGTTGTACTTAGAAAATAACAAGATACCACATCCCCATATTTGAACTCCGCATATTGCAGAAGCCGCTATTTTTTTTGTTCAGACTGCAATAACTTATTCATACTAATTCAGAATCCGTTGAGACGTCGACCGATTAACTGCCACCTAAATTACGGACAATATGGAACACTCGGATACTTCATCGTGTGAACGCATACTGTAGTTCTCCATGGGCACTAACAGTTGTACTTAGAAAATAACAAGATACGACATCCCCATATTTGAACTCCGCCTAGTGCAGAAGCCGCTATTTTTTTTGTTCAGACTGCAATAACTTCTTCATACTAATTCAAAATCCGGCGAGACTTCGACCGATTTACTCCCACCTAAATTACGGACAATACGAAACACTCGGATACTTAATCTTGTGAACGTACACTGTATTTCTCCATGGGAACTGACAGTTGTACTTAGAAAATAACAGGCTACCACATCCCCATATTTGAACTCCGCCTAGTGCAGAAGCCGCTATTTTTTTTGTTCAGACTGCAATAACTTCTTCATAATAATTCAGAATCCGGTGAGACTTTGACCAATTAACTCCCACCTAAATTACGGACAATATGGAACACTCGGATACTTCATCTTTTGAACGCATACTGTAGTTCTCCATGGGCACTGACAGTTGTACTTAGAAAATAACAAGATACGACATCCCCATATTTGAACTCCGCCTAGTGCAGAAGCCGCTATTTTTTTTGTTCAGACTGCGATAACTTCTTCATTCTAATTCAGAATCCGGTGAGACTTCGACCGATTAACTCCCACCTAAATTACGGACAATATGAAACACTCGGATACTTCATCTTGTGAACGTACACAGTAGTTCTACATGGGGACTGACAGTTGTACGTAGAAAATAACAGGCTACCACATCCCCATATTTGAACTCCGCCTAGTGCACAAGCTGCTATTTTTTTGTTCAGACTGCAATAACTTCTTCATACTAATTCAGAATCCGATGAGACTTCGACCAATTAACTCCCACCTAAATTACGGACAATATGGAACACTCAAATACTTCATCTTGTGAATGCATACTGTAGTTCTCCATGGACACTGACAGTTGTACTAAGAAAATAACAGGATACCACATCCCCATATTTGAACTCCGCCTTGTGCAGAAGCCGCTATTTTTTTTGTTCAGACTGCAATAACTTCTTCATACTAATTCAGAATCCGGTGAGACGTCCACCGATTAACTCCCACCTAAATTACGGACAATATGGAACACTCGGATACTTCATCGTGTGAACGCATACTGTATTTCTCCATGGGAACTGAAAGTTGTACTGAGAAAATAACAGGCTACCACATCCCCATATTTGAACTCCGCCTAGTGCAGAAGCCGCTATTTTTTTTGTTCAGACTGCAATAACTTCTTCATAATAATTCAGAATCCGGTGAGACTTCGACCTATTAACTCCCACCTAAATTACGGACAATATGGAATACTCGGATACTTCATCTTTTGAACGCATACTGTAGTTCTCCATGGGCACTTACAGTTGTACTTAAGAAAAAAACAAGATACCACATCGCCTTATTTGAACTCCGCCTAGTACAACAGCCGCAATTTTTTTTCAGACTGCAATATTTTCTTCATACTAACTCGGAATCCGGCGAGACTTCGACCGATTAACTCCCACCTTAATCACGGACAATATGAAACACTCGGATACTTCATCTCGTGAACATACACTGTAGTTCTACATGGGGACTGACAGTTGTACTTAGAAAATAACAAGGTACGACATCCTCATTTTTGAACTCCACTTAGTGCAGAAGCCACTATTTTTTTTGTTCAGACTGCAATAACTTCTTCACATTAATTCAGAATCCTGTGAGACTTCGACCGATTAACTCCCACCTAAATTACGGACAATATGAAAGACTCGGATACTTCATCTTGTGAACGTACACTGTAGTTCTCCATGGGGACTGATAGTTGTACTTTGAAAATAACATGCTACCACATCCCCATATTTGAACTCCGCCTAGTGTAGAAGCCGTTATTTTTTTGTTCAGACTGCAATAACTTCTTCATACTAATTAAAAATCCGGTGAGACTTCGACCAATAAACTCCCACCTAAATTACGAACAATATGAAACACTCGGATACTTCATCTTGTTAACGCATACTTAGTTCTCTATGGGCACTGACAGTTGTACTTAGAAAATAACAAGATACCACATCCCCATATTTGAACTCCGCATATTGCAGAAGCCGCTATTTTTTTTGTTCAGACTGCAATAACTTATTCATACTAATTCAGAATCCGGTGAGACGTCGACCGATTAACTGCCACCTAAATTACGGACAATATGGAACACTCGGATACTTCATCGTGTGAACGCATACTGTAGTTCTCCATGGGCACTGACAGTTGTACTTAGAAAATAACAAGATACGACATCCCCATATTTGAACTCCGCCTATTGCAGAAGCCGCTATTTTTTTTGTTCAGACTGCAATAACTTCTTCATACTAATTCAGAATCCGGCGAGACTTCGACCGATTTACTCCCACCTAAATTACGGACAATACGAAACACTCGGATACTTAATCTTGTGAACGTACACTGTATTTCTCCATGGGAACTGACAGTTGTACTTAGAAAATAACAGGCTACCACATCCCCATATTTGAACTCCGCCTAGTGCAGAAGCCGCTATTTTTTTTGTTCAGACTGCAATAACTTCTTCATAATAATTCAGAATCCGGTGAGACTTCGACCAATTAACTCCCACCTAAATTACGGACAATATGGAACACTCGGATACTTCATCTTTTGAACGCATACTGTAGTTCTCCATGGGCACTGACAGTTGTACTTAGAAAATAACAAGATACGACATCCCCATATTTGAACTCCGCCTAGTGCAGAAGCCGCTATTTTTTTTGTTCAGACTGCGATAACTTCTTCATTCTAATTCAGAATCCGGTGAGACTTCGACCGATTAACTCCTACCTAAATTACGGACAATATGAAACACTCGGATACTTCATCTTGTGAACGTACACAGTAGTTCTACATGGGGACTGACAGTTGTACGTAGAAAATAACAGGCTACCACATCCCCATATTTGAACTCCGCCTAGTGCACAAGCTGCTATTTTTTTGTTCAGACTGCAATAACTTCTTCATACTAATTCAGAATCCGATGAGACTTCGACCAATTAACTCCCACCTAAATTACGGACAATATGGAACACTCAGATACTTCATCTTGTGAATGCATACTGTAGTTCTCCATGGACACTGACAGTTGTACTAAGAAAATAACAGGATACCACATCCCCATATTTGAACTCCGCCTAGTGCAGAAGCCGCTATTTTTTTTGTTCAGACTGCAATAACTTCTTCATACTAATTCAGAATCCGGTGAGACGTCCACCGATTAACTCCCACCTAAATTACGGACAATATGGAACACTCGGATACTTCATCGTGTGAACGCATACTGTATTTCTCCATGGGAACTGAAAGTTGTACTGAGAAAATAACAGGCTACCACATCCCCATATTTGAACTCCGCCTAGTGCAGAAGCCGCTATTTTTTTTGTTCAGACTGCAATAACTTCTTCATAATAATTCAGAATCCGGTGAGACTTCGACCAATTAACTCCCACCTAAATTACGGACAATATGGAACACTCGGATACTTCATCTTTTGAACGCATACTGTAGTTCTCCATGGGCACTTACAGTTGTACTTAGAAAAAAACAAGATACCACATCACCTTATTTGAACTCCGCCTAGTACAACAGCCGCAATTTTTTTTCAGACTTCAATATTTTCTTCATACTAACTCGGAATCCGGCGAGACTTCGACCGATTAACTCCCACCTTAATTACGGACAATATGAAACACTCGGATACTTCATCTCGTGAACATACACTGTAGTTCTCCATGGGGACTGACAGTTGTACTTAGAAAATAACAAGGTACGACATCCTCATATTTGAACTCCACTTAGTGCAGAAGCCACTATTTTTTTTGTTCAGACTGCAATAACTTCTTCACATTAATTCAGAATCCTGTGAGACTTCGACCGATTAACTCCCACCTAAATTACGGACAATATGAAAGACTCGGATACTTCATCTTGTGAACGTACACTGTAGTTCTCCATGGGGACTGATAGTTGTACTTTGAAAATAACATGCTACCACATCCCCATATTTGAACTCCGCCTAGTGTAGAAGCCGTAATTTTTTTGTTCAGACTACAATAACTTCTTCATACTAATTAAAAATCCGGTGAGACTTCGACCAATAAACTCCCACCTAAATTACGAACAATATGAAACACTCGGATACTTCATCTTGTTAACGCATACTTAGTTCTCTATGGGCACTGACAGTTGTACTTAGAAAATAACAAGATACCACATCCCCATATTTGAACTCCGCATATTGCAGAAGCCGCTATTTTTTTTGTTCAGACTGCAATAACTTATTCATACTAATTCAGAATCCGGTGAGACGTCGACCGATTAACTGCCACCTAAATTACGGACAATATGGAACACTCGGATACTTCATCGTGTGAACGCATACTGTAGTTCTCCATGGGCACTGACAGTTGTACTTAGAAAATAACAAGATACGACATCCCCATATTTGAACTCCGCCTAGTGCAGAAGCCGCTATTTTTTTTGTTCAGACTGCAATAACTTCTTCATACTAATTCAAAATCCGGCGAGACTTCGACCGATTTACTCCCACCTAAATTACGGACAATACGAAACACTCGGATACTTAATCTTGTGAACGTACACTGTATTTCTCCATGGGAACTGACAGTTGTACTTAGAAAATAACAGGCTACCACATCCCCATATTTGAACTCCGCCTAGTGCAGAAGCCGCTATTTTTTATGTTCAGACTGCAATAACTTCTTCATAATAATTCAGAATCCGGTGAGACTTCGACCAATTAACTCCCACCTAAATTACGGACAATATGGAACACTCGGATACTTCATCTTTTGAACGCATACTGTAGTTCTCCATGGGCACTGACAGTTGTACTTAGAAAATAACAAGATACGACATCCCCATATTTGAACTCCGCCTAGTTCAGAAGCCGCTATTTTTTTTGTTCAGACTGCGATAACTTCTTCATTCTAATTCAGAATCCGGTGAGACTTCGACCGATTAACTCCCACCTAAATTACGGACAATATGAAACACTCGGATACTTCATCTTGTGAACGTACACAGTAGTTCTACATGGGGACTGACAGTTGTACTTAGAAAATAACAGGCTACCACATCCCCATATTTGAACTCCGCCTAGTGCACAAGCTGCTATTTTTTTGTTCAGACTGCAATAACTTCTTCATACTAATTCAGAATCCGATGAGACTTCGACCAATTAACTCCCACCTAAATTACGGACAATATGGAACACTCAGATACTTCATCTTGTGAATGCATACTGTAGTTCTCCATGGACACTGACAGTTGTACTAAGAAAATAACAGGATACCACATCCCCATATTTGAACTCCGCCTAGTGCAGAAGCCGCTATTTTTTTTGTTCAGACTGCAATAACTTCTTCATACTAATTCAGAATCCGGTGAGACGTCCACCGATTAACTCCCACCTAAATTACGGACAATATGGAACACTCGGATACTTCATCGTGTGAACGCATACTGTATTTCTCCATGGGAACTGAAAGTTGTACTGAGAAAATAACAGGCTACCACATCCCCATATTTGAACTCCGCCTAGTGCAGAAGCCGCTATTTTTTTTGTTCAGACTGCAATAACTTCTTCATAATAATTCAGAATCCGGTGAGACTTCGACCAATTAACTCCCACCTAAATTACGGATAATATGGAACACTCGGATACTTCATCTTTTGAACGCATACTGTAGTTCTCCATGGGCACTTACAGTTGTACTTAGAAAAAAACAAGATACCACTTCACCTTATTTGAACTCCGCCTAGTACAACAGCCGCAATTTTTTTTCAGACTGTAATATTTTCTTCATACTAACTCGGAATCCGGCGAGACTTCGACCGATTAACTCCCACCTTAATTACGGACAATATGAAACACTCGGATACTTCATCTCGTGAACATACACTGTAGTTCTCCATGGGGACTGACAGTTGTACTTAGAAAATAACAAGGTACAACATCCTCATTTTTGAACTCCACTTAGTGCAGAAGCCACTATTTTTTTTGTTCAGACTGCAATAACTTCTTCACATTAATTCAGAATCCTGTGAGACTTCGACCGATTAACTCCCACCTAAATTACGGACAATATGAAAGACTCGGATACTTCATCTTGTGAACGTACACTGTAGTTCTCCATGGGGACTGATAGTTGTACTTTGAAAATAACATGCTACCACATCCCCATATTTGAACTCCGCCTAGTGTAGAAGCCGTTATTTTTTTGTTCAGACTGCAATAACTTCTTCATACTAATTAAAAATCCGGTGAGACTTCGACCAATAAACTCCCACCTAAATTACGAACAATATGAAACACTCGGATACTTCATCTTGTTAACGCATACTTAGTTCTCTATGGGCACTGACAGTTGTACTTAGAAAATAACAAGATACCACATCCCCATATTTGAACTCCGCATATTGCAGAAGCCGCTATTTTTTTTGTTCAGACTGCAATAACTTATTCATACTAATTCAGAATCCGGTGAGACGTCGACCGATTAACTGCCACCTAAATTACGGACAATATGGAACACTCGGATACTTCATCGTGTGAACGCATACTGTAGTTCTCCATGGGCACTGACAGTTGTACTTAGAAAATAACAAGATACGACATCCCCATATTTGAACTCCGCCTAGTGCAGAAGCCGCTATTTTTTTGTTCAGACTGCAATAACTTCTTCATACTAATTCAAAATCCGGCGAGACTTCGACCGATTTACTCCCACCTAAATTACGGACAATACGAAACACTCGGATACTTAATCTTGTGAACGTACACTGTATTTCTCCATGGGAACTGACAGTTGTACTTAGAAAATAACAGGCTACCACATCCCCATATTTGAACTCCGCCTAGTGCAGAAGCCGCTATTTTTTTTGTTCAGACCGCAATAACTTCTTCATAATAATTCAGAATCCGGTGAGACTTCGACCAATTAACTCCCACCTAAATTACGGACAATATGGAACACTCGGATACTTCATCTTTTGAACGCATACTGTAGTTCTCCATTGGCACTGACAGTTGTACTTAGAAAAAAACAAGATACCACATCCCCTTATTTGAACTCCGCCTAGTACAAAAGCCACAATTTTTTTTTCAGAGTGCAATATTTTCTTCATACTAACTCGGAATCCGGCGAGACTTCGACCGATTAACTCCCACCTTAATTACGGACAATATGAAACACTCGGATACTTCATCTTGTGAACGTACACTGTAGTTCTCCATGGGGACTGACAGTTGTACTTAGAAAATAACAGGCAACCACATCCCCATATTTGAACTTCGCCTAGTGAAGAAGCCGCTATTTTTTTTGTTCAGACCGCAATATTTTCTTCATACTAACTCGAAATCCGGCAAGACTTCGACCGATTAACTCCCACCTAAATTACGGACAATATGAAACACTCGGATACTTCATCTTGTGAACGTACACTTTAGTTCTCCATGGGGACTGACAGTTGTACTTAGAAAATAACAGGCTACTACATCCCCATATTTGAACCCCTACTAGTGTAGAATCCGCTATTTTTATTGTTCAGACTGCAATATTTTCTTCATACTAACTCGGAATTCGGCGAGACTTCGACTGATTAACTGCCTCCTAAATTACGGACAATATGAAACACTCGGATACTTCATCTTGTGAACGTACATTGTAGTTCTCCATGGGCACTAACAGTTGTACTTAGAAAATAACAGGCTACGACATCCCCATATTTGAACTCCGCCTAGTGCAGAAGCCGCTATTTTTTTTGTTCAGACTGCAATAACTTCTTCATACTAATTCAGAATCCGGTGAGACTTCGACCGATTTACTCCCACCTAAATTACGGACAATATGAAACACTCGGATACTTAATCTTGTGAACGTACACTGTATTTCTCCATGGGAACTGACAGTTGTACTTAGAAAATAACAGGCTACCACATCCCCATATTTGAACTCCGCCTAGTGCAGAAGCCGCTATTTTTTTGTTCAGACTGCAATAACTTCTTCATAATAATTCAGAATCCGGTGAGACTTCGACCAATTAACTCCCTCCTAAATTACGGACAATATGGAACACTCGAATACTTCATCTTTTGAACGCATATTGTAGTTCTCCATGGGCACTGACAGTTGTACTTAGAAAAAAACAAGATACCATATCCCCTTATTTGAACTCCCCCTAGTACAAAAGCCACAATTTTTTTTTCAGACTGCAATATTTTCTTCATACTAACTCGGAATCCGGCGAGACTTCGACCGATTAACTCCCACCTTAATTACGGACAATATGAAACACTCGGATACTTCATCTTGTGAACGTACACTGTAGTTCTCCATGGGACTGACAGTTGTACATAGAAAATAATAAGCTACGACATCCTCATTTTTGAACTCCGCTTAGTGTAGAAGCCGTTATTTTTTTTGTTCAGACTGCAATAACTTCTTCACATTAATTCAGAATCCTATGAGACTTCGACCGATTAACTCCCACCTAAATTACGGACAATATGAAACACTCAGATACTTCATCTTGTGAACGTACACTGTAGTTCTCCATGGGGACTGATAGTTGTACTTTGAAAATAACAGGCTATCACATCCCCATATTTGAACTCCGCCTAGTGTAGAAGCCGTTATTTTTTTTTGTTCAGACTGCAATAACTTCTTCATACTAATTCAAAATCCGGTGAGACTTCGACCAATAAACTCCCACCTAAATTACGAACAATATGAAACACTCGGATACTTCATCTTGTTAACGCATACTCAGTTCTCTATGGGCACTGACAGTTGTACTTAGAAAATAACAGGATACCACATCCCCATATTTGAACTCCGCATATTGCAGAAGCCGCTATTTTTTTGTTCAGACTGCAATAACTTTTTCATACTAATTCAGAATCCTGTGAGACTTCGACCGATTAACTCCCACCTAACTTACGGACAATATGAAACACTCGGATACTTCATCTTGTGAACGTACACTATAGTTCTCCATGGGGACTGATAGTTGTACTTAGAAAATAATAGGCTACCACATCCCCATATTTGAACTCCGCCTAGTGCAGAAGCCGCTATTTTTTTTGTTCAGACTACAATATTTTCTTCATACTAACTCAGAATTCGGCGAGACTTCGACCGATTAACTCCCACCTAAATTACGGACAATATGAAACAGTCGGTTACTTCACCTTGTGAACATGCACTGTAGTTCTCCATGGGGACTGACAGTTGTACTTAGAAAATAACAGGATACCACATAACCATATTTGAACTCCGCCTAGTGTAGAAGACGCTATTTTTTTTGTTCAGACTGCAATAACATCTTCATACTAATTCAGAATCCTGTGAGACTTCGACCGATTAACTCCCACCTAAATTACGGACAATATTAAACACTCGGATACTTCATCTTGTGAACGTACACTGTATTTCTCCTTGGGGGCTGACAGTTGTACTTTGAAA
The DNA here is from genome assembly GCA_030737815.1 of Allium fistulosum. NCBI lineage: Eukaryota > Viridiplantae > Streptophyta > Magnoliopsida > Asparagales > Amaryllidaceae > Allium > Allium fistulosum. The sequence continues at coordinate 707,119,982 of CM060905.1, forward strand.
ATAACAGGCTACCACATCCCCATATTTGAACTCCGCCTAGTGTAGAAGCCGTTAATTTTTTTGTTCAGACTGCAATAATTTCTTCATACTAATTCAAAATCCGGTGAGACTTCGACCAATAAACTCCCACCTAAATTACGAACAATATGAAACACTCGGATACTTCATCTTGTTAACGCATACTGTAGTTCTCTATGGGCACTGACAGTTGTATGGAGAAAATAACAGGATACCACATCCCCATACTTGAACTCTGCATATTGCAGAAGCCGCTATTTTTTTTGTTCAGACTGCAATAACTTCTTCATACTAATTCAGAATCATGTGAGACTTCGACCGATTAAGTCCCACCTAACTTACGGACAATATGAAACACTCAGATACTTCATCTTGTGAACGTACACTGTAGTTCTCCATGGGGACTAACAGTTGTACTTAGAAAATAACTGGCAACCACATCCCCATATTTGAACTCCGCCTAGTGCAGAAGCCGCTATTTTTTTTGTTCAGACTGCAATAACTTATTCATACTAATTCAGAATCCGGTGAGACGTCGACCGATTAACTGCCACCTAAATTACGGACAATATGGAACACTCGGATACTTCATCGTGTGAATGCATACTGTAGTTCTCCATGGGCACTAACAGTTGTACTTAGAAAATAACAAGATACGACATCCCCATATTTGAACTCCGCCTAGTGCAGAAGCCGCTATTTTTTTTGTTCAGACTGCAATAACTTCTTCATACTAATTCAGAATCCGGTGAGACTTCGACCGATTAACTCCCACCTAAATTACGGACAATATGAAACACTCGGATACTTAATCTTGTGAACGTACACTGTATTTCTCCATGAGAACTGACAGTTGTACTTTGAAAATAACAAGCTACCACATCGCCATATTTGAACTCCGCCTAGTGCAGAAGCCGCTATTTTTTTTGTTCAGACTGCAATAACTTCTTAATAATAATTCAGAATCCGTTGAGACTTCGACCAATTAACTCCCACCTAAATTACGGACAATATGGAACACTCGGATACTTCATCTTTTGAACGCATACTGTAGTTCTCCATGGGCACTGACAGTTGTACTTAGAAAAAAAAAGACACCACATCTCCTTATTTGAACTCCGCCTAGTACAAAAGCCGCAATTTTTTTTCCAGACTGCAATATTTTCTTCATACTAACTCGGAATCCAGCGAGAATTCGACCGATTAACTCCCACCTAAATTACGGACAATATGAAACACTCGGATACTTCATCTTGTGAACGTACACTGTAGTTCTCCATAGGGACTGACAGTTGTACTTTGAAAATAAAAGGCTACCACATCCCCATATTTGAACTCCGCCTAGTGTAGAAGCCGTTATTTTTTTTGTTCAGACTGCAATAACTTCTTCATACTAATTCAAAATCCGGTGAGACTTCGACCAATAAACTCCCACCTAAATTACGAACAATATGAAACACTCGGATACTTCATCTTGTTAACGCATACTTAGTTCTCTATGGGCACTGACATTTGTACTTAGAAATTAACAGGATACCACATCCCCATATTTGAACTCCGCATATTGCAGAAGCCGCTATTTTTTTTGTTCAGACTGCAATAACTTCTTCATACTAATTCAGAATCCTATGAGACTTCGACCGATTAACTCCCACCTAAATTACGGACAATATGAAACACTCGGATACTTCATCTTGTGAACGTACACTGTAGTTCTCCATGGGGACTGATAGTTGTACTTTGAAACTAACAGGCTACCACATCCCCATATTTGAACTCCGCCTAGTGTAGAAGCCGTTATTTTTTTTGGTCAGACTGCAATAACTTCTTCATACTAATTCAAAATCCGGTGAGACTTCGACCAATAAACTCCCACCTAAATTACGAACAATATGAAACACTCGGATACTTCATCTTGTTAACGCATACTTAGTTCTCTATGGGCACTGACATTTGTACTTAGAAATTAACAGGATACCACATCCCCATATTTGAACTCCGCATATTGCAGAAGCCGCTATTTTTTTTGTTCAGACTGCAATAATTTCTTCATACTAATTCAGAATCCTATGAGACTTCGACCGATTAACTCCCACCTAACTTACCGACAATATGAAACACTCGAATACTTCATCTTGTGAACGAACACTATAGTTCTCCATGGGGACTGACAGTTGTACTTAGAAAATAACAGGCTACCACATCTCCTTATTTGAACTCCGCCTAGTACAAAAGCCGCAATTTTTTTTCCAGACTGTAATATTTTCTTCATACTAACTCGGAATCCGGCGAGACTTCGACCGATTAACTCCCACCTAAATTACGGACAATATGAAACACTCGGTTACTTCATCTTGTGAACATACACTATAGTTCTCAATGGGGACTGACAGTTGTACTTAGAAAATAACAGGATACCACATCCCCATATTTGAACTCCGCCTAGTGCAGAAGCCGCTATTTTTTTGTTCAGACTGCAATAACATCTTCATACTAATTCAGAATCCTTTGAGACTTCGACCGATTAACTCCCACCTAAATTACGGATAATATTAAACACTCGGATACTTCATCTTGTGAACGTACACTGTATTTCTCCATGGGGGCTGACAGTTGTACTTTGAAAATAACAGGCTACCACATTCCCATATTTGAACTCCGCCTAGTGTAGAAGCCATTATTTTTTTTGTTCTGACTGCAATAATTTCTTCATACTAATTCAAAATCCGGTGAGACATCGACCAATAAATTCCCACCTAAATTACGAACAATATGAAACACTCGGATACTTCATCTTGTTAACGCATACTGTAGTTCTCTATGGGCACAGACAGTTGTACTTAGAAAATAACAGGCTACCACATCCCCATATTTGAACTCTGCATATTGCAGAAGCCGCTATTTTTTTTGTTCAGACTGCAATAACTTCTTCATACTAATTCAGAATCCTGTGAGACTTCGACCGATTAACTCCCACCTAACTTACGGATAATATGAAACACTCGGATACTTCATCTTGTGAACGTACACTACAGTTCTCCATTGGGACTGACAGTTGTACTTAGAAAATAACAGGCAACCACATCCCCATATTCGAACTCCGCCTAGTGCAGAAGCCGCTATTTTTTTTGTTCAGACTGCAATATTTTCTTCATACTAACTCGGAATCCAGCGAGACTTCGACCGATTAACTCCCACCTAAATTACGGACAATATGAAACACTCGGTTACTTCATCTTGTGAACATACACTGTAGTTCTCCATGGGGACTGACAGTTGTACTTAGAAAATAACAGGATACCACATCCCCATATTTGAACTCCGCATATTGCAGAAGCCGCTATTTTTTTGTTCAGACTGCAATAACTTCTTCATACTAATTCAGAATCCTGTGAGACTTCGACCGATTAACTCCCACCTAAATTACGGACAATATGAAACACTCGGATACTTCGTCTTGTGAACGTCCACTGTAGTTCTCCATGGGGACTGACAGTTGTACTTAGAAAATAACAGGCTTCCACATCCCCATATTTGAACTCCTCCTAGTGTAGAAGCCGCTATTTTTTTGTTCAAACTGCAATAACTTCTTCATACTAATTCAGAATCCGGTGAGACGTCGACCGATTAACTCCCACCTAAATTACGGACAATATGGAACGCTCGGATACTTCATCTTGTGAAAGCATAATGTAGTTCTCCATGGGCACTCACAGTTGTACTTAGAAAATAACAGGATACCACATCCCCATATTTGAACTCCGCCTAGTGCAGAAACCGCTATTTTTTTTGTTCAGACGGTAATAACTTCTTCATACTAATTTAGAATCTGGTGAGACTTCGACCGATTAACTCCCACCTAAATTACGGACAATATGGAACACTCGGATACCTCATCTTGTGAACGCATACTGTAGTTCTCCCATGTCACTGACAGTTGTACTTTGAAAGTAACAGGATACAACATCGCCATATTTGAACTCTGCCTAGTGTAGAAGCCGCTATTTTTTATGTTCAGATTGCAATATTTTCTTCATACTAACTCGGAATCCGGCGAGACTTCGACCGATTAACTCCCACCTAAATTACGGACAATATGAAACACTTGGGTACTTCATCTTGTGAACGTCCACTGTAGTTCTCCATGGGGACTGACAGTTGTACTTAGAAAATAACAGGCTTCCACATCCCCATATTTGAACTCCTCCTAGTGCAGAAGCCGCTATTTTTTTGTTCAAACTGCAATAACTTCTTCATACTAATTCAGAATCCGGTGAGACGTCGACCGATTAACTGCCACCTAAATTACGGACAATATGGAACACTCGGATACTTCATCGTGTGAACGCATACTGTAGTTCTCCATGGGCACTGACAGTTGTACTTAGAAAATAACAGGATACCACATCCCCATATTTGAACTCCGCCTAGTGCAGAAGCCGCTATTTTTTTTGTTCAGACTGCAATAACTTCTTCATACTAATTCAGAATCCGGTGAGACGTCGACCGATTAACTCCCACCAAAATTACGGACAATATGGAACGCTCGGATACTTCATCTTGTGAAAGCATAATGTAGTTCTCCATGGGCACTGACAGTTGTACTTAGAAAATAACAGGATACCACATCCCCATATTTGAACTCCGCCTAGTGCAGAAACCGCTATTTTTTTTGTTCAGACGGCAATAACTTCTTCATACTAATTTAGAATCTGGTGAGACTTCGACCGATTAACTCCCACCTAAATTACGGACAATATGGAACACTCGGATACCTCATCTTGTGAACGCATACTGTAGTTCTCCCATGTCACTGACAGTTGTACTTTGAAAGTAACAGGATACAACATCGCCATATTTGAACTCTGCCTAGTGTAGAAGCCGCTATTTTTTATGTTCAGATTGCAATATTTTCTTCATACTAACTCGGAATCCGGCGAGACTTCGACCGATTAACTCCCACCTAAATTACGGACAATATGAAACACTTGGGTACTTCATCTTGTGAACGTACACTTTAGTTCTCCATGGGGACTGATAGTTGTACTTTGAAAATAACAGGCTACCACAACCCCATATTAGAACTCCGCCTAGTGCAGAAGCCAAAATTTTTTTGTTCAGACTGCAATAACTTCTTCATACTAATTCAGAATACGGTGAGACTTCGACCAATTAACTCCCACCTAAATTACGGACAATATGGAACACTCAGATACTTCATCGTGTGAACGCATACTGTAGTTCTCAGTGGGCACTGACAGTTGTACTTAAAAATAACAAGATACGACATCCCCATATTTGAACTCCGCCTAGTGCAGAAGCCGCTATTTTTTTTGTTCAGACTGCATTAACTTCTTCATACTAATTCAGAATCCGGTGAGATTTCGACCGATTAACTCCCACCTAAATTACGGACAATATGAAACACTCGGATACTTAATCTTGTGAACGTACACTGTATTTCTCCATGGGGACTAACAGTTGTACTTAGAAAATAACAGGCTACGACATCCCCATATTTGAACTCCGCCTAGTGCAGATGCCGCTAATTTTTTTGTTCAGACTGCAATAACTTCTTCATACTAATTTAGAATCCTGTGAGACTTCGACCGATTAACTCCCACCTAAATTACGGACAATATGAAACACTCGGATACTTCATCTTGTGAACGTACACTGTAGTTCTCCATGGGGACTGACAGTTGTACTTTGAAAATAACAGGCTAACACATCCCCATATTTGAACTCCGCCTAGTGAAGAAGCCTTTATTTTTTTTGTTCGGACTGCAATAACTTCTTCATACTAATTCAGAATCCTGTGAGACTTCGACCGATTAACTCCCACCTAAATTACGGACAATATGAAACACTCGGATACTTCATCTTGTGAACGTACACTGTAGTTCTCCATGGGGACTGACAGTTGTACTTAGAAAATAACAGGCAACCACATCCCCATATTTGAACTCCGCCTAGTGAAGAAGCCGCTATTTTTTTTGTTCAGACCGCAATATTTTCTTCATACTAACTTGGAATCCGGCGAGACTTCGACCGATTAACTCCCACCTAAATTACGGACAATATGAAACACTCGGATGCTTCATCTTGTGAACGTACACTTTAGTTCTCCATGGGGACTGACAGTTGTACTTAGAAAATAACAGGCTACTACATCCCCATATTTGAACCCCTACTAGTGCAGAATCCGCTATTTTTATTGTTCAGACTGCAATATTTTCTTCATACTAACTCGGAATTCGGCGAGACTTCGACTGATTAACTGCCACCTAAATTACGGACAATATGAAACACTCGGATACTTCATCTTGTGAACGTACATTGTAGTTCTCCATGGGCACTAACAGTTGTACTTAGAAAATAACAGGCTACGACATCCCCATATTTGAACTCCGCCTAGTGCAGAAGCCGCTATTTTTTTGTTCAGACTGCAATAAATTCTTCATACTAATTCAGAATCCGGTGAGACTTCCACCGATTAACTCCCACCTAAATTACGGACAATATGAAACACTCGGATACTTCATCTTGTAAACGTGCACTGTAGTTCTCCATGGGGACTGACAGTTGTACTTTGAAAATAACAGGCTACTACATCCCCATATTTGAACTCCGCCTAGTGAAGAAGCCATTATTTTTTTGTTCAGACTACAATAACTTCTTCATACTAAATCAAAATCCTTTGAGACTTCGACCAATTAACTCCCACCTAAATTACGGACAATATGGGACACTCGGATGCTTAATCTTGTGAACGTACACTGTATTTCTCCATGGGCACTGACAGTTGTACTTAGAAAATAACAGGCTACGACATCCCCATATTTGAACTCCGCCTAGTGTAGATGCCGCTAATTTTTTTGTTCAGACTGCAATAACTTCTTCATACTAATTCAGAATCCTGTGAGACTTCGACCGATTAACTCCCACCTAAATTACGGACAATATGAAACACTCGGATACTTCATCTTGTGAACGTACACTGTAGTTCTCCATGGGGACTGACAATTGTACTTTGAAAATAACAGGCTACCACATCCCCATATTTGAACTCCGCCTAGAGAAGAAGCCGTTATTTTTTTTGTTCAGACTGCAATAACTTCTTCATACTAAATCAAAATCCGGTGAGACTTCGACCAATTAACTCCCACCTAAATTACGGACAATATGGAACACTCGGATACTTCATCTTGTGAACGCATACTATAGTTCTCTATGTGCACTGACAGTTGTACTTAGAAAATAACAGGATACCACATCCCCATATTTGAACTCCGCCTATTGCAGAAGCCGCTATTTTTTTGTTCAGACCGCAATAACTTCTTCATACTAATTCAGAATCCTGTGAGACTTCGACCGATTAACTCCCACCTAAATTACGGACAATATGAAACACTCGGATACTTCATCTTATGAACGTACACTGTAGTTCTCCATGGGGACTGAAAGTTGTACTTAGAAAATAACAGGCAACCACATCCCCATATTTGAACTCCGCCTAGTGAAGAAGCCGCTATTTTTTTTGTTCAGACCGCAATATTTTCTTCATACTAACTCGGAATCCGGCGAGACTTCGACCGATTAACTCCCATCTAAATTACGGACAATATGAAACACTCGGATACTTCATCTTGTGAACGTACACTTTAGTTCTCCATGTGGACTGACAGTTGTACTTAGAAAATAACAGGCTACTACATCCTCATATTTGAACCCCTACTAGTGCAGAATCCGCTATTTTTATTGTTCAGACTGCAATATTTTCTTCATACTAACTCGGAATTCGGCGAGACTTCGACTGATTAACTGCCACCTAAATTACGGACAATATGAAACACTCGGATACTTCATCTTGTGAACGTACATTGTAGTTTTCCATGGGCACTAACAGTTGTACTTAAAAAATAACAGGCTACGACATCCCCACATTTGAACTCCGCCTAGTGCAGAAGCCGCTATTTTTTTGTTCAGACTGCAATAAATTCTTCATACTAATTCAGAATCCGGTGAGACTTCCACCGATTAACTCCCACCTATATTACGGAAAATATGAAACACTCGGATACTTAATCTTGTGAACGTACACTGTATTTCTCCATGGGGACTGACAGTTGTACTTAGAAAATAACAGGCTTCCACATCCCCACATTTAAACTCCGCCTAGTGCAGAAGCCGCTATTTTTTTGTTCAGACTGCAATAACTTCTTCATACTAATTCAGAATCCGATGAGACTTCGACTAATTAACTCCCACCTAAATTACGGACAATATGGAACGCTCGGATACTTCATCTTGTGAACGCATACTGTAGTTCTCCATGGGCACTGACAGTTGTACTTAGAAAATAACAGGATACCACATCCCCATATTTGAACTCCGCCTAGTGTAGAAGCCGCTATTTTTTTTGTTCAGACCGCAATATTTTCTTCATACTAACTTGGAATCCGGCGAGACTTCGACCGATTAACTCCCACCTAAATTACGGACAATATGAAACACTCGGATACTTCATCTTGTGAACGTACACTTTAGTTCTCCATGGGGACTGACAGTTGTACTTAGAAAATAACAGGCTACTACATCCCCATATTTGAACCCCTACTAGTGCAGAATCCGCTATTTTTATTGTTCAGACTGCAATATTTTCTTCATACTAACTCGGAATTCGGCGAGACTTCGACTGATTAACTTCCACCTAAATTACGGACAATATGAAACACTCGGATACTTCATCTTGTGAACGTACATTGTAGTTCTCCATGGGTCCTAACAGTTGTACTTAGAAAATAACAGGCTACGACATCCCCATATTTGAACTCCGCCTAGTGCAGAAGCCGCTATTTTTTTGTTCAGACTGCAATAAATTCTTCATACTAATTCAGAATCCGGTGAGACTTTCACCGATTAACTCCCACCTAAATTACGGACAATATGAAACACTCGGATACTTCATCTTGTGAACGTGCACTGTAGTTCTCCATGGGGACTGACAGTTGTACTTTGAAAATAACAGGCTACCACATCCCCATATTTGAACTCCGCCTAGTGAAGAAGCCGTTAATTTTTTTGTTCAGACTGCAATAACTTCTTCATACTAAATCAAAATCCGGTGAGACTTCGTCCAATTAACTCCCACCTAAATTACGGACAATATGGAACACGGATAATTAATCTTGTGAACGTACACTGTATTTCCCCATGGGCACTGACAGTTGTACTTAGAAAATAACAGGCTACGACATCCCCATATTTGAACACCGCTTAGTGTAGATGCCGCTAATTTTTTTGTTCAGACTGCAATTACTTCTTCATACTAATTTAGAATCCTGTGAGACTTCGACCGATTAACTCCCACCTAAATTACGGACAATATGAAACACTCGGATACTTCAACTTGTGAACGTACACTGTAGTTCTCCATGGGGACTGACAGTTGTACTTAGAAAATAACAGGCAACCACATCCCTATATTTGAACTCCGCCTAGTGAAGAAGCCGATATTTTTTTTGTTCAGACCGCAATATTTTCTTCATACTAACTCGGAATCCGACGAGACTTCGACCGATTAACTCCCATCTAAATTACGGACAATATGAAACACTCGGATACTTCATCTTGTGAACGTACACTTTAGTTCTCCATGTGGACTGACAGTTGTACTTAGAAAATAACAGGCTACTACATCCCCATATTTGAACCCCTACTAGTGCAGAATCCGCTATTTTTATTGTTCAGACTGCAATATTTTCTTCATACTAACTCGGAATTCGGCGAGACTTCGACTGATTAACTGCCACCTAAATTACGGACAATATGAAACACTCGGATACTTCATCTTGTGAACGTACATTGTAGTTCTCCATGGGCACTAACAGTTGTACTTAAAAAAAAACAGGCTACGACATCCCCACATTTGAACTCCGCCTAGTGCAGAAGCCGCTATTTTTTTGTTCAGGCTGCAATAAATTCTTCATACTAATTCAGAATCCGGTGAGACTTCCACCAATTAACTCCCACCTAAATTACGGACAATATGAAACACTCGGATACTTAATCTAGTGAACGTACACTGTATTTCTCCATGAGGACTGACAGTTGTACTTAGAAAATAACAGGCTTCCACATCCCCATATTTGAACTCCGCCTAGTGCAGAAGCCGCTATTTTTTTGTTCAGACTGCAATAACTTCTTCATACTAATTCAGAATCCGATGAGACTTCGACTAATTAACTCCCACCTAAATTACGGACAATATGGAACGCTCGGATACTTCAACTTGTGAACGCATACTGTAGTTCTCCATGGGCACTGACAGTTGTACTTAGAAAATAACAGGATACCACATCCCCATATTTGAACTCCGCCTAGTGCAGAAGCCGCTATTTTTTTTGTTCAGACTGCAATAACTTCTTCATACTAATTCAGAATCCGGTGAGACGTCGACCGATTAACTCCCACCTAAATTACGGACAATATGGAATGCTCGGATACTTCATCTTGTGAAAGCATAATGTAGTTCTCCATGGGCACTGACAGTTGTACTTAGAAAATAACAGGATACCACATCCCCATATTTGAACTCCGCCTAGTGCAGAAACCGCTATTTTTTTTGTTCAGACGGCAATAACTTCTTCATACTAATTTAGAATCTAGTGAGACTTCGACCGATTAACTCCTACCTAAATTACGGACAACATGGAACACTCGGATACCTCATCTTGTGAACGCATACTGTAGTTCTCCATGGTCACTGACAGTTGTACTTTGAAAGTAACAGGATACAACATCGCCATATTTGAACTCCGCCTAGTGCAGAAGCCGCTATTTTTTATGTTCAGATTGCAATATTTTCTTCATACTAACTCGGAATCCGGCGAGACTTCGACCGATTAACTCCCACCTTAATTACGGACAATATGAAACACTCGGATACTTCATCTTGTGAACGTACACTGTAGTTCTCCATGGGGACTGATAGTTGTACTTTGAAAATAACAGGCTACCACATCCCCATATTTGAACTCCGCCTAGTGCAGAAGCCGCAATTTTTTTTGTTCAGACTGCAATAACTTCTTCATACTAATTCAGAATACGGTGAGACTTCGACCAATTAACTCCCACCTAAATTATGGACAATATGGAACACTCAGATACTTCATCGTGTGAACGCATACTGTAGTTCTCAATGGGCACTGACAGTTGTACTTAAAAATAACAAGATACGACATCCCCATATTTGAACTCCGCCTAGTGCAGAAGCCGCTATTTTTTTTGTTCAGACTGCAATAACTTCTTCATACTAATTCAGAATCCGGTGAGATTTCGACCGATTAACTCCCACCTAAATTACGGACAATATGAAACACTCGGATACTTAATCTTGTGAACGTACACTGTATTTCTCCATGGGGACTAACAGTTGTACTTAGAAAATAACAGGCTACGACATCCCCATATTTGAACTCCGCCTAGTGCAGATGCCGCTAATTTTTTTGTTCAGACTGTAGTAACTTCTTCATAATAATTTAGAATCCTGTGAGACTTCGACCGATTAACTCCCACCTAAATTACGGACAATATGAAACACTCGGATACTTCATCTTGTGAACGTACACTGTATTTCTCCATGGGGACTGACAGTTGTACTTTGAAAATAACAGGCTACCACATCCCCATATTTGAACTCCGCCTAGTGAAGAAGCCTTTATTTTTTTTGTTCAGACTGCAATAACTTCTTCATACTAAATCAAAATCCGGTGAGACTTCGACCAATTAACTCCCACCTAAATTACGGACAATATGGAACACTCGGATACTTCATCTTGTGAACACATACTATAGTTCTCTATGTGCACCGACAGTTGTACTTAGAAAATAACAGGATACCACATCCCCATATTTGAACTCCGCTTATTGCAGAAGCCGCTATTTTTTTGTTCAGACTGCAATAACTTCTTCATACTAATTCAGAATCCTGTGAGACTTCGACCTAAATTACGGACAATATGAAACACTCGGATACTTCGTCTTGTGAACGTACACTGTAGTTCTCCATGGGGACTGATAGTTGTACTTAGAAAATAACAGGCAACCACATCCCCATATTTGAACTCCGCCTAGTGAAGAAGCCACTATTTTTTTTGTTCAGACCGCAATATTTTCTTCATACTAACTCGGAATCCGGCAAGACTTCGACCGATTAACTCCCACCTAAATTACGGACAATATGAAACACTCGGATACTTCATCTTGTGAACATACACTTTAGTTCTCCATGGGGACTGACGGTTGTACTTAGAAAATAACAGGCTACTACATCCCCATATTTGAACCCCTACTAGTGTAGAATCCGCTATTTTTATTGTTCAGACTGCAATATTTTCTTCATACTAACTCGGAATTCGGCGAGACTTCGACTGATTAACTACCACCTAAATTACGGACAATATGAAACACTCGGATACTTCATCTTGTGAACGTACATTGTAGTTCTCCATGGGCACTAACAGTTGTACTTAGAAAATAACAGGCTACGAGATCCCCATATTTGAACTCCGCCTAGTGCAGAAGCCGCTATTTTTTTGTTCAGACTACAATAAATTCTTCATACTAATTCAGAATCCGGTGAGACTTCCACCGATTAACTCCCACCTAAATTACGGACAATATGAAACACTCGGATACTTAATCTAGTGAACGTACACTGTATTTCTCCATGGGGACTGACAGTTGTACTTAGAAAATAACAGGCTTCCACATCCCCATATTTGAACTCCGCCTAGTGCAGAAGCCGCTATTTTTTTGTTCAGACTGCAATAACTTCTTCATACTAATTCAGAATCCGATGAGACTTCGACTAATTAACTCCCACCTAAATTACGGACAATATGGAACGCTCGGATACTTCATCTTGTGAACGCATACTGTAGTTCTCCATGGGCACTGACAGTTGTACTTAGAAAATAACAGGATACCACATCCCCATATTTGAACTCCGCCTAGTGCAGAAGCCGCTATTTTTTTTGTTCAGACTGCAATAACTTCTTTATACTAATTCAGAATCCGGTGAGACGTCGACCGATTAACTCCCACCTAAATTACGGACAATATGGAACGCTCGGATACTTCATCTTGTGAAAGCATAATGTAGTTCTCCATGGGCACTGACAGTTGTACTTAGAAAATAACAGGATACCACATCCCCATATTTGAACTCCGCCTAGTGCAGAAACCGCTATTTTTTTGTTCAGACGGCAATAACTTCTTCATACTAATTTAGAATCTGGTGAGACTTCGACCGATTAACTCCCACCTAAATTACGGACAACATGGAACACTCGGATACCTCATCTTGTGAACGCATACTGTAGTTCTCCATGGTCACTGACAGTTGTACTTTGAAAGTAACAGGATACAACATCGCCATATTTGAACTCCGCCTAGTGCAGAAGCCGCTATTTTTTATGTTCAGATTGCAATATTTTCTTCATACTAACTCGGAATCCGGCGAGACTTCGACTGATTAACTCCCACCTAAATTATGGACAATATGAAACACTCGGATACTTCATCTTGTGAACGTACACTGTAGTTCTCCATGGGGACTGATAGTTGTACTTTGAAAATAACAGGCTACCACGTCCCCATATTTGAACTCCGCCTAGTGCAGAAGCCGCAATTTTTTTTGTTCAGACTGCAATAACTTCTTCATACTAATTCAGAATACGGTGAGACTTCGACCAATTAACTCCCACCTAAATTACGGACAATATGGAACACTCAGATACTTCATCGTGTGAACGCATACTGTAGTTCTCAATGGGCACTGACAGTTGTACTTAAAAATAACAAGATACGACATCCCCATATTTGAACTCCGCCTAGTGCAGAAGCCGCTATTTTTTTTGTTCAGACTGCAATAACTTCTTCATACTAATTCAGAATCCGGTGAGATTTCGACCGATTAACTCCCACCTAAATTACGGACAATATGAAACACTCGGATACTTAATCTTGTGAACGTACACTGTATTTCTCCATGGGGACTGACAGTTGTACTTAGAAAATAACAGGCTACGACATCCCCATATTTGAACTCCGCCTAGTGCAGATGCCGCTAATTTTTTTGTTCAGACTGCAGTAACTTCTTCATAATAATTTAGAATCCTGTGAGACTTCGACCGATTAACTCCCACCTAAATTACGGACAATATGAAACACTCGGATACTTCATCTTGTGAACGTACATTGTAGTTCTCCATGGGCACTAACAGTTGTACTTAGAAAATAACAGGCTACGAGATCCCCATATTTGAACTCCGCCTAGTGCAGAAGCCGCTATTTTTTTGTTCAGACTACAATAAATTCTTCATACTAATTCAGAATCCGGTGAGACTTCCACCGATTAACTCCCACCTAAATTACGGACAATATGAAACACTCGGATACTTAATCTAGTGAACGTACACTGTATTTCTCCATGGGGACTGACAGTTGTACTTAGAAAATAACAGGCTTCCACATCCCCATATTTGAACTCCGCCTAGTGCAGAAGCCGCTATTTTTTTGTTCAGACTGCAATAACTTCTTCATACTAATTCAGAATCCGATGAGACTTCGACTAATTAACTCCCACCTAAATTACGGACAATATGGAACGCTCGGATACTTCATCTTGTGAACGCATACTGTAGTTCTCCATGGGCACTGACAGTTGTACTTAGAAAATAACAGGATACCACATCCCCATATTTGAACTCCGCCTAGTGCAGAAGCCGCTATTTTTTTTGTTCAGACTGCAATAACTTCTTCATACTAATTCAGAATCCGGTGAGACGTCGACCGATTAACTCCCACCTAAATTACGGACAATATGGAACGCTCGGATACTTCATCTTGTGAAAGCATAATGTAGTTCTCCATGGGCACTGACAGTTGTACTTAGAAAATAACAGGATACCACATCCCCATATTTGAACTCCGCCTAGTGCAGAAACCGCTATTTTTTTTGTTCAGACGGCAATAACTTCTTCATACTAATTTAGAATCTGGTGAGACTTCGACCGATTAACTCCCACCTAAATTACGGACAACATGGAACACTCGGATACCTCATCTTGTGAACGCATACTGTAGTTCTCCATGGTCACTGACAGTTGTACTTTGAAAGTAACAGGATACAACATCGCCATATTTGAACTCCGCCTAGTGCAGAAGCCGCTATTTTTTATGTTCAGATTGCAATATTTTCTTCATACTAACTCGGAATCCGGCGAGACTTCGACTGATTAACTCCCACCTAAATTATGGACAATATGAAACACTCAGATACTTCATCTTGTGAACGTACACTGTAGTTCTCCATGGGGACTGATAGTTGTACTTTGAAAATAACAGGCTACCACGTCCCCATATTTGAACTCCGCCTAGTGCAGAAGCCGCAATTTTTTTTGTTCAGACTGCAATAACTTCTTCATACTAATTCAGAATACGGTGAGACTTCGACCAATTAACTCCCACCTAAATTACGGACAATATGGAACACTCAGATACTTCATCGTGTGAACGCATACTGTAGTTCTCAATGGGCACTGACAGTTGTACTTAAAAATAACAAGATACGACATCCCCATATTTGAACTCCGCCTAGTGCAGAAGCCGCTATTTTTTATGTTCAGACTGCAATAACTTCTTCATACTAATTCAGAATCCGGTGAGATTTCGACCGATTAACTCCCACCTAAATTACGGACAATATGAAACACTCGGATACTTAATCTTGTGAACGTACACTGTATTTCTCCATGGGGACTGACAGTTGTACTTAGAAAATAACAGGCTACGACATCCCCATATTTGAACTCCGCCTAGTGCAGATGCCGCTAATTTTTTTGTTCAGACTGCAGTAACTTCTTCATAATAATTTAGAATCCTGTGAGACTTCGACCGATTAACTCCCACCTAAATTACGGACAATATGAAACACTCGGATACTTCATCTTGTGAACGTACACTGTAGTTCTCCATGAGGACTGACAGTTGTACTTTGAAAATAACAGGCTACCACATCCCCATATTTGAACTCCGCCTAGTGAAGAAGCCTTTATTTTTTTTGTTCAGACTGCAATAACTTCTTCATACTAAATCAAAATCCGATGAGACTTCGACCAATTAACTCCCACCTAAATTACGGACAATATGGAACACTCGGATACTTCATCTTGTGAACGCATACTATAGTTCTCTATGTGCACTGACAGTTGTACTTAGAAAATAACAGGATACCACATCCCCATATTTGAACTCCACTTATTGCAGAAGCCGCTATTTTTTTGTTCAGACTGCAATAACTTCTTCATACTAATTCAGAATCCTGTGAGACTTCGACCTAAATTACGGACAATATGAAACACTCGGATACTTCGTCTTGTGAACGTACACTGTAGTTCTCCATGGGGACTGATAGTTGTACTTAGAAAATAACAGGCAACCGCATCCCCATATTTGAACTCCGCCTAGTGAAGAAGCCGCTATTTTTTTTGTTCAGACCGCAATATTTTCTTCATACTAACTCGGAATCCGGCAAGACTTCGACCGATTAACTCCCACCTAAATTACGGACAATATGAAACACTCGGATACTTCATCTTATGAACATACACTTTAGTTCTCCATGGGGACTGACGGTTGTACTTAGAAAATAACAGGCTACTACATCCCCATATTTGAACCCCTACTAGTGCAGAATCCGCTATTTTAATTGTTCAGACTGCAATAAATTCTTTATACTAATTCGGAATCCGGTGAGACTTCCACCGATTAACTCCCACCTAAATTACGGACAATATGAAACACTCGGATACTTCATCTTGTGAACGTACACTGTAGTTCTCCATGGGGAATGATAGTTGTACTTTGAAAATAACAGGCTACCACATCCCCATATTTGAACTCCGCCTAGTGAAGAAGCCGTTATTTTTTTTGTTCAGACTGCAATAACTTCTTCATACTAAATCAAAATCCGGTGAGACTTCGACCAATTAACTCCCACCTAAATTACAGACAATATGGAACACTCGGATACTTAATCTTGTGAACGTACACTGTATTTTTCCATGGGCACTGACAGTTGTACTTAGAAAATAACAGGCTACGACATCCCCATATTTGAATTCCGCCTAGTGTAGATGCCGCTAATTTTTTTGTTCAGACTGCAATAACTTCTTCATACTAATTCAGAATCCAGTGAGACTTCGACCGATTAACTCCCACCTAAATTACGGACAATATGAAACACTCGGATACTTCATCTTGTGAACGTACACTGTAGTTCTCCATGGGGACTGACAGTTGTACTTTGAAAATAACAGGCTACCACATCCCCATATTTGAACTCCGCCTAGTGAAGAAGCCGTTATTTTTTTTGTTCAGACTGCAATAACTTCTTCATACTAAATCAAAATCTGGTAAGACTTCGACCAATTAACTCCCACCTAAATTACGGACAATATGGAACACTCGGATACTTCATCTTGTGAACGCATACTATAGTTCTCTATGTGCACTGACAGTTGTACTTAGAAAATAACAGGATACCACATCCCCATATTTGAACTCCGCCTATTGCAGAAGCCGCTATTTTTTTGTTCAGACTACAATAACTTCTTCATACTAATTCAGAATCCTGTGAGACTTCGACCGATTAACTCCCACCTAAATTACGGACAATATGAAACACTCGGATACTTCATCTTGTGAACGTACACTGTAGTTCTCCATGGGGACTGACAGTTGTACTTAGAAAATAACAGGCAACCACATCCCCATATTTGAACTCCGCCTAGTGAAGAAGCTGCTATTTTTTTTGTTCAGACCGCAATATTTTCTTCATACTAACTCGGAATCCGGCGAGACTTCGACCGATTAACTCCCACCTAAATTACGGACAATATGAAACACTCGAATACTTCATCTTGTGAACGTACACTTTAGTTCTCCATGGGGACTGACAGTTGTACTTAGAAAATAACAGGCTACTACATCCCCATATTTGAACCCCTACTAGTGCAGAATCCGCTATTTTTATTGTTCAGACTGCAATATTTTCTTCATACTAACTCGGAATTCGGCGAGACTTCGACTGATTAACTGCAACCTAAATTACGGACAATATGAAACACTCGGATACTTCATCTTGTGAACGTACATTGTAGTTCTCCATGGGCACTAACAGTTGTACTTAGAAAATAACAGGCTACGACATCCCCACATTTGAACTCCGCCTAGTGCAGAAGCCGCTATTTTTTTGTTCAGTCTGCAATAAATTCTTCATACTAATTCAGAATCCGGTGAGACTTCCACCGATTAACTCCCACCTAAATTACGGACAATATGAAACACTCGAATACTTCATCTTGTGAATGTACACTGTTGTTCTCCATGGGGACTGACAGTTGTACTTAGAAAATAACAGGCTACCACATCCCCATATTTGAATTTCGCCTAGTGCACAAGCCGATAATTTTTTTTAAGATTGCAATAAATTCTTCATACTAATTCAGAATCCGATGAGACTTCGACCAATTAACTCCCACCTAACTTACGGACAATATGGAACACTCGGATACTTCATCTTGTGAACGCATACTTTAGTTCTCCATGGGCACTGACAGTTGTACTTAGAAAATAACAGGCTACCACATCCCCATATTTGAACTCCGCCTAGTGAAGAAGCCGTTATTTTTTTTGTTCAGACTGCAATAACTTCTTCATACTAAATCAAAATCCGGTGAGACTTCGACCAATTAACTCCCACCTAAATTACGGACAATATGGAACACGGATACTTAATCTTGTGAACGTACACTGTATTTCTCCATGGGCACTGACAGTTGTACTTAGAAAATAACAGGCTACGACATCCCCATATTTGAACTCCGCCTAGTGTAGATGCCGCTAATTTTTTTATTCAGACTGCAATTACTTCTTCATACTAATTTAGAATCCTGTGAGACTTCGACCGATTAACTCCCACCTAAATTACGGACAATATGAAACACTCGGATACTTCATCTTATGAACGTACACTGTAGTTCTCCATGGGGACTGACAGTTGTACTTAGAAAATAACAGGCAACCACATCCCTATATTTGAACTCCGCCTAGTGAAGAAGCCGGTATTTTTTTTGTTCAGACCGCAATATTTTCTTCATACTAACTCGGAATCCGGCGAGACTTCGACCGATTAACTCCCATCTAAATTAGGGACAATATGAAACACTCGGATACTTCATCTTGTGAACGTACACTTTAGTTCTCCATGTGGACTGACAGTTGTACTTAGAAAATAACAGGCTACTACATCCCCATATTTGAACCCCTACTAGTGCAGAATCCGCTATTTTTATTGTTCAGACTGCAATATTTTCTTCATACTAACTCGGAATTCGGCGAGACTTCGACTGATTAACTGCCACCTAAATTACGGACAATATGAAACACTCGGATACTTCGTCTTGTGAACGTACATTGTAGTTCTCCATGGGCACTATCAGTTGTACTTAAAAAATAACAGGCTACGACATCCCCACATTTGAACTCCGCCTAGTGCAGAAGCCGCTATTTTTTTGTTCAGACTGCAATAAATTCTTCATACTAATTCAACATCCGGCGAGACTTCGACCGATTAACTCCCACCTAAATTACGGACAATATAAAACACTCGGATACTTAATCTTGTGAACGTACACTGTATTTCTCCATGGGGACTGACAGTTGTACTTAGAAAATAACAGGCTTCCACATCCCCATATTTGAACTCCGCCTAGTGTAGAAGCCGCTATTTTTTTGTTCAGACTACAATAACTTCTTCATACTAATTCAGAATCCGATGAAACTTCGACTAATTAACTCCCACCTAAATTACGGACAATATGGAACGCTCGGATACTTCATCTTGTGAACGCATACTGTAGTTCTCCATGGGCACTGACAGTTGTACTAAGAAAATAACAGGATACCACATCCCCATATTTGAACTCCGCCTAGTGCAGAAGCCGGTATTTTTTTTGTTCAGACTGCAATAACTTCTTCATACTAATTCAAAATCCGGTGAGACGTCGACCGATTAACTCCCACCTAAATTACGGACAATATGGAACGCTCGGATACTTCATCTTGTGAACATACACTGTTGTTCTCCATGGGGACTGACAGTTGTACTTAGAAAATAACAGGCTACCACATCCCCATATTTGAATTCCGCCTAGTGCACAAGCCGATAATTTTTTTTTAAGACTGCAATAAATTCTTCATACTAATTCAGAATCCGATGAGACTTCGACCAATTAACTCCCACCTAACTTACGGACAATATGGAACACTCGGATACTTTATCTTGTGAACGCATACTTTAGTTCTCCATGGGCACTGACAGTTGTACTTAGAAAATAACAGGATACCACATCCTCATATTTGAACTCCGCCTACTGCAAAAGCATCTATTTTTTTGTTCAGACTGCAATAACATCTTCATACTAATTCAGAATCCGGTGAGACTTCGACCGATTAATTCCCACCTAAATTACGGACAATATGAAACACTCGGATACTTCATCTTGTGAACGCATACTATAGTTCTCTATGGGCACCGACAGTTGTACTTAGAAAATAACAGGATACCACATCTCCATATTTGAACTCCGCCTATTGCAGAAACCGCTATTTTTTTTGTTCAGACTGAAATAACTTCTTCATACTAATTCAGAATCCTGTGAGACTTCGACCGATTAACTCCCACCTAAATTACGGACAATATGAAACACTCGGATACTTCATCTTGTGAACGTACACTGTAGTTCTCCATGGGGACTGACAGTTGTACTTAGAAAATAACAGGCTACCACATCCCCATATTTGAACTCTGCCTAGTGCACAAGCCGCTATTTTTTTTGTTCAGACTTCAATAACTTCTTCATACTAATTCAAAATCCGATGAGACTTCGACCAATTAACTCCCACCTAAATTACGGACAATAAGGAACACTCGGATACTTCATCTTGTGAACGCATACTGTAGCTCTCCATGGGCACTGACAGTTGTACTTACAAAATAACAGGATACCACATCCCCATATTTGAACTCCGCCTAGTGCAGAAGCCGCTATTTTTTTTGTTCAGACTACAATAACTTCTTCATACTAATTCAGAATTCCGTGAGACTTCGACCGATTAACTCCCACCTAAATTACGGACAATATGAAACACTCGGATACTTCATCTTGAGAACGCATACTGTAGTTCTCTATGGGCACTGACAGTTGTACTTAGAAAATAACAGGATACCACATCCCCATATTTGAACTCCACCTATTACAGAAGCTGCTAGTTTTTTTGTTCAGACTGCAATGACTTCTTCATACTAATTCAGAATCTTATGAGACTTCGACCGATTAACTCCCACCTAAATTACAGATAATATGAAACACTCGGATACTTCATCTTGTGAACGCATACTGTAGTTCTCCATGGGAATTGACAGTTGTACTTAGAAAATAACAGGCTACCACATCCCGTTATTTGAACTCCGCATAGTCCAGAAGCCGCTATTTTTTTGTTCAGATTGCAATATTTTCTTCATACTAACTCGGAATCCGACGAGACTTCGACCGATTAACTCCCACCTAAATTACGAACAATATGAAACACTCGGATACTTTATCTTGTGAACGTACACTTTAGTTCTCCATGTGGACTGACAGTTGTACTTAGAAAATAACAGGCTACTACATCCCCATATTTGAACTCCGCCTACTGCTGAAGCCGCTATTTTTATTGTTCAGACTGCAATATTTTCTTCAAACTAACTCGGAATCCGGCGGGACTTCGACTGATTAACTCCCACCTAAATTACGGACAATATGAAACACTCGGATACTTCATCTTGTGAACGTACATTGTAGTTCTCCACGGGGACTGACAGTTGTACTTAGAAAATAACAGGCTACCACATCCCCATATTTGAACTCCGCCTAGTGCAGAAGCCGCTATTTTTTTTATTCAGACTGCAATAACTTCTTCATACTAATTCAGAATCCGGTGAGACTTCGACCGATTAACTCCCACCTAAATTACGGACAATATGAAACACTCAGATACTTCATCTTGTGAACGTACACTGTAGTTCTCCATGGGGACTGACAGTTTTACTTAGAAAATAACAGGATACCACATCCCCATATTTGAACTCCATCTAGTGCAGAAGCCGCTATTTTTTTGTTCAGACATCAATAACTTATTCATACTAATTCAGAATTCGGTGAGACTTCGACCGATTAACTCCCACCTAAATTACGGACAATATGGAACACTCGGATACTTCATCTTGTGAACGCATACTGTAGTTCTCTATAAGCACTGACAGTTGTACTTAGAAAATAACAGGATACCACATCCCCATATTCGAACTCCGCCTATTGCAGAAGCCGCTATTTTTTTTGTTCAGACTGCAATAACTTCTTTATTCTAATTGAGAATCCTGTGAGACTTCGACCGATTAACTCCCACCTAAATTACGGACAATATGAAACACTCGGATACTTCATCTTGAGAACGCATACTGTAGTTCTCTATGGGCACTGACAGTTGTACTTAGAAAATAACAGGATACCACATCCCCATATTTGAACTCCGCCTATTACAGAAGCTGCTAGTTTTTTTGTTCAGACTGCAATGACTTCTTCATACTAATTCAGAATCCTATGAGACTTCGACCGATTAACTCCCACCTAAATTACGGATAATATGAAACACTCGGATACTTCATCTTGTGAACGCATACTGTAGTTCTCCATGGGAATTGACAGTTGTACTTAGAAAATAACAGGATACCACATCCCCTTATTTGAACTCCGCCTAGTCCAGAAGCCGCTATTTTTTTTTGTTCAGATTGCAATATTTTCTTCATACTAACTCGGAATCCGACGAGACTTCGACCGATTAACTCCCACCTAAATTACGAACAATATGAAACACTCGGATACTTTATCTTGTGAACGTACACTTTAGTTCTCCATGTGGACTGACAGTTGTACTTAGAAAATAACAGGCTACTACATCCCCATATTTGAACTCCGCCTACTGCTGAAGCCGCTATTTTTATTGTTCAGACTGCAATATTTTCTTCAAACTAACTCGGAATCCGGCGGGACTTCGACTGATTAACTCCCACCTAAATTACGGACAATATGAAACACTCGGATACGTCATCTTGTGAACGTACATTGTAGTTCTCCACGGGGACTGACAGTTGTACTTAGAAAATAACAGGCTACCACATCCCCATATTTGAACTCCGCCTAGTGCAGAAGCCGCTATTTTTTTTGTTCAGACTGCAATAACTTCTTCATACTAATTCAGAATCCGGTGAGACTTCGACCGATTAACTCCCACCTAAATTACGGACAATATGAAACACTCAGATACTTCATCTTGTGAACGTACACTGTAGTTCACTATGGGGACTGATAGTTGTACTTAGAAAATAACAGGATACCACATCCCCATATTTGAACTCCACCTAGTGCAGAAGCCGCTATTTTTTTGTTCAGACTGCAATAACTTATTCATACTAATTCAGAATCCGGTGAGACTTCGACCGATTAACTCCCACCTAAATTACGGACAATATGGAACACTCGGATACTTCATCTTGTGAACGCATACTGTAGTTCTCTATAGGCACTGGCAGTTGTACTTAGAAAATAACAGGATACCACATCCCCATATTCGAACTCCGCCTATTGCAGAAGCCGCTATTTTTTTTGTTCAGACTGCAATAACTTCTTTATACTAATTGAGAATCCTGTAAGACTTCGACCGATTAACTCCCACCTAAATTACGGACAATATGAAACACTCGGATACTTCATCTTGTGGACGTACACTGTAGTTCTCCATTGGGACTGACAGTTGTACTTAGAAAATAACAGGCTAGCACATCCCCATATTTGAACTCCGCCTGGTGCAGAAGCCGCTATTTTTTTTTGTTCATACTGCAATAACTTCTTCATACTAATTCAGAAACCGATGAGACTTCGACCAATTAACTCCCACCTCAATTACGAACAATATGGAACACTCGGATACTTCATCTTGTGAAGGCATACTGTAGTTCTCCATGGGCACTGACAGTTGTACTTAGAAATTAAAAGGCTACGACATCCCCATATTTGAACTCCCCTTAGGCTAGAAGCCGCTATTTTTTTGTTCAGACTGCAATAACTTCTTCATACTAATTCATAATCCGGTGAGACTTCGACCGATTAACTCCCACCTAAATTACGGACAATATGAAACACTCGGATACTTTATCTTGTGAACGTACACTGTAGTTCTCCATAGGGACTGACAGTTGTACTTAGAAAATAACAGACTACCACATCCCCATATTTGAACTCCGCCAAGTGCAGAATCCGCTATTTTTTTTATTCAGACTGCAATATTTTCTTCATACTAACTCGGAATCCGGCAACACTTCGACCGATTAAATCCCACCTAAATTACGGATAATATGAAACACTCGGATACTTCATCTTGTGAACGTACATTGTAGTTCTCCATGGGGACTAACAGTTGTACTTAGAAAATAACAGGCTACTACATCCCCATATTTGAACTCCGCATAGTGCAGAAGCCGCAATTTTTTTTGTTCAAACTGCAATAACTTCTTCATACTAATTCAAAATCCGGTGAGACTTCGACCGATTAACTCCCACCAAAATTACGGACAATATGAAACACTCGGATACTTCATCTTGTGAACGTACACTGTATTTCTCCCTGGGGACTGACAGTTGTACTTAGAAAATAACAGGCTACCATATCTCTATATTTGAACTCCGCCTAGAGCAGAAGCCTCTATTTTTTTTTGTTCAGACTACAATAACTTCTTCATACTAATTCAGAATCCGATGAGATTTCGACCAATTAACTCCCACCTAATTTACGAACAATATGGAACACACAGATACTTCATCTTGTGAACGCATACTGTAGTTCTCTATGGGCACTGATAGTTGTACTTAGAAAACAACAGGATACCACATCCCCATATTTGAACTCCGCCTAGTGTAGAAGCCGCTATTTTTTTTGTTCAGACTGCAATAAATTCTTCATACTAATTCAGAATCCGGTGAGACTTCGACCGATTAACTCCCACCTAAATTACGGACAATATGAAACACTAGGGTACTTCATCTTGTGAACGTACACTGTAGTTCTCCATGGGGACTGACGGTTGTACTTAGAAAATAACAGGCTACCACATCCCCATATTTGAACTCCGCCTAGTGCAGAAGCCGCTATTTTTTTGTTCAGACTGCAATAACTTCTTCATTCTAATTCAGAATCCGATGAGACTTCGGCCAATTAACTCCCACCAAAATTACGGACAATATGGAACACTCGGATACTTCATCTTGTGAACGCATACTGTAGTTCTCCATGGGCACTGACAGTTGTACTTAGAAAATAACAGGATACCACATCCCCATATTTGAACTCCAACTAGTGCAGATGCCGCTATTTTTTTGTTCAGACTGCAATAATTTCTTCATACTAACTCGTAATCCGGCGAGACTTCGACCGATTAACTCCCACCAAAATTACGGACAATAAGAAACACTCGGATACTTCATCTTGTGAACGTACACTGTAGTTCTCCATGGGGACTGATAGTTGAACTTTGAAAATAACAGGCTACCACATCCCAATATTTGAACTCCGCATAGTGTAGAAGCCCCAATTTTGTTTGTTCAGACTACAATAACTTCTTCATACTAATTCAGAATACGGTGAGACTTCGACCAATTAACTCCCACCTAAATTACGGACAATATGTAACACTCGGATACTTCATCTTGTGAATGCATACTATAGTTCTCCATGGGCACTGACAGTTGTACTTAGAAAATAACAGGATACCACATCCCCATATTTGAACTCCGCATAGTGCAGAAGCCGCTATTTTGTTTGTTCAGACTGTAATAACTTATTCATACTAACTCGGAATCCGGCGAGACTTCGACCAATTAACTCCCACCTAAATTACGGACAATATGGAACACTCAGATACTTCATCTTGTGAATGCATACTGTAGTTCTCCATGGGCACTGACAGTTGTACATAGAAAATAACAGGAAACAACATCCCCATAATCTCCGCCTAGTGCAGAAGCTGCTATTTTTTTTTGTTCAGATAGCAATATTTTCTTCATACTAACTCGGAATCCTGCGAGACTTCGACCAATTAACTCCCACCTAACTTACGGACAATATGAAACACTTGGATACTTTATCTTGTGAACGTACACTGTAGTTCTCCATGGGGTCTGACAGTTGTACTTAGAAAATAACAGGCTACCACATCCCCAAGTTTGAACTCCGCCTTGTGCAGAAGCCGCTATTTTTTTTGTTCAGACTGCAATAACTTCTTCATTCTAATTCAGAATCCGATGAGACTTCGGCCAATTAACTCCCACCAAAATTACGGACAATATGGAACACTCGGATACTTCATCTTGTGAACGCATACTGTAGTTCTCCATGGGCACTGACAATTGTACTTAGAAAATAACAGGATACCACATCCCCATATTTGAACTCCAACTAGTGCAGATGCCGCTATTTTTTTGTTCAGACTGCAATAATTTCTTCATACTAACTCGTAATCCGGCGAGACTTCGACCGATTAACTCCCACCAAAATTACGGACAATAAGAAACACTCGGATACTTCATCTTGTGAACGTACACTGTAGTTCTCCATGGGGACTGATAGTTGAACTTTAAAAATAACAGGCTACCACATCCCAATATTTGAACTCCGCATAGTGTAGAAGCCCCAATTTTGTTTGTTCAGACTACAATAACTTCTTCATACTAATTCAGAATACGGGGAGACTTCGACCAATTAACTCCCACCTAAATTACGGACAATATGGAACACTCGGATACTTCATCTTGTGAATGCATACTATAGTTCTCCATGGGCACTGACAGTTGTACTTAGAAAATAACAGGATACCACATCCCCATATTTGAACTCTGCATAGTGCAGAAGCCGCTATTTTTTTGTTCAGACTGTAATAACTTATTCATACTAACTCGGAATCCGGCGAGACTTCGACCAATTAACTCCCACCTAAATTACGGACAATATGGAACACTCGGATACTTCATCTTGTGAATGCATACTGTAGTTCTCCATGGGCACTGACAGTTGTACATAGAAAATAACAGGAAACAACATCCCCATAATCTCCGCCTAGTGCAGAAGCTGCTATTTTTTTTTGTTCAGATAGCAATATTTTCTTCATACTAACTCGGAATCCTGCGAGACTTCGACCAATTAACTCCCACCTAACTTACGGACAATATGAAACACTTGGATACTTTATCTTGTGAACGTACACTGTAGTTCTCCATGGGGTCTGACAGTTGTACTTAGAAAATAACAGGCTACCACATCCCCAAGTTTGAACTCCGCCTTGTGCAGAAGCCGCTATTTTTTTTGTTCAGACTGCAATAACTTCTTCATACTAATTCAGAATCCGATGAGACTTCGACCAATTAACTCCCACCAAAATTACGGACAATATGGAACACTCGGATACTTCATCTTGTGAACGCATACTGTAGTTCTCCATGGGCACTGACAGTTGTATTTGAAAATAACAGGCTACCGCATCCCCATATTTGAACTCCGCCTAGTGTAGAAGCCGCAATTTTTTTTGTTCAGACTGCAATAACTTCATCATACTAATTCAGAATACGGTGAGACTTCGACCAATTAACTCCCACCTAAATTACGGACAATATGGAACACTCGGATACTTCATCTTGTGAATGCATACTGTAGTTCTCCATGGGCACTAACAGTAGTACTTAGAAAATAACAGGATACCACATCCCCATATTTGAACTCCGCCTAGTGCAGAAGCCGCTATTTTTTTTAGACTGCAATATTTTCTTCATACTAACTCGTAATCCGGCGAGACTTCGACCGATTAACTCCCACCAAAATTACGGACAATATGAAACACTCGGATACTTCATCTTGTGGACGTACACTGTAGTTCTCCATGGGGATGATAGTTGAACTTTGAAAATAACAGGCTACCACATCCCAATATTTCAACTCCGCATAGTGCAGAAGCCGCAATTTTGTTTGTTCAGACTGCAATAACCTCTTCATACTAATTCAGAATACGGTGAGACTTCGAACAATTAACTCCCACCTAAATTACGGAAAATATGGAACACTCGGATACTTCATCTTGTGAACGCATACTATAGTTCTCCATGGGCACTGACAGTTGTACATAGAAAATAACAGGAAACAACATCCCCATATTTGAACTCCACCTAGTGCAGAAGCCACTATTTTTTTTGTTCAAATAGCAATATTTTCTTCATACTAACTCGGAATCCTGCGAGACTTCGACCGATTAACTCCCACCTAAATTACGGACAATATGAAACACTCGGATACTTCATCTTGTGAACGTACACTGTAGTTCTCCATGGGGACTGACAGTTGTACTTAGAAAATAACAGGCTACCACATCCCCATATTTGAACTCCGCCTAGTGCAGAAGCCGCTATTTTTTTTGTTCAGACTGCAATAACTTCTTCATACTAATTCAGAATCCGATGAGACTTCGACCAATTAACTCCCACCAAAATTACGGACAATATGGAACACTCGGATACTTCATCTTGTGAATGCATACTGTAGTTCTTCATGGGCACTGACAGTTGTACTTAGAAAATAACAGGATACCACATCCCCATATTTGAACTCCGCCTAGTGCAGAAGCCGCTATTTTTTTGTTCAGACTGCAATAACTTC
Organism: Allium fistulosum; assembly: GCA_030737815.1. Lineage (NCBI taxonomy): Eukaryota > Viridiplantae > Streptophyta > Magnoliopsida > Asparagales > Amaryllidaceae > Allium > Allium fistulosum. Next base: position 707,148,926 of record CM060905.1, read on the forward strand.
TTCATATTAATCCAAAATCCGGTGAGACTTCGACCAATTAATTCCCACCTAAATTACGGGCAATATGGAACTCTCGTACACTTCATCTTGTGAACGCATACTGTAGTTCTCCACGGGCACTGACAGTTGTACTTAGAAAATAACAGGATACCACATCCCCATATTTGAACTCCGTCTAGTGCAGAAGCCGCTATTTTTTTGTTCAGACTGCAATAACTTCTTCATATTAATTCAAAATCCGGTGAGACTTCGACCAATTAACTCCCATCTAAATTACAGACAATATGGAACACTCGGATACTTCATCTTGTGAACGCATACTGTTGTTCTCCATGGGCACTGACAGTTGTACTTAGAAAATAACAGGATACCACATCCCCTTATTTGAACTCCGCCTAGTCCAGAAGCCTCTATTTTTTTGTTCAGATTGCAATATTTTCTTCATAATAACTCGGAATCCGGCGAGACTTCGACCGATTACCTCCCACCTAAATTACAGACAATATGAAACACTAGGATACTTCATCTTGTGAACGTACACTGTAGTTCTCCATGGGGACTGACAGTTGTATTTTGAAAATAATAGGCTACCATATCCCCATATTTAAACTCCGCCTAGTGTAGAAGCCGCAATTTTTTTTGTTCAGACTGCAATAACTTCTTCATACTAATTCAGAATACGGTGAGACTTCGACCAATTAACTCCCACCTAAATTACGGACAATATGGAACGCTCGGATACTTCAGCTTGTGAATGCATACTGTAGTTCTCCATGGGCACTGACAGTTGTACTTAGAAAATAACAGGATACCACATCCCCATATTTGAACTCCGCCTAGTGCAGAAGCCGCTATTTTTTTGTTCAGACTGCAATATTTTCTTCATACTAACTCGTAATCCGGCGAGACTTCGACCGATTAACTCCCACCAAAATTACGGACAATATGAAACACTCGGATACTTCATCTTTTGAACGTACACTGTAGTTCTCCATGGGAGACTGATAGTTAAGCTTTGAAAATAACTGGCTACCACATCCCAATATTTGAACTCCGCCTAGTGCAGAAGCCGCATTTTTTTTGTTCATACTGCAATAACTTCTTCATACTAATTCAGAATACGGTGAGACTTCGACCAATTAACTCCCACCTAAATTACGGACAATATGGAACACTTGGATACTTCATCTTGTGAATGCATACGGTAGTTCTCCATGGGCACTGACAGTTGTACTTAGAAAATAACAGGATACCACATCCCCGTATTTGAACTCCGCCTAGTGCAGAAGCCGCTATTTTTTTGTTCAAACTGCAATAACTTCTTCATACGAACTCGGAATCCGGCAAGACTTCGACCAATTAACTCCCACCTAAATTACGGACAATATGGAACACTCGAATACTTCATCTTGTGAACGCATACTGTAGTTCTCCATGGGCACTGACAGTTGTACATAGAAAATAACAGGAAACAACATCCCCATATTTGAACTCCGCCTAGTGTAGAAGCCGCTATTTTTTTTGTTCAGATAGCAATATTTTCTTCATACTAACTCGAAATCCTGCGAGACTTCGACCGATTAACTCCCACCTAAATTACGGACAATATGAAACACTCGGATACTTCATCTTGTGAACGTACACTGTAGTTCTCCATGGGGACTGACAGTTGTACTTAGAAAATAACAGGCTACCACATCCTCATATTCAAACTCTTCCTAGTGTAGAAGCCGCTATTTTTTTTGTTCAGACTGCAATATTTTCTTCATACTAACTCGGAATCCGGCGAGACTTCGACCGATTAACTCCCACCTAAATTACGGACAATATGGAACACTCAGATACTTCATCTTGTGTACGCATACTGTTGTTCTCCACGGGCACTGACAGTTGTACTTAGAAAATAACAAGATACCACATCTCCATATTTGAACTCCGCCTAGTGCAGATGCCTCTATTTTTTTGTTCAGACTGCAATAACTTCTTCTTAATAATTCAAAATCCGGTGATTCGACCAATTAATTCCCACCTAAATTACAGACAATATGGAACACTCGGAAACTTCATCTTGTGAACGCATACTGTAGTTCTCCACGGGCACTGACAGTTGTACTTAGAAAATAACAGAATACCACATCCACATATTTGAACTCCGCCTAGTGCAGAAGCCGCTATTTTTTTGTTCAGACTGCAATAACTTCTTCATATTAATTCAAAATCCGGTGAGACTTCGACCAATTAACTCCCACCTAAATTACGGACAATATGGAACACTCGGATACTTCATCTTGTGAACGCATATTGCAGTTCTCCATGGGCACTGACAGTTTTACTTAGAAAATAACAGGATACCACATCCCCTTATTTGAACTCCGCCTAGTCCAGAAGCAGCTATTTTTTTGTTCAGATTGCAATATTTTCTTCATACTAACTCGGAATCCGGCGAGACTTCGACCGATTAACTCCCACCTAAATTACGGCCAATGTGAAACACTCGGATACTTCATTTTGTGAACGTACACTTTAGTTCTCCATGGGGACTGACAGTTGTACTTAGAAAATAACAGACTACTACATCTCCATATTTGAACTCCGCCTAGTGCAGAAGCCGCTATTTTTATTGTTCAGACTGCAATATTTTCTTCATATCAGTTTAAAATCCGGCGAGACTTCGACTGATTGACTCCCACATAAATTACGGACAATATGGAACACTCGGATACTTCATTTTGTGAACGCATACTGTAGTTCTCTATGGGCACTGACAGTTGTACTTAGAAAATAACAAGATACCACATCCCCTAATTTGAACTCCGCCTTGTCCAGAAGCCGCTATTTTTTTGTTCAGACTGCAATAACTTCTTCACACTAACACGGAATCCGGCGAGACTTCGACCGATTAACTCCCACCTAAATTACGGACAATATGAAACACTCAGATACTTCATCTTGTGAACGTACACTTAGTTCTCCATGGGGACTGACAGTTGTACTTAGAAAATAACAAGCAACCACATCCCCATATTTGAACTCCACCTAGTGCAGAAGCCGCTATTTTTTTTGTTCAGACTGCAATAACTTCTTCATACTAATTCAGAATCCGATGAGACTTCGACCAATTAACTCCCAACTAAATTACGGACAATATAGAACACTCGGATAGTTCATCTTATGAATGCATATTGTAGTTCTCCATGGGCACTGACGGTTGTACTTAGAAAATAACAGGATACCACATCCCCATATTTGAAATCCGCCTAGTGCAGAAGCCGCTATCTTTTTTGTTCAGACGGCAATAACTTCTTCATACTAACTCATAATCTAGCGAGACTTCGACCGATTAACCCCCACCTAAATTACGGACAATATGGAACACTCGGATACTTCATCTTGTGAACGCACACTGTAGTTCTCCATGGGCACTGACAGTTGTACTTAGAAAATAACAGGATACCACATCCTCTTATTTGAACTCCGCCTAGTCCAGAAGCCGCTATTTTATTGTTCAGACTGCAATATTTTCTTCAGACTAACTCGGAATCCGGCGACACTTCGACCGATTAAATCCCACCTAAATTACGGACAATATGAAACACTCGGATACTTCATCTTGTGAACGTACATGTAGTTCTCCATGGGGACTGACAGTTGTACTTAGAAAATAACAGGCTACCATATCCCCATATTTGAACTCCGCCTAGAGCAGAAGCCGCTATTTTTTTTGTTCAAACGGCAATAACTTCTTCATACTAATTCAGAATCCGATGAGACTTCGACCAATTAACTCCCACCAAAATTACGGACAATATGGAACACTCGGATACTTCATCTTGTGAACGCATACTGTAGTTCTCCATGGGCACTGACAGTTGTACTTAGAAAATAACATGATACCACATCCCCATATTTGAACTCCGCCTAGTGCAGAAGCCGCTATTTTTTTGTTCAGACTGCAATAACTTCTTCATATTAATTCAAAATCCGGTGAGACTTCGACCAATTAATTCCCACCAAAATTACAGGCAATATGGAACTCTCGGACACTTCATCTTGTGAACGCATATTGTAGTTCTCCACGGGCACTGACAGTTGTACTTAGAAAATAACAGGATACCACATCCCCATATTTGAACTCCGTCTAGTGCAAAAGCCGCTATTTTTTTTGTTCAGACTGCAATAACTTCTTCATACTAATTCAGAATCCGATGAGACATCGACCAATTAACTGCCACCAAAATTACGGACAATATGGAACACTCGGATACTTCATCTTGTGAACGCATACTGTAGTTCTCCATGGGCACTGACAGTTGTACTTAGAAAATAACAGGATACCACATCCCCATATTTGAACTCCACCTAGTGCAGAAGTTGCTATTTTTTTGTTCAGACTGCAATAACTTCTTCATATTAATTCAAAATCCGGTGAGACTTCGACCAATTAATACCCACCTAAATTACGGGCAATATAGAACTCTCGGACACTTCATCTTGTGAAAGCATACTGTAGTTCTCCACGGCACTGACAGTTGTACTTAGAAAATAACAGGATACCACATCCCCATATTTGAACTCCGTCTAGTGCAGAAGCCGCTATTTTTTTGTTCAGACTGCAATAACTTCTTCATATTAATTCAAAATTCGGTGAGACTTCGACCAATTAACTCCGACCTAAATTACGGACAATATGGAACACTCGGATACTTCATCTTGTGAACGCATATTGTAGTTCTCCATGGGCACTGACAGTTGTACTTAGAAAATAACAGGATACCACATCCCCTTATTTGAACTCCGCCTAGTCCAGAAGCTGCTATTTTTTTGTTCAGATTACAATATTTTCTTAATACTAACTCGGAATCCGGCGAGACTTCGACCGATTAACTCCCACCTAAATTACGGACAATATGAAACACTCAGATACTACATCTTGTGAACGTACACTGTAGTTCTCCATGGGGACAGACAGTTGTACTTTGAAAATAACAGGCTACCGCATCCCCATATTTGAACTCCGCCTAGTGCAGAAGCCACAATTTTTTTTGTTCAGACTGCAATAACTTCTTCATACTAATTCAGAATACGGTGAGACTTCGACCAATTAACTCCCAAATAAATTACGGACAATATGGAACGCTCGGATACTTCATCTTGTGAATGCATGCTGTAGTTCTCCACGGGCACTGACAGTTGTACTTAGAAAATAACAGGATACCACATCCCCATATTTGAACTCCGTCTAGTGCAGAAGCCGCTATTTTTTTTGTTCAGACTGCAATAACTTCTTCATACTAATTCAGAATCCGATGAGATATCGACCAATGAACTGCCACCAAAATTACGGACAATATGGAACACTCGGATACTTCATCTTGTGAACGCATACTGTAGTTCTCCATGGGCACTGACAGTTGTACTTAGAAAATAACAGGATACCACATCCCCATATTTGAACTCCACCTAGTGCAGAAGTTGCTATTTTTTTGTTCAGACTGCAATAACTTCTTCATATTAATTCAAAATCCGGTGAGACTTCGACCAATTAATACCCACCTAAATTACGGGCAATATAGAACTCTCGGACACTTCATCTTGTGAAAGCATACTGTAGTTCTCCACGGCACTGACAGTTGTACTTAGAAAATAACAGGATACCACATCCCCATATTTGAACTCCGTCTAGTGCAGAAGCCGCTATTTTTTTGTTCAGACTGCAATAACTTCTTCATATTAATTCAAAATTCGGTGAGACTTCGACCAATTAACTCCGACCTAAATTACGGACAATATGGAACACTCAGATACTTCATCTTGTGAACGCATACTGTAGTTCTCCATGGGCACTGACAGTTGTACTTAGAAAATAACAGGATACCACATCCCCTTATTTGAACTCCGCCTAGTCCAGAAGCTGCTATTTTTTTGTTCAGATTACAATATTTTCTTAATACTAACTCGGAATCCGGCGAGACTTCGACCGATTAACTCCCACCTAAATTACGGACAATATGAAACACTCAGATACTACATCTTGTGAACGTACACTGTAGTTCTCCATGGGGACAGACAGTTGTACTTTGAAAATAACAGGCTACCGCATCCCCATATTTGAACTCCGCCTAGTGCAGAAGCCACAATTTTTTTTGTTCAGACTGCAATAACTTCTTCATACTAATTCAGAATACGGTGAGACTTCGACCAATTAACTCCCAAATAAATTACGGACAATATGGAACGCTCGGATACTTCATCTTGTGAATGCATGCTGTAGTTCTCCATGGGCACTGACAGTTGTACTTAGAAAATAACAGGATACCACATCCCCATATTTGAACTCCGCCTAATGCAGAAGCCGCTATTTTTTTGTTCAGACTGCAATATTTTCTTCATACTAACTCGTAATCCGGCGAGACTTCGACCGATTAACTCCCATCAAAATTACGGACAATATGAAACACTCGGATACTTCATCTTGTGAACGTACACTGTAGTTCTCCATGGGGACTGATAGTTGAACTTTGAAAATAACTGGCTACCACATCCCAATATTTGAACTCCGCCTAGTGCAGAAGCCGCATTTTTTTTGTTCAGACTGCAATAACTTCTTCATACTAATTCAGAATACGGTGAGACTTCGACCAATTAATTCCCACCTAAATTACGGACAATATGGAACACTCGGATACTTCATCTTGTGAACGCATACTGTAGTTCTCCATGGGCACTGACGATTGTATTTAGAAAATAACAGGATACCACATCCCCATATTTGAACTCCGCCTAGTGTAGAAGCCGCTATTTTTTTTGTTCAGATTCCAATAACTTCTTCATTCTAACTCGGAATCCGGTGAGACTTCGACCGATTAACTCCCACCTAAATTACGGACAATATGAAACACTCGGATACTTCATCTTGTGAACGTACACTGTAGTTCTATACGGAGACTGACAGTTGTACTTAGAAAATAACAGGCTACCACGTCCCCATATTTGAACTCCGCCTAGTGCAGAAGCCGCTATTTTTTTTGTTCATACTAATTCAGAAACCGATGAGACTTCGACCAATTAACTCCGACCTAAATTATGGACAATATGGAACACTCGGATAGTTCATCTTGTGAAGTCATACTATAATTCTCCATGGGCACTGACAGTTGTACTTAGAAAATAACAAGCTACAACATCCCCATATTTGAACTCCGCCTAGTGCAGAAGCCGCTATTTTTTTTGTTCAAACTGCAGTAACTTTTTCATACTAACTCATAATCCGGCGAGACTTCGACCGATTAACTCCCACCTAAATTACGGACAATATGAAACACTCGGATACTTCATCTTGTGAACGTACACTGTAGTTCTCCATGGGGACTGACAGTTGTATTTTGAAAATAACAGGCTACCATATCCCCATATTTATACTCCGCCTAGTGTAGAAGCCGCAATTTTTTTTCTTCAGACTGCAATAACTTCTTCATACTAATTCAGAATACGGTGAGACTTCGACCAATTAACTCCCACCTAAATTACGGACAATATGGAACACTCGGATACTTCATCTTGTGAATGCATACGGTAGTTCTCCATGGGCACTGACAGTTGTACTTAGAAAATAACAGGATACCACATCCCCGTATTTGAACTCCGCCTAGTGCAGAAGACGCTATTTTTTTGTTCAAACTGCAATATCTTCTTCATACGAACTCGGAATCCGGCGAGACTTCGACCAATTAACTCCCACCTAAATTACAGACAATATGGAACACTCGGATACTTCATCTTGTGAACGCATACTGTAGTTCTCCATGGGCACTGATAGTTGTATATAGAAAATAACAGGAAACAACATCCCCATATTTGAACTCCGCCTAGTGCAGAAGCCGCTATTTTTTTTGTTCAGATAGCAATATTTTCTTCATACTAACTCGGAATCCTGCGAGACTTCGACCGATAAACTCTCACCAAAATTACGGACAATATGAAACACTCGTATACTTCATCTTGTGAACGTACACAGTATTTTTCCCTGGGGACTGACAGTTGTACTTAGAAAATAACAGGCTACCATATCCCCTTATTTGAACTCCGCCTAGAGCAGAAGCCGCTATTTTTTTGTTCAGACTGCAATAACTTCTTCATATTAACTCGGAATCCGGCGAGACTTCGACCGATTAACTCCCACCTAAATTACGGACAATATGGAACACTCGGATACTTCATCTTGTGAACGCATACTGTATTTCTCTATGGGCACTGACGGTTGTACTTAGAAAACAACAGGATACCATATCCCCATATTTGAACTCCGCCTTGTGTAGAAGCCGCTATTTTTTTGTTCAGACTGCAATAACTTCTTCTTATTAATTCAAAATCCGGTGAGACTTCGACCAATTAATTCCCACCAAAATTACGGACAATAGGGAACACTCGGATACTTCATCTTGTGAACGCATACTGTAGTTCTCCACGGGCACTGACAGTTGTACTTAGAAAATAACAGGATACCACATCCTCATATTTGAACTCCGCCTAGTGCAGAAACCGCTATTTTTTTGTTCAAACTGCAATATCTTCTTCATACGAACTCGGAATCCGGCGAGACTTCGACCGATTAACTCCCACCTAAATTACGGACAATATGGAACACTCGGATACTTCATCTTGTGAACGCATACTGTATTTCTCTATGGGCACTGACGGTTGTACTTAGAAAACAACAGGATACCATATCCCCATATTTGAACTCCGCCTTGTGTAGAAGCCGCTATTTTTTTGTTCAGACTGCAATAACTTCTTCTTATTAATTCAAAATCCGGTGAGACTTCGACCAATTAATTCCCACCAAAATTACGGACAATAGGGAACACTCGGATACTTCATCTTGTGAACGCATACTGTAGTTCTCCACGGGCACTGACAGTTGTACTTAGAAAATAACAGGATACCACATCCTCATATTTGAACTCCGCCTAGTGCAGAAACCGCTATTTTTTCTGTTCAGACGGCAATAACTTCTTCATACTAATTTAGAATCTGGTGAGACTTCGACCGATTAACTCCCAACTAAATTACGGACAACATGGAACACTCGGATACCTCATCTTGTGAACGCATACTGTAGTTCTCCATGGTCACTGACAGTTGTACTTTGAAAGTAACATGATACCACATCCCCTTATTTGAACTCCGCCTAGTGTAGAAGCAACTATTTTTTTTGTTCAGATTGCAATATTTTCTTCAACTAACTCGGAATCCGGCGAGACTTCGACCGATTAACTCCCATCTAAATTACGGACAATATGAAACATTCGGATACTTCATCTTGTGAACGTACACTGTAGTTCTCCATGGGGACTGACAGTTGTACTTTGAAAATAACAGGCTACCACATCCCCATATTTGAACTCCGCCTAGTGCAGAAGCCGCAATTTTTTTTGTTCAGACTGCAATAACTTCTTCATACTAATTCAGAATACGGTGAGACTTCGACCAATTAACTCCCACCTAAATTACGGACAATATGGAACACTCGGATACTTCATCGTGTGAACGCATATTGTAGTTCTCCATGGGCACCGACAGTTGTACTTAAAAATAACACGATACGACATCCACATATTTGAACTCCGCCTAGTGCAGAAGCCACTATTTTTTTTGTTCAGACTGCAATAACTTCTTCATACCAATTCAGAATCCGGTGAGACTTCGACCGATTAACTCCCACCTAAATTACGGACAATATGAAACACTCGGATACTTCATCTTGAGAACGTACACTGTATTTCTCCATGGGGACTGACAGTTGTACTTAGAAAATAACAGGCTACCACATCCCCATATTTGAACTCCGCCTAGTTCGGACGCCGCTATTTTTTTGTTCAGACTGCAATAACTTCTTCATACTAATTCAAAATCCGGTGAGACATCGACCAATTAACTCCCACCTAAATTACGGACAATATGGAATACTCGGATACTTCATCTTGTGAACGCATACTGTATTTCTCTATGGGCACTGACGGTTGTACTTAGAAAACAACAGGATACCATATCCCCATATTTGAACTCCGCCTTGTGTAGAAGCCGCTATTTTTTTGTTCAGACTGAAATAACTTCTTCTTATTAATTCAAAATCCGGTGAGACTTCGACCAATTAATTCCCACCAAAATTACGGACAATAGGGAACACTCGGATACTTCATCTTGTGAACGCATACTGTAGTTCTCCACGGGCACTGATAGTTGTACTTAGAAAATAACAGGATACCACATCCTCATATTTGAACTCCGCCTAGTGCAGAAACCGCTATTTTTTCTGTTCAGACGGCAATAACTTCTTCATACTAATTCAGAATCTTGTGAGACTTCGACCAATTAACTCCCAACTAAATTACGGACAATATGGAACACTCAGATACCTCATCTTGTGAACGCATACTGTAGTTCTCCATGATCACTGACAGTTGTACTTAGAAAGTAACATGATACCACATCCCCTTATTTGAACTCCGCCTAGTGTAGAAGCAACTATTTTTTTTGTTCAGATTGCAATATTTTCTTCAACTAACTCGGAATCCGGCGAGACTTCGACCGATTAACTCCCATCTAAATTACGGACAATATGAAACATTCGGATACTTCATCTTGTGAACGTACACTGTAGTTCTCCATGGGGACTGACAGTTGTACTTTGAAAATAACAGGCTACCACATCCCCATATTTGAACTCCGCCTAGTGCAGAAGCCGCAATTTTTTTTGTTCAGACTGCAATAACTTCTTCATACTAATTCAGAATACGGTGAGACTTCGACCAATTAACTCCCACCTAAATTACGGACAATATGGAACACTCGGATACTTCATCGTGTGAACGCATATTGTAGTTCTCCATGGGCACCGACAGTTGTACTTAAAAATAACACGATACGACATCCACATATTTGAACTCCACCTAGTGCAGAAGCCACTATTTTTTTTGTTCAGACTGCAATAACTTCTTCATACCAATTCAAAATCCGGTGAGACTTCGACCGATTAACTCCCACCTAAATTACGGACAATATGAAACACTCGGATACTTCATCTTGAGAACGTACACTGTATTTCTCCATGGGGACTGACAGTTGTACTTAGAAAATAACAGGCTACCACATCCCCATATTTGAACTCCGCCTAGTTCGGACGCCGCTATTTTTTTGTTCAGACTGCAATAACTTCTTCATACTAATTCAAAATCCGGTGAGACATCGACCAATTAACTCCCACCAAAATTACGGACAATATGGAATACTCGGATACTTCATCTTGTGAACGCATACTGTAGTTCACCATGGGCACTGACAGTTGTACTTAGAAAATAACAGGATACCACATCCCTATATCTGAACTCCGTCTAGTGCAGAAGCCGCTATTTATTTTGTTCAGACTGCAATAACTTCTTCATACTAACTCGGAATCCGGTGAGACTTCGACCGATTAACTCCCACCTAAATTACGGACAATATGAAACACTCGGATACTTCATCTTGTGAATGTACACCGTATTTCTACATGGGGACTGACAGTTGTACTTAGAAAATAACAGGCTACCACGTCTCCATATTTGAACTCCGCCTAGTGCAGAAGCCGCTATTTTTTTTGTTCATAATGCAATAACTTCTTCATACTAATTCAGAAAACGATGAGACTTCGACCAATTAACTCCCACCTAAATTTCGGATAATATGGAACACTCGGATAGTTCATCTTGTGAAGTCATACTATAATTCTCCATGGGCACTGTCAGTTGTACTTAGAAAATAACAAGCTACGACATCCCCATATTTGAACTCCGCCTAGTGCAGAAGCCGCTATTTTTTTTGTTCAAACTGCAGTAACTTCTTCATACTAACTCATAATCCGGCGAGACTTCGACCGATTAACTCCCACCTAAATTACGGACAATATGGAACACTCGGATACTTCATCTTGTGAACGCACACTGTAGTTCTCCATGGGCACTGACAGTTGTACTTAGAAAATAACAGGATACCACATCCTCTTATTTGAACTCCGCCTAGTCCAGAAGCCGCTATTTTTTTGTTCAGACTGCAATATTTTCTTCAGACTAATTCGAAATCCGGCGACACTTCGACCGATTAAATCCCACCTAAATTACGGACAATATGAAACACTCGGATACTTCATCTTGTGAACGTACATTGTAGTTCTCCATGGGGACTGACAGTTGTACTTAGAATATAACAGGCTACCATATCCCCATATTTGAACTCCGCCTAAAGCAGAAACCGCAATTTTTTTGTTCAGACTGCAATAACTTCTTCATACTAATTCAGAATCCGGTGAGATTTCAACCAATTAACTCCCACCTAAATTACGAACAATATGGAACACTCGGATAATTCATCTTGTGAACGCATACTGTATATCTCTATGGGCACTGACGGTTGTACTTAGAAAACAGCAGGATACCATATCCCCATATTTGAACTCCGTCTAGTGTAGAAGCCGCTATTTTTTTGTTCAGACTGCAATAACTTCTTCATACTAATTCAGAATCCGGTGAGACTTCGACCGATTAACTCCCACCTAAATTACGGACAATATGAAACACTAGGGTACTTCATCTTGTGAACGTACACTGTAGTTCTCCATGGGGACAGACAGTTGTACTTAGAAAATAACAGGCTACCACATCCTTATATTTGAACTCCGCCTAGTGCAGAAGCCGCTATTTTTTTTGTTTAGACTGCAATAACTTCTTCATACTAATTCAGAATCCGATGAGACTTCGATCAATTAACTCCCACCAAAATTACGGACAATATGGAACACTCGGATACTTCAACTTGTGAACGCATACTGTAGCTCTCCAGGGGCACTGACAGTTGTACTTAGAAAATAACAGGATACCACATCCCCATATTTGAACTCCGCCTAGTGCAGAAGCCGCAATTTTTTTTGTTCAGACGGCAATAACTTCTTCATACTATTTCAGAATATGGTGAGACTTCAACCAATTAACTCCCACCTAAATTACGGACAATATGGAATACTCGGATACTTCATCTTGTGAATACAAACTGTAGTTCTCCATGGGCACTGACAGTTGTACTTAGAAAACAACAGGATACCACATCTCCATATTTGAACTCCGTGTAGTGCAGAAGCCGCTATTTTTTTGTCCAGACTGCAATATTTTCTTCATACTAACTCGTAATCCGGCGAGACTTCGACCGATTAACTCCCACCAAAATTACAGATAATATGAAACACTCGGATACTTCATCTTATGAACGTACACTGTAGTTCTCCAAGGGGACTGATAGTTGAACTTTGAAAATAACAGGCTACCACATCCCATTTTTGAACTCCGCCTAGTGCAGAAGCCGTAATTTTTTTTGTTCAGACTGCAATAACTTCTTCATACTAATTCAGAATACGGTGAGACTTCGACCAATTAACTCCCACCTAAATTACAGACAATATGGAACACTCGGATACTTCATCTTGTTAATGCATACTATAGTTCTCCATAGGCACTGACAGTTGTACTTAGAAAATAACAGGATACCACATCCCTATATTTGAACTCCGCCTAGTGCAGAAGCCGCTATTTTTTTGTTCAGACTGCAATAACTTCTTAATACTAACTCGGAATCCGGCGAGACTTCGACCAATTAACTCCCATCTAAATTACGGACAATATGAAACACTCGGATACTTCATCTTGTGAACGTACATTGTATTCTCCATGGGGACTGACAGTTGTACTTCGAAAATAACAGGCTACTACATCCCCATATTTGAACTCCGCCTAGAGCAGAAGCCGCTAATTTTTTTGTTCAGACTGCAATATTTTCTTCATACTAACTCGGAATCCGGCGAGACTTCGACCGATTAACTTCCACCAAAATTACGGACAATATGAAACACTCGGATACTTCATCTTGTGAACGTACACTATAGTTCTCCCTAGGGGCTGACAGTTGTACTTAGAAAATAACTGGCTACCACATCCCCATATTTGAACTCCGCCTAGAGTAGAAGCCGCTATTTTTTTTGTTCAGACTGCAATAACTTCTTCATACTAATTCAGAATCCGGTGAGATTTCGACCAATTAACTCCCACCTAAATTATGGACAATTTGGAACACTCGGATACTTCATCTTGTGAACGCATACTGTAGTTCTCTATGGTCACTGACAGTTGTACTTAGAAAACAACAGGATACCACATCCCCATATTTGAACTCTGCCTAGTGCAGAAGCCGCTATTTTTTTTGTTCAAACTGCAATAACTTCTTCATACTAATTCAAAATCCAGTGAGACTTCGACCGATTAACTCCCACCTAAATTACGGACAATATGGAACACTCAGATACTTCATCTTGTGAACGCATACTGTAGTTCTCCATGTGCACTGACATTTGTACTTAGAAAACAACAGGATACCACATCCCCATATTTGAACTCCGCCTAGTGCAGAAACCGTTATTTTTTTTGTTCAGACGACAATAACTTCTTTATACTAATTCAGAATCCGGTGAGACTTCGACCAATTAACTAGCACCTAAATTACGGACAATAAGGAACACTCGGATACTTCATCTTGTGAACGCATACTGTAGTTCTCCTTGGGCACTGCCAGTTGTACTTAGAAAATAACAGGATACCACATCCCCATATGTGAACACCGCCTAGTGCAGAAGCCGCTATTTTTTTTGTTCAGACTGCAATAACTTCTTCATACTAATTCAGAATCCAGTGAGACGTCGACCGATTAACTCCCACCTAAATTACGGACAATATGGAACACTCGGATACTTCATCTTGTGAACGCATACTATAGTTCTCCATGGGCACTGACAGTTGTACTTAGAAAATAACAGGAAACCACATCCTCATATTTGAACTCCGCCTAGTGCAGAAACCGCTATTTTTTTTGTTCAGACGGCAATAACTTCTTCATACTAATTCAGAATCTTGTGAGACTTCGACCGATTAACTCCCAACTAAATTACGGACAATATGGAACACTCGGATACCTCATCTTGTGAACGCATACTGTAGTTCTCCATGGTCACAGACAGTTGTACTTAGAAAGTAACAGGATACAACATCGCCATATTTGAACTCCGCCTAGTGCAGAAGCAACTATTTTTTTTGTTCAGATTGCATTATTTTCTTCAACTAACTCGGAATCCGGCGAGACTTCGACCGATTAACTCCCATCTAAATTACGGACAATATGAAACACTCCGATACTTCATCTTGTGAACATACACTGTAGTTCTCCATGGGGACTGATAGTTGTACTTTGAAAATAACAGGCTACCACATCCCCATATTTGAACTCCGCCTAGTGCAGAAGCCGCAATTTTTTTTGTTCAGACTGCAATAACTTCTTCATACTAATTCAAAATCCGGTGAGACATCGACCAATTAACTCCCACCTAAATTACGGACAATATGGAATACTCGGATACTTCATCTTGTGAACGCATACTGTAGTTCTCCATGGGCACTGACAGTTGTACTTAGAAAATAACAGGATACCACATCCCTATATCTGAACTCCGCCTAGTGCAGAAGCCGCTATTTTTTTTGTTCAGACTGCAATAACTTCTTCATACTAACTCGGAATCCGGTGAGACTTCGACCGATTAACTCCCACCTAAATTACGGACAATATGAAACACTCGGATACTTCATCTTGTGAATGTACACCGTAGTTCTACATGGGGACTGACAGTTGTACTTAGAAAATAACAGGCTACCACGTCTCCATATTTGAACTCCGCCTAGTGCAGAAGCCGCTATTTTTTTTGTTCATACTGCAATAACTTCTTCATACTAATTCAGAAAACGATGAAACTTCGACCAATTAACTCCTACCTAAATTACGGATAATATGGAACACTCGGATAGTTCATCTTGTGAAGTCATACTATAATTCTCCATGGGCACTGTCAGTTGTACTTAGAAAATAACAAGCTACGACATCCCCATATTTGAACTCCGCCTAGTGCAGAAGCCGCTATTTTTTTTGTTCAAACTGCAGTAACTTCTTCATACTAACTCATAATCCGGCGAGACTTCGACCGATTAACTCCCACCTAAATTACGGACAATATGGAACACTCGGATACTTCATCTTGTGAACGCACACTGTAGTTCTCCATGGGCACTGACAGTTGTACTTAGAAAATAACAGGATACCACATCCTCTTATTTGAACTCCGCCTAGTCCAGAAACCGCTATTTTTTTGTTCAGACTGCAATATTTTCTTCAGACTAATTCGAAATCCGGCGACACTTCGACCGATTAAATCCCACCTAAATTACGGACAATATGAAACACTCGGATACTTCATCTTGTGAACGTACATTGTAGTTCTCCATGGGGACTGACAGTTGTACTTAGAATATAACAGGCTACCATATCCCCATATTTGAACTCCGCCTAAAGCAGAAACCGCAATTTTTTTGTTCAGACTGCAATAACTTCTTCATACTAATTCAGAATCCGGTGAGATTTCAACCAATTAACTCCCACCTAAATTACGAACAATATGGAACACTCGGATAATTCATCTTGTGAACGCATACTGTATATCTCTATGGGCACTGACGGTTGTACTTAGAAAACAGCCGGATACCATATCCCCATATTTGAACTCCGTCTAGTGTAGAAGCCGCTGTTTTTTTGTTCAGACTGCAATAACTTCTTCATACTAATTCAGAATCCGGTGAGACTTCGACCGATTAACTCCCACCTAAATTACGGACAATATGAAACACTAGGGTACTTCATCTTGTGAACGTACACTGTAGTTCTCCATGGGGACAGACAGTTGTACTTAGAAAATAACAGGCTACCACATCCTTATATTTGAACTCCGCCTAGTGCAGAAGCCGCTATTTTTTTTGTTTAGACTGCAATAACTTCTTCATACTAATTCAGAATCCGATGAGACTTCGATCAATTAACTCCCACCAAAATTACGGACAATATGGAACACTCGGATACTTCAACTTGTGAACGCATACTGTAGCTCTCCAGGGGCACTGACAGTTGTACTTAGAAAATAACAGGATACCACATCCCCATATTTGAACTCCGCCTAGTGCAGAAGCCGCAATTTTTTTTGTTCAGACGGCAATAACTTCTTCATACTATTTCAGAATATGGTGAGACTTCAACCAATTAACTCCCACCTAAATTACGGACAATATGGAATACTCGGATACTTCATCTTGTGAATACAAACTGTAGTTCTCCATGGGCACTGACAGTTGTACTTAGAAAACAACAGGATACCACATCTCCATATTTGAACTCCGTGTAGTGCAGAAGCCGCTATTTTTTTGTCCAGACTGCAATATTTTCTTCATACTAACTCGTAATCCGGCGAGACTTCGACCGATTAACTCCCACCAAAATTACAGATAATATGAAACACTCGGATACTTCATCTTATGAACGTACACTGTAGTTCTCCAAGGGGACTGATAGTTGAACTTTGAAAATAACAGGCTACCACATCCCATTTTTGAACTCCGCCTAGTGCAGAAGCCGTAATTTTTTTTGTTCAGACTGCAATAACTTCTTCATACTAATTCAGAATACGGTGAGACTTCGACCAATTAACTCCCACCTAAATTACAGACAATATGGAACACTCGGATACTTCATCTTGTTAATGCATACTATAGTTCTCCATAGGCACTGACAGTTGTACTTAGAAAATAACAGGATACCACATCCCTATATTTGAACTCCGCCTAGTGCAGAAGCCGCTATTTTTTTGTTCAGACTGCAATAACTTCTTAATACTAACTCGGAATCCGGCGAGACTTCGACCAATTAACTCCCATCTAAATTACGGACAATATGAAACACTCGGATACTTCATCTTGTGAACGTACATTGTATTCTCCATGGGGACTGACAGTTGTACTTCGAAAATAACAGGCTACTACATCCCCATATTTGAACTCCGCCTAGAGCAGAAGCCGCTAATTTTTTTGTTCAGACTGCAATATTTTCTTCATACTAACTCGGAATCCGGCGAGACTTCGACCGATTAACTTCCACCAAAATTACGGACAATATGAAACACTCGGATACTTCATCTTGTGAACGTACACTATAGTTCTCCCTAGGGGCTGACAGTTGTACTTAGAAAATAACTGGCTACCACATCCCCATATTTGAACTCCGCCTAGAGTAGAAGCCGCTATTTTTTTTGTTCAGACTGCAATAACTTCTTCATACTAATTCAGAATCCGGTGAGATTTCGACCAATTAACTCCCACCTAAATTATGGACAATTTGGAACACTCGGATACTTCATCTTGTGAACGCATACTGTAGTTCTCTATGGTCACTGACAGTTGTACTTAGAAAACAACAGGATACCACATCCCCATATTTGAACTCTGCCTAGTGCAGAAGCCGCTATTTTTTTTGTTCAAACTGCAATAACTTCTTCATACTAATTCAAAATCCAGTGAGACTTCGACCGATTAACTCCCACCTAAATTACGGACAATATGGAACACTCAGATACTTCATCTTGTGAACGCATACTGTAGTTCTCCATGTGCACTGACATTTGTACTTAGAAAACAACAGGATACCACATCCCCATATTTGAACTCCGCCTAGTGCAGAAACCGTTATTTTTTTTGTTCAGACGACAATAACTTCTTTATACTAATTCAGAATCCGGTGAGACTTCGACCAATTAACTAGCACCTAAATTACGGACAATAAGGAACACTCGGATACTTCATCTTGTGAACGCATACTGTAGTTCTCCTTGGGCACTGCCAGTTGTACTTAGAAAATAACAGGATACCACATCCCCATATGTGAACACCGCCTAGTGCAGAAGCCGCTATTTTTTTTGTTCAGACTGCAATAACTTCTTCATACTAATTCAGAATCCAGTGAGACGTCGACCGATTAACTCCCACCTAAATTACGGACAATATGGAACACTCGGATACTTCATCTTGTGAACGCATACTATAGTTCTCCATGGGCACTGACAGTTGTACTTAGAAAATAACAGGAAACCACATCCTCATATTTGAACTCCGCCTAGTGCAGAAACCGCTATTTTTTTTGTTCAGACGGCAATAACTTCTTCATACTAATTCAGAATCTTGTGAGACTTCGACCGATTAACTCCCAACTAAATTACGGACAATATGGAACACTCGGATACCTCATCTTGTGAACGCATACTGTAGTTCTCCATGGTCACAGACAGTTGTACTTAGAAAGTAACAGGATACAACATCGCCATATTTGAACTCCGCCTAGTGCAGAAGCAACTATTTTTTTTGTTCAGATTGCATTATTTTCTTCAACTAACTCGGAATCCGGCGAGACTTCGACCGATTAACTCCCATCTAAATTACGGACAATATGAAACACTCCGATACTTCATCTTGTGAACATACACTGTAGTTCTCCATGGGGACTGATAGTTGTACTTTGAAAATAACAGGCTACCACATCCCCATATTTGAACTCCGCCTAGTGCAGAAGCCGCAATTTTTTTTGTTCAGACTGCAATAACTTCTTCATACTAATTCAAAATCCGGTGAGACATCGACCAATTAACTCCCACCTAAATTACGGACAATATGGAATACTCGGATACTTCATCTTGTGAACGCATACTGTAGTTCTCCATGGGCACTGACAGTTGTACTTAGAAAATAACAGGATACCACATCCCTATATCTGAACTCCGCCTAGTGCAGAAGCCGCTATTTTTTTTGTTCAGACTGCAATAACTTCTTCATACTAACTCGGAATCCGGTGAGACTTCGACCGATTAACTCCCACCTAAATTACGGACAATATGAAACACTCGGATACTTCATCTTGTGAATGTACACCGTAGTTCTACATGGGGACTGACAGTTGTACTTAGAAAATAACAGGCTACCACGTCTCCATATTTGAACTCCGCCTAGTGCAGAAGCCGCTATTTTTTTTGTTCATACTGCAATAACTTCTTCATACTAATTCAGAAAACGATGAAACTTCGACCAATTAACTCCTACCTAAATTACGGATAATATGGAACACTCGGATAGTTCATCTTGTGAAGTCATACTATAATTCTCCATGGGCACTGTCAGTTGTACTTAGAAAATAACAAGCTACGACATCCCCATATTTGAACTCCGCCTAGTGCAGAAGCCGCTATTTTTTTTGTTCAAACTGCAGTAACTTCTTCATACTAACTCATAATCCGGCGAGACTTCGACCGATTAACTCCCACCTAAATTACGGACAATATGGAACACTCGGATACTTCATCTTGTGAACGCACACTGTAGTTCTCCATGGGCACTGACAGTTGTACTTAGAAAATAACAGGATACCACATCCTCTTATTTGAACTCCGCCTAGTCCAGAAACCGCTATTTTTTTGTTCAGACTGCAATATTTTCTTCAGACTAATTCGAAATCCGGCGACACTTCGACCGATTAAATCCCACCTAAATTACGGACAATATGAAACACTCGGATACTTCATCTTGTGAACGTACATTGTAGTTCTCCATGGGGACTGACAGTTGTACTTAGAATATAACAGGCTACCATATCCCCATATTTGAACTCCGCCTAAAGCAGAAACCGCAATTTTTTTGTTCAGACTGCAATAACTTCTTCATACTAATTCAGAATCCGGTGAGATTTCAACCAATTAACTCCCACCTAAATTACGAACAATATGGAACACTCGGATAATTCATCTTGTGAACGCATACTGTATATCTCTATGGGCACTGACGGTTGTACTTAGAAAACAGCCGGATACCATATCCCCATACGCCGGCTCCCCCAAAGAGTCCAATTTTTCCATTACTTGATAAAATGATCTTGTGAGTATCAGTATAAATGATCTTTCCTTCGCGTTCGGCGCTGTAGCGAAACTGATCGCAAAAGAGGGTAAATTTGAACTCCGTCTAGTGTAGAAGCCGCTGTTTTTTTGTTCAGACTGCAATAACTTCTTCATACTAATTCAGAATCCGGTGAGACTTCGACCGATTAACTCCCACCTAAATTACGGACAATATGAAACACTAGGGTACTTCATCTTGTGAACGTACATTGTAGTTCTCCATGGGGACAGACAGTTGTACTTAGAAAATAACAGGCTACCACATCCTTATATTTGAACTCCGCCTAGTGCAGAAGCCGCTATTTTTTTTGTTTAGACTGCAATAACTTCTTCATACTAATTCAGAATCCGATGAGACTTCGATCAATTAACTCCCACCAAAATTACGGACAATATGGAACACTCGGATACTTCAACTTGTGAACGCATACTGTAGCTCTCTAGGGGCACTGACAGTTGTACTTAGAAAATAACAGGATACCACATCCCCATATTTGAACTCCGCCTAGTGCAGAAGCCGCAATTTTTTTTGTTCAGACGGCAATAACTTCTTCATACTATTTCAGAATATGGTGAGACTTCAACCAATTAACTCCCACCTAAATTACGGACAATATGGAATACTCGGATACTTCATCTTGTGAATACAAACTGTAGTTCTCCATGGGCACTGACAGTTGTACTTAGAAAACAACAGGATACCACATCTCCATATTTGAACTCCGTGTAGTGCAGAAGCCGCTATTTTTTTGTCCAGACTGCAATATTTTCTTCATACTAACTCGTAATCCGGCGAGACTTCGACCGATTAACTCCCACCAAAATTACAGACAATATGAAACACTCGGATACTTCATCTTATGAACGTACACTGTAGTTCTCCAAGGGGACTGATAGTTGAACTTTGAAAATAACAGGCTACCACATCCCATTTTTGAACTCCGCCTAGTGCAGAAGCCGTAATTTTTTTTTTTCAGACTGCAATAACTTCTTCATACTAATTCAGAATACGGTGAGACTTCGACCAATTAACTCCCACCTAAATTACAGACAATATGGAACACTCGGATACTTCATTTTGTTAATGCATACTATAGTTCTCCATAGGCACTAACAATTGTACTTAGAAAATAACAGGATACCACATCCCTATATTTGAACTCCGCCTAGTGCAGAAGCCGCTATTTTTTTGTTCAGACTGCAATAACTTCTTAATACTAACTCGGAATCCGGCGAGACTTCGACCAATTAACTCCCATCTAAATTACGGACAATATGAAACACTTGGATACTTCATCTTGTGAACGTACATTGTATTCTCCATGGGGACTGACAGTTGTACTTCGAAAATAACACGCTACTACATCCCCATATTTGAACTCCGCCTAGAGCAGAAGCCGCTAATTTTTTTGTTCAGACTGCAATATTTTCTTCATACTAACTCGGAATCCGGCGAGACTTCGACCGATTAACTTCCACCAAAATTACAGACAATATGAAACACTCGGATACTTCATCTTGTGAACGTACACTATAGTTCTCCCTGGGGGCTGACAGTTGTACTTAGAAAATAACTGGCTACCACATCCCCATATTTGAACTTCGCCTAGAGCAGAAGCCGCTATTTTTTTTATTCAGACTGCAATAACTTCTTCATACTAATTCAGAATCCGGTGAGATTTCGACCAATTAACTCCCACCTAAATTACGGACAATTTGGAACACTCGGATACTTCATCTTGTGAACGCATACTGTAGTTCTCTATGGTCACTGACAGTTGTACTTAGAAAACAACAGGATACCACATCCCCATATTTGAACTCTGCCTAGTGCAGAAGCCGCTATTTTTTTGGTTCAAACTGCAATAACTTCTTCATACTAATTCAAAATCCGGTGAGACTTCGACCGATTAACTCCCACCTAAATTACGGACAATATGGAACACTCAGATACTTCATCTTGTGAACGCATACTGTAGTTCTCCATGTGCACTGACATTTGTACTTAGAAAACAACAGGATACCACATCCCCATATTTGAACTCCGCCTAGTGCAGAAACCGTTATTTTTTTTGTTCAGACGACAATAACTTCTTTATACTAATTCAGAATCCGGTGAGACTTCGACCAATTAACTAGCACCTAAATTACGGACAATAAGGAACACTCGGATACTTCATCTTGTGAACGCATACTGTAGTTCTCCTTGGGCACTGCCAGTTGTACTTAGAAAGTAACAGGATACCACATCCCCATATGTGAACACCGCCTAGTGCAGAAGCCGCTATTTTTTTTGTTCAGACTGCAATAACTTCTTCATACTAATTCAGAATCCAGTGAGACGTCGACCGATTAACTCCCACCTAAATTACGGACAATATGGAACACTCGGATACTTCATCTTGTGAACGCATACTATAGTTCTCCATGGGCACTGACAGTTGTACTTAGAAAATAACAGGAAACCACATCCTCATATTTGAACTCCGCCTAGTGCAGAAACCGCTATTTTTTTTGTTCAGACGGCAATAACATCTTCATACTAATTCAGAATCTTGTGAGACTTCGACCGATTAACTCCCAACTAAATTACGGACAATATGGAACACTCGGATACCTCATCTTGTGAACGCATACTGTAGTTCTCCATGGTCACTGACAGTTGTACTTAGAAAGTAACAGGATACAACATCGCCATATTTGAACTCCGCCTAGTGCAGAAGCAACTATTTTTTTTGTTCAGATTGCATTATTTTCTTCAACTAACTCGGAATCCGGAGAGACTTCGACCGATTAACTCCCATCTAAATTACGAACAATATGAAACACTCCGATACTTCATCTTGTGAACGTACACTGTAGTTCTCCATGGGGACTGATAGTTGTACTTTGAAAATAACAGGCTACCACATCCCCATATTTGAACTCCGCCTAGTGCAGAAGCCGCAATTTTTTTTGTTCAGACTACAATAACTTCTTCATACTAATTCAGAATACGGTGAGACTTCGACCAATTAACTCCCACCTAAATTACGGACAATATGGAACACTCGGATACATCATCGTGTGAACGCATACTGTAGTTCTCCATGGGCACCGACATTTGTACTTAAAAATAACACGATACGACATCCACATATTTGAACTCCGCCTAGTGTAGAAGCCGCTATTTTTTTTGTTCAGACTGCAATAACTTCTTCATACCAATTCAGAATCCGGTGAGACTTCGACCGATTAACTCCCACCTAAATTACGGACAATATGAAACACTCGAATACTTCATCTTGTGAACGTACACTGTATTTCTCCATGGGGACTGACAGTTGTACTTAGAAAATAACAGGCTACCACATCCCCATATTTGAACTCCGCCTAGTTTAGAAGCCGCTATTTTTTTGTTCAGACTGCAATAACTTCTTCATACTAATTCAAAATCCGGTGAGACATCGACCAATTAACTCCCACCTAAATTACAGACAATATGGAATACTCGGATACTTCATCTTGTGAACGCATACTGTAGTTCTCCATGGGCACTGACAGTTGTACTTAGAAAATAACAGGATACCACATCCCTATATCTGAACTCCGCCTAGTGCAGAAGCCGCTATTTTTTTGTTCAGACTGTAATAACTTCTTCATACTAACTCGAAATCCGGTGAGACTTCGACCGATTAACTCCCACCTAAATTACGGACAATATGAAACACTCGGATACTTCATCTTGTGAATAAACACTGTAGTTCTACATGGGGACTGACAGTTGTACTTAGAAAATAACAGGCTACCACGTCTCCATATTTGAACTCCGCCTAGTGCAGAAGCCGCTATTTTTTTTGTTCATACTGCAATAACTTCTTCATACTAAATCAGAATCCGGTGAGACTTCGACCAATTAACTCCCACCTAAATTACGGACAATTTGTAACACTCGGATACTTCATCTTGTGAACGCATACTGCAGTTCTCTATGGGCACTGACACTTGTACTTAGAAAATAACAGGATACCACATCCCCATATTTGAACTCCGCCTATTGCAGAAGTCGCTATTTTATTGTTCAGATTGTAATAACTTCTTCATACTAATTCAGAATCCTGGGAGACTTCGACCGATTAACTCCCACCTAAATTACGGACAATATGAAACACTCGGATACTTCATCTTGTGAACGTACACTGTAGTTCTCCATGGTGACTGACAGTTGTACTTAGAAAATAACAGGCTACCACATACCGTATTTGAACTCCGCCTAGTGCAGAAACCGCTATTTTTTTGTTCAGACTGCAATATTTTCTTCATACTAACTAAGAATCCGGCGAGACTTTGACCGATTAACTCCCACCTAAATTACGAACAATATGGAACACTCGGATACTTCATCTTGTGAATGCATACTGTAGTTCTCCATGGGCACTGACAGTTGTACTTGGAAAATAACAGGATACCACATCCTCATATTTGAACTCCGCCTAATGCAGAAGCCGCTATTTTTTTGTTCAGACTGCAATAACATCTTCATACTAATTCAAAATCCGGTGAGAGTACGACCAATTTACTCCCACCTAAATTACGGACAATATGGAACACTCAGATACTTCATCTTGTGAACTCATACTGTAGTTCTCCATGGGCACTGACAGTTGTACTTAGAAAATAACAAGATACCACATCCACATATCTGAACTCCGCCTAGTCTAGAAGCCGCTATTTTTTTTGTTCAGACTGCAATAACTTCTTCATACTAATTCAGAATCTGGTGAGACGTCGACCGATTAACTCCCACCTAAATTAAGAACAATATGGAACACTCGGATACTTCATCTTGTGAACGCATACTGTAGTTCTCCTTGGGCACTGACAATTGTACTTAGAAAACAACAGGATACCACATCCCCATATTTGAACTCCGCCTAGTGCGGAAGCCGCTATTTTTTTTGTTCAGACGGCAATAACTTCTTCATACTATTTCAGAATCTGGTGAGACTTCGACCAAATAACTCCCACCTAAATTACAGACAATATGGAACACTCGGATACCTCATCTTGTGAACGCATACTGTAGTTCTCCATTGTCACTGACAGTTGTACTTAGAAAGTAACAGGATACAACATCGCCATATTTGAACTCCGCCTAGTGTAGAAGCCGCTATTTTTTTTGTTCAGATTGTAATATTTTCTTCATACTAACTCGGAATCCGGCGAGACTTCGACCGATTAACTCCCACCTAAATTACGGACAATATGAAACACTCGGATAATTCATCTTGTGAACGTACACTGTAGTTCTCCATGGGAACTGACAGTTGTACTTTGAAAATAACATGCTACCACATCCCCATATTTGAACTCCGCCTAGTGCAGAAACCGCAATTTTTTTTGTTCAGACTGCAATAACTTCTTCATACTAATTCAGAATATAGTGAGACTTCGACCAATTAACACCCACCTAAATTACAGACAATATGGAACACTCGGATACTTCATCGTGTGAACGCATACTGTAGTTCTCCATGGGCATCGATAGTTGTACTTAAAAATAACAGGATACGACATCCCCATATTTGAACTCCGCCTAGTGCAGAAGCCGCTATTTTTTTTGTTCAGACTGCAATAACTTCTTCATACTAATTCAGAATCTGATTAGACTTCGACCGATTAACTCCCACCTAAATTACGGACAATATGAAACACTCGGATACTTCATCTTGGGAACGTACACTGTATTTCTCCATGGGGACTGACAGTTGTACTTAGAAAATAACAGGCTATCACATCCCCATATTTGAACTCTGCCTAGTGCAGAAGCCGCTATTTTTTTGTTCAGACTGCAATAACTTCTTCATACTAATTCAGAATCCGGTGAGACTTCGACCAATTAACTCCCACCTAAATTACGGAAAATATGGAACACTCGGATACCTAATCTTGTGAACGCATAGTGTAGTTCTCCATGGGCACTGACAGTTGTACTTAGAATGTAACAGGATACAACATCGCCATATTTGAACTCCGCCTAGTGCAGAAGCAGCTATTTTTTTGTTCAGATTGTAATATTTTCTTCGTACTAACTCGGAATCCGGCGAGACTTCGACCGATTAACTCCCACCTAAATTACGGACAATATGAAACACTCGGATACTTCATCTTGTGAACGTACACTGTAGTTCTCCATGGGGACTGACAGTTGTACTTTGAAAATAACAGGCTACCACATCCCCATATTTGAACTCCGCCTAGTGCAGAAGCCGTAATTTTTTTTGTTCAGACTGCAATAACTTCTTCATACTAATTCAGAATATAGTGAGACTTCGACCAATTAACTCCCACCTAAATTACAGACAATATGGAACACTCGGATACTTCATCGTGTGAACGCATACTGTAGTTCTCCATGGGCACCGATAGTTGTACTTAAAAATAACAGGATACGACATCCCTATATTTGAACTCCGCCTAGTGCAGAAGCCGCTATTTTTTTTGTTCAGACTACAATAACTTCTTCATACTAATTCAAAATCTGGTGAGACTTCGACCGATTAACTGCCACCTAAATTACGGACAATATGGAACACTCGGATACTTCATCTTGTGAACGCATACTATAGTTCTCCATGGGCACTGACAGTTGTATTTTGAAAATAACAGGATACCACATCCCCATATCTGAACTCCGCCTAGTGCAGAAGCCTCTAATTTTTTTGTTCAGACTGCAATAACTTCTTCATACTAATTCAGAATCCGGTGAGACGTCGACCGATTAACTCCCACCTAAATAACGGACAATATGGAACACTCAGATACTTCATCTTGTGAACGCATACTGTAGTTCTCCTTGGGCACAGACAGTTGTACTTAGAAAACAACAGGATACCACATCCCCATATTTGAACTCCGCCTAGTGCGGAAACCGCTATTTTTTTTGTTCAGACGGCAATAACTTCTTCATACTAATTCCAAATCTGGTGAGACTTCGACCAATTAACTCCCACCTAAATTACGGACAATATGAAACACTCGGATACCTCATCTTGTGAACGCATACTGTAGTTCTCCATGGTCACTGACAGTTGTACTTAGAAAGTAACAGGATACAACATCGCCATATTTGCACTCCGCCAAGTGCAGAAGCCGCTATTTTTTTTGTTTAGATTGCAATATTTTCTTCATACTAACTCGGAATCCGGCGAGACTTCGACCGATTAACTCCCACCTAAATTACGGACAATATGAAACACTCGGATACTTCATCTTGTGAACGTACACTATATTTCTCCATGGGGACTGACAGTTGTACTTTGAAAATAACAGGCTACCACATCCCCATATTTGAACTCCGCCTAGTGCAGAAGCCGCTATTTTTTTGTTCAGACTACAACAATTTCTTCATACTAATTCAGAATACGGTGAGACTTCGACCAATTAACTCCCACCTAAATTACGGACAATATGGAACACTCGGATACTTCATCGTGTGAACGCATACTGTAGTTCTCCATTGGCACCGAAAGTTGTACATAAAAATAACAGGATACGACATCCCCATATTTGAACTCCGCCTTGTGCAGAAGCCGCTATTTTTTTTGTTCAGACTGCAATATTTTCTTCATACTAATTCATAATCCGCCGAGACTTCGACCGATTAACTCCCACCAAAATTACGGACAATATGAAACACTCGGATACTTCATCTTGTGAACGTACACTGTAGTTCTCCATGGGGACTGACAGTTGTACTTAGAAAATAACAGGCTACCACATCCCCATATTTGAACTCCGCCTAATGCAGAAGCCGCTATTTTTTTGTTCAGGCTGCAATAACTTCTTCATACTAATTCAGAAACCGGTGAGACTTCGACCAATTAACTCCCACCTAAATTACGGACAATATAGAACACACGGATACTCCATCTTGTGAACGCATACTGTAGTTCTCCATGGGCACTGACAGTTGTACTTAGAAAACAACAGGATACCACATCCCCATATTTGAACTCCGCCTAGTGCAGAAGCCGCTATTTTTTTTGTTCAGACGGAAATAACTTCTTCATACTAATTCAGAATCTAGCGAGACTTCGACTGATTAACTCCCACCTAAATTACGGACAATATTGAACACTCGAATACCTCATCTTGTGAACGCATACTATAGTTCTCCATGGTCACTGACAGTTGTACTTAGAAAGTAACAGGATACAACATCGCCATATTTGAACTCCGCCTAGTGCAGAAGCCGCTATTTTTTTTGTTCAGATTGCAATATTTTCTTCATACTAACTCGGAATCCGGCGAGACTTCGACCGATTAACTCCCACCTAAATTACGGACAATATGAAACACTCGGATACTTCATCTTGTGAACGTACACTGTAGTTCTCCATGCGGACTGACAATTGTACTTTGAAAATAACAGGCTACCGCATCCCCATATTTGAACTCCGCCTAGTGCAGAAGCCACAATTTTTTTTGTTCAGACTGCAATAACTTCTTCATACTAATTCAGACCAATTAACTCCCACCTAAATTACAGACAATATGGAACACTCGGATACTTCATCGTGTGAACGCATATTGTAGTTCTCCATGGGCACCGACCGTTGTACTTAAAAATAATAGGATACGACATCCCTATATTTGAACTCCGCCTAGTGCAGATGCCGCTATTTTTTTTAGGCTGCAATATTTTCGCCATACTAATTCAGAATCCGCCGAGACTTCGACCGATTAACTCCCACCAAAAATTACGGACAATATGAAACACTCGGATACTTCATCTTGTGAACGTACACTGTAGTTCTCCATGGGGACTGACAGTTGTACTTAGAAAATAACAGGCTACCACATCCCCATATTTGAACTCCGCCTAGTGAAGAAGCCGCTATTTTTTTGTTCAAACTGCAATAACTTCTTCATACTAATTCAGAATCTGGTGAGACTTCGACCAATTAACTCCCACCTAAATTACTGACAATATAGAACACTCGGATACTTCATCTTGTGAATACATACTGTAGTTCTCCATGGGCACTAACAGTTGTACTTAGAAAACAACAGGATACCACATCCCCATATTTGAACTCCGCCTAGTGCAAAAGCCGCAATTTTTTTGTTCAGACAGCAATAACTTCTTCTACTAATTCAGAATCCGGTGAGACTTCGACCAATTAAATCCCACTTAAATTACGGACAATATGGAACACTCGGATACCTCATCTTGTGAACGCATACTGTAGTTCTCCATGGTCACTGACAGTTGTACTTAGAAAGTAACAGGATACAACATCGCCATATTTGAACTCCGCCTAGTGCAGAAGCCGCTATTTTTTTTTGTTCAGATTGCAATATTTTCTTCATACTCACTCGGAATCCGGCGAGACTTCGACCGATTAACTCCCACCTAAATTACGGACAATATGAAACACTCGGATACTTCATCTTGTGAACGTACACTGTAGTTCTCCATGGGGACTGACAGTTGTACTTTGAAAATAACAGGCTACCACATCCCCATATTTGAACTCCGCCTAGTGCAGAAGCCGTAATTTTTTTTGTTCAGACTGCAATAACTTCTTCATACTAATTCAGAATATAGTGAGACTTCGACCAATTAACTCCCACCTAAATTACAGACAATATGGAACACTCGGATACTTCATCGTGTGAACGCATACTGTAGTTCTCCATGGGCACCGATAGTTGTACTTAAAAATAACAGGATACGACATCCCCATATTTGAACTCCGCCTAGTGCAGAAGCCGCTATTTTTTTTGTTCAGACTACAATAACTTCTTCATACTAATTCAAAATCTGGTGAGACTTCGACCGATTAACTGCCACCTAAATTACGGACAATATGGAACACTCGGATACTTCATCTTGTGAACGCATACTATAGTTCTCCATGGGCACTGACAGTTGTATTTTGAAAATAACAGGATACCACATCCCCATATCTGAACTCCGCCTAGTGCAGAAGCCTCTAATTTTTTTGTTCAGACTGCAATAACTTCTTCATACTAATTCAGAATCCGGTGAGACGTCGACCGATTAACTCCCACCTAAATAACGGACAATATGGAACACTCAGATACTTCATCTTGTGAACGCATACTGTAGTTCTCCTTGGGCACTGACAGTTGTACTTAGAAAACAACAGGATACCACATCCCCATATTTGAACTCCGCCTAGTGCGGAAACCGCTATTTTTTTTGTTCAGACGGCAATAACTTCTTCATACTAATTCCAAATCTGGTGAGACTTCGACCAATTAACTCCCACCTAAATTACGGACAATATGAAACACTCGGATACCTCAACTTGTGAACGCATACTGTAGTTCTCCATGGTCACTGACAGTTGTACTTAGAAAGTAACAGGATACAACATCGCCATATTTGCACTCCGCCAAGTGCAGAAGCCGCTATTTTTTTGTTTAGATTGCAATATTTTCTTCATACTAACTCGGAATCCGGCGAGACTTCGACCGATTAACTCCCACCTAAATTACGGACAATATGAAACACTCGGATACTTCATCTTGTGAACGTACACTATATTTCTCCATGGGGACTGACAGTTGTACTTTGAAAATAACAGGCTACCACATCCCCATATTTGAACTCCGCCTAGTGCAGAAGCCGCTATTTTTTTGTTCAGACTACAACAATTTCTTCATACTAATTCAGAATACGGTGAGATTTCGACCAATTAACTCCCACCTAAATTACGGACAATATGGAACACTCGGATACTTCATCGTGTGAACGCATATTGTAGTTCTCCATTGGCACCGAAAGTTGTACATAAAAATAACAGGATACGACATCCCCATATTTGAACTCCGCCTTGTGCAGAAGCCGCTATTTTTTTTGTTCAGACTTCAATATTTTCTTCATACTAATTCAGAATCCGCCGAGACTTCGACCGATTAACTCCCACCAAAATTACGGACAATATGAAACACTCAGATACTTCATCTTGTGAACGTACACTGTAGTTCTCCATGGGGACTGACAGTTGTACTTAGAAAATAACAGGCTACCACATCCCCATATTTGAACTCCGCCTAATGCAGAAGCCGCTATTTTTTTGTTCAGGCTGCAATAACTTCTTCATACTAATTCAGAAACCGCTGAGACTTCGACCAATTAACTCCCACCTAAATTACGGACAATATAGAACACACGGATACTCCATCTTGTGAACGCATACTGTAGTTCTCCATGGGCACTGACAGTTGTACTTAGAAAACAACAGGATACCACATCCCCATATTTGAACTCCGCCTAGTGCAGAAGCCGCTATTTTTTTTGTTCAGACTGCAATATTTTCTTCATACAAACTCGGAATCCACCGAGACTTCGATCGATTAACTCCCACCTAAATTACGGACAATATGAAACACTCGGATACTTCATCTTATGAACGTACACTGTAGTTCTCCATGGGGACTGACAGTTGTACTTAGAAAATAACAGGGTACGACATCCCCATATTTGAACTCCGCCAAGTGAAGAAGCCGCTATTTTTTTTGTTCAGACTGCAATAACTTCTACATACTAATTCATAATCTGGTGAGACTTCGACCAATTAACTCCCATCTAAATTATGGAGAATTTGGAACACTCGGATAATTCATCTTGTGAACGCATACTATAGTTCTCTATGGGCACTGACAGTTGTACTTAGAAAATAACACGATACCACATCCCCATATTTGAACTCCGCCTATTGCAGATGTCGCTATTTTTTTGTTCAGACTGCAATAACTTCTTCATCCTAATTCAGAATCCTGTGAGACTTCGACCGATTAACTCCCAACTAAATTACGGACAATATGAAACACTTGGATACTTCATCTAGTGAACGTACACTGTAGTTCCCCATGGGGACCGACAGTTGTACTTAGAAAATAACAGGCTACCACATCCCCAAATTCGAACTCCGCCTAGTGCAGAAGCCGCTATTTTTTTGTTCAGACTGCAATAACATCTTCATACTAATTCAGAATCCGGTGAGAATTCGACCAATTTGAACTCCGCCTGGTACAGAAGCCGCTATTTTTTTAGTTCAGGCTGCAATATTTTCTTCATACTAACTCGGAATCCGGCGAGACTTCGACCGATTAACTCCCTCCTAAATTAAGGACAATATGAAACACTCGGATACTTCATCTTGTGAACGTACACTGTAGTTCTCCATGTGAACTGACAGTTGTACTTAGAAAATAACAGGCTACCACATTCCCATATTTGAACTCCGCCTAGTGCAGAAGCCGCCATATTTTTTGTTCAGATTGCAATAACTTCTCCATACTAATTCAGAATCCGGTGAGACTTCGACCAATTAACTCCCACCTAAATTATGGACAATATGAAAAACTCGGATACTTCATCTTGTGAACGTACACTGTAATTCTCCATGTGGACTGACAGTTGTACTTAGAAAATAACAGGCTACCACATCCCCATATTTGAACTCTGCCTAGTGCAGAAGCCGCTATTTTTTTTGTTCAAACTGCAATAACTTCTTCATAATAATTCAGAATCCGGTGAGACTTCGACCAATTAACTCCCACCTAAATTACGGACAATATGAAACACTCGGATACTTCATCTTTTGAACGCATACTGTAGTTCTCCATTGGCACTGACAGTTGTACTTAGAAAATAACAGGATACCACATCCCCTTATTAGAACTCCGCCTAGTACAAAAGCCGCAATTTTTTTTGTTCAGACTGCAATATTTTCTTCAAACAAACTCGGAATCCATCGAGACTTCGACCGATTAACTCCCACCTAAATTACGGACAATATGGAACACTCGGATACTTCATCTTTTGAACGCATACAGTAGTTCTCCATGGGCATTGACAGTTGTACTTAGAAAATAACAGGATACCACATCCCCTTATTTGAACTCCGCCTAGTACAAAAGCCGCAATTTTTTTTGTTCAGACTGTAATATTTTCTTCATACTAACTCGGAATCCGGCAAGACTTCGACCTATTAACTCCCACCTAAATTTCGGACAATATGAAACACTCGGATACTTCATCTAGTGAACGTACATTGTACTTCTCTATGGGGACTGAAAGTTGTACTTTGAAAATAACAGGCTACGACATCCCCATATTTGAACTCCG
The DNA here is from genome assembly GCA_030737815.1 of Allium fistulosum. Lineage (NCBI taxonomy): Eukaryota > Viridiplantae > Streptophyta > Magnoliopsida > Asparagales > Amaryllidaceae > Allium > Allium fistulosum. The sequence goes on from CM060905.1 coordinate 707,183,008, forward strand.
CTTAGTGCAGAAGCCGCAATTTTTTTTGTTCAGACAACAATAACTTCTTCATACTAATTCAGAATACGGTGAGACTTCGACCAATTAATTCCCACCTAAATTACGGACAATATGGAACACTCATATACTTCATCGTGTGAATGCATACTGTAGTTCTCCATGGGCACCGACAGTTGTACTTAAAAATAACAGGATACGACATCCCCATATTTGAACTCCGCCTAGTGCAGAAGCCGCTATTTTTTTTGTTCAGACTGCAATAACTTCTTCATAGTAATTCAGAATCCGGTGAGACTTCGTCCGATTAACTCCCACCTAAATTACGGACAATATGAAACACTCGGATACTTCATCTTGTGAATGTACACTGTATTTCTCCATGGGTACTGACAGTTGTACTTAGAAAATAACAGGCTACCACATCCCCATATTTGAACTCCGCCTATTGCAGAAGCCGCTATTTTTTTTGTTCAGACTGCAATAACTTCTTCATAATAATTCAGAATCCGGTGAGACTTCGACCAATTAACTCCCAACTAAATCACGGACAATATGGAACATTGGGATACTTCATCTTGTGAACGCATACTGTAGTTCCCCATGGGCATTGACAGTTGTACTTAGAAAATAACAGGATACCACATCCCTATATTTGACCTCCGCCTAGTGCAGAAGCCGCTATTTTTTTGTTCAGACTGCAATAACTTCTTCATACTAATTCAGAATCCGGTGAGACTTCGACCAATTAACTCCCACCTAAATTACGGAAAACATGGAACACTGTAGTTCTCAATAGAGACTAACAGTTGTACTTAGAAAATAATATGCTACCACATCCCCATATTTGAACTCCGCCTAGTGTAGAAGCCGCTATTTTTTTGTTCAGACTGCAATAACTTCTTCATACTAATTCAGAATCCGGCGAGAATTCGACCGATTAGCTCCCACATAAATTGAGGACAATATGAAACACTCGGATACTTCATCTTGTGAACGTACACTATATTTCTCCATGGAGACTGACAGTTGTACTTAGAAAATAACAGGCTAACACATCCCCATATTTGAACCCCGCCTAGTGCAGAAGCGCTATTTTTTTGTTCAGACTCCAATAACTACTTCATACTAATTCAAAATCCGGTGAGACTTCGACCAATTAACTCCCACCTAAATTACGGACAATATGGAACACTCGGATACTTCATCTTGTGAACGAATACTATAGTTCTCCATGGGCACTGATAGTTGTACTTAGAAAATAACAGCATACCACATCTCCATATTTGAACTGCCCCTAGTGCAGAATCCGCTATTTTTTTTGTTCAGACTGCAATAACTACTTCATACTAAATCAAAATCCGGTGAGACTTCGACCAATTAACTCCCACCTAAATTACGGACAATATGGAACACTCGGATACTTCATCTTGTGAACGCATACTGTAGTTCTCCATGGGCACTAACAGTTGTACTTAGAAAATAACAGGATACCGCATCTCCATATTTGAACTCCGCCTAGTGCTAAAGCCGCTATTTTTTTGTTCAGACTGCAATAACTTCTTCATAATAATTCAGAATCCGGTGAGACTTCGACCAATTAACTCCCACCTAAATTATAGACAATATGGAACACTCGGACACTTCATCTTGTGAATGCATACTATAGTTCTCCATGGGCACTAACAATTGTACTTAAAAAATAACAGGATACCACATCCCCTTATTTGAACTCCGCCTAGTACAGAAGCCGCTGTTTTTTTGTTCAAACTGTAATATTTTCTTCATACTAACTCGGAATCCGGCGAGACTTCGACTGATTAACACCCACCTCAATTACGGATAATATGGAACACTCGGATAACTCATCTTGTGAACACATACTATAGTTCTCCATGGGCACTGACAGTTGTACTTTGAAAATATCAGGATACAACATCCCCATATTTGAACTCCGCCTAGTGTAGAAGCCGCTATTTTTTGTTGTTCAGACTGCAATATTTTCTTCATACTAACTCGGAATCCGGCGAGACTTCAACCGATTAACTCCCACCTAAATTACGGACAATATTAAACACTCGGATGCTTAATCTTGTGAACGTACATTGTAGTTCTCCATGGGGACTGAAACTTGTACATAGAAAATAACAGGCTACTAAATACTAATTCATAATCCGGCGAGACTTCGACCAATTAACTCCCACCTAAATTACGGACAATATGGAACACTCAGATACTTCATCTTTTGAACGCATACTGTAGTTCTCCATGGGCACTGACAGTTGTGCTTAGAAAACAACAGGATACCACATCACCATATTTGAACTCCGCCTAGTGCATAAGCCGCTATTTTTTTTGTTCAGACTGCAATAACTTCTTCATACTAATTCAGAATCCGGTGAGACTTCGACCGATTAACTCCCACCTAAATTACGGACAATATGGAATACTCGGATACCTCATCTTGTGAACGCATATTGTAGTTCTCCGTGGGCACTTACAGTTGTACTTAGAAAATAACAGGATACAACATCGCCATATTTGAACTCCGCCTAGTGCAGAAGCCGCTATTTTTTTGTTCAGACTGCAATAACTTCTTCAAACTAATTCAGAATCCACGGAGACTTCGACCAATTAACTCCCACCTAAATTACAAACAATATGGAATACTCGGATACCTCATCTTGTGAACGCATACTGTAGTTCTCCATGGGCACTGGCAGTTATATTTAGAAAATAACAGGATAGAACATCGCCATATTTGAACTCCGCCTAGTGCAGAAGCCGCTATTTTTTTTGTTCAGACTACAATTACTTCTTCATACTAATTCAGAATCCGGTGAGACTTCGACCAATTAACTCCCACCTAAATTATAGACAATATGGAACACTCGGATACCTCATCTTGTGAACGCATACTATGGTTCTCCATGGGCACTAACAGTTGTACTTGAAAATAACAGGATACGACATCCCCATATTTGAACTCCGCCTAGTGCAGAAGCCGCTATTTTTTTTGTTCGGACTGCATAAACTTCTTCATACTAATTCAAAATCCGGTGAGACTTCGACCAATTAACTCCCACCTAAATTGTGGACAATATGAAACACTCGGATACTTCATCTTGTGAACGCATATTGTAGTTCTCCATGGGGACTGACAGTTGTACTTAGAAAATAACAGGCTACCACATCCCCATATTTGAACTCCGCCTGGTGCAGAAGCCGCTATTTTTTTATTCAGACTGCAATAACTTCTTCATACTAATTCAGAATCCGGGAAGACTTCGACCAATTAACTCGCACATAAATTACGGACAATATGGAATACGCGGATACTTCATCTTGCGAAGGCAAACTGTAGTTCTCCATGGGCACTGACAGTTGTACTTAGAAAATAACAGGATACCACATCCCCTTATTTGAACTCCGCCTAGTATAGAAGTCGCTATTTTTTTTTTGTTCAGACTGTAATATTTTCTTCATACTAACTCGGAATCCGGCGAGACTTCGACCGATTAACTCCCACCTAAATTACGGACAATATGAAACACTCGGATACTTCATCTTTTGAACGTACACTGTAGTTCTCCATGGGTACTGACAGGTGTACTTTGAAAATAACAGGCTACGACATCCCCATATTTGAACTCCACCTAGTGTAGAAGCCGTATTTTTTTTGTTTGGACTGCAATATTTTCTTCATACTAACTCGAAATCCGGCGAGACTTCGACTGATTAACTCCTACCTAAATTACGGACAATATGAAACACTCGGATACTTCATCTTGTGAACGTACACTGTAGGTCTCCATGGAGACTGACAGTTATACTTAGAAAATAATAGGCTACCACATCCCCATATTTGAACTCCGCCTAGTGCAGAAGCCGCTATTTTTTGGTTCAGACTGCAATAATTTCTTCATACTAATTCAGAATCCGGTGAGACTTCGACCGATTAACTCCCACCTAAATTACGGACAATAGGGAACACTCGGATACTTCATCTTGTGAACGCATACTGTGGTTCTCCATGGGCACTGACAGTTGTACTTAGAAAATAACAGCATACCACATCCCCATATTTGAACTCCGCCTAGTGCAAAAGCCACTATTTTTTTGTTCAGACTGCAATAACTTCTTCATACTAATCCAGAATCCGGTGAGACTTCGACCAATTAACTCCCACCTAAATTACGGACAATATGGAACACTCAGATACTTCATCTTGTGAACGCATACTGTAATTCTCTATGGGCACTGACAGTTGTACTTAGAAAATAACAGCATACCACATCCCCATATTTGAACTCCGCCCAGTGCAGAAGCTGCTATTTTTTTAATTCAGACTGCAATAACTTCTTCATACTAATACAGAATCCGGTGAGAGTTCGACCAATTAACTCCCACCTAAATTACGGACAATATGAAACACTCGGATACTTCATCTTGTGAACGCATACTATAGTTCTCCATGGGCACTGACAGTTGTACTTAGAAAATAACATGATACCACATCCCCTTATTTGAACTCCGCCTAGTACAAAAGCCGCTATTTTTTTTTCAGACTGCAATATTTTCTTCATACTAACTCGATATCCGGCGAGACTTCGACCGATTAACTCCCACCTAAATTACGGACAATATGAAACACTCGGATACTTCATCTTGTGAACGTACACTGTAGTTCTCCATAGGGACTGACAGGTGTACTTTGAAAATAACAGGCTACCACATCCCCATATTTGAACTCCGCCTAATGTAGAAGCCGCTATTTTTTTTGTTCAGACAGCAATATTTTCTTCATACTAACTCGAAATCCGGCGAAACTTCGACTGATTAACTCCCACCTAAATTACGGAATATATGAAACACTTGGATACTTCATCTTGTGAACGTACACTGTAGTTCTCCTTGGGGACTGACAGTTGTACTTAGAAAATAACAGGGTACTACATCCCCATATTGGAACTCCGCCTAGTGTAGAAGCTGCTATTTTTTTTGTTCAGACTGCAATAACTTCTTCATACTAATTCAGAATCCGATGAGACTTTGACCAATTAACTCCCACCTAAATTACGAACAATATGGAACACTCAGATAATTCATCTTGTGAATGCATACTGTAGTTTTCTATGGGCACTGACAGTTGTACTTAGAAAATTACAGGATGCCACATCCCCATATTTGAACTCCGCCTATTGCAGAAGCCGCTATTTTTTTGTTCAGACTACAATAACTTCTTCATACTAATTCAGAATCCGGTGAGACTTCGACCAATTTACTTCAACTTAAATTACGGACAATATGGAACACGTGGATACCTCATCTTGTGAACGCGTACTGTAGTTCTCAATGGGCACGTACAGTTGTACTTAGAAAATAACAGGATACAACATCCCCATATTTGAACTCCGCCTAGTGCAGAAGCCGCTATTTTTTTGTTCAGACGGCAATATTTTCTTCATAGTAAATTGGAATCCGGCGAGACATCAACTGATTAACTCCCACCTAAATTACGGTCAATATGAAACACTCGGATACTTCATCTTGTGAACATACACAGTTGTTCTCTATGGAGACTGACAGTTGTACTTAGAAAATTACAGGCTACCACATCCCCATATTTGAACTCCGCCTAGTGCAGAAGCTGCTATTTTTTTGTTCAGACTGCAATAACTTCTTCATACTAATTCAGAATCCGGTGAGACATCGACCGATTAACTCCCACCTAAATTACGGACAATATGAAACACTCGGATGCTTCATCTTGTGAACGCATACTGTAGTTCTCCATGGGCACTGACAGTTGTAGTCGGAAAATAACAGGCTACCACATCCCCATATTTGAACTCCACCCAGTGCTGAAGCCGCTATTTTTTTTGTTCAGACTGCAATAACTTCTTCATACTAATTCAGAATCCGGTGAGACTTCGACCAATTAACTCCCACATAAATTACGGACAATAGGGAACACTCGGATACTTCATCTTGTGAACGCATACTGTGGTTCTCCATGGGCACTGACAGTTGTACTTAGAAAATAACAGCATACCACATCCCCATATTTGAACTCTGCCTAGTGCAGAAGTCGCTATTTTTTTTGTTCAGATTGCAATAACTTCTTCATACTAATTCAGAATCCGGTGAGACTTCGACCAATTAACTCCCACCTAAATTACGGACAATATGGAACACTCGGATACCTCATCTTGTGAACGCGTACTGTAGTTCTCCATGGGCACGTACAGTTGTACTTAGAAAATAATAGGATACAACATCCCCATATTTGAACTCCGCCTAGTGCAGAAGCCGCTATTTTTTTTGTTTAGACGACAATATTTTCTTCATAGTAATTTAGAATCCGGTGAGACTTCGACCAATTAACTCCCATCTAAATTACGGATAATATGCAACACTCGGATACTTCATCTTGTGAACGCATACTGTAATTCTCTATGGGCACTGACAGTTGTACTTAGAAAATAACAGCATACCACATCCCCATATTTGAACTCCGCCCAGTGTAGAAGCCGCTATTTTTTTTATTCAGACTGCAATAACTTCTTCATACTAATTCAGAATCCGGTGAGACTTCAACCAATTAACTCCCACCTAAATTACGGACAATATGGAACACTCGGATACTTCTTCTTGTGAACGCATACTGTAATTCTCTATGGGCACTAACAGTTGTACTTAGAAAATAACATGATACCATATCCCTATATTTGAACTCCGCTTAGTGCAGAAGCCGATATTTTTTTATTCAGACAGTAATAACTTCTTCATACTAATTTAGAATCCGGTGAGACTTCGACCAATTAACTCCCACCTAAATTACGGACAATATGAAACACTCGGATACTTCATCTTGTGAACGCATATTATAGTTCTCCATGGGCACTGACAGTTTTACTTAGAAAATAACAGGATACCACATCCCCTTATTTGAACTCCGCCTAGTACAGAAGCCGCTATTTTTTTTGTTCAGACTGCAATATTTTCTTCATACTAACTCGGAATCCGACGAGACTTCGACCGATTAACTCCAACCTAAATTACGGACAATATGAAACACTCGGATACTTCATCTTGTGAACGTACACTGTAGTTCTCCATGGGGACTGACAGGTGTACTTTAAAAATAGGGTACTTTTGGCACAGGTCCTTATTAAGTTTCAAAATTCACGAAAAGTCCTTTACTAAATTTCAGTGTAAATTAGGTCCCTGTTTTTTATTCACGATTATTGCAGAGCATGATGCAACATTTCATAAAAGTTGCTGGCATTTCCGCAACATTTCTTTATACTATGAACGTAGTGTATGAAAGTTGCTGAAATATCAACACTTATTTATAAAATTTGCTGATATTTCAGCAACATTTATGTACACTATGAACAGAGTTTATGAAAGTTGCTGAAATATCACCACTTATTTATAAAAGTTGCTGACATTTCAGCAATAATTATTCTTTGTTTTTACAATAAAACTTTGACACAGATAGTTGCTGAAATATCAGCACTTATTTATAAAAGTTGTTGACATTTCAGCAATAATTTTTCTTTATTTCCAGAAAACAGGGACCCGCTTTACAATGAAACTTTGATAGGGACCCGCTTTACAATATGAAAGTATGATAGGGATGCCTCCCTAATTTCCACTTAAAAATAACAGGCTACCACATCCCCATATTTGAACTCCGCCTAGTGTAGAAGCCGCTATTTTTTTTGTTCAGACTGCAATATTTTCTTCATACTAAATCGAAATCCGACGAGACTTCGACTGATTAACTCCCACCTAAATTACGGACAATATGAAACACTCGGATACTTCATCTTGTGAACGTACACTGTAGTTCTCCTTGGGGGTTGACAGTTGTACTTAGAAAATAACAGGCTACTACATCCCCAAATTTGAACTCCGCCTACTGCAGAAGCCGCTATTTTTTTGCTCAGACTGCAATAACTTCTTCATACTAATTCAGAATCCAATGAGACTTTGACCAATTAACTCCCATCTAAATTACGGACAATATGGAACACTCAGATAATTCATCTTGTGAACGCATACTGTAGTTCTCTATGGGCACTGACAGTTGTACTTATAAAATAATAGGATACCACATCCCCATATTTGAACTCCGCCTATTGCAGAAGCCGCTATTTTTTTTGTTCAGACTACAATAACTTCTTCATACTAATTCAGAATCCGGTGAGACTTCGACCAATTTACTTCCAGCTAAATTACGGACAATATGGAACACTCGGATACCTCATCTTGTGAACGCGTACTGTAGTTCTCCATGGGCACGTACCGTTGTACTTAGAAAATAATAGGATACAACATCCCCATATTCGAACTCCGCCTAGTGCAGAAGCCGCTATTTTTTTTGTTCAGACGGCAATATTTTCTTCATAGTAAATCGGAATCCGGCGAGACTTCGACCGATTAACTCTCACCTAAATTACGGTCAATATGAAACACTCGGATACTTCATCTTGTGAACATACTATGTAGTTCTCTATGGAGACTGACAGTTGTACTTAGAAAATAACAGGCTACCACATCCCCATATTTGAACTCCGCCTAGTGCAGAAGCCGCTATTTTTTTGTTCAGACTGCAATAACTTCTTCATACTAATTCAGAATCCGGTGAGACTTCGACCGATTAACTCACACCTAAATTACGGACAATATGGAACACTCGGATACTTCATCTTGTGAACGCATACTGTAGTTCTCCATGGTCACTGACAGTTGTACTTAGAAAATAACAGGCTACCACATCCCTATATTTGAACTCCACCCAGTGCAGAAGCCGCTATTTTTTTGTTCAGACTGCAATAACTTCTTCATACTAATTCAGAATCCGGTGAGACTTCGACCAATTAACTCCCACCTAAATTACGGACAATAGGGAACACTCGGATACTTCATCTTGTGAACGCATACTGTGGTTCTCCATGGGCACTGACAGTTGTACTTAGAAAATAACAGCATGCCACATCCCCTTATTTGAACTCCGCTTAGTGTAGAAGCCGATATTTTTTTGTTCAGATTGCAATAACTTCTTCATACTAATTCAGAATCCGGTGAGACTTCGACCAATTAACTCCCACCTAAATTACGGACAATATGGAACACTCGGATACTTCATCTTGTGAACGCATACTGTAGTTCTCCATGGGCACTGAAAGTTTTACTTGGAAAATAACAGGATACCACATCCCCATATTTGAACTCCGCCTAGTGTAGAAGCCGTTATTTTTTTGTTCAGACTGCAATAAATTCTTCATACAAATTCAGAATCCGGTGAGACTTCGACCAATTAACTCCCACCTAAATTACGGACAATATGGAACACTCGGATACTTCATCTGGTGAACGCATATTGTAGTTCTCCATAGGCACTAACAGTTGTACTTAGAAAATAACAGGATACCACATCCCCTTATTTGAACTCCGCCTAGTGTAGAAGCCGCTATTTTTTTCGTTCAGACAGCAATATTTTCTTCATACAAACTCGAAATCCGGTGAGACTTCGACCGATTAACTCTCACCTAAATTACGGACAATATGAAACACTCGGATACTTCATCTTGTGAACGTGTACTGTAGTTATCCTTGGGGACTGACAGTTGTACTTAGAAAATAACAGGCTACCACATCCCCATATTTGAACTCCGCCTAGTGTAGAAGCCGCTATTTTTTTGTTCAGACTGCAATAACTTCTTCATACTAATTCAGAATCCGATGAGACTTCGACCAATTAACTCCCACCTAAATTACGGACAATATGGAACACTCGGATACTTCATCATGAGAACGCATACTGTAGTTCTCCATGGGCACTGACAGTTGTACTTAAAATAATAGGATACCACATCCCCATAATTGACCTCCGCCAAGTGCAGAAGCCGCTATTTTTTTTGTTCAGACTGCAATAACTTCTTCATTCTAATTCATAATCCGTTGGGACTTCGACCAATTAACTCCCACCTAAATTACGGACAATATGAAACACTAGGATACTTCATCTTGTGAACGTACACTGTAGTTCTCCATGGGCACTGACAGTTGTACTTAGAAAATAACAGGATACCACATCCCCATATTTGAACTCCGCCTAGTGTAGAAGCCGCTATTTTTTTTCAGACTGCAATAACTTCTTCATACTAATTCAGAATCCGGTGAGACTTCGACCAATTAACTCCCACCTAAATTACGGACAATAGGGAACACTCGGATACTTCATCTTGTGAACGCATACTGTGGTTCTCCATGGGCACTGACAGTTGTACTTAGAAAATAACAGCATGCCACATCCCCTTATTTGAACTCCGCTTAGTGTAGAAGCCGATATTTTTTTGTTCAGATTGCAATAACTTCTTCATACTAATTCAGAATCCGGTGAGACTTCGACCAATTAACTCCCACCTAAATTACGGACAATATGGAACACTCGGATACCTCATCTTGTGAACGCGTACTGTAGTTCTCCATGGGCACGTACCGTTGTACTTAGAAAATAATAGGATACAACATCCCCATATTCGAACTCCGCCTAGTGCAGAAGCCGCTATTTTTTTTGTTCAGACGGCAATATTTTCTTCATAGTAAATCGGAATCCGGCGAGACTTCGACCGATTAACTCTCACCTAAATTACGGTCAATATGAAACACTCGGATACTTCATCTTGTGAACATACTATGTAGTTCTCTATGGAGACTGACAGTTGTACTTAGAAAATAACAGGCTACCACATCCCCATATTTGAACTCCGCCTAGTGCAGAAGCCGCTATTTTTTTGTTCAGACTGCAATAACTTCTTCATACTAATTCAGAATCCGGTGAGACTTCGACCGATTAACTCACACCTAAATTACGGACAATATGGAACACTCGGATACTTCATCTTGTGAACGCATATTGTAGTTCTCCATGGTCACTGACAGTTGTACTTAGAAAATAACAGGCTACCACATCCCTATATTTGAACTCCACCCAGTGCAGAAGCCGCTATTTTTTTGTTCAGACTGCAATAACTTCTTCATACTAATTCAGAATCCGGTGAGACTTCGACCAATTAACTCCCACCTAAATTACGGACAATAGGGAACACTCGGATACTTCATCTTGTGAACACATACTGTGGTTCTCCATGGGCACTGACAGTTGTACTTAGAAAATAACAGCATGCCACATCCCCTTATTTGAACTCCGCTTAGTGTAGAAGCCGATATTTTTTTGTTCAGATTGCAATAACTTCTTCATACTAATTCAGAATCCGGTGAGACTTCGACCAATTAACTCCCACCTAAATTACGGACAATATGGAACACTCGGATACTTCATCTTGTGAACGCATACTGTAGTTCTCCATGGGCACTGAAAGTTTTACTTGGAAAATAACAGGATACCACATCCCCATATTTGAACTCCGCCTAGTGTAGAAGCCGTTATTTTTTTGTTCAGACTGCAATAAATTCTTCATACAAATTCAGAATCCGGTGAGACTTCGACCAATTAACTCCCACCTAAATTACGGACAATATGGAACACTCGGATACTTCATCTGGTGAACGCATATTGTAGTTCTCCATAGGCACTAACAGTTGTACTTAGAAAATAACAGGATACCACATCCCCTTATTTGAACTCCGCCTAGTGTAGAAGCCGCTATTTTTTTCGTTCAGACAGCAATATTTTCTTCATACAAACTCGAAATCCGGTGAGACTTCGACCGATTAACTCTCACCTAAATTACGGACAATATGAAACACTCGGATACTTCATCTTGTGAACGTATACTGTAGTTATCCTTGGGGACTGACTGTTGTACTTAGAAAATAACAGGCTACCACATCCCCATATTTGAACTCCGCCTAGTGTAGAAGCCGCTATTTTTTTGTTCAGACTGCAATAACTTCTTCATACTAATTCAGAATCCGATGAGACTTCGACCAATTAACTCCCACCTAAATTACGGACAATATGGAACACTCGGATACTTCATCATGAGAACGCATACTGTAGTTCTCCATGGGCACTGACAGTTGTACTTAAAATAATAGGATACCACATCCCCATAATTGACCTCCGCCAAGTGCAGAAGCCGCTATTTTTTTTGTTCAGACTGCAATAACTTCTTCATTCTAATTCATAATCCGTTGAGACTTCGACCAATTAACTCCCACCTTAATTACGGACAATATGAAACACTAGGATACTTCATCTTGTGAACGTACACTGTAGTTCTCCATGGGCACTGACAGTTGTACTTAGAAAATAACAGGATACCACATCCCCATATTTGAACTCCGCCTAGTGTAGAAGCCGCTATTTTTTTTCAGACTGCAATAACTTCTTCATACTAATTCAGAATCCGGTGAGACTTCGACCAATTAACTCCCACCTAAATTACGGACAATAGGGAACACTCGGATACTTCATCTTGTGAACGCATATTGTGGTTCTCCATGGGCACTGACAGTTGTACTTAGAAAATAACAGCATGCCACATCCCCTTATTTGAACTCCGCTTAGTGTAGAAGCCGATATTTTTTTGTTCAGATTGCAATAACTTCTTCATACTAATTCAGAATCCGGTGAGACTTCGACCAATTAACTCCCACCTAAATTACGGACAATATGGAACACTCGGATACCTCATCTTGTGAACGCGTACTGTAGTTCTCCATGGGCACTGAAAGTTTTACTTGGAAAATAACAGGATACCACATCCCCATATTTGAACTCCGCCTAGTGTAGAAGCCGTTATTTTTTTGTTCAGACTGCAATAAATTCTTCATACAAATTCAGAATCCGGTGAGACTTCGACCAATTAACTCCCACCTAAATTACGAACAATATGGAACACTCGGATACTTCATCTGGTGAACGCATATTGTAGTTCTCCATAGGCACTAACAGTTGTACTTAGAAAATAACAGGATACCACATCCCCTTATTTGAACTCCGCCTAGTGTAGAAGCCACTATTTTTTTCATTCAGACAGCAATATTTTCTTCATACAAACTCGAAATCCGGTGAGACTTCGACCGATTAACTCTCACCTAAATTACGGACAATATGAAACACTCGGATACTTCATCTTGTGAACGTATACTGTAGTTATCCTTGGGGACTGACAGTTGTACTTAAAAAATAACAGGCTACCACATCCCCATATTTGAACTCCGCCTAGTGTAGAAGCCGCTATTTTTTTGTTCAGACTGCAATAACTTCTTCATACTAATTCAGAATCCGATGAGACTTCGACCAATTAACTCCCACCTAAATTACGGACAATATGGAACACTCGGATACTTCATCATGAGAACGCATACTGTAGTTCTCCATGGGCACTGACAGTTGTACTTAAAATAATAGGATACCACATCCCCATAATTGACCTCCGCCAAGTGCAGAAGCCGCTATTTTTTTTGTTCAGACTGCAATAACTTCTTCATTCTAATTCATAATCCGTTGAGACTTCGACCAATTAACTCCCACCTAAATTACGGACAATATGAAACACTAGGATACTTCATCTTGTGAACGTACACTGTAGTTCTCCATGGGCACTGACAGTTGTACTTAGAAAATAACAGGATACCACATCCCCATATTTGAACTCCGCCTAGTGTAGAAGCCGCTATTTTTTTTCAGACTGCAATAACTTCTTCATACTAATTCATAATCCGGTGAGACTTCGACCAATTAACTCCCACCTAAATTACGGACAATATGGAACACTCGGATACTTCATCTTGTGAACGCATACTGTGGTTCTCCATGGGCACTGACAGTTGTACTTATAAAATAACAGGATACCACATCCCCTTATTTGAACTCCGCCTAGTACAGAAGTCGCTATTTTTTTTGTTCAGAATGCAATATTTTCTTCATACTAACGCGGAATCCGGCGAGACTTCGACCGATTTACTCCCACCTAAATTACGGACAATATGGAACAATCGGATACTTCATCTTGTGAACGCATACTGTAGTTCTCCATGAGCACTGACAGTTGTACTTAGAAAATAACAGGATACCACATCCCCATATTTGACCTCCGCCTAGTGCAAAAGCCGCTATTTTTATTGTTCAGACAACAATTTTTTCTTCATACTAACTCGGAATCCGGCGATACTTCGACCGATTAACTCCCACCTAAATTACGGACAATATGGAACACTCGGATACTTCATCTTGTGAACGCATACTGTATAGCTCTCCGTGGGCACTAACAGTTGTACTTAGAAAATAACAGAATACCACATCCCCTTATTTGAACTCCGCCTAGTATAGAAGCCGCTATTTTTTTGTTCAGACTACAATATTTTCTTCATACTAACTCGGAATCCTACGAGACTTCGACCGATTTACTCCCACCTAATTTACGGACAATATGAAACACTCGGATACTTCAACCTGTGAACGTACACTTTAGTTCTCCATGGGGACTGAAAGTTGTACATAGAAAATAACAGGCTACCACATCCCCATATTTGAACTCCGCCTAGTGTAGAAGCCGCTATTTTTTTGTTCAGACTGCAATAACTTCTTCATACCAATTCAGAATCCGGTGAGACTTCGACCAATTAACTCCCACCTAAATTACGGACAATATGGAACACTCAAATACTTCATCTTGTGAACGCATACTGTAGTTCTCCATAGGGACTGACAGTTGTACTTAGAAAACAACAGGATACCACATTCCCTTATTTGAACTCCGCCTAGTGTAGAAGCCGCTATTTTTTTTGTTCAGACAGCAATATTTCCTTCATACTAACTCGAAATCAGGCGATACTTCGACCGATTAACACCCACCTAAATTACGGACAATATGAAACACTCGGATACTTCATCTTGTGAACGTACACTGTAATTCTCCTTGGGGACTGACAGTTGTACTTAGAAAATAACAAGTTACCACATCCGCATATTTGAACTCCGCATAGTGTAGAAACCGCTATTTTTTTTGTTCAAATTGCAATACCTTCTTCATAATAATTCCGAATCCGGTGAGACTTCGACCAATTAACTCCCACCTAAATTACGGACAATATGGAACACTCGGATACTTCATCTTGTGAACGCATACTGTATAGTTCTCCGTGGGCACTAACCGTTGTACTTAGAAAATAACAGGATACCACATCACCCAATTTGAACTCCGCCTAGTACAGAAGGCGCTAATTTTTTGTTCAAACTACAATATTTTCTTCATACTAACTCGGAATCCTGCGAGACTTCGACCGATTAACTCCCACCTAAATTACGGACAATATGAAACACTCAGATACTTCATCCTGTGAACGTACACTGTAGTTCTCCATGTGGACTGACAGTTGTACTTAGAAAATAACAGGATACAACATCTCCATATTTGAACTCCGCCTAGTGCAGAAGCCGCTATTTTTTTGTTCAGAGTGCAATAACTTCTTCATAATAATTCAGAATACGGTGAGACTTCGACCAATTAACTCCCACCTAAACTACGGACAATATGGAACACTCGAATACTTCATCTTGTGAACGCATACTGTAGTTCTCCATGGGCACTGATAGTTGTACTTAGAAAATAACAGGATACCACATCCCCTTATTTGAACTCCGCCTAGTGCAGAAGCCGCTATTTTTTTGTTCAGACAGCAATATTTTCTTCATAGTAACTCGGAATCCGGCGATACTTCGACCGATTAACACCCACCTAAATTACGGACAATATGAAACACTCGGATACTTCATCTTGTGAATGTACACTGTAGTTCTCCATAGGGACTGACAGTTGTACTTAGAAAATAACAGGATATCACATCCCCTTATTTAAACTCCGCCTAGTGCAGAAGCCGCTATTTTTTTGTTTAGACTCCAATATTTTCTTCATACTAACTCGTAATCTTGCGAGACTTCGACCGATTAACTCCCACCTAAATTACGGACAATATGAAACAGTCGGATATTTCATCTTGTGAACGTACACTGTAGTTCTCCATGGGGACTAACTGTTGTACTTAGAAAATAACAGGCTACCACATCACCATATTTGAACTCCGCCCAGTGTAGAAGACGCTATTTTTTTTGTTCAGACTGCAATAACTTCTTCATACTAATTCAGTATCCGAGGAGACTTCGACCAATTAACTCCCACCTAAATTACGGACAATATGAAACACTCGGATACTTCATCTTGTGAACGCATACTGTAGTTCTCCATGGGCACTGGCAGTTGTACTTAAAAATAACAGGATACGACATCCCCATATTTGAACTCCTCTTAGTGCTGAAGGCGCTATTTTTTTTGTTCAGACTGCAACAACTTCTTCATACTAACTCGGAATCCGGCGAGACTTCGACCGATTAACTCCCACCTAAATTACGGACAATATGAAATACTCGGATACTTCATCTTGTGAACATACACTGTTGTTCTCCATTGGGACTAACAGTTGTACTTTGAAAATAACAGGCTACCACATCCCCATATTTGAACTCCGCCTAGTGCAGAAACCGCTATTTTTTCTGTTCAGACTGCAATAACTTCTTCATACTAAATCAGAATCCGGTGAGACTA
This sequence comes from Allium fistulosum, assembly GCA_030737815.1. Taxonomy (NCBI): domain Eukaryota; kingdom Viridiplantae; phylum Streptophyta; class Magnoliopsida; order Asparagales; family Amaryllidaceae; genus Allium; species Allium fistulosum. Next base: position 707,199,594 of record CM060905.1, read on the forward strand.
CGACCGATTAACTCCCTCCTAAATCACGGACAATATGAAACACTCGGATACTTCATCTTGTGAACGTACACTTTAGTTCTCCATGGAGACTACAGTTTTACTTAGAAAATAACAGGCTACTACATCCCCATATTTGAACTCCGCCTAGTGCAGAAGCCGCTATTTTTTTGTTCAGAGTGCAAAAACTTCTTCATACTAATTCAGAATACGGTGAGACTTCGACCAATTAACTCCCACATAAATTACGGACAATAGGGAACACTCGGATACTTCATCTTGTGAACGCATAATGTGGTTCTCCATGGGCACTGACAGTTGTACTTGGAAAATAACAGCATACCACATCCCCATATTTGAACTCTGCCTAGTGCAGAAGCCGCTAATTTTTTTGTTCAGATTGCAATAACTTCTTCATACTAATTCAGAATCCGGTGAGACTTCGACCAATTAACTCCCACCTAAATTACGGACAATATGGAACACTCGGATATCTCATCTTGTGAACGCGTACTGTAGTTCTCCATGGGCACGTACAGTTGTACTTAGAAAATAATAGGATACAACATCCCCATATTCGAACTCCGCCTAGTGCAGAAACCGGTATTTTTTTTGTTCAGATGGCAATATTTTCTTCATAGTAATTTAGAATCCGGTGAGACTTCGACCAATTAACTCCCACCTAAATTACGGACAATATGCAACACTCGGATACTTCATCTTGTGAACGCATACTGTAATTCTCTATGGGCACTAACAGGTGTACTTAGAAAATAACAGCATACCACATCCCCATATTTGAACTCCGCCCAGTGTAGAAGCCGCTATTTTTTTTATTCAGACTGCAATAACTTCTTCATACTAATTCATAATCCGTTGAGACTTCGACCAATTAACTCCCACCTAAATTACGGACAATATGAAACACTAGGATACTTCATCTTGTGAACGTACACTGTAGTTCTCCATGGGCACTGACAGTTGTACTTAGAAAATAACAGGATACCACATCCCCATATTTGAACTCCGCCTAGTGTAGAAGCCGCTATTTTTTTTCAGACTGCAATAACTTCTTCATACTAATTCATAATCCGGTGAGACTTCGACCAATTAACTCCCACCTAAATTACGGACAATATGGAACACTCGGATACTTCATCTTGTGAACGCATACTGTGGTTCTCCATGGGCACTGACAGTTGTACTTATAAAATAACAGGATACCACATCCCCTTATTTGAACTCCGCCTAGTACAGAAGTCGCTATTTTTTTTGTTCAGAATGCAATATTTTCTTCATACTAACGCGGAATCCGGCGAGACTTCGACCGATTTACTCCCACCTAAATTACGGACAATATGGAACAATCGGATACTTCATCTTGTGAACGCATACTGTAGTTCTCCATGAGCACTGACAGTTGTACTTAGAAAATAACAGGATACCACATCCCCATATTTGACCTCCGCCTAGTGCAAAAGCCGCTATTTTTATTGTTCAGACAACAATTTTTTCTTCATACTAACTCGGAATCCGGCGATACTTCGACCGATTAACTCCCACCTAAATTACGGACAATATGGAACACTCGGATACTTCATCTTGTGAACGCATACTGTATAGCTCTCCGTGGGCACTAACAGTTGTACTTAGAAAATAACAGAATACCACATCCCCTTATTTGAACTCCGCCTAGTATAGAAGCCGCTATTTTTTTGTTCAGACTACAATATTTTCTTCATACTAACTCGGAATCCTACGAGACTTCGACCGATTTACTCCCACCTAATTTACGGACAATATGAAACACTCGGATACTTCAACCTGTGAACGTACACTTTAGTTCTCCATGGGGACTGAAAGTTGTACATAGAAAATAACAGGCTACCACATCCCCATATTTGAACTCCGCCTAGTGTAGAAGCCGCTATTTTTTTGTTCAGACTGCAATAACTTCTTCATACCAATTCAGAATCCGGTGAGACTTCGACCAATTAACTCCCACCTAAATTACGGACAATATGGAACACTCAAATACTTCATCTTGTGAACGCATACTGTAGTTCTCCATAGGGACTGACAGTTGTACTTAGAAAACAACAGGATACCACATTCCCTTATTTGAACTCCGCCTAGTGTAGAAGCCGCTATTTTTTTTGTTCAGACAGCAATATTTCCTTCATACTAACTCGAAATCAGGCGATACTTCGACCGATTAACACCCACCTAAATTACGGACAATATGAAACACTCGGATACTTCATCTTGTGAACGTACACTGTAATTCTCCTTGGGGACTGACAGTTGTACTTAGAAAATAACAAGTTACCACATCCGCATATTTGAACTCCGCATAGTGTAGAAACCGCTATTTTTTTTGTTCAAATTGCAATACCTTCTTCATAATAATTCCGAATCCGGTGAGACTTCGACCAATTAACTCCCACCTAAATTACGGACAATATGGAACACTCGGATACTTCATCTTGTGAACGCATACTGTATAGTTCTCCGTGGGCACTAACCGTTGTACTTAGAAAATAACAGGATACCACATCACCCAATTTGAACTCCGCCTAGTACAGAAGGCGCTAATTTTTTGTTCAAACTACAATATTTTCTTCATACTAACTCGGAATCCTGCGAGACTTCGACCGATTAACTCCCACCTAAATTACGGACAATATGAAACACTCAGATACTTCATCCTGTGAACGTACACTGTAGTTCTCCATGTGGACTGACAGTTGTACTTAGAAAATAACAGGATACAACATCTCCATATTTGAACTCCGCCTAGTGCAGAAGCCGCTATTTTTTTGTTCAGAGTGCAATAACTTCTTCATAATAATTCAGAATACGGTGAGACTTCGACCAATTAACTCCCACCTAAACTACGGACAATATGGAACACTCGAATACTTCATCTTGTGAACGCATACTGTAGTTCTCCATGGGCACTGATAGTTGTACTTAGAAAATAACAGGATACCACATCCCCTTATTTGAACTCCGCCTAGTGCAGAAGCCGCTATTTTTTTGTTCAGACAGCAATATTTTCTTCATAGTAACTCGGAATCCGGCGATACTTCGACCGATTAACACCCACCTAAATTACGGACAATATGAAACACTCGGATACTTCATCTTGTGAATGTACACTGTAGTTCTCCATAGGGACTGACAGTTGTACTTAGAAAATAACAGGATATCACATCCCCTTATTTAAACTCCGCCTAGTGCAGAAGCCGCTATTTTTTTGTTTAGACTCCAATATTTTCTTCATACTAACTCGTAATCTTGCGAGACTTCGACCGATTAACTCCCACCTAAATTACGGACAATATGAAACAGTCGGATATTTCATCTTGTGAACGTACACTGTAGTTCTCCATGGGGACTAACTGTTGTACTTAGAAAATAACAGGCTACCACATCACCATATTTGAACTCCGCCCAGTGTAGAAGACGCTATTTTTTTTGTTCAGACTGCAATAACTTCTTCATACTAATTCAGTATCCGAGGAGACTTCGACCAATTAACTCCCACCTAAATTACGGACAATATGAAACACTCGGATACTTCATCTTGTGAACGCATACTGTAGTTCTCCATGGGCACTGGCAGTTGTACTTAAAAATAACAGGATACGACATCCCCATATTTGAACTCCTCTTAGTGCTGAAGGCGCTATTTTTTTTGTTCAGACTGCAACAACTTCTTCATACTAACTCGGAATCCGGCGAGACTTCGACCGATTAACTCCCACCTAAATTACGGACAATATGAAATACTCGGATACTTCATCTTGTGAACATACACTGTTGTTCTCCATTGGGACTAACAGTTGTACTTTGAAAATAACAGGCTACCACATCCCCATATTTGAACTCCGCCTAGTGCAGAAACCGCTATTTTTTCTGTTCAGACTGCAATAACTTCTTCATACTAAATCAGAATCCGGTGAGACTACGACCGATTAACTCCCTCCTAAATCACGGACAATATGAAACACTCGGATACTTCATCTTGTGAACGTACACTTTAGTTCTCCATGGAGACTACAGTTTTACTTAGAAAATAACAGGCTACTACATCCCCATATTTGAACTCCGCCTAGTGCAGAAGCCGCTATTTTTTTGTTCAGAGTGCAAAAACTTCTTCATACTAATTCAGAATACGGTGAGACTTCGACCAATTAACTCCCACATAAATTACGGACAATAGGGAACACTCGGATACTTCATCTTGTGAACGCATAATGTGGTTCTCCATGGGCACTGACAGTTGTACTTGGAAAATAACAGCATACCACATCCCCATATTTGAACTCTGCCTAGTGCAGAAGCCGCTAATTTTTTTGTTCAGATTGCAATAACTTCTTCATACTAATTCAGAATCCGGTGAGACTTCGACCAATTAACTCCCACCTAAATTACGGACAATATGGAACACTCGGATATCTCATCTTGTGAACGCGTACTGTAGTTCTCCATGGGCACGTACAGTTGTACTTAGAAAATAATAGGATACAACATCCCCATATTCGAACTCCGCCTAGTGCAGAAACCGGTATTTTTTTTGTTCAGATGGCAATATTTTCTTCATAGTAATTTAGAATCCGGTGAGACTTCGACCAATTAACTCCCACCTAAATTACGGACAATATGCAACACTCGGATACTTCATCTTGTGAACGCATACTGTAATTCTCTATGGGCACTAACAGGTGTACTTAGAAAATAACAGCATACCACATCCCCATATTTGAACTCCGCCCAGTGTAGAAGCCGCTATTTTTTTTATTCAGACTGCAATAACTTCTTCATACTAATTCAGAATCCGGTGAGACTTCGACCAATTAACTCCCACCTAAATTACGGACAATATGGAACACTCGGATACTTCATCTTGTGAACGCATACTGTAATTCTCTATGGGCACTGATAGTTGTACTTAGAAAATAACATGATACCATATCCCCATATTTGAACACCGCTTAGTGCAGAAGCCGATATTTTTTTGTTCAGACAGCAATAACTTCTTCATACTAATTTAGAATCCGGTGAGACTTCGACCAATTAACTCCCACCTAAATTACGGACAATATGAAACACTCGGATACTTCATCTTGTGAACGCATACTATAGTTCTCCATGGGCACTGACAGTTTTACTTAGAAAATAACAGGATACCACATCCCCTTATTTGAACTCCGCCTAGTACAAAAACCGCTATTTTTTTTGTTCAGACTGCAATATTTTCTTCATACTAACTCGTAATCCGGCGAGACTTCGACCGATTAACTCCAACCTAAATTACGGACAATATTAAACACTCGGATACTTCATCTTGTGAACGTACACTTTAGTTCTCCATGGAGACTACAATTTTTCTTAGAAAATAACATGCTACTACATCCCCATATTTGAACTCCGCCTAGTGCAGAAGCCGCAATTTTTTTGTTCAGACTGCAATAACTTCTTCATACTAATTCAGAATACGGTGAGACTTCGACCAATTAACTCCCACATAAATTACGGACAATAGGGAACACTCGGATACTTCATCTTGTGAACGCATACTGTGGTTCTCCATGGGCACTGACAGTTGTACTTAGAAAATAACAGCATACCACATCCCCATATTTGAACTCTGCCTAGTGAAGAAACCGCTATTTTTTTTGTTCAGATTGCAATAACTTCTTCATACTAATTCAGAATCCGGTGAGACTTCGACCAATTAACTCCCACCTAAATTACGGACAATATGGAACACTCGGATATCTCATCTTGTGAACGCGTACTGTAGTTCTCCATGGGCACGTACAGTTGTACTTAGAAAATAATAGGATACAACATCTCCATATTTGAACTCCGCCTAGTGCAGAAGCCGCTATTTTTTTGTTCAGACGACAATATTTTCTTCATAGTAATTTAGAATCCGGTGAGACTTCGACCAATTAACTCCCACCTAAATTACGGACAATATGCAACACTCGGATACTTCATCTTGTGAACGCATACTGTAATTCTCTATGGGCACTGACAGTTGTACTTAGAAAATAACAACATACCACATCCCCATATTTGAACTCCGCCCAGTGTAGAAGCCGCTATTTTTTTTATTCAGACTGCAATAACTTCTTCATACTAATTCAGAATCCGGTGAGACTTCGACCAATTAACTCCCACCTAAATTACGGACAATATGGAACACTCGGATACTTCATCTTGTGAACGCATACTGTAATTCTCTATGGGCACTGACAGTTGTACTTAGAAAATAACATGATACCATATCCCCATATTTGAACTCCGCTTAGTGCAGAAGCCGATATTTTTTTGTTCAAACAGCAATAACTTCTTCATACTAATTTAGAATCCGGTGAGACTTCGACCAATTAACTCCCACCTAAATTACGGACAATATGAAACACTCGGATACTTCATCTTGTGAACGCATACTATAGTTCTCCATGGGCACTGACAGTTTTACTTAGAAAATAACAGGATACCACATCCCCTTATTTGAACTCCGCCTAGTACAGAAGTCGCTATTTTTTTTTCTTCAGACTGCAATATTTTCTTCATACTAACTCGGATTCCGGCGAGACTTCGACCGATTAACTCCAACCTAAATTACGGACAATATGAAACACTCGGATACTTCATCTTGTGAACGTATATTGTAGTTCTCCATGGGGACTGACAGGTGTACTTTAAAAATAGGGTACTTTTGGCACAGGTCCTTATTAAGTTTCAAAATTCACGAAAAGTCCTTTACTAAATTTCAGTGTAAATTAGGTCCCTGTTTTTTATTCACGATTATTGCAGAGCATGATGCAACATTTCATAAAAGTTGCTGGCATTTCCGCAACATTTCTGTATACTATGAACATAGTGTATGAAAGTTGCTGAAATATCAACACTTATTTATAAAAGTTGCTGATATTTCAGCAACATTTATGTACACTGTGACACAGTTTATGAAAGTTGCTGAAATATCACCACTTATTTATAAAAGTTGCTGACATTTCAGCAATAATTTTTCTTTGTTTTTACAATAAAACTTTGACACAGATAGTTGCTGAAATATCAGCACTTATTTATAAAAGTTGCTGACATTTCAGCAATAATTTTTCTTCGTTTCCAGAAAACAGGGACCCGCTTTACAATGAAACTTTGATAGGGACCCGCTTTACAATATGAAAGTATGATAGGAATGCCTCCCTAATTTCCACTTAAAAATAACAGGCTACCACATCCCCATATTTGAACTCCGCCTAGTGTAGAAGCCGCTATTTTTTTTGTTCAGACTGCAATATTTTCTTCATACTAAATCGAAATCCGGCGAGACTTCGACTGATTAACTCCCACCTAAATTACGGACAATATGAAACACTCGGATACTTCATCTTGTGAACGTATATTGTAGTTCTCCTTGGGGGTTGATAGTTGTACTTAGAAAATAACAGGCTACTACATCCCCAAATTTGAACTCCGCCTACTGCAGAAGCCGCTATTTTTTTGTTCAGACTGCAATAACTTCTTCATACTAATTCAGAATCCAATGAGACTTTGACCAATTAACTCCCATCTAAATTACGGACAATATGGAACACTCAGATAATTCATCTCGTGAACGCATACTGTAGTTCTCTATAGGCACTGACAGTTGTACTTAGAAAATAACAGGATACCACATCCCCATATTTGAACTCCGCCTATTGCAGAAGCCGCTATTTTTTTGTTCAGACTACAATAACTTCTTCATACTAATTCAGAATCCGGTGAGACTTCGACCAATTTACTTCCACCTAAATTACGGACAATATGGAACACTCGGATACCTCATCTTGTGAACGCGTACTGTAGTTCTCCATGGGCACGTACTGTTGTACTTAGAAAATAATAGGATACACCATCCCCATATTCGAACTCCGCCTAGTGCAGAAGCCGCTATTTTTTTTGTTCAGACGGTAATATTTTCTTCATAGTAAATCGAAATCCGGCGAGACTTCGACCGATTAACTCTCACCTAAATTACGGTCAATATGAAACACTCGGATACTTCATCTTGTGAACATACTATTTAGTTCTCTATGGAGACTGACAGTTGTACTTAGAAAATAATGGGCTACCACATCCCCATATTTGAACTCCGCCTAGTGCAGAAGCCGCTATTTTTTTGTTCAGACTGCAATAACTTCTTCATACTAATTCAGAATCCGGTGAGACTTCGACCGATTAACTCACACCTAAATTACGGACAATATGGAACACTCGGATACTTCATCTTGTGAACGCATACTGTAGTTCTCCATGGTCACTGACATTTGTACTTAGAAAATAACAGGCTACCACATCCCTATATTTGAACTCCACCTAGTGCAGAAGCCGCTATTTTTTTGTTCAGACTGCAATAACTTCTTCATACTAATTCAGAATCCGGTGAGACTTCGACCAATTAACTCCCACTTAAATTACGGACAATAGGGAACACTCGGATACTTCATCTTGTGAACGCATATTGTGGTTCTCCATGGGCACTGACAGTTGTACTTAGAAAATAACAGCATGCCACATCCCCTTATTGGAACTCCGCTTAGTGCAGAAGCCGATATTTTTTTGTTCAGATTGCAATAACTTCTTCATACTAATTCAGAATCCGGTGAGACTTCGACCAATTCCCAGTGTTTAAACTCATCATAGTGCGGAAGCGGCTATTTTTTTGTTCATACTCCGCTTAACACCCACCTAAATTACGGACAATATGAAACACTCGGATACTTCATCTTGTGAACGTACACTGTAGTTCTCCTTGGGGACTGACAGTTGTACTTAGAAAATAACAAGTTACCACATCCGCATATTTGAACTCCGCCTAGTGTAGAAACCGCTATTTTTTTGTTCAGATTACAACTCCTTCTTCATAATAATTCCGAATCCGGTGAGACTTCGACCAATTAACTCCCACCTAAATTACGGACAATATGGAACACTCGGATACTTCATCTTGTGAACGCATACTGTATAGTTCTCCGTGGGCACTAACCGTTGTACTTAGAAAATAACAGGATACCACATCACCCAATTTGAACTCCGCCTAGTACAGAAGCCGCTAATTTTTTGTTCAAACTACAATATTTTCTTCATACTAACTCGGAATCCTGTGAGACTTCGACCGATTAACTCCCACCTAAATTACGGAAAATATGAAACACTCGGATACTTCATCCTGTGAACGTACACTGTAGTTCTCCATGTGGACTGACAGTTGTAATTAGAAAATAACAGGCTACCAAATCCCCATATTTGAACTCCGCCTAGTGCAGAAGCCGCTATTTTTTTGTTCAGAGTGCAATAACTTCTTCATACTAATTCAGAATACGGTGAGACTTCAACCAATTAACTCCCACCTAAACTACGGACAATATGGAACACTCGGATACTTCATCTTGTGAACGCATACTGTAGTTCTCCATGGGCATTGATAGTTGTACTTAGAAAATAACAGGATACCACATCCCCTTATTTGAACTCCGCCTAGTGCAGAAGCCGCTATTTTTTTTTTCAGACTGCAATAAATTCTTCATACAAATTCAGAATCCGGCGAGACTTCGACCAATTAACTCCCACCTAAATTACGGACAATATGGAACACTCGGATACTTCATCCTGTGAACGTACACTGTAGTTCTCCATGGGGAATGACAGTTATACTTATAAAATAACAGGCTACCACATCCCCATATTTAAACTCCGCCTAGTTCAGAAGCCGCAATTTTTTTGTTCAGACTGCAATAACTTCTTCATACTAATTCAGAATCCGGTGAGACTTCGACCAATTAACTCCCACCTAAATTACGGACAATATGGAACACTGGTGTTATCCCACTTTTTGGAAAAGTCGAGATACCCAAAGATTAACTGAAAATCAATGATTACTAGTCATGAACATCGATTGTGCATCGCAGGTTCACCATGGTTATCGATGAATTTTGTCCGAGTCCGGATCGGGCTGCAATTGATAAGACATGTCAAGCAAGGCCAGAAAAGGCAACGTTCCAAATTTCAAGTCATTCCGAGTTCGTACGCTCAAGATATCGCCTATGGAAAATGGATGAAGTGGTACGGGTTCGAATCCCTCGAGAATAGCATAGGCTCGAATCGATCAGAAGAAAGCCATGCTCCGAATCCATCGACCACACATTGATTCGAATCCATCCACGAGAGCTTGGTTTGAATCCATCAAAGGGAAGACCCGTATCTTCGAATCCATCCTCGTATACTTCAGTTCGAATCCATCAAAGGAAAGGTCCTTCGAATCCATGCAATTGAGGGAGCCTCGACTCCAGGCCATAGTTGTCCTCGAATCCAATAAGCAAAGGAGACTTCGTATCGATCAACCACAGCATTCCATGATCGATACGAAGGAGTACGAATTCGAATCCATTATTTCGAAACCACCAAGTAAACGCGGCTTAAACCCCGGATTCAACCCAATTAACCCGGAGAAAAAGTGGGATCGACTCGGAAAATTCGCGCCACGTCAACATTGCTCACGCGCACTACAATCGAGTCGTAGCAATCGATTCGAACGAAATCGATTCGAACCATACTTCCTGCCGAATAATCCAATCTTGAATCGATCATAACTTGAGATCCACAAATCCAAATGCTATGAAATTTTCACTGAAGCTTGAGCACATGTTGAAGAATGTTCGCACCAAGTTTCAGCTAGATTGGACAATTTCTTGATCGATTCAAACATAGCTTCGAATCGATCCCAAAGTGGGCTCGGACTTCCAGAAAGAGGGCATGTGGGCCCCCCTGACGTACTGGAACTGGTCTCCCTTCAGTTTAGGCGAAATATCAGCCTCTTACACCTATAAATAGAGCCCCTGGTCATTCAAAAAAGGGGTCGCACAATTTTGAGAGCTAAAGAGCGCCCAGACTCTGCCAGATTTACTCCAGATCGCCATTGCTGCCTTAGATTCAGATTATAATCATAAAATCTGTTGTACTACGCGCTAAGAAATTGTAATCTTCAAGCATCGTGCAATAAAACCATAAAAACCTTGAAGTGGACGTAGGCCGAAGATAGCCGAACCACTATAAATCGTGTGTCTTTGTTTATTATTTCTGGATTGCTGCTTGTTATTTGCTTAGATCTGTGATTTGTGTATGAATACTGTTGATTTGTATTCATACGCTGGTGCTTTCACAATACTTGGGGTTTGTGACCAATTTTGGCGCAAACAATTGGGATACTTCATCTTGTGAACGCATACTGTAGTTCTCCATAGGGACTGACAGTTGTACTTAGAAAACAACAGGATACCACATCCCCTTATTTGAACTCCGCCTTGTGCAGAAGCCGCTTTTTTTTGTTCAGACAGCAATATTTTCTTCATACTAACCCGGAATCCGGCGATACTTCGACCGATTAACACCCACCTAAATTACGGACAAAATGAAACACTCGGATACTTCATCTTATGAAGGTACACTGCAGTTCTCCATGGGGACTGACAGTTGTACTTAGAAAATAACAGGTTACCACATCCCCATATTTGAACTCCACCTAGTGCAGAAGCCGCTATTTTTTTTGTTCAGACTGCAATAACTTCTTCATAATAATTCCGAATCCGGTGAGACTTCGACCAATTAACTCCCCCCTAAATTACGGACAATATGGAACACTCGGATACTTCAACTTGTGAACGCATACTGTAATTCTCGATGGACAATGATAGTTGTACTTAGAAAATAACAGGATACCACATCCCCATATTTGAACTCCGCCTAGTGCAGAAGCCGCTATTTTTTTTTGTTTAGAATGCAATATTTTCTTCATACTAACTCGGAATCCGGCGAGACTTCGACCGATTAACTACCACCTAAATTACGGACAATATGAAACACTTGGATACTTCATCTTGTGAACGTACACTATAGTTCTCCATGAGGACTGACTGTTGTACTTAACAGGCTACCACATCCCCATATTTAAACTCCGCATAGTGCAGAGGCCGTTATTTTTTTGTTCAGACTGCAATATCTTCTTCATACTAATTCTGAATCCGGTGAGACTTCGACCAATTAACTGCCACCTAGATTACGGACAATATGGAAAACTCGAATACTTCATCTTGTGAACGCATACTGTAGTTCTCCATGGGCACTGACAGTTGTACTTAAAAATAAAAGGATACCACATCCCCATATTTCAACTCCGCCTAGTGTAGAAGCCGCTATTTTTTTTGTTCAGACTGCAATAACTTTTTCATACTAATTCAGAATCCGGTGAGACTTCGACCAATTAACTCCCACCTAAATTACGGAAAATATGGAACACTCGGATACTTCATTTTGTGAACGCATACTGTAGTTCTTCATGGGCAGTGACAGTTGTACTTAAAAATAACAGGATACGACATCCCCATATTTGAACTCCGCCTAGTGCAGAAGCCGCTATTTTTTTTTGTTCAGACTGCAATAACTTATTCATACTAATTCAGAATCCGGTGAGACTTCTACCAATTAACTCCCACCTAAATTACGGACAATATGGAACACTCGAATACTTCATCTTGTGAACGCATACGGTAGTTCTCCATGGGCACTGACAGTTGTACATAAAAATAAAAGGATACCACATCCCCATATTTCAACTCCGCCTAGTGTAGAAGCTGCTATTTTTTTGTTCAAACTGCAATAACTTCTTCATGCTAATTCAGAATCCGGTGAGACTTCGACCGATTAACTTCCACCTAAATTACGGACAATAGGGAACACTCGGATACTTCATCTTGTGAACGCATACTGTAATAATCTATGGGCACTGACAGTTGTACTTAGAAAATAACAGGATACCACATCCCCATATTTGAACTCCACCTAGTGCAGAAGCCGCTATTTTTTTTTGTTCAGACTGCAATAACTTCTTCATTCTAATTCAAAATCCGGTGAGACTTCGACCAATTAACTACCACCTAAATTAAGGACAATATGGAACACTCGGATACTTCACCTTGTGAACGCTAACTGTAGTTTTCCATGGGCACTGACAGTTGTACTTAAAAGTAACAGGATACGATATCCCCATATTTGTACTCCACCTAGTGCAGAAGGCGCTATTTTTTTGTTTAGACTTCAACAACTTCTTCATACTAACTCGGAATCCGGCGAGACTTCGACGGATTAACTCCCACCTAAATTACGGACAATATGAAACACTCGGATACTTCATCTTGTGAACGTACACTGTTGTTCTCCATTGTGACTGACAGTTGTACTTTGAAAATAAAAGGCTACCACATCCTCATATTTGAACTCCGCCTAGTGCAGAAGCCGCTATTCTTTTTGTTTAGACTGCAATAGCTTCTTCATACTAATTAAGAATCCGATGAGACTTCGACCGATCAACTCCCACCTAAATTATGGACAATATGGAACACTCGGATACTTCATCTTGTGAATGCATACTGTAGTTCTCCATGGGCACTGACAGTTGTACTTAAAAATAACAGGATACGACATCCCCATATCTGAACTCCGCATAGTGCAGAAGCCGCTATTATTTTTGTTTAGACTGCAATAACTTCTTCATACTAATTCCGAATCCGGTGAGACTTCGACCGATTAACTCCCACCTAAATTACGGACAATATGAAACACTAGAATACTTCATCTTGTGAACGTACACTGTAGTTCACCATGGGGACGGACAGTTGTACTTTGAAAATAACAGGCTACCACATCCCCATATTTGAACTCCGCCTAGTGCAGAAGCCGCTATTTTTTATTCAGACTGCAATAACTTCTTCGTACTAATTCAGAATCCGGCGAGACTTCGACCAATTAACTCCCACCTAAATTACGGACAATATGGAACACTCGGGCACTTCATCTTGTGAACGCATACTGTAGTTCTGCATGGGCACTGACAGCTGTACATAAAAATAACAGGATACGACATCCCCATATTTGAACTTCGCATAGTGCAGAAGCTGCTATTTTTTTTCAGACTGCAATAACTTCTTCATACTAATTCCGAATCCTGTGAGACTTCGACCGATTAACTCCCACCTAAATTACGGACAATATGAAACACTCGGATACTTCATCTTGTGAACGTACACTGTGGTTCTTCATGGGGACTGACAGTTGTACTAAAAAATAACAGTCTACCACATCCTCATATTTGAACTCCGTCTAGTGCAGAAGCCGCTATTTTTTTTGTTCAGACTACAATAACTTCTTCATAATAATTCTGAATTCGGTGAGACTTCGACCAATTAACTCCCACCTAAATTACGGACAATATGGAACACTTGGATACTTCATCTTTTGAACGCATATTGTAGTTCTCCATGGGCACCGACAGTTATACTTAGAAAATAACAACTTCCCCTTTTTTGAACTCCGCCTAGTACAGAAGCCGCTATTTTTTTTATTCAGACTGCAATATTTTCTTCGTACTAACTCGTAATCCGGCGAGACTTCGACCGATTAACTCCCACCTAAATTACGGACAATATGAAACACTCGGATACTTCATCTTGTGAACGTATATTGTAGTTCTCCATGGGGACTAACAGTTGTACTTAAAAAATAACAGGCTACCACATCAACATATTTGAACTCCGCCTAGTGCAGAAGCCGCTATTTTTTTTGTTCATACTGCAATATCTTCTTCATACTAATTCATAATCCGAGGAGACTTCGACCAATTAACTTACACCTAAATTACAGACAATATGAAACACTCGGATACTTCATCTTGTGAACGCAAACCGTAGTTCTCCATGGGGACTGACAGTTGTACTTAGAAAATAACAAGATACCACATCCCCTTATTTGAACTCCGCATAGTACAAAAGCCACTATTTTTTTTGTTCAGACTGCAATATTTTCTTCATACTAACTCGGAATCCGACGAGACTTCGACCGATTAACTTCCACCTAAATTACGGACAATATGAAACACTCGGATACTTCATCTTGTAAACGTACACTGTAGTTCTCCATGGGGACTGACAGTTGTACTTTGAAAATAACAGGCTACCACATCCCCATATTTGAACTCCGCCTAGTGCAGAA
The DNA here is from genome assembly GCA_030737815.1 of Allium fistulosum. NCBI lineage: Eukaryota > Viridiplantae > Streptophyta > Magnoliopsida > Asparagales > Amaryllidaceae > Allium > Allium fistulosum. The sequence goes on from CM060905.1 coordinate 707,214,702, forward strand.
GCCGCTATTTTTTTTGTTCAGACTACAATATCTTCTTCATACTAATTCATAATCCGAGGAGACTTCGACCAATTAACTCCCACCTAAATTACGGACAATATGAAACACTCGGATACTTCATCTTGTGAACGCAAATTGTAGTTCTCCATGGGGACTGATAGTTGTACTTAGAAAATAACAGGATACCACATCCCCTTATTTGAACTCCGCCTAGCATAGAAGCCGCTATTTTTTTGTTCAGACTGCAATAACTTCTTCATACTAACTCGGAATACGGTGAGACTTCGACCGATTAACTCACACCTAAATTATGGACAATATGGAACACTCGGATACTTCGTCTTATGAACGCATACTGTAGTTCTCCATGGGCACTGACAGTTGTACTTAAAAATAACCGGATACGACATCCTCATATTTGAACTCCGCATAGTGCAGAAGGCGCTATTTTTTTGTTCAGACTGCAACAACTTCTTCATACTAACTCGGAATCCGGTGAGACTTCGACCGATTTACTCCCACCTAAATTACAGACAATATAGAACACTCGGATACTTCATCTTGTGAATGCATACTGTAGTTCTCTATGGGCATTGACAGTTGTACTTAGAAAATAACAGGATAACACATCCCCATATTTGAACTCCGCCTAGTGTAGAAGCCACTATTTTTTTGTTCAGACTGCAATAACTTCTTCATACTAATTCAGAATATGGTGAGACTTCGACCAATTAACTTCCACCTAAATTACGGACAATATGGAACACGTAGATACTTCATCTTGTGAACGCATATTGTAGTTCTCCATGGGCACTGACAATTGTACATAAAAATAACAGGATACGACATCCCCATATTTGAACTCCGCCTAGTGCAAAAGCAGCTATTTTTTTTGTTCAAACTGCAATAACTTCTTCACACTAATTCAGAATCCGGTGAGACTTCGACCAATTAACTCCCATCTAAATTACGGACAATATGGAACACTCGGATACTTCATCTTGTGAACGCATACTGTAGTTTCATGGGTACTGACAGTTGTACTTAGAAAATAACAGGATACCACATCCCCTTATTTGAACTCCGACGGGTACAGAAGTCGCCATTTTTTTTGTTCAGACTGCAATATTTTCTTCATACTAACTCGGAGTCTGGTGAAACTTCAACCGATTAACTCCCACCTAAATTACGTACAATATGAAACACTCGGATAGTTCGTCTTATGAACGTACACTGTAGTTATCCTTGGGGATCGACAGTTGTACTTAGAAAATAACAGGCTACCACATCCCCATATTTGAACTCCGCCTAGAGTAGAAGCCGTTATTTTTTTTGTTCAGACTGCAATAACTTCATACTAATTCATAATCCGGTGAGACTTCGACCAATTAACTCCCACCTAAATTACGGACAATATGGAACACTCGGATACTTCATCTTGTGAACGCATACTGTAGTTCACCATGGGCACTAACAGTTGTACTTAGAAAATAACAGGATACCACATCCCCATATCAGTCCGAGTGTTTCATATTGTCCGTAATTTAGGTGGGAGTTAATCGGTCGAAGTCTCGCCGGATTCCGAGTTAGTATGAAGAACATATTGCAGTTTGAACAAAAAAAATAGCGGCTTCTGCACTAGGCGGAGTTTAAATATGGGGATGTGGTAGCATGTTATTTTCTAAGTACAACTGTCAGTGCCCATGGAGAACTACAGTATGCGTTCACAAGATGAAGTATCCGAGTATTCCATATTGTCCGTAATTTAGGTGGAAGTTAATCGGTCGAAGTCTCACCGGATTCTGAATTAGTATGAAGAAGTTATTGTAGTCTGAACAAAAATATAGCGGCTTCTACACTAGGTGGAGTTGAAATATGGGGATGTGGTATCCTTTTATTTTTAAGTACAACTGTTAGTGCCCATAGAGAACTATAGTATGCATTCACAATATGAAGTATTCGAGTGTTCCATATTGTCTGTAATTTAGGTGGGAGTTAATTGGTAGAAGTATTACCGAATTCTGAATTATTGTGAAGAAGTTATTGCAGTCTGAAAAAAAAATAGCGGCTTCTGCACTAGGCGGAGTTCAAATATGGGGATGTGGTAGCCTGTTATTTTCTAAGTACAACTGTCTATCCCACAGGAAAATTACAGTGTACATTCACAAGATGAAGTATCCGAGTGTTTCATATTGTCCGTAATTTAGGTGGGAGTTAATCGGTCGAAGTCTCGCCAGATTCCGAGTTAGTATGAAGAAAATATTGCAGTCTGAACAAAAAAAATAGCGGCTTCAGTACTAGCGGAGTTCAAATATGGGAATGTGGTATACTGTTATTTTCTAAATACAACGGTCGGTGCCCATGGATAACTACAGTATGCGTTCACAAGATGAAGTATCCGAGTGTTCCATATTGTCCATAATTTAGGTGGGAGTTAATTGGTCAAAGTCTCACCGAATTCTAAATTAGTATGAAGAAGTTATTGCAGTCTGAACAAAAAAAATTGCGGCTTCTGCACTAGGCGAAGTTTAAATATAGGGATGTCGTATCCTGTTATTTTTAAGTACAATTGTCACTGCCCATGGAGAACTACAGTATGCATTCACAAAATTAAGTATCCGAGTGTTCCATACTGTCCGTAATTTAGGTGGGAGTTAATTGGTCGAAGTCTCACCGGATTCTGAATTAGTATGAAGAAGTTATTGCAGTCTGAACAAAAAAAATAGCGGCTTCTGCACTAGGCGGAGTTGAAATATGGGGATGTGGTATCCTTTTATTTTTAAGTACAACTGTCAGTTTCCATGGAGAACTACAATATGCGTTCACAAGATGAAGTATTCGAGTGTTCCATATTGTCCGTAATTTAGGTGGGAGTTAATTGATCGAAGTCTCACCGGATTCTGAATTAGTATGAAGAAGATATTGCAGTCTGAACAAAAAAATAGCGGCTTCTGCACTATGCGGAGTTTAAATATGGGGATGTAGTAGCCTGCTATTTTCAAAGAACAACTGTCGGTCCCCATGGAGAACTATAGTGTACGTTCACAAGATGAAGTATCCGAGTGTTTCATATTGTCCGTAATTTAGGTGGGAGTTAATCGGTTGAAATCTCGCCGGATTCCGAGTTAGTATGAAGAAAATATTGCAGTCTGAACAAAAAATAGCGGCTTCTGTACTAGGTGGAGTTCAAATAAGGGGATGTGGTATCCTGTTATTTTCTAAGTACAACTGGCAGTGCCCATGGAGAACTACAGTATGCGTTCACTAGATGAAGTATCTGATTGTTCCATATTGTCCATAATTTAGGTGGGAGTTAATTGGTCGAAGTCTCACCGAATTCCGAATTAGTATGAAGAAGTTATTGCAGTCTGAACAAAAAAAATTGCGGCTTCTATACTATGCGAAGTTCAAATATTGGGATGTCGTATCCTGTTATTTTTAAGTACAATTGTCAGTGCCCATGGAGAACTACAGTATGCGTTCAGAAAATGTAGTATCCGAGTGTTCCATATTGTCCGTAATTTAGGTGGGAGTTAATTGGTCGAAGTCTCACCGGATTCTGAATTAGTATGAAGAAGTTATTGCAGTCTGAACAAAAAAAATAGCCGCTTCTGCACTAGGCGGAGTTGAAATATGGGGATGTGGTATCCTTTTATTTTTAAGTACAACTGTCAGTGCCCATGGAGAACTAACGTATGCGTTCACAAGATGAAGTATTCGAGTGTTCCATATTGTCCGTAATTTAGGTGGGAGTTAATTGATCGAAGTCTCACCGGATTCTGAATTAGTATGAAGAAGATACTGCAGTCTGAACAAAAAAATAGCCGCTTCCGCACTATGCGGAGTTTAAATATAGGGATGTGGTAGCCTGTTATTTTCAAAGTACAACTGTCAGTCCCCATGGAGAACTATAATGTACGTTCACAAGATGAAGTATCCGAGTGTTTCATATTGTCCGTAATTTAGGTGGGAGTTAATCGGTCGAAATCTCGTCGGATTCCGAGTTATTATGAAGAAAATATTGCAGTCTGAACAAAAAAATAGCGGCTTTTGTACTAGGTGGAGTTCAAATAAGGGGATGTGGTATCCTGCTATTTTCTAAGTACAACTATCAATGCCCATGGAGAACTACAGTATGCGTTCAAAAGATGAAGTATCCGAGTGTTCCATATAGTCCATAATTTAGGTGGGAGTTAATCGGTCGAAGTCTCACCAGATTCTAAATTAGTATGAAGAAGTTATTGCAGTCTGAACAAAAAAAATAGCGGCTTCTGCACTAGACGGAGTTCAAATATGGGAATGTCTTATCCTGTTATTTTTAAGTACAACTGTCAGTGCTCATGGAGAACTACAGTATGCGTTCACAAGATGACGTACATGAAGGAGAGTGTGGCGATCACACCGGTGGACAAGCTCTTGCTAAGAAAATACTCCGATATGGATACTACTGGCCAACGGTGAATCGAGATACAACAAATTATGCCAGAATGTGCGATAGGTGCCAGAAACACGGCCGAATTCCAAGAGCCCCACCTACCGAGATAACTCAAATGGTCAATCCCTGGCCATTCGCAATGTGGGGCATCGATATCATCGATGCTCTACCTCTGGCAAAAGGTGGTGCGAAGTACGCCATCGTCGCCGTTGACTACTTTACAAAGTGGGCTGAAGTCGAAGCTCTCGCAACGATTACGACGAAGAAAGTAATAAATTTCGTAGTTCGCAACATCATCTGTCGATTTGGACTCCCGCATACCATCATCACCGATAATGGAGCCTACCATCATTGAACATTCATCCAATGACGACTGCAGCAACAAACAGTTAATAACTACTGTACGACAGTCAGTTACGGCAATACAGCATACGGCTTTCAACGAAACAAGCAATAGCTGTCCAACACGAATCTGTAGCTTTTCAAAGCACGTCATGTTTACACAAGACATACTTTGGGGGCAAATGTTATCCCGCCTTTTGGCAAGGCCGAGATATCAAGGAACTGACTGGGGAATGTGGATCATACATCCTCAGCATCAAGTAGCTACTGGATGACCACAGATATCAATGAAATTTACCCGAGTCCGGATCGGGCTGCAATTGATAAGACACGTCAAGCAAGGTCAGGAAAAGCAACGTTCCAAGTTTCAAGTCAATCCGAGTTCGTACGTTCAAGATATCATCGATGCAAGTTGGAGGAAGTGACCCTAAGTTTGAATCCATAAGCAACCTTTGTTCGTATCCATCAGTTTGAATCCATCTAGTTCGCAACCATCGGCAAGCACTCGTCCGAATCCATGGAGTCATTCCACTTCGTATCCATCAGCTGGAGTACTTCGAATCGATCAAGTAGCCCCACTTCGTATCCATCTGGGCTCGGTGGTTCGTATCCCTCAAGATGGAGTGCTTCGAATCCATGAAGATGCTTTACTTCGAATCCATCCTATTACAACAGCTTCGTATCGATCGACCAAAGCTCACTGTGATCGGTACGAACAGACTTCCATTCGAATCGATGTGTGGAAAAATCCCTCGAATCCACTAAGTCAAAGTAGCGAAAATGATGGAGTCGACCCAGTCGGCTCGGAATGAAAAGCGGATCGATGCGAGAAACACGCGCCACGTCAACACCTTCGCGCGCTACACCATCGATTCGACCATATCGATTCGAACGAAATCGATTCGAACGAAATCGATTCGAACGAAATCGATTCGAACAGAGCACAACAACCAGAAAGGCAATTTCGAATCGACCATAACTCAAGATCCACAAGTCCAAATGCTAAGAAATTTTCACTGGAACTTACGTACATGTTGAAGAATGTCAACACCAAATTTCAGCATGATTGGATGTGTTCTTGATCGATTCGAACACAAGTTCGAATCGATCCCGAAGTGGGCCCAATTTTCCTGAGTCCGAGCATGTGGGCCTCCTCACGTGCCAGAACTAGTCTCCCGAAATTTAGGCGAAATATCAGCCTCCTACACCTATAAATAGCGCCCCTGGTCATTCAGAAAAAGGGTCGGAGAATTTTAAGAGCTAAAGAGCGCCCAGACTCTGCCTGATTTACTTCAAATCACCACCGCTGCCTTATATTCAGACTTAGCTAATAAAATCAGTTGGACTACATTATAAGAAATTGTAATCTTCAAGTATCGAGCAATAAAATCATCGAACTTCATAGTGGACGTAGGCGAAACGCCGAACCACTCTAAATTGTAGTCTTCTTTGCAATTTACTTTCTGCTATTTGGAGTTTTTGTTAGATAATCCTCAGTTTTAATTTTCATTCTTCACTTTTACCTCTTCAAAAACTTTCGAAGAGTGTTGTGCCCATTTTTGGTACAAACAACTTCGACCAATTAACTCCCACCTAAATTACGAACAATATGGAACACTCGGATACTTCATCTTGTGAACGCATACTGTAGTTCTCTATGGGCACTGACAGTTGTACTTAGAAAACAACAGGATACAACATCGCCATATTTGAACTCCGCCTAATACAGAAGCCGCTATTTTTTTTATTATGATTGCAATATTTTCTTCATACTAACTAGGAATCCGGCGACACTTCGACCGATTAACTCACACCTAAATTACGGACATTATGAAACACTCGGATACTTCATCTTGTGAACGTACACTATAGTTCTCCATGGGGACCGATAGTTGTACTTTGAAAATAACAGGCTACCACATCCCCATATTTGAACTCCGCCCACTACAGAAGGCGCAATTTTTTTTGTTCAGACTGCAATAACTTCTTCATACTAAATAAGAATACGGTGAGACTTCGACCAATTAACTCTCACCTAAATTACGGACAATATGGAACACTCGGATACTTCATCGTGTGAACTCATACTGTAGTTCTCCTTGGGCACTGACAGTTGTACTTAAAAATAACAGGATACGACATCCCCATATTTGAACTCCGCCTATTGCAGAAGCCACTATTTTTTTGTTCAGACTGCAATAACTTCTTCATACTAACTCGGAATCCGACGAGACTTCGACCGATTAACTTCCACCTAAATTACGGACAATGTGAAACACTCGGATACTTCAACTTGTGAACGTACACTATAGTTCTCCATGGGGACTGACAGTTAGTACTTAGAAAATAACATGCTACCACATCCCCATATTTGAACTCCGCCTAGTACAGAAGCCGCTATTTTTTTTATTCAGACTGAAATAACTTCTTTATACTAATTCAGAATCCGGTGAGACTTCGACCAATTAACTCCCACCTAAATTACGGACAATATGGAACACTCAGATACTTTATCTTGTGAACTTATACTGTAGTTCTCCATGGGTACTGACAGTTGTACTTAAAAATAACAGGATACGACATCCCCATATTTGAACTCCGCCTAGTGCAGAAGCCGCTATTTTTTTGTTCAGACTGCAATAACTTCTTCATACTAATTCAGAATTCGGTGAGACTTCGACCAATTAACTCCCACATAAATTACGGACAATATGGAACACTCGGATACTTCATCTTGTGAATGCATACTGTAGTTCTCGATGGGCACGGATAGTTGTACTTAGAAAATAACAGGATACCACATCCACTTATTTGAACTCCGCCTAGTACAGAAGCCGCTATTTTTTTTGTTCAGACTGCAATATTTTCTTCATACTAACTCGTAATCCGGCGAGACTTCGACCGATTAACTTCCATCTAAATTACGGACAATAAGAAACACTCGGATACTTCAACTTGTGAAAGTACACTGTAGTTCTCCATTGGGATTGACAGTTGTGCTTAGAAAATAACAGGCTACCACATCCCCATATTTGAACTCCGCCTAGAGCAGTAGCCGCCATTTTTTTGTTCAGACTGCAATAACTTCTTCATACTAATTCAGAATCCGGTGAGACTTCGACCAATTAAGTCCCACTTAAATTACGGACAATATGGAACACTCAGATACTTCATCTTGTGAACGCATACTATAATTCTTTATGGGCACTAACAGTTGTACTTAGAAAATACCACATCCCCATATTTGAACTCCGCCTAGAGCAGAAGCCATTTTTTTTTTGTTCAGACTGTAATAACTTAATCATACTAATTCAGAATCCGGTGAGACTTCGATCAATTAAATCCCACCTAAATTACGGACAATATGGAACACTCGGATACTTCATCTTCTGAACGTATACTGTAGTTCTCCATGGGCACTGACAGTTATACTTAGAAAATAACAGTATACCACATCCCCATTTTTGAACTCCGCCTAGTGCAGAAGCCGCTATTTTTTTGTTCAGACTGCAATAAATTCTTCATACTAATTCAGAATCCGGTGAGACTTCGACCGATTAACTTCCACCTAAATTACGGACAATATGGAACACTCGGATACTTCATCTTGTGAACGCATACTGTAGTTCTCTATGGGCACTGACAGTTGTACTTAGAAAATAACAGGATACCACATCCCTTTATTTGAACTCTGCCTAGTACAGAAGCCGTTATTATTTTTGTTTAGACTGCAATATTTTCTTCATACTAACTCGGAATCCGGCGAGACTTCGACCGATTAACTTCCACCTAAATTACGGACAATGTGAAACACTCGGATACTTCAACTTGTGAACGTACACTATAGTTCTCCATGGGGACTGACAGTTGTACTTTGAAAATAACAGGCTACCACATCCCTATATTTAAACTCCGCCTAGTGCAGAAGCCGTTATTTTTTTTGTTCAGACTGTAATAACTTAATCATACTAATTCAGAATCCGGTGAGACTTCGACCAATTAACTCCCACCTAAATTACGGACAATATGGAACACTCGGATACTTCATCTTCTGAATGTATACTGTTGTTCTCCATGGGCACTGACAGTTATACTTAGAAAATAACAGTATACCACATCCCCATAATTGAACTCCGCCTAGTGCAGAAGCCGCTATTTTTTTGTTCAAACTGCAATAACTTCTTCATACTAATTCAGAATTCGATAAGACTTCGACAAATTAACTCCCACATAAATTACGGACAATATGGAACACTCGGATACTTCATCTTGTGAAAGCATACTGTAGTTCTCGATGGGCACGGATAGTTGTACTTATAAAATAACAGGATACCACATCCCCTTATTTGGACTCCGCCTAGTACAGAAGCCGCTAATTTTTTTGTCCAGACTGCAATATTTTCTTCATACTAACTCGGAATCCGGCGAGACTTCGACCGATTAACTTCCACCTAAATTACGGACAATATGAAACACTCGGATACTTCAACTTGTGAACGAACACTATAGTTCTCCATGGGACTGACAGTTGTACTTAGAAAATAACAGGCTACCACATCCCCATATTTGAACTCCGCCTAGAGCAGTAGCCGCCATTTTTTTGTTCAGACTGCAATAACTTCTTCATATTATTTCAGAATCCGGTGAGACTTCGACCAATTAAGTCCCACTTAAATTACGGACAATATGGAACACTCAGATACTTCATCTTGTGAACGCATACTATAATTCTTTATGGGCACTAACAGTTGTACTTAGAAAATACCACATCCCCATATTTGAACTCCGCCTAGTGCAGAAGCCATTATTTTTTTTGTTCAGACTGTAATAACTTAATCATACTAATTCAGAATCCGGTGAGACTTCGATCAATTAAATCCCACCTAAATTACGGACAATATGGAACACTCGGATACTTCATCTTCTGAACGTATACTGTAGTTCTCCTTGGGCACTGACAGTTATACTTAGAAAATAACAGTATACCACATCCCCATTTTTGAACTCCGCCTAGTGCAGAAGCCGCTATTTTTTTGTTCAGACTGCAATAAATTCTTCATACTAATTCAGAATCCGGTGAGACTTCGACCGATTAACTTCCACCTAAATTACGGACAATATGGAACACTCGGATACTTCATCTTGTGAACGCATACTGTAGTTCTCTATGGGCACTGACAGTTGTACTTAGAAAATAACAGGATACCACATCCCTTTATTTGAACTCTGCCTAGTACAGAAGCCGCTATTATTTTTGTTCAGACTGCAATATTTTCTTCATACTAACTCGGAATCCGGCGAGACTTCGACCGATTAACTTCCACCTAAATTACGGACAATGTGAAACACTCGGATACTTCAACTTGTGAACGTACACTATAGTTCTCCATGGGGACTGACAGTTGTACTTTGAAAATAACAGGCTACCACATCCCTATATTTAAACTCCGCCTAGTGCAGAAGCCGTTATTTTTTTTGTTCAGACTGTAATAACTTAATCATACTAATTCAGAATCCGGTGAGACTTCGACCAATTAACTCCCACCTAAATTACGGACAATATGGAACACTCGGATACTTCATCTTCTGAACGTATACTGTTGTTCTCCATGGGCACTGACAGTTATACTTAGAAAATAACAGTATACCACATCCCCATATTTGAACTCCGCCTAGTGCAGAAGCCGCTATTTTTTTGTTCAAACTGCAATAACTTCTTCATACTAATTCAGAATTCGATAAGACTTCGACAAATTAACTCCCACATAAATTACGGACAATATGGAACACTCGGATACTTCATCTTGTGAAAGCATACTGTAGTTCTCGATGGGCACGGATAGTTGTACTTATAAAATAACAGGATACCACATCCCCTTATTTGGACTCCGCCTAGTACAGAAGCCGCTAATTTTTTTGTCCAGACTGCAATATTTTCTTCATACTAACTCGGAATCCGGCGAGACTTCGACCGATTAACTTCCACCTAAATTACGTACAATATGAAACACTCGGATACTTCAACTTGTGAACGTACACTATAGTTCTCCATGGGACTGACAGTTGTACTTAGAAAATAATAGGCTACCACATCCCCATATTTGAACTCCGCCTAGAGCAGTAGCCGCCATTTTTTTGTTCAGACTGCAATAACTTCTTCATATTATTTCAGAATCCGGTGAGACTTCGACCAATTAAGTCCCACTTAAATTACGGACAATATGGAACACTCAGATACTTCATCTTGTGAACGCATACTATAATTCTTTATGGGCACTAACAGTTGTACTTAGAAAATACCACATCCCCATATTTGAACTCCGCCTAGTGCAGAAGCCATTATTTTTTTTGTTCAGACTGTAATAACTTAATCATACTAATTCAGAATCCGGTGAGACTTCGATCAATTAAATCCCACCTAAATTACGGACAATATGGAACACTCGGATACTTCATCTTCTGAACGTATACTGTAGTTCTCCTTGGGCACTGACAGTTATACTTAGAAAATAACAGTATACCACATCCCCATTTTTGAACTCCGCCTAGTACAGAAGCCGCTATTTTTTGTTCAGACTGCAATAAATTCTTCATACTAATTCAGAATCCGGTGAGACTTCGACCGATTAACTTCCACCTAAATTACGGACAATATGGAACACTCGGATACTTCATCTTGTGAACGCATACTGTAGTTCTCTATGGGCACTGACAGTTGTACTTAGAAAATAACAGGATACCACATCCCTTTATTTGAACTCTGCCTAGTACAGAAGCCGCTATTATTTTTGTTCAGACTGCAATATTTTCTTCATACTAACTCGGAATCCGGCGAGACTTCGACCGATTAACTTCCACCTAAATTACGGACAATGTGAAACACTCGGATACTTCAACTTGTGAACGTACACTATAGTTCTCCATGGGGACTGACAGTTGTACTTTGAAAATAACAGGCTACCACATCCCTATATTTAAACTCCGCCAAGTGCAGAAGCCGTTATTTTTTTTGTTCAGACTGTAATAACTTAATCATACTAATTCAGAATCCGGTGAGACTTCGACCAATTAACTCCCACCTAAATTACGGACAATATGGAACACTCGGATACTTCATCTTCTGAACGTATACTGTTGTTCTCCATGGGCACTGACAGTTATACTTAGAAAATAACAGTATACCACATCCCCATATTTGAACTCCGCCTAGTGCAGAAGCCGCTATTTTTTTGTTCAAACTGCAATAACTTCTTCATACTAATTCAGAATTCGATAAGACTTCGACAAATTAACTCCCACATAAATTACGGACAATATGGAACACTCGGATACTTCATCTTGTGAAAGCATACTGTAGTTCTCGATGGGCACGGATAGTTGTACTTATAAAATAACAGGATACCACATCCCCTTATTTGGACTCCGCCTAGTACAGAAGCCGCTAATTTTTTTGTCCAGACTGCAATATTTTCTTCATACTAACTCGGAATCCGGCGAGACTTCGACCGATTAACTTCCACCTAAATTACGTACAATATGAAACACTCGGATACTTCAACTTGTGAACGTACACTATAGTTCTCCATGGGACTGACAGTTGTACTTAGAAAATAATAGGCTACCACATCCCCATATTTGAACTCCGCCTAGAGCAGTAGCCGCCATTTTTTTGTTCAGACTGCAATAACTTCTTCATATTATTTCAGAATCCGGTGAGACTTCGACCAATTAAGTCCCACTTAAATTACGGACAATATGGAACACTCAGATACTTCATCTTGTGAACGCATACTATAATTCTTTATGGGCACTAACAGTTGTACTTAGAAAATACCACATCCCCATATTTGAACTCCGCCTAGTGCAGAAGCCATTATTTTTTTTGTTCAGACTGTAATAACTTAATCATACTAATTCAGAATCCGGTGAGACTTCGATCAATTAAATCCCACCTAAATTACGGACAATATGGAACACTCGGATACTTCATCTTCTGAACGTATACTGTAGTTCTCCTTGGGCACTGACAGTTATACTTAGAAAATAACAGTATACCACATCCCCATTTTTGAACTCCGCCTAGTACAGAAGCCGCTATTTTTTTGTTCAGACTGCAATAAATTCTTCATACTAATTCAGAATCCGGTGAGACTTCGACCGATTAACTTCCACCTAAATTACGGACAATATGGAACACTCGGATACTTCATCTTGTGAACGCATACTGTAGTTCTCTATGGGCACTGACAGTTGTACTTAGAAAATAACAGGATACCACATCCCTTTATTTGAACTCTGCCTAGTACAGAAGCCGCTATTATTTTTGTTCGGACTGCAATATTTTCTTCATACTAACTCGGAATCCGGCGAGACTTCGACCGATTAACTTCCACCTAAATTACGGACAATGTGAAACACTCGGATACTTCAACTTGTGAACGTACACTATAGTTCTCCATGGGGACTGACAATTGTACTTTGAAAATAACAGGCTACCACATCCCTATATTTAAACTCCGCCTAGTGCAGAAGCCGTTATTTTTTTTGTTCAGACTGTAATAACTTAATCATACTAATTCAGAATCCGGTGAGACTTCGACCAATTAACTCCCACCTAAATTACGGACAATATGGAACACTCGGATACTTCATCTTCTGAACGTATACTGTTGTTCTCCATGGGCACTGACAGTTATACTTAGAAAATAACAGTATACCACATCCCCATATTTGAACTCCGCCTAGTGCAGAAGCCGCTATTTTTTTGTTCAAACTGCAATAACTTCTTCATACTAATTCAGAATTCGATAAGACTTCGACAAATTAACTCCCACATAAATTACGGACAATATGGAACACTCGGATACTTCATCTTGTGAAAGCATACTGTAGTTCTCGATGGGCACGGATAGTTGTACTTATAAAATAACAGGATACCACATCCCCTTATTTGGACTCCGCCTAGTACAGAAGCCGCTAATTTTTTTGTCCAGACTGCAATATTTTCTTCATACTAACTCGGAATCCGGCGAGACTTCGACCGATTAACTTCCACCTAAATTACGGACAATATGAAACACTCGGATACTTCAACTTGTGAACGTACACTATAGTTCTCCATGGGACTGACAGTTGTACTTAGAAAATAACAGGCTACCACATTCCCATATTTGAACTCCGCCTAGTGCAGTAGCCGCCATTTTTTTGTTCAGACTGCAATAACTTCTTCATACTAATTCAGAATACGGTGAGACTTCGACCAATTTACTCCCACCTAAATTACGGACAATATGGAACACTCGGATACTTCATCTTGGGAACGTATACTGTAGTTCTCCATGGGCACAGACAGTTGTACTTGAAAATAACAGGATACCACATCCCCATATTTGAACTCCGCCAAGTGCATAATCCGTTTTTGTTTAGACTGCAATAACTTCTTCATACTAATTCAGAATCCGGTGAGACTTCGACCAATTAAGTCCCACTTAAATTATGGACAATATAGAACACTCGGATACTTCACCTTGTGAACGCATACTGTAATTCTCTATGGGCACTAACAGTTGTACTTAGAAAATACCACATCCCCATATTTGAACTCCGCCTTGTGCAGAAGCCGTTATTTTTTTTGTTCAGACTATAATAACTTAATCATACTAATTCAGAATCCGGTGAGACTTCGACCAATTAACTCCCACCTAAATTACGGACAATATGGAACACTCGGATACTTCATCTTCTGAACGTATACTATAGTTCTCCATGGGCACTGACAGTTATACTTAGAAAATAACAGTATACCACATCCCCATATTTGAACTCCGCCAAGTGCAGAAGCCGTTATTTTTTTGTTCAGACTGCAATAACTTCTTCATACTAATTCAGAATCCGGTGAGACTTCGACCGATTAAGTTCCACCTAAATTACGGACAATATGGAACACTCGGATACTTCATCTTGTGAACGCATACTGTAGTTCTCTATGGACACTGACAGTTGTACTTAGAAAATAACAGGATACCACATCCCTTTATTTGAACTCTGCCTAGTACAGAAGCCGCTATTTTTTTGTTCAGAGTGCAATATTTTCTTCATACGAACTCGGAATCCTGCGAGACTTCGACCGATTAACTTCCACCTAAATTATGGACAATATGAAACAATCGGATACTTCAACTTGTGAATGTACACTGTAGTTCTCGATGGGGACTGACAGTTGTACTTAGAAAATAACTGGCAACCACATCCCCATTTTTGAACTCCGCCTAGTGCATAAGCCGCTATTTTTTTGTTCAGACAGCAATAACTTCTTCATAATAATTCAGAGTTCGGTGAGACTTCGACCAATTAACTCCCACCTAAATTACGGACAATATGGAACACTCGGATCTTCATCTTGTGAACGCATACTGTAGTTCCCCATGGGCAATGACAGTTGTACTTAGAAAATAACAGGATACCACATCCCCCTATTTGAACTCCGCCTAGTGCAGAAGCCGCTATTTTTTTGTTCAGACTTCAATAACTTCTTCATACTAATTCATAATCCGGTGAGACTTCGACCAATAAAGTCCCACTTAAATTACGGACAATATGGAAAACTCGGATACTTCATCTTGTGAACGCATACTGTAATTCTCTATGGGCACTGACAGTTGTACTTAGAAAATACCACATCCCCATATTTGAACTCCGCCTAGTGCAGAAGCCGCTATTTTTTTGTTCAGACTGCAATAACTTCTTCATACTAATTCAGAATCCGGTGAGACTTCGACTGATTAACTTCCACCTAAATTACGGACAATATGGAACACTCGGATACTTCATCTTGTGAACGCATACTGTAGTTCTCTATGGGCACTGACAGTTGTACTTAGCAAATAACAGGATACCACATCCCTTTATTTGAACTCTGCCTAGTACAGAAGCCGCTATTTTTTTGTTCAGAGTGCAATATTTTCTTCATACTAACTTGGAATCCGGCGAAACTTCGACCGATTAAATTCCACCTAAATTATGGACAATATGAAACACTCGGATACTTCAACTTGTGAACGTACACTGTAGTTCTCCATGGGGACTGACAGTTGTACGTAGAAAATAACTGGCTACCACATCCCCATTTTTGAACTCCACCTAGTGCAGAAAACGCTATTTTTTTGTTCCGACTGCAATAACTTCTTCATACAAATTCAGAATCCGGTGAGACTTCCACCAATTAACTCCCACCTAAATTACGGACAATAAGGAACACTCGGATACTTCATCTTCTGAACGCATACTGTAGTTCACTATAGGCAATGACAGTTGTACTTAGAAAATAACAGAATACCACATCCCCTTATTTGAACTCTGCCTAGTACAGAAGTCGCTATTTTTTTTGTTCAGACTGAAATATTTTCTTCATACTAACTCGGAATCCGCCGAGACTTCGACCGATTAACTCCCACCAAAATTACGAACAATATGAAACACTCGGATACTTCATCTTGTGAACGTACACTGTAGTTCTCCGTGGGGACTGACAGCTGTACTTAAAAAATAATAGGCTACCACATCCCTATATTTGAACTCTGCCAAGTGCAGAAGCTGCTATTTTTTTCTGACTGCAATAACTTCTTCATACTAATTCAGAATCCGGTGAGACTTCGACCAATTAACTCCCATCTAAATTACAGACAATATGGAACACTCGGATATTACATCTTGCGAACGCATACTGTAGTACTCCATGGTCACTGACAGTTGTACTTAGAAAAACAGGATACGACATCCCCATATTTGAACTCCGCCTAGTGGAGAAGCCGCTATTTTTTTTGTTCAGACTTCAATATTTTCTTCATACTAACTCGAAATCCAGCGAGACTTCGACCGATTAACTCCCACCTAAATTACGGACAGTATGAAACACTCGGATACTTCATCTTATGAACGTAAAATGTAGTTCTCCATGGGGACTGACAGTTGTACTTAGAAAAAAACAGGCTATCACATCCCCATATTTGAACTCCGCCTAGTGCAGAAGCCGCTATTTTTTCTGTTCAGACTTTAATAACTTCTTCATAATAATTCAGAGTCCGGTGAGACTTCGACCAATTTACTCCCACCTAAATTACGGACAATATGGAAAACTCGGATACCATCTTGTGAACGCATACTATAGTTCTCCATGGGCACTGACAGTTTTACTTAGAAAATAACAGGAAACGACATCCTCATATTTGAACTCCGCCTAGTGTAGAAGCCGCTATTTTTTCGTTCAGACTGTAATAACTTCTTCATACTAATTCAGAATTCGGTGAGACTTCGACCAATTAACTCCCACCTAAATTACGGACAATATGGTACACTCGGATACTTCATCTTGTGAACGCATACGGTAGTTCTTTATGGGCACTGACAGTTGTACTTAGAAAATAACAGGATACCACATCCCCTTATTTGAACTCTGCCTAGCACAGAAGCCCCTATTTTTTTGTTCAGACTGCAATATTTTCTTCATAGTAACTCGCAATCCGGCGAGACTTCGACCGATTAACTTCCACCTAAATTATGGACAATATGAAACACTCGGATACTTCAACTTGTGAACATACACTGTAGTTCTCCATGAGGAATGACAGTTGTACTTAGCAAATAACAGGCTACCACATCCCCATATTTGAACTCCGCCTAGTGCAGAAGCCGCTATTTTTTTGTTCAGACTGCAAAAACTTCTTCATACTAATTCAGAATCCGGGGAGACTTCGAACAATTAACTCCCACCTAAATTACGGACAATATGGAACACTCGGATACTTCATCTTGTGAACGCATACTGTAATTCTCTTGGGCACTGACAGTTGTACTTAAAAAATAACAGGATACCACATCCCCATATTTGAACTCCGCCTAGTGTAGAAGCCGCCATTTTTTTTGTTCATACTGCAATAACTTCTTCATACTAATTAAGAATCCGGTGAGACTTCGACCAATTAACTCCCACCGAAATTACGGACGATATGGATCACTCGGATACTTAATCTTGTGAACGCATACTGTAGTTCTCTATGGGCACTGACAGTTTTACTTAGAAAATAACAGGATACCACATCCCCATATCTGAACTCCACCTAGTGCAGAAGCCGCTATTTTTTTTGTTCAGACTGCAATAACTTCTTCATACAAATTCAGAATCCGGTGAGACGTTGACCAATTAACTCCCACTTAAATTACGGACAATATGGAAAACTCGGATACTTCATCTTGTGAACGCATACTGTAGTTCTCTATGGGCACTGACAGTTGTATTTAGAAAATAATAGGATACCACATCCCCTTATTTGAACTCTGCCTAGTACAGAAGCCGCTATTTTTTTTGTTCAGACTATAATATTTTCTTCATAATAACTCGGAATCCAGCGGACAATATAAAACACTCGGTCGGATACTTCAACTTGTGAACGTACACTGCAGTTCTCCATGGGCACTGACAGTTGTTCTTAGAAAATAACAGGATACCACATCCCCATATTTGAACTCCGCCTA
This sequence comes from Allium fistulosum, assembly GCA_030737815.1. Lineage (NCBI taxonomy): Eukaryota > Viridiplantae > Streptophyta > Magnoliopsida > Asparagales > Amaryllidaceae > Allium > Allium fistulosum. The sequence goes on from CM060905.1 coordinate 707,233,009, forward strand.
GTGCAGAAGCCGGTATTTTTTTGTTCAGACTGTAATAACTTCTTCATACTAATTCAGAATACGGTGAGACTTCGAACAATTAACTCCCACTTAAATTACAGACAATATGGAATACTCGGATACTTTATCTTGTGAACGCATACTGTAATTCTCTATGGGCACTGACAGTTGTACTTAGAAAATAACACGATACCACATCCCCATATTTGAACTCCGCCTAGTGCAGAAGCCGCTATTTTTTTTGTTCAGACTGCAATAACTTCATCATAGTAATTCAGAATCCGGTGAGACTTCGACCAATTAACTCCCACCTAAATTACGGACAATAAGGAACACTCGGATACTTCATCTTGTGAACGTATACTGTAGTTCTCCATGGGTACTGACAGTTGTACTTAAAAATAACAGGATACGACATCCCCATATTTGAACTCCGCCTAGTGCAGAAGCCGCTATTTTTTCGTTCAGACTACAATAACTTCTTCATACTAATTCAGAATACGGTGAGACTTCGACCAACTAACTCCCACATAAATTACGGACAATATGGAACACTCGGATACTTCATCTTGTGAACGCATACTGTAGTTCTCGATGGGCACTGGTAGTTGTACATAGAAAATAACAGGATACCACATCCCCTTATTTGAACTCTGCCTAGTATAGAAGCCGCCATTTTTTTGTTCAGACTGCAATAGTTTCTTCATAATAACTCGGAATCCGGCGAGACTTCGACCGATTAACTTCGACCTAAATTACAGACAATATTAAACACTCGGATACTTCAACTTTTGAGCATACACTGTAGTTCTCCATGGGGACTATCAGTTGTACTCTGAATTGAACTGGCTAGCACATCCCCATATTTGAACTCCGCCTAGTGCAGAAGCCGCTAATTTTTTGTTCAGACTGCAATAACTTCTTCATACTAATTCAGAATCCGGGAAGACTTCAAACAATTAACTCCCACCTAAATTACGGACAATATGGAACACTCGGATACTTCATCTTGTGAACGCATACTGTAATACTCTATGGGCACTGACAGTTGTACTTAGAAAATAACAGGATACCACATCCCCATATTTGAACTCCGCCTAGTGCAGAAGCCGCTATTTTTTTTGTTCAGACTGCAATAACTTTTTCATACTAATTCAGAATCTAGAGAGACTTCGACCAATTAACTCCCACCTAAATTACGGACAATATGGAACACTCGATACTTCATCTTGTAAACGCATACTGGAGTTCTCTATGGCACTGACAGTTGTACTTAGAAAATAACAGGATACCACATCCCCATATTTGAACTCCGCCTAGTGCAGAAGCCGCTATTTTTTTTGTTCAGACTGCAATAACTTCTTCATACTAATTCAGAATCCGGTGAGACTTCGACCAATTAACTCCCACCTAAATTACGTACAATATGGAACACTCGGATACTTCATCTTGTGAACGTATACTCTAATTCTCTTGGGCACTGACAGTTGTACTTAGAAAATAACAGGATACCACATCCCCATATTTGAACTCCGCCTAGTGTAGAAGCCGCCATTTTTTTTGTTCAGACTGCGATAACTTCTTCATACTAATTCAGAATCCGGTGAGACTTCGACCAATTAACTCCCACCTAAATTACGGACAATATGGAACACTCGGATACTTCATCTTGTGAACGCATACTGTAGTTCTCCATGGGCACAGACAGTTGTACTTGAAAATAACATGATACCACATCCCCATATTTGAACTCCGCCTAGTGCAGAAGTCGCTATTTTTTTGTTCAGACTGCAACAACTTCTTCATACTAATTCAGAATCCGGTGAGACTTCGACCAATTAACTACCACTTAAATTACGGACAATATGGAACACTCGGATACTTCATCTTGTGAACGCATACTGTAGTTCTCCATGGGCACTGACAGTTGTACTTAGAAAATAACAGGATACCACATCCCCTTATTTGAACTCTGCCTAGTACAGAAGCCGCTATTTTTTTGTTCAGACTACAATAGTTTCTTCATAATAACTCGGAATCCGGCGAGACTTCGACCGATTAACTCCCACCTAAATTACGAACAATATGGAACACTCGGATACTTCATCTTGTGAACGCATACTGTAGTTCTCTATGTGCACTGACAATTGTAGTTAGAAAACAACAGGATACAACATCGCCATATTTGGACTCCGCCTAGTGCAGAAGCCGCTATTTTTTTGTTATGATTGCAATATTTTCTTCATACTAACTCGGAATCCGGCGAGACTTCGACCGATTAACTCCCACCTAAATTACGGACAATATGAAACACTCGGATACTTCATCTTGTGAACGTGCACTGTAGTTCTCCATGGGGACTGATAGTTGTACTTTTAAAATAGGGACAGTTTGGCAAAGGTCCCTAATAAGTTTCAAAATACACAAAAACCCCAGTAAAATAAAGTTTGTAAATTAGGTCCCTAGAATTAAGTTACTGAATAATGACATACACTTATGCAATTATTCAGTGAATAATTGCAGACATTTATGCAATTATATCAAAAAATTGCGGAAAATTCAGCAATTATTCATCCAAAAAATTGCGGAAATTTTCGCAATTTTTTCAAAAAATTGCGGAAAATTCCGCAATTATTCACCCAAAAAATTGCGGAAATTTACGCAATTTTTTCAAAAAGTTGCGGAAAATTCTGCAATTATTCACCAAAAAAATTGCATAACTATATGCAATTACTTAGTAACTTAATTCTAGGGACCTAATTTACACACTTTTTTTTACTGGGGTTTTTGTGTATTTTGAAACTTACTAGGGACCTGAGCCTAATATTCACTTTAAAATAACAGGCTACCACATCCCCATATTTGAACTCCGCCTAGTGCAGAAGCCGCAATTTTTTTTGTTCAGACTGCAATAACTTCTTCATACTAATTCAGAATACGGTGAGACTTCGACCAATTAACTCCCACCAAAATTACGGACAATATGGAACACTCGGATACTTCATCGTGTGAACGCATACTGTAGTTCTCCATGGGCACTGACAGTTGTACTTAAAAATAACAGGATATGACATCCCCATATTTGAACTCCGCATAGTGCAGAAGCCGCTAATTTTTTTGTTCAGACTACAATAACTTCTTCATACTAATTCAAAATCCGGTGAGACTTCGACCAACTAACTCCCACCTAAATTACGGACAATATGGAACACTAGGATACTTTATCTTGTGAACACATATTGTAATTCTCCATGGGCACCGACAGTTGTACTTAGAAAAAAACAGGATACCACATCCCCTTATCTGAACTCCGCCTAGTATAGAAGGCGCTATTTTTTTGTTCAAACTGCAATATTTTCTTCATACTAACTCGGAATCCGGCGAGACTTCGACAGATTAACTCGCACCAAATTACGGACAATATGAAACACTCGGATACTTCATCTTGTGAACGTACACTATAGTTCTCCATGAGGACAGACAGTTGTACTTAGAAAATAACTGGCTACCACATCCCCATATTTGAACTCCGCCTAGTGCAGAATCCGCTATTTTTTTTGTTCAGACTGCAATAACTTCTTCACAGTAAATCAGAATCTGATGAGACTTCGACCAATTAACTCCCACCTAAATTACGGACAATATGGAACACTCGGATACTTAATCTTGTGAACGCATATTGTAGTTCTCCATGGGCACTGACAGTTGTACATAGAAAATAACAGGATACCACATCCCCATATTTGAACTCCACCTAGTGCAGAAGCCGCTATTTTTTTGTTCAGACTACAATAACTTCTTCATACTAATTTAGAATCCGGTGAGACTTCGACCAATTAACTCCCACCTAAATTACGGACAATATGGAAAACTCGGATATTTCAACTTGTGAACGCATACTGTAGTTCTCCATGGGCACTGCTAGTTGTACTTAGAAAAACATGATACCACATCCCCTTATTTAAATTCCGCTTGGTACAGAAGCCGCTATTTTTTTTGTTCAGACTGTAATATTTTCTTCATACTAACTCGGAATCTGGCGAGACTTCGACCGATTAACTCCCACCTAAATTACGGACAATATGAAACACTCGGATACTTCATCTTGTGAACGTCCACTGTAGTTCTCCATGGGGACTGACAGTTTTACTTGGAAAATAACAGGCTACCACATCCCCATATTTGAACTCCGCCTAGTGCAGAAGCCGCTATTTTTTTTGTTCAGACTGCAATAACTTCTTCACAGTAAATCAGAATCTGGTGAGACTTCGACCAATTAACTCCCACCTAAATTACAGACAATATGGAACACTCAGATACTTCATCTTGTGAACGGATACTATAGTTCTCCATGGGCACTGACAGTTGTACATAGAAAATAACAGAATACCACATCCCCATATTTGTACTCCGCCTTGTGCATAAGCCGCTATTTTTTTGTTCAGACTTCAATAACTTCTTCATACTAATTCAGAATCTGGTGAGACTTCGACCAATTAACTCCCACCTAAATTACGGACAATATGTTACACTCGGATACTTCATCTTGTGAACGCATACTGTATTTCTCCATGGGCACTGACAGTTGTACTTAAAAATAATAGGATACGACATCCCCATATTTGAACTCCGCCTAGTGCAGAAGCCGCTATTTTTTTTGTTCAGACTGCAATAACTTCACAATAATTCAGAATCTGGTGAGACTTCGACCAATTAACTCCCACCTAAATTACGGACAATATGGAACACTCGGATACTTAATCTTGTGAACGCATACTGTAGTTCTCCATGGGCACTGACAGTTTTACTTAGAAAATAACAGGATACCACATCCCCATATTTGAACTCCACCTACTGTAGAAGCCGCTAATTTTTTGTTCATACTGTAATAACTTCTTCATACTAATTCAGAATCCGGTGAGACTTCGACCAATTAACTTCCACCTAAATTACGGACAATATGGAACACTCGGATACTTCATCTTGTGAACGCATACTGTACTTCTGTATGGGCACTGACAGTTGTACTTAGAAAATAACAGGATACCACATCCCCATATTTGAACTCCGCCTAATGCAGAAGCCGCTATTTTTTTGTTCAGACGGCAATAATTTCTTCGACTTAGGACTTATGACTTAACGACCCAATAGTTGCCGACCTAACAATTAACCGATCTAAGAAGAGTACCGACTTAACCAGTTACGAGTTACGAAGGCTTCCGACTCAGCAGATTCCGACTTAAGGGGGGTCTCCGACTTAGGGCTGTCGACCAACTTAAGAAGATCTCCGACTTAACAGTTTACGAGTTAAGGAAATCTACGACTTAAAAGAGCTGTCGACTTAAGAGCCTAACGACCTATGGGAACTTACGACCTACCGAGCTAAGGAAGTTCCGACCTAAAGAGTTTAGTGATCTACGACCTATGAAGTAGCACGACCTAACAGCTTATAAAGGTTAGCGACCTAAAGACTTTTGGATGACCTAACGACTTAAGAGTTGCCGACCTAAAAGGTATACCGAGCCAATATTAACCGACCTAACTACTGAAGGGAGCATACTGACTTAAAGGTCTGGACTACCTAAGAGGCTACCGACTTAAGAAGATAACGGCTCAACGACCTAAGGAGTAACGGGTTAACTTTGTACCGATCTAAAAGCTCACCGACTTAAGGAAACGAAGGCAGTGCTGCATCTTTTAGGTCGTTGCCGACTTACAACTTATACTAAGTTGCGCACGACTTACTAATTCGTTGAGGAGAATCAGCTGTAACCAAAGTAAGCCAGACTCCTTATGTCGTCGCCGACTTACGTTCTACGACCTACCTTGGGTCGTAGCCGACCTATCACTTGGTGATGAAACTTCTATTCAGAATTCGACTCCTATAAATAGACCGCCACTTTCAACATGAAGGGGACTTTTGGCCGATCATTTCTCAAAGCGTCGTTACTCTGTTGAACTCTCCACTCATTCAACAACTGAAGATCTTCAAACATTCGAGACACTACAACAAGCTTCGAGAGGAATTCCCTACATCCAACACGGATTCATCGAGTTTCATCATCGAAGTTTGAGCTAGTAGTCGAAATTGTCTTTGTGATCAAACTATATTGTTTTCATAAGTGAATTGTATCGATTTGTAACCGGATTCAGTAATAAAGAGATTCAAAGTGGACGTAGGCTTGATCCTAAGCCGAACCACTATAAACTACTGTCTTTTACTGCTTTTCTGCTATTTTACTGCTTAATTTCTATTCCCGTCACACGGGTGGTGCTTTCACAATTCTACTACACACATAGGGTGTTAGCGTTCACTTTTTAGCGTTAACATTTTGGTGCTTTCACTGAGAAATACAACTCAGGAATATTCTCACCATTGCTCCGCGAAAGTTTGTTGAAGGAATCTCTCTAAAGACCAGAAGTTTATCTGAAATCATGGCTCCTGAGAGAGAGGGTAGACCTACCAGATCCGGAAATGCTCAAGAGGGAACCTCCACTTCCCCAACAGCAAATCAGGCAACTCCTGCCGTTGGAATCACAAGGGCTGAGTTAGACAACGCAGTGTCAGAATTATATTAACAGATTGAAGCTCAAAACGCTTTAATGATGGACAGATTAAACGCTCTGCTTGGGGCAAATCAACAGCCAAAAAACAATGAAACAGTCTTCACTGAAGATGCTCGTAATCCCCAGGAGAAAGATATTCCTCAAAGAGCAGCTGGCACTGTCGAAATGCCACCTTTCCAAGCTGAAGGTTCAAGGCAGCAGCCAACCTTTCGCGAATATTTGCCCCGGCAAACTTCCGAAAGGAGAGCTGACGTCTGCCCGGCAACGCCTCTGAGCAACGAGGAGTACCTATCTAGGATGGTTCGCCAAATCATGAAAGAGAGTATGTAGAGGGAAGAGAATGAGAACGACTGGGGATTTGCACCAAGTAGAACTCCGTTTACGGAAAGGATCCTGAAAGCAGATTTTCCAAGAAAATTTGTACCTCCTACTATCCAGGCTTATAGGGGGACAAGTGACCCTAATCATTTCCTGTATAAGTACGATTGGCATATGACCGGTGCAAGAGCATCAGATGAGATTAAATGCCGATACTTTCAAGTGTACTTGGAAGGGGTGGCTCTACTTTGGTTCACTAAGCTACCAATTCGGTCCGTAGATCAATTCTCTGATTTGACCCGAAAGTTCAAGGATCAGTTCAGGTTGTATGCTTCAAAAGCTAAAGATATAATGTCACTATCGAGCCTTGAGCAAGCTTCCGGAGAATCTATCAGATCTTTCTTGAACCGTTTCAATGTAGCTTTAGCCGAAGTGGACAATGCAGAACCCCGTATGATCCTGACTTATCTGATGCGAGCCATCAACAAATCAAGTGAATTCGGAAGATGGCTAAAAATGAAGGAGCCAAACTCACTTGAAAAATTCTATAAAAAGGCCGACGAATTCATGCGCCTAGAAAACCTTTCTGCACTAGCGAAGGTAGCTGTGGCCGAAATCCAGAATAACAGTGTTGCTTCTATTAGAAGAGAATTTAGAGGACAGAAAAGGGAAAATGATGACGAGAAAAGCAGGGAAATGTGAAGAAAACTCGCCACTTTGAATCTCTGGATCTCACTCCCTTGACCGATACTCTAGAGAATATTTTCTTTGCAACTAAGGACACTGTCGAATATCCTAAACCTCATAAGTTGAGACTTGGGAAAAATGCCACTCAGAGTGAAAGATTCTGTAAGTTCCACAACCAGCCTGGCCATGACACTAACGAGTGCCGCCACTTGAAGGATCTGATTGAAAAGCTGTTGAAAGAGAACAAACTTCAACAGTTTATCAAGAAAAACAGGGATGACCCATCTTCATCCATTCAGGAACAACAACTTCCCGATCATCAATACGGCTCAGTCAACGAAATCGCAGAGCAGGAATCAGGGAGGTTTGTCATTAATGTTGTTACCGGGGGTCCCCACACAGCATCTGACCACATTCTATTCTGATTGGCATATGGATCGGGAACCATGATTCCAGTTAAGATGAAGATTCAATCTCGAGATTCCGGAACAACATTCATCTGCATCCAATTTTTTACTTAACAGCATTGCTTAAATTTGTAAAATGATGATGAATGTATAACTCTTGTAATGAAAACTGCCGAGAACTCAGTGCGGATTAATAATAAAGAACTTCAAAATCTTGTGTTCTACTGCTATATAATGCTAGTTTCATTTCGATATGCAAATATCTTAAATATATTGCTAAAATGTCGATTTAATATTGCAGGCAATTAAAGCATAGCTTACTTATTCAACACGTCACGAGACTCAGCGATTCCCATAAATCACTCAACAATAACGTACATTTCCCTGGCAGAAAGAAAGCAACTTGCAAAAGAATGGGGCATGTACTTGAAGTAATAACAAGGAATCGCTAAGGAGCAGATGACGAAAGAGCAAAAGTAACAATTGCTACTCTTCGGAGTCAAAAAAGACCACTTCGGAGGCACATTTCACCGGAGTTGAAGTGTAAAAATCTCTCTTCGGAGGCCCACTTCACCAGAGCTGAAATGTCAAAAAGACCTCTTCGGAGGCACATTTCACCGGAGTTGAAGTGTAAAAATCTCTCTTCGGAGGCCCACTTCACCAGAGCTGAAATGCCAAAAAGACCTCTTCGGAGGCACATTTCACCGGAGTTGAAGTGTAAAAATCACTCTTCGGAGGCCCACTTCACCAGAGCTGAAATGCCAAAAAGACCTCTTGGGAGGCACATTTCACCGGAGTTGAAGTGCAAAATGCTCCTCTTCGGAGGCCCACTTCACCAGGGTTGAAATGCAAAGTTGCTTCTCTTCAAAGACCAAAAAATTGCTTCTCTTCGGAGACCAAAATTGCTTCTCTTCGGAGACCAAAACTGCTTCTCTTCAGAGACCAAAACATTGCTTCTCTTCAGAGATCAAAGGACCTCTTCGGAGGCACACTTCACCGTGCTTGAAGTACCAAACAAAGCCTTCTTCGGAAGCACTAAACTAATCCAAAAAAAAATCTTCAGAAGCTCACTTCACTGCGTAGGAAAATCCACTTTTTAACAAATAAAAGTAGTCATATCTGAAAGTTGAAGTGTTCTTCAGAAAGAAAGAGAAAGAAAAAATTTCTCCAATATGAAACGTATTCAATTAAAAGCAGAATAATATTTCCTCAAATCGGAAAAATTATTCTCTAAAATAAGAATACAAGTTTTTCCAGAATATTGCAGTGAGCCATGATACGGGGGCATATACCTATATTATTAGAGACAACGCTCGACCATCATATCACGAGCTCACTACGGTATCGTATAAAGAATCATTTATTCTACATTACAATGGGAAATAAATGCATTCTCACATACACAAGAGTTTGTACAAGAAAAATAGCTATTTTATTCAATACTATGAGAAAATTTTTACATTGTGCAGTTCACAAAAAGAAGCGGGGACCGGTATCCGCACAATCTCCGGTCAATACATGCAAAAAGCAGAAAAGGAAAAATCAAACTCATTTCTCCTTCTTCCCGCCCTTGGAGCTTTTACCCGGCCTGGTAATTAGTTTCGGAGGCCGTATCAGAGAAGAAGGAGAAAGAGACTCAACCGGATCGACTTTTGCTTTATCTCCAGCAGCAGAAGAACTTTTCTTTCCTTTCTTCGAAACCACACGTTTCCCCTTCTTCTTGGAAGAGAACTCACTCCCCGGAGTAAGAAATGTAGAAAGCTTTGTGTCGTAATCAAAAGACTGCTCCGGGGTCTTCTCACTATCTTCCATATCTTCCGCTTTCTGTTCCTGAGAAGCAGGTGGTTCATCCAAGCCTTGAAGGGCTGCTATCTGTTCTTCCTGTGAACCTGGTTGAGATGCTGGAAGAGGAGTAACTTGAGAATAAGGAGGAACGGTAGCTGAAGAAGGAGAAGTTGGTGCAGTTTTCGGCGCTTCCGCTACATAAGAAAAGAAGTTAAAATCAGTACTCTCCAAGATAGGAGAAGATATCGGTTCGTCAAAGCTTAAGTAATAAGTAAGAAGATCATCAAGCTCAGTCAAATCGAATAAGTGGTTCACCGGGGCTGGGTTGACGTCAAAGTTACCTGGAGAAGTCAACTTGGCGAGATCAGTCTCGAATTTCTGAGCCGCAATGTCTTCCAGGGCCTCTTCTTCTGTGGGAGTTGTAACAATATCTTTGTCAGCTTTGGCAGGAGGTGAAGAGTGAGAACTAGAACCAATGATATCGACATCAGCTGAGACCGAAGTATGAACAGGGGCAGCAAGAAGTATTTCCTTTTCGGAATGCTTCTCCCCCGTCGCTTCAGCTCGCACTCGGGCAAGCTGCTCTTTTCCCTTAGCAAGAGCAGCACGGGCGTCCTCATCTAAATAAGTTGCTTCAAGGTCTGCTTCGGCATAGCCGGCACCACCAAGCATATCAATGATCGCCTCCCACACTTCAGCTAAGGTGACTTCGTATTTCGGTCCCAAAAATGAAAGTCTACCACGCCCCAAGACGCAGTGAACATAAAAGTCAAACAAAGTCGTATCGATGGAGGCTCTAGTTACCTTATGGGATTCTTCAGCCGCTTCTTTTTCGGCAACGGATGCAACTTGTCCAGCAACTGCATCGTCACGCTCTTTCTCAACTTTAAGAAGTCGAGCTTTTAACATTTCAATCTCCGCGTTTTGGGAAATAGTTGTACCCCGCAGCTCAGCATTTTCTTTGCGGTATTTCTCAGTAATGCACTGCTCGGCTACAAGCTTCATCTCGGCATCCCTTTGCGCAGCATGTGCATATCGCACTTGCTTCTGAAAGACTTCTTCTTTCTGAATATGCGATGCAGAAGAAGTGGCGAGATCTTCCTTAAGTCGCTTGACTTCAGATTCAAGCCTCGCGTTATCATCAACAATGCTTGCCATCTCAGCATCATGCTGCTTGCACCATTTATCCCACTCAACCTTGTCGTTCTCCAGAGTCAGCATATTTTCGAGATTCATGTGGTTGACTCTTTGGAGTTCATCAACAAGTTTTTTCCATTGCGAAATCCTCTCAACGTCAAGCTTAACCGCATCAAGATTTCTAAGCATAGCTTGCTTGTCGATCGGAACCAAATCTAAGTCAAAGCGCACTCCTCTTAGGCACCAATTCGGAAATCGGCTCTGAAGTGTTGGAGGGCCATCTTTAACTTGGTACTGGGGCCTTTGGATGATCGCTTGGATATCAGATTTCTTTAAAGCAGGAGAGCCTGATGGAATATTAGGAGATATGGGAGCGTCAGTCTTTTCCGAAATTGCAGATGCGTCCTTTTCGCCAAATTTGGTCCGCTTACTAGAATAATCAGCAATGTGACTCTTCCCCTTGTCATCGTGAGATTTCCTTTTATGAGAATCGTCACTTCTACGGGAAGAGTCGTATCGCTCGTCTCTATTCCCATAATACTGTTCATCTTCTATTCTGCGGCGCTCCTCATAATCCCATCTCTCTCTCGCTTTTCGAGAGGCCCTTTCTTCGTCGGTCTCCTGACGGGAAGGAAGATAACGTCTAAAATCATAAGCATCGCGGCTTCCATGACGCTGAAATTTGTCGTAATACGATCCACTTCGCCCCATCAAAGAACCTGAAATTGAAGAAAGGACAAGCCTTAGAAATCTTCAAGTTGAAGAAGCTAAGTGCATATAAGTGCCAAAAATCCTAAGTGTGTGTGATGTGCAAGCTACGCGCGTCAAACTACAAACCACTTTTGGGTGTGGAAATGGCAATGACTTGTGTGGTAGGTGTTGTAGTTTGTTGTGAAAAAGAGGTCGCTTCAACAACAGGAGAGATCGCTTTTGAAGTATCATCTTTAAAAAGCTCTTGAGAAGTTATCATTATATCGCTCAAGTTATCAAAGGTGTCATCGCCGTGATACCCAGCAGAACTCTCTTTTTCAACTTCCACACCGATCGTCTTTTCAGAAATTCGAAGATTTTCTTCCTCTTCAATAACGGGCAAAAGTGTTAATTTGCTGGACGACCCCACGATGCCGGTAGAAGCAGAACACTTCACTAGTGAAGTCTCAGTGGTGATTTCTTTCAGCATAGGATCTTCAGCAGGGGCAGGGGCATCTGCTGTCTGTGTTGGAGAATTATAAACTTCACGGGGCTAAGTAAAGCGAGAAGAGTGTAAAAGCCCGAAGTGATGAAAAAATTCGTCTGTCAATAAAAATTGAATACTCCTCTCCTCAACTGGCACCGCCATAAGCCTCTCAAAAGTCGGTTTGTGACCGGGATCTCTAGAAGGAGGAGGAAGTGCTGAAAAGAAAAGGGCAAAGTTAACACTTGACAACTCAGACTTCGGAAAGTTTGAAAAAACATAAGAAACAGAGACAAGTAATCTTACTTCCTACACTCCAGATAGTGTAAAATCCCGGAGGGCAGCAAACATAGAAGAACTGGCTTAGAAAACTGTGAACACTGTCAGGGAGACCGATGATCAACTTACGGTTTCTAGCACTTCTCACAACTATGATAGAAGGATGTTCTTTATGAAAAAGAACACAGATAACAAATTTCATCAAAACTTGGGAGACGATCCAACGTTCTCCTAAATAGCACACAAAGTCCCATCAGGATAGCATATCCATTGGGATGCAGTTGGAAAGGGGAGATGGTCAATCGTAGAAGAAGTGTTCGCAAGAAGTCATTAAAAGGAGGGATAGCTCCATTCTGGCACATTTGTCGATTTACCGCAACAAAACCATGGGGAGGTCTATTAGCAGTATCATGCTTCCCGGGTAGTTGCGCGTCTGCTTCAGCAATTCTGAATTGAATACACAACTGGTTAAAGGTTCTGTAGTTCAAAGTGGTCGAGACCCTTTCTGGAGGATCATTCAACAGAACAGCAACTGGAAAAGTCTCTTCAACTCGCTCTACTTCTTCTTGTGGAGAAGACATTCTACACAATCAGCTGAATGTTCAAATGTGAAGGTGCACGTTTCCTAAAAAGTGTGAAGTGCTGTGCAAAACTAATGAAAATAAAAAAGCAAACATAACTGGAATTAAACTAGCTGACAATCAGTCGATTACAAGATATCAGAACTTGTTAATGCTCAAGTGCAGTGTTAATGCAGACAAATCAGTCTCAGTTGGCTATTACAATTTTGCTTTAATACTTCACTTGAGTTGGTTATTGTATAGCATTTCACTCATACAGTTCATTTAATTTGATTTTTTCTTTATCAACTAATCTGTCATTCGATGTGGGCAGTCAGTGGCAGTATATTCGTCCCGGTTTTCTGTAAATGTTATAACAGATAATTAGAATTATAGATAATCTGTAAAAGAATGCAACAGAGTTCAACATTCCAGAGTTTCAAAGTTCAGGCAATTCAAGTCTTAAAGTTCAAGGCAGTGAAAAATATGCTAAGTTCTAACTCGGTCACGACTTAGTATGGGTCGAAAATCCCTCAAGTTACAATATGCAAGTAGTGGCTCGTCCACGGTCTAAAGGATATGCTACGAGTCAGGTTGAGTCGTAACTCTTAAGTCGTGACACATATGGGCTTCGAATCTGAACAGTATTATTCTTTCTAAGTCCTAGCTTGGCCGCGACTTAAGGTTTATGCCATAAACTAATTGGGTCGTAGGGAAGTCAGGTCGCAAGGGTTCTTGAACCGGAAAAAGTGTTAAATCGTGAAGATTCTAGGTCATAAATCTTTTGGGTCGTCTTCGATGGGGTTTCAAGCTATTCCCTGCTCGAATCGAAAACCCTAAGTTATGTCTCCTAATCGTGTCTCACAACATCATCAAATCATCCCAAATCAATCGTGAAACTGGTACGCGGCAGTGAATTCGAGGATCATGCTGACATCGTGGCTAAAGGAAGTCGAGAGTCAGATGCGACATGACTCGTGATAAAGCATGATGAACAAACTCAGATTAGGGGCGATGAACACGGGATCCTCGATTCAACGATGATCACGTTTGGATATTAGTGGAATTCACTTACGCAGTGTAATACTGATGATAACTGATGATCGAGTAGTGGGATTTGTCTTCGAAAGCTTGAATATTCGTTAATGGCTGAGCAGAATAGTAAAACAGGAGAAGTGAAAGAGGAGCCGACCTAAGCTATTTATGCACGGGGGCATTGGAATGTGAATCGACCCATGATCGACGACCTACGACTTATATTAAGTCGCTTCCGACCTAACCAAAAAGCGAGTTAAGAAAATCAAAGCACACGACCTGCGATTTAGGCATATGCTTCGAGGGGCAAATGTTAATCCTCTTCTGTTCGCAACTTATGACTTATGACTTAACGACCCAATAGTTGCCGACCTAACAATTAACCGATCTAAGAAGAGGACCGACTTAACCAGTTACGAGTTACGAAGGCTTCCGACTCAGCAGATTCCGACTTAAGGGGGGTCTCCGACTTAGGGCTGTCGACCGACTTAAGAAGATTTCCGACTTAACAGTTTGCGAGTTAAGGAAATCTACAACTTAAAAGAGCTGCCGACTTAAGAGCCTAACGACCTATGGGAACTTACGACCTACCGAGCTAAGGAAGTTCCGACCTAAAGAGTTTAGTGATCTACGACCTATGAAGTAGCACGACCTAACAGCTTATAAAGGTTAGCGACCTATAGACTTCTGGACGACCTAACGACTTAAGAGTTGCCGACCTAAAAGGTATACCGAGCCAATATTAACCGACCTAACTGCTGAAGGGAGCATACTGACTTAAAGGTATGGACGACCTAAGAGGCTACCGACTTAAGAAGATAACGGCTCAACGACCTAAGGAGTAACGGGTTAACTTTGTACCGACCTAAAAGCTCACCGACTTAAGGAAACGAAGGCAGTGCTGCATCTTTTAGGTCGTTGCCGACTTACAACTTATACTAAGTCGCGCACGACTTACTAATTCGTTGAGGAGAATTAGCTGCAACCAAAGTAAGCCAGACTCCTTATGTCGTCCCCGACTTACGTTCTATGACCTACCTTGGGTCGTAGCCGACCTATCACTTGGTGATGAAACTTCTGTTCAGAATTCGACTCCTATAAATAGACCGCCACTTTCAACATGAAGGGGACTTTTGGCCGATCATTTCTCAAAGCGTCGTTACTCTGCTGAACTCTCCACTCATTCAACAACTGAAGATCTTCAAACATTCGAGACACTACAACAAGCTTCGAGAGGAATTCCCTACATCCAACACGGATTCATCGAGTTTCATCATCGAAGTTTGAGCTAGTAGTCGAAATTGTCTTTGTGATCAAACTGTATTGTTTTCATCAGTGAATTGTATCGATTTACCACCGGATTCAGTAATAAAGAGATTCAAAGTGGACGTAGGCTTGATCTTAAGCCGAACCACTATAAACTACTGTCTTTTACTGCTTTTCTGCTATTTTACTACTTAATTTCTGTTCCCGTCACACGGGTGGTGCTTTCACAATTCTACTACACACATAGGGTGATAGCATTCACTTTTTAGCGTTAACATTTTGGTGCTTTCACTGAGAAATACAACTCAGGAATATTCTCACCATTGCTCCGCGAAAGTTTGTTGAAGGAATCTCTCTAAAGACCAGAAGTTTATCTGAAATCATGGCTCCTGAGAGAGAGGGTAGACCTACCAGATCCGGAAATGCTCAAGAGGGAACCTCCGCTTCTCCAACAGCAAATCAGGCAACTCCTGCCGTTGGAATCACAAGGGTTGAGTTAGACAACGCAGTGTCAGGATTATATCAGCAGATTGAAGCTCAAAACGCTTTAATGATGGACAAATTAAATGCTCTGCTTGGGGCAAATCAACAGCCAAAAAACAATGAAACAGTCTTCACTGCAGATGCTCGTAATCCCCAGGAGAAAGATATTCCTCAAAGAGTAGCTGGCACTGTCGAAATGCCACCTTTCCAAGCTGAAGGTTCAAGGCAGCAGCCAACCTTTCGCGAATATTTGCCTCGGCAAACTTCCGAAAGGAGAGATGACGTCTGCCCGGCAACGCCTCTGAGCAACGAGGACTACCTATCTAGGATGGTTCGCCAAATCATGAAAGAGAGTATGTAGAGGGAAGAGAATGAGAACGACTGGGGATTTGCACCAAGTAGAACTCCGTTTACGGAAAGGATCCTGAAAGCAGATTTTCCAAGAAAATTTGTACCTCCTACTATCCAGGCTTATAGGGGGACAAGTGACCCTAATCATTTCCTGTATAAGTACGACTGGCATATGACCGGTGCAAGAGCATCAGATGAGATTAAATGTCGATACTTTCAAGTGTACTTGGAAGGGGTGGCTCTACATTGGTTCACTAAGCTACCAATTCGGTCCGTAGATCAATTCTCTGATTTGACCCGAAAGTTCAAGGATCAGTTCAGGTTGTATGCTTCAAAAGCTAAAGATATAATGTCACTATCGAACCTTGAGCAAGCTTCCGGAGAATCTATCAGATCTTTCTTGAACAGTTTCAATGTAGCTTTAGCCGAAGTGGACAATGCAGAACCCCGTATGATCCTGACTTATCTGATGCGAGCCATCAACAAATCAAGTGAATTCGGAAGATGGCTAAAAATGAAGGAGCCAAACTCACTTGAAAAATTCTATAAAAAGGCCGACGAATTCATGCGCCTAGAAGCCGCTATTTTTTTTGTTCAGACTGCAATAACTTCTTCATACTAATTCAGAATCCGGTGAGACTTCGACCAATTAACTTCCACCTAAATTACGGACAATATGGAACACTCGGATACTTCATCGTGTGAACGTATACTGTAGTTCTCCATGGGCACTGATAGTTGTACTTTGAAAATAACAGTATACCACATCCCCATATTTGAACTCAGCCTAGTGCAGAAGCAGCTATTTTTTTGTTCGGACTGCAATAACTTCTTCATATTAATTCAGAATCCGGTGAGACTTCGACCGATTAACTTCCACCTAAATTACGGACATTATGGAACACTCGGATACTTCATCTTGTGAACGCATACTGTAATTCTCTATGGGCACTGATAGTTGTACTTAGAAAATAACAGGATACCACATCCCCTTATTTGAACTCTGCCTAGTACAGAAGACGCTATTTTTTTTGTTCAGAGCGCAATATTTTCTTCATACTAACTTGGAATCTGGCGAGACTTCGACCGATTAACTTGCACCTAAATTATGGACAATATGAAACACTCGGATACTTCATCTTGTGAACGCATACTGTAGTTCTGCATGGGCACTGACTGTTGTACTTGGAAAATAACAGGATACCACATCGCCATATTTGAACTCCGCCTAGTGCAGAAGCCGCTATTTTTTTGTTCAAACTGCAATAACTTTTTCATACTAATTCAAAATCCGGTGAGACTTCGACCAATTAACTCCCACCTAAATTACGAACAATATGGAAAACTCGGATACTTCATCTTGTGAATGCATACTGTAGTTCTCCATGGGCACTGACAGTTGTACTTAGAAAATAACAGGATACCACATCCCCTTATTTGAATTCCGCCTAGTACAGAAGCCGCTATTTTTTTGTTCAGACTGCAATATTTTCTTCATACTAACTCGGAATCCGCCGAGACTTCGACCTATTAACTCCCACCAAAATCACGGACAATATGAAGCACTTGGATACTTCATCTTGTGAACGTACACTTTAGTTCTCCATGGGGACTGACAGTTGTACTTTGAAAATAACAGGCTACCACATCCCCATATTTGAACTCCGCCTAGTGCAGAAGCCGCTATTTTTTTTGTTCGGACTGCAATAACTTCTTCATACTAATTCAGAATCCGGTGAGACTTCGACCAATTAACTCCCACCAAAATTACGGACAATATGGAACACTCGGATACTTCATCTTGTGAATGCATACTGTAGTTCTCTATGGGCATTGACAGTTGTACTTAGAAAAACAAGATACCACATCCCCTTATTTGAAATCGCCTGGTACAGAAGTCGCTATTTTTTATTCAGGCTGCAATATTTTCTTCATACTAACTCGGAATCCGGCTAGACTTCGATCGATTAACTCCCACCTAAATTACGGACAATATGAAACACTTGGATACTTCACCTTGTGAACGTACACTATAGTTCTCCATGGGGACTGACAGTTGTACTCAGAAAATAACAGGCTACCACATCCCCATATTTGAACTCCACCTAGTGCAGAAGCCGCTATTTTTTTGTTCAGACTGCAATAACTTCTTCATACTAATTCAGAATCCGGGGAGACTTCGAACAATTAACTCCCACCTAAATTACGGACAATATGGAACAATCGGATACTTCATCTTGTGAACGCATACTGTAATTCTCTATGGGCACTGACAGTTGTACTTAGAAAATAACTGGCTACCACATCCCCATATTTGAACTCCGCCTAGTGCAGAAGCCGCTATTTTTTTTGTTCAAACTGCAATAACTTCTTCACAATAAATCAGAATCCGGTGAGACTTCGACCAATTAACTCCCACCTAAATTACGGACAATATGGAACACTCAGATACTTCATCTTGTGAACGCATACTGTAGTTCTCCATGGGCACTGACAGTTTAACTTAGAAAATAACAGGATACCACATCCCCATATTTAATCTCCGCCTAGTGCAGAAGCCGCTATTTTTTTGTTCAGACTGCAATAACTTCTTCATACTAATTCGGAATCCGGTGAGACTTCGACCAATTAACTCCCACCTAAATTACGGACAATATGGAACACTATGATACTTCATCTTGTGAACGCATACTGTAGTTCTCTATGGGCACTGACAGTTGTACTTAGAAAATAACAGGATACCACATCCCCTTATTTGAACTCTGCCTAGTACAGAAGCCGCTATTTTTTTGTTCAGACTGCAATATTTTCTTCATACTTACTCGGAATCCGGCGAGACTTCGACCGATTAACTTCCACCTAAATTACGGACAATATGAAACACTCAGATACTTGAACTTGTGAACGTACACTGTCGTTCTCCATGGGGACTGACAGTTTACTTAGAAAATAACAGGCTATCACATCCCCATATTTGAACTCCGCCTAATGCAGAAGCCGCTATTTTTTTGTTCAGACTGCAATAACTTCTTCATACTAATTTAGAATTCGGGGACACTTCGAATAATTATCTCCCACCTAAATTACGGACAATATGGAACACTCGGATACTTCATCTTGTGAACGCATACTATAGTTCTCTATGGGCACTGACTATTGTACTTAGAAAATAACAGGATACCACATCCCCATATTTGAACTCCGCCTAGTGGAGAAGCCGATATTTTTTTTGTTTAGACTGCAATAGCTTTTTCATACTAATTCAGAATCCGGTGAGACTTCGACCAATTAACTCCCACCTAAATTACGGACAATATGGAACCCTCGGATACTTCATCTTGTGAACGCATACTGTAGTTCTCCATGGGCACTCACAGTTGTACTTAGAAAATAACTGGCTACCACATCTCCATATTTGAACTCCGCCTAGTGCAGAAGCCGCTATTTTTTTTGTTCAGACTGCAATAACTTCTTCACAATAAATCAGAATCCGGTGAGACTTCGACCAATTAACTCCCACCTAAATTACGGACAATATGGAACACTAGGATACTTCATCTTGTGAACGCATACTGTAGTTCTCTATGGGCACTAACAGTTGTACTTAGAAAATAACAGGATACCACATCCCCTTATTTGAACTCTGCCTAGTACAGAAGCCGCTATTTTTTTGTTCAGACTGCAATATTTTCTTCATACTTACTTGGAATCCGGTGAGACTTCGACCGATTAACTTCCACCTAAATTACGGACAATATGAAACACTCAGATACTTCAACTTGTGAACGTACACTGTCAGTCTCCACGGGGACTGACAGTTTACTTAGAAAATAACAGGCTATCACATCCCCATATTTGAACTCCGCCTAATGCAGAAGCCGCTATTTTTTTGTTCAGACTGCAATAACTTCTTCATACTAATTTAGAATTCGGGGACACTTCGAATAATTAACTCCCACCTAAATTACGGACAATATGGAACACTCGGATACTTCATCTTGTGAACGCATACTATAGTTCTCTATGGGCACTGACTATTGTACTTAGAAAATAACAGGATACCACATCCCCATATTTGAACTCCGCCTAGTGGAGAAGCCGCTATTTTTTTTGTTTAGACTGCAATAGCTTTTTCATACTAATTCAGAATCCGGTGAGACTTCGACCAATTAACTCCCACCTAAATTACGGACAATATAGAACACTCGGATACTTCATCTTGTGAACGCATACCGTAGTACTCCATGGGCACTGATAGTTGTACTTAAAAATAACAGGATACGACATCCCCATATTTGAACTCCGCCTAGTGTAGAAGCCGCTATTTTTTTGTTCAGACTGCAATAACTTCTTCATACTAATTCAGAATCCGATGAGACTTCGACCAATTAACTCCCACCTAAATTACGGACAATATGGAACCCTCGGATACTTCATCTTGTGAACGCATACTGTAGTTCTCCATGGGCACTCACAGTTGTACTTAGAAAATAACAGTATACCACATACCCATATTTGAACTCCGCCTAGTACTGAAGCCGCTATTTTTTTTGTTCAAACTGCAATATTTTCTTCATACTAACTCGGAATCCGGCGAAACTTCGACCGATTAACTCCCACCTAAATTACAGACAATATGAAACACTCGGATACTTCATCTCGTGAACGTACACTGTAGTTCTCCATGGGAACAGACAGTTGTACTTAGAAAATAACAGGCTACCACATCCACTTTTTTGAACTCCGCCTAGTGCAAAAGCCGCTATTTTTTTTGTTTAGACTGCAATAACTTCTTCATAATAACTCAGAGTCCGGTGAGACTTCGACCAATTAACTCCCACCTAAATTACGGACAATATGGAACACTCGGATACTTCATCTTGTGAACGCATACTGTAGTTCTCCATGGACACTGACAGTTGTACTTAGAAAATAACAGGATACCACATCACCATATTTGTACTCCGCCTAGTGCAGAAGCCGCTATTTTTTTGTTCGGACTGCAATAACTTCTTCATACTAATTCAGAATCCGGTGAGACTTCGACCAATTAACTCCCATCTAAATTACGGACAATAAGGAACACTCGGATACTTCATCTTGTGAACGCATACTGTAGTTCACTTTGGGCAGTGACACTTGTACTTAGAAAATAACAGGATACCACATCCCCTTATTTGAACTCCGCCTAGTGCAGAAGCTGCTATTTTTTTGTTCAGACTGCAATATTTTCTTCATACTAACTCGGAATCCGCCAAGACTTCAACCGATTAACTCCCACCAAAATTACGGACAATATGAAACACTCGGATACTTCATCTTGTGAACGTACACTGTAGTTCTCCGTGGGGACTAACAGGTGTTCTTAGAAAATAACAGGCTACCACATCCCCATATTTGAACTCCGCCTAGTGAAGAAGTCGCTATTTTTTTGTTCAGACTGAAATAACTTCTTCATACTAATTCAGAATCCGGTGTTACTTCGACCAATTAACTCCCACCTAAATTGCGGACAATATGGAACACTCGGATATTTCTTCTTGTGAACGCATATTGTAGTTCTCCATGGGCACTGACAGTTGTACTTAGAAAAACAGGATACGACATCCCCATATTTTAACCCCGCATAGTGCAGAAGCCGCTATTTTTTTTTCAGACTGCAATATTTTCTTCATACTGACTCGGAATCCGACGAGACTTCGACCGATTAACTCCCACCTAAATTACGGACAATATGAAACACTCGGATACTTCATCTTTTGAACGTGCACTGTAGTTCTCCATGGGGACTGATAGTTGTACTTTGAAAATAACAGGCTACCACATCCCCATATTTGGACTCCGCCTAGTGCAGAAGCCGCAATTTTTTTTGTTCAGACTGCAATAACTTCTTCATACTAATTCAGAATACGGTGAGACTTCGACCAATTAACTCCCACCAAAATTACGGACAATATAGAACACTCGGATACTTCATCGTGTGAACGCATACGTAGTTCTCCATGGGAACTGACAGTTGTACTTAAAAATAACAGGATACGACATCCCCATATTTGAACTCCGCATAGTGCAGAAGCTGCTATTTTTTTGTTCAGACTACAATAACTTCTTCATACTAATTCAAAATCCGATGAGACTTCGACCAACTAACTCCCAACTAAATTACGGACAATATGGAACACTAGGATACTTCATCTTGTGAACGCATACTGTAGTTCTCCATGGGCACCGACAGTTGTACTTAGAAAAAAATAGGATACCACATCCCCTTATCTGAACTCCGCCTAGTATTGAAGGCGCTATTTTTTTGTTCAAACTGCAATATTTTCGTCATACTAACTCGGAATCCGGCGAGACTTCGACAGATTAACTCCCACCAAATTACGGATAATATGAAACACTCGGATACTTCATCTTGTGAACGTACACTGTAGTTCTCCATGAAGACGGACAGTTGTACTTAGAAAATAACTGGCTACCACATCCCCATATTTGAACTCCGCCTAGTGCAGAATCCGCTATTTTTTTTGTTCAGACTGCAATAACTTCTTCACAGTAAATCAGAATCCGGTGAGACTTCGACCAATTAACTCCCACCTAAATTACGGACAATATGGAACACTCGGATACTTCACCTTGTGAACGCATACTGTAGTTCTCCATGGGCACTGACAGTTGTACATAGAAAATAACAGGATACCACATCCCCATATTTGAACTCCGCCTTATGCAGAAGCCGCTATTTTTTGTTCAGACTTCAATAACTTCTTCATACTAATTCAGAATCCGGTGAGACTTCGACCAATTAACTCACACCTAAATTACGGACAATATGTAACACTCGGATACTTCATCTTGTGAACGCATACTGTAGTTCTCCATGGGCACTGACAGTTGTACTTAAAAATAATAGGATACGGCATCCCCATATTTGAACTCCGCCTAGTGCAGAAGCCGCTATTTTTTTTGTTCAGACTGCAATAACTTCACAATAATTCAGAATCTGGTGAGACTTCGACCAATTAACTCCCACCTAAATTACGGACAATATGGAACACTCGGATACTTAATCTTGTGAACGCATACTGTAGTTCTCCATGGGCACTGACAGTTTTACTTAGAAAATAACATGATACCACATCCCCATATTTGAACTCCGCCTAGTGCAGAAGCCGCTAATTTTTTGTTCAGACTGTAATAACCTCTTCATACTAATTCAGAATCCGGTGAGACTTCGACCAATTAACTCCCACCTAAATTACGGACAAAATGGAACACTCGGATACTTCATCTTGTGAACGCATACTGTACTTCTGTATGGGCACTGACAGTTGTACTTAGAAAATAATAGGATACCACATCCCCATATTTGAACTCCGCCTAATGCAGAAGCTGCTAATTTTTTTTGTTCAGACTGCAATAACTTCTTCATACTAATTCAGAATCCGGTGAGACTTCGACCATTCAACTCCCACATAAATTACGGACAATATGGAACACTCGGATACTTCTTCTTTTGAATGCATACTGTAGTTCTCGATGGGCACTGATAGTTGTACTTAGAAAATAACAAGATACCACATCCCCTTATTTGAACTCCGCCAAGTACAGAAGCCGCTATTTTTTTTGTTCAAACTGCAATATTTTCTTCATACTAACTCGGAATCCGGTGAGACTTCGACCATTCAACTCCCACATAAATTACGGACAATATGGAACACTCAGATACTTCTTCTTGTGAACGTACACTTTAGTTCTCGATGGGCACTGATAGTTGTACTTAGAAAATAACAGGATACCACATCCCCTTATTTGAACTCCGCCTAATACAGAAGCCGCTATTTTTTTGTTCAGACTGCAATATTTTCTTCAAACTGACTCGGAATCCTGCGAGACTTCGAACAATTAACTCCCACCTAAATTGCGGACAATATGGAACACTCGGGTACTTCATCTTGTGAACGCATACTGTACTTCTGTATGGGCACTGACAGTTGTACTTAGAAAATAACAGGATACCACATCCCCATATTGAACTCCGCCTAGTGCAGAAGCAGCTATTTTTTTTGTTCAGACTGCAATAACTTCTTCATACTAATTCAGAATCCGGTGAGACTTCGACCATTCAACTCCCACCTAAATTACGGACAATATGGAACACTCGGATACTTCATCTTGTGAACGTATATTGTACTTCTCGATGGGCACTGATAGTTGTACTAAAAAATAAAAGAATACGACATCCCCATATTTGAACTCCGCCTAGTGCAGAAGCCGCTATTTTTTTGTTCAGACTACAATAACTTCTTCATACTAATTCAGAATCCGGTAAGACTTCAACCAATTAAATCCCACATAAATTACGGACAATATGGAACACTCGGATACTTCTTCTTTTGAACGCATACTGTAGTTCTCGATGGGCACTGATAGTTGTACTTAGAAAATAACAAGATACCACATCCCCTTATTTGAACTCCGCCAAGTACAGAAGCCGCTATTTTTTTTGTTCAGACTGCAATATTTTCTTCATACTAACTCGGAATCCGGCGAGACTTCAACCGATTAACTTCCACCTAAATTACTGACAATATGAAACACTAGGATACTTCAACTTGTGAATGTACACTGTAGTTCTCCATGGGGACTGACAGTTGTACTTAGAAAATAACAGGCTACCACATCCCCATATTTGAACTCCGCCTAGTGCAGAAGCCGCTATTTTTTTGTTCAGACTGCAATAACTTCTTCATACTAATTCAGAATCCGGGAAGACTTCGAACAATTAACTCCCACCAAAATTACAGACAATATGGAACACTCAGATACTTCATCTTGTGATTGCATACTGTAATTCTCTACGGCACTGACAGTTGTACTTAGAAAATAACAGGATACCACATCCCCGTATTTGAACTCCGCCTAGTGCAGAAGCCGCTATTTTTTTTGTTCAGACTGCAATAACTTTTTCATACTAATTCAGAATCCGGTGAGACTTCGACCAATTAACACCCACCAAAATTACGGACAATATGGAACACTCGGATACTTCATCTTGTGAACGCATACTGTAATTCTCTATGGGCACTGACAGTTGTACTTAGAAAATAACAGGATACCACATCCCCATATTTGAACTCCGCCTAGTGTAGAAGCCGCTATTTTTTTTGTTCAGACTGCAATAACTTCTTCATACTAATTCAGAATCCGGTGAGACTTCGACCAATTAACTCCCACCTAAATTACAGACAAAATGGAACACTCGGATACTTCATCTTGTGAACGCATACTGTACTTCTGTATGAGCACTGACAGTTGTACTTAGAAAATAATAGGATACCACATCCCCATATTTGAACTCCGCCTAATGCAGAAGCCGCTAATTTTTTTTGTTCAGACTGCAATAACTTCTTCATACTAATTCAGAATCCGGTGAGACTTCGACCATTCAACTCCCACATAAATTACGGACAATATGGAACACTCGGATACTTCTTCTTGTGAACGTACACTTTAGTTCTCGATGGGCACTGATAGTTGTACTTAGAAAATAACAGGATACCACATCCCCTTATTTGAACTCCGCCTAATACAGAAGCCGCTATTTTTTTGTTCAGACTGCAATATTTTCTTCAAACAAACTCGAAATCCTGCGAGACTTCGAACAATTAACTCCCACCTAAATTGCGGACAATATGGAACACTCGGATACTTCATCTTGTGAACGCATACTGTACTTCTGTATGGGCACTGACAGTTGTACTTAGAAAATAACATGATACCACATCCCCATATTTGAACTCCGCCTAGTGCAGAAGCCGCTATTTTTTTTGTTCAGACTGCAATAACTTCTTCATACTAATTCAGAATCCGGTGAGACTTCGACCATTCAACTCCAACCTAAATTACGGACAATATGGAACACTCGGATACTTCATCTTGTGAACGTATACTGTAGTTCTCGATGGGAACTGATAGTTGTACTTAAAAATAAAAGAATACGACATCCCCATATTTAAACTCCGCCTAGTGCAGAAGCCGCTATTTTTTTGTTCAGACTGCAATAACTTCTTCATACTAATTCAGAATCCGGTAAGACTTCGACCAATTAAATCCCACATAAATTACGGACAATATGGAACACTCGGATACTTCTTCTTGTGAACGCATACTGTAGTTCTCGATGGGCACTGATAGCTGTACTTAGAAAATAACAGGATACCACATCCCCTTATTTGAACTCCGCCAAGTACAGAAGCCGCTATTTTTTTTGTTCAGACTGCAATATTTTCTTCATACTAACTCGGAATCCGGCGAGACTTCAACAAATTAACTTCCACCTAAATTACGGACAATATGAAACACTAGGATACTTCAACTTGTGAATGTACACTGTAGTTCTCCATGGGGACTGACAGTTGTACTTAGAAAATAACAGGCTACCACATCCCCATATTTGAACTCCGCCTAGTGCAGAAGCCGCTATTTTTTTGTTCAGACTGCAATAACTTCTTCATACTAATTCAGAATTCGGGAAGACTTCGAACAATTAACTCCCACCAAAATTACGGACAATATGGAACACTCAGATACTTCATCTTATGAATGCATATTGTAATTCTCTATGGGCACTAACAGTTGTACTTAGAAAATAACAGGATACCACATCCTCGTATTTGAACTCCGCCTAGTGCAGAAGCCGCTATTTTTTTTGTTCAGACTACAATAACTTTTTCATACTAATTCAGAATCCGGTGAGACTTCGACCAATTAACACCCACCTAAATTACGGACAATATGGAACACTCGGATACTTCATCCCCATATTTGAACTCCGCCTAGTACAGAAGCCACTATTTATTTTGTTCAAACTGCAATAACTTCTTCATACTAATTCAGAATCCGGTGAGACTTCGACCAATTAACTCCCACCTAAATTACAGACAATATGGAACACTCTGATACTTCATCGTGTGAACGTATACTGTAGTTCTCCATGGACACTGACAGTTGTACTTTGAAAATAACAGTATACCACATCCCCATATTTGAACTCAGCCTAGTGCAGAAGCCGCTATTTTTATGTTCAGACTGCAATAACTTCTTCATATTAATTCAGAATCCGGTGAGACTTCGACCGATTAACTTCCACCTAAATTACGGACATTATGGAACACTCGGATACTTCATCTTGTGAACGCATACTGTAGTTCTCTATGGGCACTGACAGTTGTACTTAGAAAATAACAGTATACCACATCCCCTTATTTGAACTCTGCCTAGTACAGAAGCCGCTATTTTTTTTGTTCAGAGTGCAATATTTTCTTCATACTAACTTGGAATCTGGCGAGACTTCGACCGATTAACTTCCACCTGAATTATGGACAATATGGAACAGTCGGATACTTCATCTTGTGAACGCATACTGTAATTCTCTATGGGCACAGACAGTTGTACTTAGAAAATAACAGGATACCACATCCCCATATTTGAACTCCGCCTAGTGCAGAAGCCGCTATTTTTTTGTTCAGACTGCAATAACTTCTTCATACTAATTCAGAATCCGGTGAGACTTCGACCAATTTACTCCCACCTAAATTACGGACAAAATGGAACACTCGGATACTTCATCTTGTGAACGCATACTGTACTTCTGTATGAGCACTGACAGTTGTACTTAGAAAATAATAGGATACCACATCCCCATATTTGAACTCCGCCTAATGCAGAAGCCGCTAATTTTTTTTGTTCAGACTGCAATAACTTCTTCATACTAATTCAGAATCCGGTGAGACTTCGACCATTCAACTCCCACATAAATTACGGACAATATGGAACACTCGGATACTTCTTCTTGTGAACGTACACTTTAGTTCTCGATGGGCACTGATAGTTGTACTTAGAAAATAACAGGATACCACATCCCCTTATTTGAACTCCGCCTAATAAAGAAGCCGCTATTTTTTTGTTCAGACTGCAATATTTTCTTCAAACTAACTCGGAATCCTGCGAGACTTCGAACAATTACTCCGCCTAGTGTAGAAGCCGCTATTTTTTTGTTCAGACTGCAATAACTTCTTCATACTAATTCAGAATCCAGTAAGACTTCGACCTATTAAATCCCACATAAATTACGGACAATATGGAACACTCGGATACTTCTTCTTGTGAACGCATATTGTAGTTCTCGATGGGCACTGATAGTTGTACTTAGAAAATAACAGGATACCACATCCCCTTATTTGAACTCCGCCAAGTACAAAAGCCGCTATTTTTTTTGTTCAGACTGCAATATTTTCTTCATACTAACTCGGAATCCGGCGAGACTTCAACAAATTAACTTCCACCTAAATTACGGACAATATGAAACACTAAGATACTTCAACTTGTGAATGTACACTGTAGTTCTCCATGGGGACTGACAGTTGTACTTAGAAAATAACAGACTACCACATCCCCATATTTGAACTCCGCCTAGTGCAGAAGCCGCTATTTTTTTGTTCAGACTGCAATAACTTCTTCATACTAATTCAGAATTCGGGAAGACTACGAACAATTAAATCCCACCAAAATTACGGACAATATGGAACACTCAGATACTTCATCTTGTGAATGCATACTGTAATTCTCTATGGGCACTGACAGTTGTACTTAGAAAATAACAGGATACCACATCCCCGTATTTGAACTCCGCCTAGTGCAGAAGCCGCTATTTTTTTTGTTCAGACTGCAATAACTTTTTCATACTAATTCAGAATCCGGTGAGACTTCGACCAATTAACACCCACCTAAATTACGGACAATATGGAACACTCGGATACTTCATCTTGTGAACGCATACTGTAATTCTCTATGGGCACTAACAGTTGTACTTAGAAAATAACAGGATACCACATCCCCATATTTTAACTCCGCCTAGTACAGAAGCCACTCTTTATTTTGTTCAAACTGCAATAACTTCTTCATACTAATTCAGAATCCGGTGAGACTTCGACCAATTAACTCCCACCTAAATTACGGACAATATGGAACACTCGGATACTTCATCGTGTGAACGTATACTGTAGTTCTCCATGGGCACTGACAGTTGTACTTTGAAAATAACAGTATACCACATCCCCATATTTGAACTCAGCCTAGTGCAGAAGCCGCTATTTTATGTTCAGACTGCAATAACTTCTTCATATTAATTCAGAATCCGGTGAGACTTCGACCGATTAACTTCCACCTAAATTACGGACATTATGGAACACTCGGATACTTCATCTTGTGAACGCATATTGTAGTTCTCTATGGGCACTGACAGTTGTACTTAGAAAATAACAGTATACCACATCCCCTTATTTGGACTCTGCCTAGTACAGAAGCCGCTATTTTTTTTGTTCAGAGTGCAATATTTTCTTCATACTAACTTGGAATCTGGCGAGACTTCGACCGATTAACTTCCACCTAAATTATGGACAATATGAAACACTCAGATACTTCTACTTGTGAACGTACACTGTAATTCTCTATGGGCACAGACAGTTGTACTTAGAAAATAACAGGATACCACATCCCCATATTTGTACTCCGCCTAGTGCAGAAGCCGCTATTTTTTTTGTTCAGACTACAATAACTTCTTCATACTAATTCAGAATCCGGTGAGACTTCGACCAATTAACTCCCACCTAAATTACGGACAAAATGGAACACTCGGATACTTCATCTTGTGAACGCATACTGTACTTCTGTATGAGCACTGACAGTTGTACTTAGAAAATAATAGGATACCACATCCCCATATTTGAACTCCGCCTAATGTAGAAGTCGCTAATTTTTTTTGTTCAGACTGCAATAACTTCTTCGTACTAATTCAGAATCCGGTGAGACTTCAACCATTCAACTCCCACATAAATTACGGACAATATGGAACACTCAGATACTTCTTCTTGTGAACGTACACTTTAGTTCTCGATGGGCACTGATAGTTTTACTTAGAAAATAACAGGATACCACATCCCCTTATTTGAACTCCGCCTAATACAGAAGCCGCTATTTTTTTGTTCAGATTGCAATATTTTCTTCAAACTAACTCGGAATCCTGCGAGACTTCGAACAATTAACTCCCACCTAAATTGCGGACAATATGGAACACTCGGATACTTCATCTTGTGAACGCATACTGTACTTCTGTATGGGCACTGACAGTTGTACTTAGAAAATAACATGATACCACATCCCCATATTTGAACTCCGCCTAGTGTAGAAGCCGCTATTTTTTTTGTTCAAACTGCAATAACTTCTTCATACTAATTCAGAATCCGGTGAGACTTCGACCATTCAACTCCAACCTAAATTACGGACAATATGGAACACTCGGATACTTCATCTTGTGAACGTATACTGTAGTTCTCGATTGGAACTGATAGTTGTACTTAAAAATAAAAGAATACGACATCCCCATATTTGAACTCCGCCTAGTGCAGAAGCCGCTATTTTTTTGTTCAGACTGCAATAATTCTTCATACTAATTCAGAATCTGGTAAGACTTCGACCAATTAAATCCCACATAAATTACGGACAATATGGAACACTCGGATACTTCTACTTGTGAACGCATACTGTAGTTCTCGATGGGCACTGATAGTTGTACTTAGAAAATAACAAGATACCACATCCCCTTATTTGAACTCCGCCAAGTACAGAAGCCGCTATTTTTTTTGTTCAGACTGCAATATTTTCTTCATACTAACTCGGAATCCGGCGAGACTTCAACAAATTAACTTCCACCTAAATTACGGACAATATGAAACACTAGGATACTTCAACTTGTGAATGTACACTGTAGTTCTCCATGGGGACTGACAGTTGTACTTAGAAAATAACAGGCTACCACATCCCCATATTTGAACTCCGCCTAGTGCAGAAGCCGCAATTTTTTTGTTCAGACTGCAATAACTTCTTCATACTAATTCAGAATCCGGGAAGACTTCGAACAATTAACTCCCACCAAAATTACGGACAATATGGAACACTCAGATACTTCATCTTGTGAATGCATACGGTAATTCTCTATGGGCACTGATAGTTGTACTTAGAAAATAACAGGATACCACATCCCCGTATTTGAACTCCGCCTAGTGCAGAAGCCGCTATTTTTTTTGTTCAGACTGCAATAACTTTTTCATACTAATTCAGAATCCGGTGAGACTTCGACCAATTAACACCCACCTAAATTACGGACAATATGGAACACTCGGATACTTCATCTTGTGAACGCATACTCTAATTCTCTATGGGCACTAACAGTTGTACTTAGAAAATAACAGGATACCACATCCCCATATTTGAACTCCGCCTAGTACAGAAGCCACTATTTATTTTGTTCAAACTGCAATAACTTCTTCATACTAATTCAGAATCCGGTGAGACTTCGACCAATTAACTCCCACCTAAATTACAGACAATATGGAACACTCGGATACTTCATCGTGTGAACGTATACTGTAGTTCTCCATGGGCACTGACAGTTGTACTTTGAAAATAACAGTATACCACATCCCCATATTTGAACTCAGCCTAGTGCAGAAGCCGCTATTTTTATGTTCAGACTGCAATAACTTCTTCATATTAATTCAGAATCCGGTGAGACTTCGACCGATTAACTTCCACCTAAATTACGGACATTATGGAACACTCGGATACTTCATCTTGTGAACGCATACTGTAGTTCTCTATGGGCACTGACAGTTGTACTTAGAAAATAACAGTATACCACATCCCCTTATTTGAACTGCCTAGTACAGAAGCCGCTATTTTTTTTGTTCAGAGTGCAATATTTTCTTCATACTAACTTGGAATCTGGCGAGACTTCGACCGATTAACTTCCACCTAAATTATAGACAATATGAAACACTCGGATACTTCATCTTGTGAATGTACACTGTAGTTCTCCATGGGGATTGACAGTTGTACTTAGAAAATAATAGGCTACCACATCCCCATATTTGAACTCCGCCTAGTGCAGAAGCCGCTATTTTTTTGTTCAGACTGCAATAACTTCTTCATACTAATTCAGAATCCGGTGAGACTTCGACCAATTAACTCCCACCTAAATTACGGACAATATGGAACACTCGGATACTTCATCTTGTGAACGCATACTGTAGTTCTGCATGGGCACTGGCAGTTGTACTTGGAAAATAACAGGATACCACATCGCCATATTTGAACTCTGCCTAGTGCAGAAGCCGCTATTTTTTTTGTTCAAACTGCAATAACTTCTTCATACTAATTCAAAATCCGGTGAGACTTCGACCAATTAACTCCCACCTAAATTACGGACAATATGAAACACTAGGATACTTCATCTTGTGAACGCATACTGTAGTTCTCTATGGGCACTAACAGTTGTACTTAGAAAATAACAGTATACCACATCCCCTTATTTGAATTCTGCCTAGTACAGAAGCCGCTATTTTTTTGTTCAGACTGCAATATTTTCTTCATACTAACTCGGAATCCGTCGAGACTTCGACCGATTAACTCCCACGAAAATTACGGACAATATGAAACACTCGGATACTTCATCTTGTGAACGTACACTTTAGTTCTCCATGGTGACTTATAGTTGTACTTAGAAAATAACAGGCTACCACATCCCCATATTTGAACTCCGCCTAGTGCAGAAGCCGCTATTTTTTTGTTCAGACTACAATAACTTCTTAATACTAATTCAGAATCCGCTGAGACTTCGACCAATTAACTCCCACCTAAATTACGGATAATATGGAACACTCGGATACTTCATCTTGTGAACGCATACTGTAGTTCTCTATGGGCATTGACAGTTGTACTTAGAAAAACAGGATACCACATCCCCTTATTTGAAATCGCCTGGTACAGAAGTCGCTATTTTTTTGTTCAGACTGCAATATTTTCTTCATACTAACTCGGAATTCGCCTAGACTTCGATCGATTAACTCCCACCTAAATTACGGACAATATGGAACACTCGGATACTTCATCTTGTGAACGCATACTGTAATTCTCTATGGGCACTGACAGTTGTACTTAGAAAATAACTGGCTACCACATCCCCATATTTGAACTCCGCCTAGTGCAGAAGCAGCTATTTTTTTTTGTTCAGACTGCAATAACTTCTTCACAATAAATCAGAATCCGGTGAGACTTCGACCAATTAACTCCCACCTAAATTACGGACAATATGGAACACTCGGATACTTCATCTTTGTGAACGCATACTGTAGTTCTCCATGGGTACTGACAGTTTAACTTAGAAAATAACAGGATACCGCATCCCCATATTTGATCTCCGCCTAGTGCAGAAGCCGCTATTTTTTTGTTCAGACTGCAATAACTTCTTCATACTAATTCAGAATCCGGTGAGACTTCGACCAATTAACTCCCACCTAAATTACGGACAATATGGAACACTCGGATACTTCATCTTGTGAACGCATACTGTAGTTCTCTATGCGCACTGACAGTTGTACTTAGAAAATAACAGGATACCACATCCCCTTATTTGAACTCTGCCTAGTACAGAAGCCGCTATTTTTTTTGTTCAGACTGCAATATTTTCTTCATACTTACTCGGAATCCGGCGAGACTTCGACCGATTAAATTCCACCTAAATTACGGACAATATGAAACACTCGGATACTTCAACTTGTGAACGTACACTGTAGTTCTCCATGGAGACTGACAGTTTACTTAGAAAATAACAGGCTATCACATCCCCATATTTGAACTCCGCCTAGTGCAGAAGCCGCTATTTTTTTGTTCAGACTGCAATAACTTCTTCATACTAATTTAGAATTCGGGGAGACTTCGAATAATTAACTCCCACCTAAATTACGGACAATATGGAACACTCGGATACTTCATCTTGTGAACGCATACTGTAGTTCTCTATGGGCACTGACTGTTGTACTTAGAAAATAACAGGATACCACATCCCCATATTTGAACTCCGCCTTGTAGAGAAGCCGCTATTTTTTTTGTTTAGACTGCAATAACTTTTTCATACTAATTCAGAATCCAGTGAGACTTCGACCAATTAACTCCCACCTAAATTACGGACAATATAGAACACTCGGATACTTCATCTTGTGAACGCATACTGTAGTACTCCATGGGCACTAATAGTTGTACTTAAAAATAACAGGATATGACATCCCCATATTTGAACTCCGCCTAGTGCAGAAGCCGCTATTTTTTTGTTCAGACTGCAAAATCTTCTTCATACTAATTCAGAATCCGGTGAGACTTCGACCAATTAACTCCCATCTAAATTACGGACAATATGGAACACTCGGATACTTCATCTTGTGAACGCATACCGTAGTTCTCCATGGGCACTGACAGTTGTACTTAGAAAATAACAGTATACCACATCCCCATATTTGAACTCTGCCTAGTACTGAAGCCGCTATTTTTTTTGTTCAAACTGCAATATTTTCTTCATACTAACTCGGAATCCGGCGAAACTTCGACCGATTAACTCCCACCTAAATTACGGACAATATGAAACACTCGGATACTTCATCTTGTGAACGTACACTGTAGTTCTCCATGGGAACAGACAGTTGTACTTAAAAAATAACAGGCTACCACATCCACATTTTTGAACTCCGCCTAGTGCAAAAGACGCTATTTTTTTTTGTTCAGACTGCAATAACTTCTTCATAATAATTCAAAGTCCGGTGAGACTTTGACCAATTAACTCCCACCTAAATTACGGACAATATGGAACACTCGGATACTTCATCTTGTGAACGCATACTGTAGTTCTCCATGGACACTGACAGTTGTACTTAGAAAATAACAGGATACCACATCACCATATTTGTACTCCGCCTAGTGCAGAAGCCGCTATTTTTTGTTCGGACTGCAATAATTTCTTCATACTAATTCAGAATCCGGTGAGACTTTGACCAATTAACTCCCACCTAAATTACGGACAATAAGGAACACTCGGATACTTCATCTTGTGAACGCATACTGTAGTTCTCCATGGGCACTGACAGTTGTACTTAGAAAATAACAGGATACCACATCCCCATATTTGAACTACGCCTAGTGCAGAAGCCGCTAATTTTTTGTTTAGACTGTAATAACTTCTTCATACTAATTCAGAATCCGGTGAGACTTCGACCAATTAACTCCCACCTAAATTACGGACAATATGGAACACTCGGATACTTCATCTTGTGAACGCATACTGTACTTCTGTATGGGCACTGACAGTTGTACTTAGAAAATAACAGGATACCACATCCCCATATTTGAACTCCGCCTAGTGCAGAAGCCGCTATTTTTTTGTTCAGACTGCAATAACTTCTTCATACTAATTCAGAATCCGGTGAGACTTCGACCATTCAACTCCCACATAAATTACGGACAATATGGAACACTCGGATACTTCTTCTTGTGAACGCATACGGTAGTTCTCGATGGGCACTGGTAGTTGTACTTAGAAAATAACAGGATACCACATCCCCTTATTTGAACTCCACCTAATACAGAAGCCGCTATTTTTTTGTTCAGACTGCAATATTTTCTTCAAACTAACTCGGAATCCGGCGAGACTTCGACCGATTAACTTCCACCTAAATTTCGGACAATATGAAACACTCAGATACTTCAACTTGTGAACGTACACTGTAGTTCTCCATGGGGACTAACAGTTGTACTTAGAAAATAACAGGCTACCACATCCCCATATTTGAACTGCACCTAGTGCAGAAGCAGCTATTTTTTGTTCAGACTGTAATAACTTCTTCATACTAATTCAGAATCTGGGGAGACTTCGAACAATTAACTCCCACCTAAATTACGGACAATATGGAACACTCGGATACTTCATCTTGTGAACTCATACTGTAATTCTGTATGGGCACTGACAGTTGTACTTAGAAAATAACAGGATACCACATCCCCATATTTGAACTCCGCCTAGTGCAGAAGCCGCTATTTTTTTTGTTCAGACTGCAAAATCTTCTTCATACTAATTCAGAATCCGGTGAGACTTCGACCAATTAACTCCCACCTAAATTACGGACAATATGGAACACTCGGATACTTCATCTTGTGAACGCATACCGTAGTTCTCCATGGGCACTGACAGTTGTACTTAGAAAATAATAGTATACCACATCCCCATATTTGAACTCTGCCTAGTACTGAAGCCGCTATTTTTTTTTTTCAAACTGCAATATTTTCTTCATACTAACTCGGAATCCGGCGAAACTTCGACCGATTAACTCCCACCTAAATTACGGACAATATGAAACACTCGGATACTTCATCTTGTGAACGTACACTGTAGTTCTCCATGTGGACGGACAGTTGTACTTAGAAAATAACTGGCTACCACATCCCCATATTTGAACTCCGCCTAGTGCAGAATCCGCTATTTTTTTTGTTTGGACTACAATAAATTATTCACAGTAAATCAGAATCCGGTGAGACTTCGACCAATTAACTCCCACCTAAATTACGGACAATATGGAACACTCGGATACTTCATCTTGTGAACGCATACTGTACTTCTGTATGGGCACGGACAGTTGTACTTAGAAAATAACAGGATACCACATCCCCATATTTGAACTCCGCCTAATGCAGAAGCCGCTATTTTTTTTGTTCAGACTGCAATAACTTCTTCATACTAATTCAGAACCCGGTGAGACTTCGACCAATTAACTCCCACCTAAATTACGGACAATATGGAACACTCGGATACTTCATCTTGTGAACGCATACTGTACTTCTGTATGGGCACTGACAGTTGTACTTAGAAAATAACAGGATACCACATCCCCATATTTGAACTCCGCCTAGTGCAGAAGCCGCTATTTTTTTGTTCAGACTGCAATAACTTCTTCATACTAATTCAGAATCCGGTGAGACTTCGACCATTCAACTCCCACATAAATTACGGACAATATGGAACACTCGGATACTTCTTCTTGTGAACGCATACGGTAGTTCTCGATGGGCACTGGTAGTTGTACTTAGAAAATAACAGGATACCACATCCCCTTATTTGAACTCCACCTAATACAGAAGCCGCTATTTTTTTGTTCAGACTGCAATATTTTCTTCAAACTAACTCGGAATCCGACGAGACTTCGACCGATTAACTTCCACCTAAATTTCGGACAATATGAAACACTCAGATACTTCAACTTGTGAACATACACTGTAGTTCTCCATGGGGACTGACAGTTGTACTTAGAAAATAACAGGCTACTACATCCCCATATTTGAACTGCGCCTAGTGCAGAAGCAGCTATTTTTTTGTTCAGACTGTAATAACTTCTTCAAACTAATTCAGAATCTGGGGAGACTTCGAACAATTAACTCCCACCTAAATTACGGACAATATGGAACACTCGGATACTTCATCTTGTGAACTCATACTGTACTTCTGTATGGGCACTGACAGTTGTACTTAGAAAATAACAGGATACCACATCCCCATATTTGAACTCCGCCTAGTGCAGAAGCCGCTATTTTTTTGTTCAGACTGCAATAACTTCTTTATACTAATTCAGAATCCGGTAAGACTTCGACAAATTAAATCCCACATAAATTACGGACAATATGGAACACTCGGATACTTCATCTTGTGCACGCATACTGTAGTTCTCCATGGGCACCGACAGTTGTACTTAGAAAAAAACAGGATACCACATCCCCTAATCTGAACTCCGCCTAGTAAAGAAGGCGCTATTTTTTTGTTCAAACTACAATATTTTCTTCATACTAACTCGGAATCCGGCAAGACTTCGACAGATTAACTCCCACCAAATTACGGACAATATGAAACACTCGGATACTTCATCTTGTGAACGTACACTGTAGTTCTCCATGTGGACGGACAGTTGTACTTAGAAAATAACTGGCTACCACATCCCCATATTTGAACTCCGCCTAGTGCAGAATCCGCTATTTTTTTTGTTTGGACTACAATAAATTATTCACAGTAAATCAGAATCCGGTGAGACTTCGACCAATTAACTCCCACCTAAATTACGGACAATATGGAACACTCGGATACTTCATCTTGTGAACGCATACTGTACTTCTGTATGGGCACGGACAGTTGTACTTAGAAAATAACAGGATACCACATCCCCATATTTGAACTCCGCCTAATGCAGAAGCCGCTATTTTTTTTGTTCAGACTGCAATAACTTCTTCATACTAATTCAGAACCCGGTGAGACTTCAACCATTCAACTCCCACATAAATTACGGACAATATGGAACACTCGGATACTTCTTCTTGTGAACGTACACTTTAGTTCTCGATGGGCACTGATAGTTATACTTAGAAAATAACAGGATACCACATCCCCTTATTTGAACTCCGCCTAATACAGAAGCTACTATTTTTTTTTCAGACTGCAAAATTTTCTTCAAACTAACTCGAAATCCGGCGAGACTTCGAACAATTAACTCCCATCTAAATTACGGACAATATGGAAAACTCGGATACTTCATCTTGTGAACGCATACTGTAGTTCTCCATGGGCACTGATAGTTGTACTTAGAAAATAACAGGATACCACATCCCCTTATTTGAATTCCGCCTAGTACAGAAACCGCTATTTTTTTGTTCAGACTGCAATATTTTTTTCATACTAACTCGGAATCCGCCGAGACTTCGACCAATTAACTCCCACCAAAATTACGGATAATATGAAACACTCGGATACTTCATCTTGTGAACGTACACTGTAGTTCTCCATGGGGACTTACAGTTGTACTTACAAAATAACAGGCTACCACATCCCCATATTTGAACTCCGCCTAGTGCAGAAGCCGCTATTTTTTTGTTCAGACTGCAATAGCTTCTTAATACTAATTCAGATTCTGGTGAGACTTCGACCAATTAACTCTCACTTAAATTACTGACAATATGGAACACTCGGATATTTCATCTTGTGAACGCATACTGTAGTTCTCCATGGGCACTGACAATTGTACTTAGAAAAACAGGATACCACATCCCCTTATTTGAACTCTCCTGGTACAGAAGCCGATATTTTTTTGTTCAGACTGCAATATTTTCTTCATACTAACTCGGAATCCGGCTAGACTTCGATCGATTAACTCCCACCTAAATTACGGACAATATGAAACACTTGGATACTTCGTCTTGTGAACGTACACTATAGTTCTCCATGGGGACTGACAGTTGTACTTAGAAAATAACAGGCTACCACATCCCCATATTTGAACTCCGCCTAGTGCAGAAGCTGCTATTTTTTTATTCAGACTGCAATAACTTCTTCATACTAATTCAGAATCCGGGGAGACTTCGAACAATTAACTCCCACCTAAATTACGGACAATATGGAACACTCGAATACTTCATCTTGTGAACGCATACTATAATTCTCTATGGGCACTGACAGTTGTACTTAGAAAATAACTGGCTACCACATCCCCATATTTGAACTCCGCCTAGTGCAGAAGCCGCTATTTTTTTTGTTCAGACTGCAATAACTTCTTCACAATAAATCAGAATCCGGTGAGACTTCGACCAATTAACTCCCACCTAAATTACGGACAATATGGAACACTCGGATACTTCATCTTGTGAACGCATATTGTAGTTCTGTATGGGCACTGACAGTTGTACTTAGAAAATAACAGGATACCACATCCCCTTATTTGAACTCTGCCTAGTACAGAAGCCGCTATTTTTTTTTCAAACTGCAATATTTTCTTCATACTAACTCGGAATCCGGCGAGACTTCGACCGATTAACTTCCACCTAAATTATGGACAATATGAAACACTCAGATACTTCTACTTGTGAACGTACACTGTAGTTCTCCATGGGGACTGACAGTTGTACTTAGAAAATAACATGCTATCAAATCCCCATATTTGAACTCCGCCTAGTGCAGAAGCCGCTATTTTTTTGTTCAGACTGCAATAACTTCTTCACAATAAATCAGAATCCGGTGAGACTTCGACCAATTAACTCCCACCTAAATTACGGACAATACGGAACACTCGGATACTTCATCTTGTGAACGCATACCGTAGTTCTCCATGGGCACTGACAGTTTAACTTAGAAAATAACAGGATACCACATTCCCATATTTGATCTCCGCTTAGTGTAGAAGCCGCTATTTTTTTGTTCAGACTGAAATAACTTCTTCATACTAATTCAGAATCCGATGAGACTTCGACCAATTAACTCCCACCTAAATTACGGACAATATGGAACACTCGGATACTTCATCTTGTGAACGCATACTGTAGTTCTCTATGGGCACTGACAGTTGTACTTAGAAAATAACAGGATACCACATCCCCTTATTTAAACTCTGCCTAGTACAGAACCCGCTATTTTTTTTGTTCAGACTGCAATATTTTTTTTCATACTAACTCGGAATCCGGCGAGACTTCGACCAATTAACTTCCACCTAAATTACGGACAATATGAAACACTCGGATACTTCGACTTGTGAATGTACACTGTAGTTGTTCATGGGGACTGATAGTTGTACTTAGAAAATTACAGGCTACCACATCCCCGTATTTGAACTCCGCCTAGTGTAGAAGCCGCTATTTTTTTGTTCATACTGCAATAACTTCTTCATACTAATTCAGAATCCGGTGAGACTTCGACCAATTAACTCCCACATAAATTACGGACAATATGGAACACTCGGATACTTCATCTTGTGAACGCATACTGTAGTTCTCTATGGGCACTGACAGTTGTACTTAGAAAATAACAGGCTACCACATCCCCATATTTGAACTCCACCTAGTGCAGAAGCCGCTATTTTTTTGTTCAGACTGCAATAACTTCTTCATACAAATTTAGAATCCGGGTAGACTTTGACCAATTAACTCCCACCTAAATTACGGACAATATGGAACACTCGGATACTTCATCTTGTGAACGTACACTGTAGTTCTCCATGGGGACTGACAGTAGTACTTAGAAAATAACAGGCAACCACATCCCCATATTTGAACTCCGCCTAGTGCAGAAGCCGCTATTTTTTTTGTTCAGACTGCAATAACTTCTTCATACTAATTCAGAATCCGGTGGGACTTCGACCAATTAACTTCCACCTAAATTACGGACAATATGAAACACTCGGATACTTCATCTTGTGAACGCATACTGTAGTACTCCATGGGCACTGACAGTTGTACTTAAAAATAACAGGATACGACATCCCCATATTTGAACTCCGCCTAGTCCAGAAGCCGCTATTTTTTTTGTTCAAACTGAAATAATTTCTTCATACTAATTCAGAATCCGGTGAGACTGCGACCAATTAACTCCCACCTAAATTACGGACAATATGGAACACTCGGATACTTCATCTTGTGAACTCATACTGTAGTTCTTCATGTGCACTGAAAGTTGTACTTAGAAAATAACAGTATACCACATCCCCATATTTGAACTCCACATAGTACTGAAGCCGCTATTTTTTTTGTTCAAACTTCAATATTTTCTTCATACTAACTCGGAATCCGGCGAAACTTCGACCGATTAACTCCCACCTAAATTACGGACAATATGAAACACTCGGATACTTCATCTTGTGAACGTACACTGTAGTTCTCCATGGGAACAGATAGTTGTACTTAGAAAATAACAGGCTACCACATCCACATATTTGAACTGCGCCTAGTGCAGAAGCAGCTATTTTTTGTTCAGACTGCAATAACTTCTTCGTACTAATTCAGAATCTGGGGAGACTTCGAACAATTAACTCCCACCTAAATTACGGACAATATGGAACACTCGGATACTTCATCTTGTGAACTCATACTGTACTTCTGTATGGGCACTGACAGTTGTACTTAGAAAATAACAGGATACCACATCCCCATATTTGAACTCCGCCTAGTGCAGAAGCCGCTATTTTTTTGTTCAGACTGCAACAACTTCTTTATACTAATTCAGAATCCGGTAAGACTTCGACAAATTAAATCCCACATAAATTACGGACAATATGGAACACTCGGATACTTCATCTTGTGAACGCATACTGTAGTTCTCCATGGGCACCGACAGTTGTACTTAGAAAAAAACAGGATACCACATCCTCTAATCTGAACTCCGCCTAGTAAAGAAGGCGCTATTTTTTTGTTCAAACTACAATATTTTCTTCATACTAACTCGGAATCCGGCGAGACTTCGACAGATTAACTCCCACCAAATTACGGACAATATGAAACACTCGGATACTTCATCTTGTGAACGTACACTGTAGTTCTCCATGTGGACGGACAGTTGTACTTAGAAAATAACTGGCTACCACATCCCCATATTTGAACTCCGCCTAGTGTAGAATCCGCTATTTTTTTTGTTTGGACTACAATAAATTATTCACAGTAAATCAGAATCCGGTGAGACTTCGACCAATTAACTCCCACCTAAATTACGGACAATATGGAACACTCGGATACTTCATCTTGTGAACGCATACTGTACTTCTGTATGGGCACGGACAGTTGTACTTAGAAAATAACAGGGTACCACATCCCCATATTTGAACTCCGCCTAATGCAGAAGCCGCTATTTTTTTTGTTCAGACTGCAATAACTTCTTCATACTAATTCAGAACCCGGTGAGACTTCAACCATTCAACTCCCACATAAATTACGGACAATATGGAACACTCGGATACTTCTTCTTGTGAACGTACACTTTAGTTCTCGATGGGCACTGATAGTTATACTTAGAAAATAACAGGATACCACATCCCCTTATTTGAACTCCGCCTAATACAGAAGCTACTATTTTTTTTCAGACTGCAAAATTTTCTTCAAACTAACTCGGAATCCGGCGAGACTTCGAACAATTAACTCCCATCTAAATTACGGACAATATGGAAAACTCGGATACTTCATCTTGTGAACGCATACTGTAGTTCTCCATGGGCACTGATAGTTGTACTTAGAAAATAACAGGATACCACATCCCCTTATTTGAATTCCGCCTAGTACAGAAGCCGCTATTTTTTTGTTCAGACTGCAATATTTTTTTCATACTAACTCGGAATCCGCCGAGACTTCGACCAATTAACTCCCACCAAAATTACGGATAATATGAAACACTCGGATACTTCATCTTGTGAACGTATACTGTAGTTCTCCATGGGGACTTACAGTTGTACTTACAAAATAACAGGCTACCACATCCCCATATTTGAACTCCGCCTAGTGCAGAAGCCGCTATTTTTTTGTTCAGACTGCAATAGCTTCTTAATACTAATTCAGATTCCGGTGAGACTTCGACCAATTAACTCTCACTTAAATTACTGACAATATGGAACACTCGGATATTTCATCTTGTGAACGCATACTGTAGTTCTCCATGGGCACTGACAATTGTACTTAGAAAAACAGGATACCACATCCCCTTATTTGAACTCTCCTGGTACAGAAGCCGATATTTTTTTGTTCAGACTGCAATATTTTCTTCATACTAACTCGGAATCCGGCTAGACTTCGATCGATTAACTCCCACCTAAATTACGGACAATATGAAACACTTGGATACTTCGTCTTGTGAACGTACACTATAGTTCTCCATGGGGACTACCAGTTGTACTTAGAAAATAACAGGCTACCACATCCCCATATTTGAACTCCGCCTAGTGCAGAAGCTGCTATTTTTTTATTCAGACTGCAATAACTTCTTCATACTAATTCAGAATCCGGGGAGACTTCGAACAATTAACTCCCACCTAAATTACGGACAATATGGAACACTCGAATACTTCATCTTGTGAACGCATACTATAATTCTCTATGGGCACTGACAGTTGTACTTAGAAAATAACTGGCTACCACATCCCCATATTTGAACTCCGCCTAGTGCAGAAGCCGCTATTTTTTTTGTTCAGACTGCAATAACTTCTTCACAATAAATCAGAATCCGGTGAGACTTCGACCAATTAACTCCCACCTAAATTACGGACAATATGGAACACTCGGATACTTCATCTTGTGAACGCATATTGTAGTTCTGTATGGGCACTGACAGTTGTACTTAGAAAATAACAGGATACCACATCCCCTTATTTGAACTCTGCCTAGTACAGAAGCCGCTATTTTTTTTTCAGACTGCAATATTTTCTTCATACTAACTCGGAATCCGGCGAGACTTCGACCGATTAACTTCCACCTAAATTATGGACAATATGAAACACTCAGATACTTC
Source organism: Allium fistulosum (assembly GCA_030737815.1). Classification (NCBI taxonomy): domain Eukaryota; kingdom Viridiplantae; phylum Streptophyta; class Magnoliopsida; order Asparagales; family Amaryllidaceae; genus Allium; species Allium fistulosum. The sequence continues at coordinate 707,277,289 of CM060905.1, forward strand.
TACTTGTGAACGTACACTGTAGTTCTCCATGGGGACTGACAGTTGTACTTAGAAAATAACATGCTATCAAATCCCCATATTTGAACTCCGCCTAGTGCAGAAGCCGCTATTTTTTTGTTCAGACTGCAATAACTTCTTCACAATAAATCAGAATCCGGTGAGACTTCGACCAATTAACTCCCACCTAAATTACGGACAATACGGAACACTCGGATACTTCATCTTGTGAACGCATACCGTAGTTCTCCATGGGCACTGACAGTTTAACTTAGAAAATAACAGGATACCACATTCCCATATTTGATCTCCGCTTAGTGTAGAAGCCGCTATTTTTTTGTTCAGACTGAAATAACTTCTTCATACTAATTCAGAATCCGATGAGACTTCGACCAATTAACTCCCACCTAAATTACGTACAATATGGAACACTCGGATACTTCATCTTGTGAACGCATACTGTAGTTCTCTATGGGCACTGACAGTTGTACTTAGAAAATAACAGGATACCACATCCCCTTATTTGAACTCTGCCTAGTACAGAACCCGCTATTTTTTTTGTTCAGACTGCAATATTTTTTTTCATACTAACTCGGAATCCGGCGAGACTTCGACCAATTAACTTCCACCTAAATTACGGACAATATGAAACACTCGGATACTTCGACTTGTGAATGTACACTGTAGTTGTTCATGGGGACTGATAGTTGTACTTAGAAAATTACAGGCTACCACATCCCCGTATTTGAACTCCGCCTAGTGTAGAAGCCGCTATTTTTTTGTTCATACTGCAATAACTTCTTCATACTAATTCAGAATCCGGTGAGACTTCGACCAATTAACTCCCACATAAATTACGGACAATATGGAACACTCGGATACTTCATCTTGTGAACGCATACTGTAGTTCTCTATGGGCACTGACAGTTGTACTTAGAAAATAACAGGCTACCACATCCCCATATTTGAACTCCACCTAGTGCAGAAGCCGCTATTTTTTTGTTCAGACTGCAATAACTTCTTCATACAAATTTAGAATCCGGGTAGACTTTGACCAATTAACTCCCACCTAAATTATGGACAATATGGAACACTCGGATACTTCATCTTGTGAACGCATACTGTAGTTCTCTATGGGCACTGACTGTTGTACTTAGAAAATAACAGGATACCACATCCCAATATTTAAACTCCGCCTAGTGGAGAAGCCGCTATTTGTTTTGTTTAGACTTCAATAACTTTTTCATACTAATTCAGAATCTGGTGAGACTTCGACCAATTAACACCCACCTAAATTACGGACAATATAGAACACTCGGATACTTCATTTTGTGAACGCATACTGTAGTACTCCATGGGCACTGACAGTTGTACTTAAAAATAACAGGATACGACATCCCCATATTTGAACTCCGCCTAGTCCAGAAGCCGCTATTTTTTTTGTTCAGACTGAAATAATTTCTTCATACTAATTCAGAATCCGGTGAGACTGCGACCAATTAACTCCCACCTAAATTACGGACAATATGGAACACTCGGATACTTCATCTTGTGAACTCATACTGTAGTTCTTCATGTGCACTGAAAGTTGTACTTAGAAAATAACAGTATACCACATCCCCATATTTGAACTCCACATAGTACTGAAGCCGCTATTTTTTTTGTTCAAACTTCAATATTTTCTTCATACTAACTCGGAATCCGGCGAAACTTCGACCGATTAACTCCCACCTAAATTACGGACAATATGAAACACTCGGATACTTCATCTTGTGAACGTACACTGTAGTTCTCCATGGGAACAGATAGTTGTACTTAGAAAATAACAGGCTACCACATCCACATATTTGAACTGCGCCTAGTGCAGAAGCAGCTATTTTTTGTTCAGACTGCAATAACTTCTTCGTACTAATTCAGAATCTGGGGAGACTTCGAACAATTAACTCCCACCTAAATTACGGACAATATGGAACACTCGGATACTTCATCTTGTGAACTCATACTGTACTTCTGTATGGGCACTGACAGTTGTACTTAGAAAATAACAGGATACCACATCCCCATATTTGAACTCCGCCTAGTGCAGAAGCCGCTATTTTTTTGTTCAGACTGCAATAACTTCTTTATACTAATTCAGAATCCGGTAAGACTTCGACAAATTAAATCCCACATAAATTACGGACAATATGGAACACTCGAATACTTCATCTTGTGAACGCATACTGTAGTTCTCCATGGGCACCGACAGTTGTACTTAGAAAAAAACAGGATACCACATCCTCTAATCTGAACTCCGCCTAGTAAAGAAGGCGCTATTTTTTTGTTCAAACTACAATATTTTCTTCATACTAACTCGGAATCCGGCGAGACTTCGACAGATTAACTCCCACCAAATTACGGACAATATGAAACACTCGGATACTTCATCTTGTGAACGTACACTGTAGTTCTCCATGTGGACGGACAGTTGTACTTAGAAAATAACTGGCTACCACATCCCCATATTTGAACTCCGCCTAGTGTAGAATCCGCTATTTTTTTTGTTTGGACTACAATAAATTATTCACAGTAAATCAGAATCCGGTGAGACTTCGACCAATTAACTCCCACCTAAATTACGGACAATATGGAACACTCGGATACTTCATCTTGTGAACGCATACTGTACTTCTGTATGGGCACGGACAGTTGTACTTAGAAAATAACAGGGTACCACATCCCCATATTTGAACTCCGCCTAATGCAGAAGCCGCTATTTTTTTTGTTCAGACTGCAATAACTTCTTCATACTAATTCAGAACCCGGTGAGACTTCAACCATTCAACTCCCACATAAATTACGGACAATATGGAACACTCGGATACTTCTTCTTGTGAACGTACACTTTAGTTCTCGATGGGCACTGATAGTTATACTTAGAAAATAACAGGATACCACATCCCCTTATTTGAACTCCGCCTAATACAGAAGCTACTATTTTTTTTCAGACTGCAAAATTTTCTTCAAACTAACTCGGAATCCGGCGAGACTTCGAACAATTAACTCCCATCTAAATTACGGACAATATGGAAAACTCGGATACTTCATCTTGTGAACGCATACTGTAGTTCTCCATGGGCACTGATAGTTGTACTTAGAAAATAACAGGATACCACATCCCCTTATTTGAATTCCGCCTAGTACAGAAGCCGCTATTTTTTTGTTCAGACTGCAATATTTTTTTCATACTAACTCGGAATCCGCCGAGACTTCGACCAATTAACTCCCACCAAAATTACGGATAATATGAAACACTCGGATACTTCATCTTGTGAACGTATACTGTAGTTCTCCATGGGGACTTACAGTTGTACTTACAAAATAACAGGCTACCACATCCCCATATTTGAACTCCGCCTAGTGCAGAAGCCGCTATTTTTTTGTTCAGACTGCAATAGCTTCTTAATACTAATTCAGATTCCGGTGAGACTTCGACCAATTAACTCTCACTTAAATTACTGACAATATGGAACACTCGGATATTTCATCTTGTGAACGCATACTGTAGTTCTCCATGGGCACTGACAATTGTACTTAGAAAAACAGGATACCACATCCCCTTATTTGAACTCTCCTGGTACAGAAGCCGATATTTTTTTGTTCAGACTGCAATATTTTCTTCATACTAACTCGGAATCCGGCTAGACTTCGATCGATTAACTCCCACCTAAATTACGGACAATATGAAACACTTGGATACTTCGTCTTGTGAACGTACACTATAGTTCTCCATGGGGACTACCAGTTGTACTTAGAAAATAACAGGCTACCACATCCCCATATTTGAACTCCGCCTAGTGCAGAAGCTGCTATTTTTTTATTCAGACTGCAATAACTTCTTCATACTAATTCAGAATCCGGGGAGACTTCGAACAATTAACTCCCACCTAAATTACGGACAATATGGAACACTCGAATACTTCATCTTGTGAACGCATACTGTAATTCTCTATGGGCACTGACAGTTGTACTTAGAAAATAACTGGCTACCACATCCCCATATTTGAACTCCGCCTAGTGCAGAAACTGCTATTTTTTTTGTTCAGACTGCAATAACTTCTTCACAATAAATCAGAATCCGGTGAGACTTCGACCAATTAACTTCCACCTAAATTACGGACAATATGGAACACTCGGATACTTCATCTTGTGAACGCATATTGTAGTTCTGTATGGGCACTGACAGTTGTACTTAGAAAATAACAGGATACCACATCCCCTTATTTGAACTCTGCCTAGTACAGAAGCCGCTATTTTTTTTTCAGACTGCAATATTTTCTTCATACTAACTCGGAATCCGGCGAGACTTCGACCGATTAACTTCCACCTAAATTATGGACAATATGAAACACTCAGATACTTCTACTTGTGAACGTACACTGTAGTTCTCCATGGGGACTGACAGTTGTACTTAGAAAATAACATGCTATCACATCCCCATATTTGAACTCCGCCTAGTGCAGAAGCCGCTATTTTTTTGTTCAGACTGCAATAACTTCTTCACAATAAATCAGAATCCGGTGAGACTCCGACCAATTAACTCCCACCTAAATTACGGACAATATGGAACACTCGGATACTTCATCTTGTGAACGCATACCGTAGTTCTCCATGGGCACTGACAGTTTAACTTAGAAAATAACAGGATACCACATCCCCATATTTGATCTCCGCCTAGTGCAGAAGCCGCTATTTTTTTGTTCAGACAGAAATAACTTCTTCATACTAATTCAGAATCCGATGAGACTTCGACCAATTAACTCCCACCTAAATTACGGACAATATGGAACACTCAGATACTTCATCTTGTGAACGCATACTGTAGTTCTCTATGGGCACTGACAGTTGTACTTAGAAAATAACAGGATACCACATCCCCTTATTTGAACTCTGCCTAGTACAGAACCCGCTATTTTTTTTGTTCAGACTGCAATATTTTTTTTCATACTAACTCGGAATCCGGCGAGACTTCGACCAATTAACTTCCACCTAAATTACGGACAATATGAAACACTCGGATACTTCGACTTGTGAATGTACACTGTAGTTGTCCATGGGGACTGATAGTTGTACTTAGAAAATTACAGGCTACCACATCCCCGTATTTGAACTCCGCCTAGTGTAGAAGCCGCTATTTTTTTGTTCATACTGCAATAACTTCTTCATACTAATTCAGAATCCGGTGAGACTTCGACCAATTAACTCCCACATAAATTACGGACAATATGGAACACTCGGATACTTCATCTTGAACGCATATTGTAGTTCTCTATGGGCACTGACAGTTGTACTTAGAAAATAACAGGCTACCACATCCCCATATTTGAACTCCACCTAGTGCAGAAGCCGCTATTTTTTTGTTCAGACCGCAATAACTTCTTCATACAAATTTAGAATCCGGGTAGACTTTGACCAATTAACTCCCACCTAAATTACGGACAATATGGAACACTCGGATACTTCATCTTGTGAACGCATACTGTAGTTCTCTATGGGCACTGACTGTTGTACTTAGAAAATAACAGGATACCACATCCCAATATTTAAACTCCGCCTAGTGGAGAAGCCGCTATTTGTTTTGTTTAGACTTCAATAACTTTTTCATACTAATTCAGAATCCGGTGAGACTTCGACCAATTAACACCCACCTAAATTACGGACAATATAGAACACTCGGATACTTCATTTTGTGAACGCATACTGTAGTACTCCATGGGCACTGACAGTTGTACTTAAAAATAACAGGATACGACATCCCCATATTTGAACTCCGCCTAGTCCAGAAGCCGCTATTTTTTTTGTTCAGACTGCAATAATTTCTTCATACTAATTCAGAATCCGGTGAGACTGCGACCAATTAACTCCCACCTAAATTACGGACAATATGGAACACTCGGATACTTCATCTTGTGAACTCATACTGTAGTTCTTCATGTGCACTGAAAGTTGTACTTAGAAAATAACAGTATACCACATCCCCATATTTGAACTCCACATAGTACTGAAGCCGCTATTTTTTTTGTTCAAACGTCAATATTTTCTTCATACTAACTCGGAATCCGGCGAAACTTCGACCGATTAACTCCCACCTAAATTACGGACAATATGAAACACTCGGATACTTCATCTTGTGAACGTACACTGTAGATCTCCATGGGAACAGATAGTTGTACTTAGAAAATAACAGGCTACCACATCCACATTTTTGAACTTCGCCTAGTGTAGAAGCCGCCATTTTTTTTGTTCATACTGCAATAACTTCTTCATACTAATTAAGAATCCGGTGAGACTTCGACCAATTAACTCCCACCTAAATTACAGACAATATGGAACACTCGGATACTTCATCTTGTGAACTCATACTGTAGTTCTCCATGGGCACTGACAGTTGTACTTAGAAAATAACAGGATACTACATCTCCATATTTGTACTCCGCCTAGTGCAGAAGCCGCTATTTTTTTGTTCGGACTGAAATAACTTATACTAATTCAGAATTCGGTGTGACTTCGACCAATTAACTCCCACCTAAATTACGGACAATATGGAACACTTGTATATTTCTTCTTGTGAACGCATACTGTAGTTCTCCATGGGCATTGATAGTTGTACTTAGAAAAACAGGATACGACATCCCCATATTTTATCTCCGCCTAGTGCAGAAGCCGCTATTTTTTTGTTCAGACTACAATATTTTCTTCATACTAACTCGGAATCCGGCGAGACTTCGACCGATTAACTCCCACCTAAATTACGGACAATATGAAACACTCGGATACTTCATCTTGTGAATGTAAAATGTACTTCTCCATGGGGACTGACAGTTGTACTTAGAAAATAACATGTTACCACATCCCCATATTTGAACTCCGACTAGTGCAGAGGCCGCTATTTTTTTGTTCATACTAAAATAACTTCTTCATACTAATTCAGAATCCGGGGAGACTTCGAACTATTAGCTCCCACCTAAATTACGGACAATATGGAACACTCGGATACTTCATCTTGTGAACGTACACTTTAGTTCTCCATGGGGACTGACAGTTGTACTTAGAAAATAACAGGCTACCACATCCCCATATTTGAACTCCGCCTAGTGCAGAAGCCGCTATTTTTTTGTTCAGACTGCAATAACTACCTCGTACTAATTCAGAATCCAGTGAGACTTCGACCAATTAACTCCCACTTAAATTACGGACAATATGAAACACTCGGATAATTCATCTTGGGAACGCATACTGTGGTTCTCCATGAGCACTTATAGTTGTACTTAAAAATAATAGGATACCACATCCCCATATTTGAACTCCGCCTAGTGTAGAAGCCGCTATTTTTTTGTTCAAAATGCAATAACTTCTTCATACTAATTCATAATCCGGTGAGACTTCGATCAATTAACTCCCACCTAAATTACGGACAATATGGAACACTCGGATACTTCATCTTGTGATCGTACACTATAGTTCTCCATGGGGACTGACAGTTATACTTAGAAAATAACAGGATACCACATCCCCTTATTTGAACTCCGCCTAGTACAGAAGCCGCTATTTTTTTTGTTCAGACTGCAATAACTTCTTCATACTAGTTCAGAATCCAGTGAGACTTCGACCAATTAACTCCCACCTAAATTACGGACAATATGGAACACTCATATATTTCATCTTCTGAAGGCATACTGTAGTTCTCCATGGGCACTGACAGTTGTACTTAGAAAAACAGGATACCACATCCCCTTTTTGAACTCCGCCTGGTACAGAAGCCACTATTTTTTTGTTCAGGCTTCAATATTTTCTTCATGCTAACTCGTAATCCGATGAGACTTCGACCGATTAACTCCCACCTAAATTACGGACAATATGAAACATTCGGATACTTCATCTTGTGAACGTACACTGTAGTTCTCCATGTGGACTGACAGTTGTACTTAGAAAATAACAGGCTACCACATCCCCATATTTGAACTCCGCCTAGTGCAGAAGCCGCTATTTTTTTTGTTCAGACTGTAATAACTTCTTCATACTAATTCAGAATCCGGTGAGACTTCGACCAATTAACTCCACCTAAATTACGAACAATATGGAACACTCGGATACTTCATCTTGTGAACGCATACTGTAGTTCTCTATGGGCACTGACAGTTGTACTTAGAAAATAACAGGATACCACATCACCATATTTGAACTCCGCCTAGTGTAGAAGCCGCTATTTTTTGTTATGATTGCAATATTTTCTTCATACTAATTCAGAATCCTGTGACACTTCGACCGATTAACTCCCACCTAAATTACGGACAATATGAAACACTCGGATACTTCATCTTGTGAACGTACACTGTAGTTCTCCATGGGGACTGACAATTGTACTTAGAAAATAACAGGCAACCACATCCCCATATTTGAACTCCGCCTAGTGTAGAAGCCGCTATTTTTTTTGTTCAGACTGCAATAACTTCTTCATAATAATTCAGAATCCGGTGAGACTTCGACCAATTTACTCCCACCTAAATTACGGACAATATGAAACACTCGGATACTTCATCTTGTGAACGCATACTGTAGTTCTCCATGGGCACTGACAGTTGTACTTGGAAAATAACAGGATACCACATCCCCATATTTGAACTCCGCCTAGTGCAGAAGCCGCTATTTTTTTGTTCAGACTGCAATAACTTCTTCATACTAATTCAGAATCCGGTGAGTCTTCGACCGATTAACTCCCACCTAAATTACGGACAATATGAAACACTCGGATACTTCATCTTGTGAACGTACACAGCAGTTCTCCATGGGGACTGACAGTTGTACTTAGAAAATAACAGGCTACCACATCGCCATATTTGAACTCCGCCTAGCGCATAAGCCGCTATTTCTTTGTTCAGACTGCAATAACTTCTTCATACTAATTCAGAATCCGGTGAGACTTCGACCAATTAACTCCCAGCTAAATTACGGACAATATGGAACACTCGGATACTTCATCTTGTGAACGCATAATGTATTTCTCTTTGGGCACTGACAGTTGTACTTAGAAAATAATAGGATACCACATCCCCATATTTGAACTCCGCCAAGTGCAGAAGCCGCTATTTTTTTGTTCAGACTGCAATAACTTCTTCGTACTAATTCAGAATCCGGTGAGACTTCGACCAATTAACTCCCACCTAAATTACGGACAATATGGAACACTCGGATACTTCATCTTGTGAACGCATACTGTAGTTCTCCATGGGCACTGACAGTTGTACTTAAAAATAACAGGATACGACATCCCCATATTTGAACTCCACCTAGTGTAGAAGCCGTAATTTTTTTTGTTCAGACCGCAGTAACTTCATCATACTAATTCAGATTCCGGTGAGACTTCGACCAATTAACTCCCACCTAAATTACGGACAATATGGAACACTCGGATACTTCATCTTGTGAAAACATACTGTAGTTCTCCATGGGCACTGACAGTTGTACTTAGAAAATAACAGGATACCACATCCCCTTATTTGAACTCCGCCTAGTCCAGAAGCCGCTATTTTTTTGTTTAGACTGCAATATTTTCTTCCTACTAACTCGGGATCCGGCGAGACTGTGACCGATTAACTCCCACCTGAATTACGGACAATATGAAACACTCAGTTACTTTATCTTGTGAACGTACACTGTAGTTCTCCATGGGGACTGACAGTTGTACTTAGAAAATAACAGGCTACCACATCCCTATATTTGAACTCCGCCTAGTGCAGAAGCCGCTATTTTTTTTGTTCAGACTGCAATAACTTCTTCATACTAATTTAGAATCCGGTGAGACTTCGACCAATTAACTCCCACCTAAATTATGGACAATATGGAACACTCGGATACTTCATCGTGTGAACGCATACTGTAGTTCTCTATGGGCACTGACAGTTGTACTTAGAAATAACAGGATACCACATCCCCATATTTAAACTACGCCTAGTGTAGAAGCCGCTATTTTTTTATTCAAACTGCAATAACTTCTTCATACTAATTCAGAATCCGGTGAGACTTGACCAATTAACTCCCACCTAAATTACGGACAATATGGAACGCTCGGATACCTCATCTTGTGAACGCATACTGTAGTTCTCCATGGGTACTGACAGTTGTACTTAGAAAATAACAAGATACAACATCACCATATTTGAACTCCGCCTAGTGTAGAAGCCGCTTTTTTTTGTTCAGACTGCAATATTTTCTTCATACTAACTCGGAACCCGGCGAGACTTCAACTGATTAACTCCCACCTAAATTACGGACAATATGAAACACTCGGATACTTCATCTTGTGAACGTACACTATAGTTCTTCATGGGGACTGACAGTTGTACTTAGAAAATAACAGGCTACTACATCCCCATATTTGAACTCCGCCTAGTGCAGAAGCCGCTATTTTTTTTGTTCAGACTGCAATAACTTCTTCATACTAATTCAGAACAAGGTGAGACTTCGACCAATTTACTCCCACCTAAATTATGGACAATATGGAACACTCGGATACTTCATCTTGTGAACGCATACTGTAGTACTTTATGGGCACTGACAGTTGTACTTAGAAAATAACAGGATACCACATCCCCATATATGAACTCCGCCTAGTGCTGAAGCCGCTATTTTTTTGTTCATACTGCAATAACTTCTACATACTAATTCAGAATCCGGTGAGACTTCGTCCGATTAACTCCCACCTAAATTACGGACAATATGAAACACTCGGATACTTCGTCTTGTGAACGTACACTGTAGTTCTCCATGGGTACTGACATTTGTACTTAGAAAATAACAGGCTACCACATCCCCATATTTGAACTCCGCCTAGTGCAGATGCCGCTATTTTTTTTGTTAAGACTACAAAAACTTCTTCATACTAACTCGGAATCCGGCGAGACTTCGACCGATTAACTTCCACCTAAATTACGGATAATATAGAACACTCGGGTACTTTATCTTGTGAACACATACTGTAGTTCTCCATGGGCACTGACAGTTGTACTAAGAAAATAACAGGATACCACATCCCCATATTTGAACTCCGCCTAGTGCAAAAGCCGCTATTTTTTTGTTCAGACTGCAATAACTTCTTCATAATAATTCAGAATCCGGTGAGAATTCGACCAATTAACTCCCATCTAAATTACGAACAATATAGAACACTCGGATACTTCATCTTGTGAACGCATACTATAGTTCTCCATTGGCACTGACAGTTGTACTTAGAAAATAACAGGATACCACATCCCCTTATTTGAACTTCGCCTAGTGCAGAAGCCGCTATTTTTTTTGTTCAGACTACAATAACTTCTTCATACTAATTCAGAATCCGGTGAGACTTTGACCAATTAACTCCCACCTAAATTACGGACAATATGGAACACTCGGATACCTCATATAGTGAACGCGTACTGTAGTTCGCCATGGGTACTGACAGTTGTACTTAGAAAATAACAGGATACAACATCGCCATATTTAAACTCCGTCTAGTGAAGAAGTCGCTATTTTTTTGTTCAGACTGCAATATTTTCTTCATACTAACTCGGAATCCGGCGAGACTTCGACCGATTAACTCCCACCTAAATTACAGACAATATGAAACACTCGGATACTTCATCTTGTGAACGTACACTGTAGTTCTCCATGGGGACTGACAGTTGTACTTAGAAAATAACAGGATACCACATCCCCATATTTGAACTCCGTCTAGTGTAGAAGCTGAATTTTTTTTTGTTTAGACTGCAATAACTTTTTCATACTAATTCAGAATCCGGTGAGACTTCGACCAATTTACTCCAACCTAAATTACAGACAATATGGAACAATCGGATACTTCATCTTGTGAACGCATACTGTAGTTCTCCATGGGCACTAACAGTTGTACGTAGAAAATAACAGGATACCACATCCCCATATTTAAACTCCGCCTAGTGCAGAGACCGCTATTTTTTTTGTTCAGACTACAATAACTTCTTCATACTAATTCAGAATCCGGTGAGACTTCGACCAATTAACTCCCACCTAAATTACGGACAATATGGAACACTCGGATACTTCATCTTTTGAACGCATACTGTAGTTCTCCATGTGTACTGACAGTTGTACTTAGAAATAACAGGATACCACATCCCCATATTTAAACTACGCCTAGTGTAGAAGCCGCTATTTTTTTATTCAAACTGCAATAACTTCTTCATACTAATTCAGAATCCGGTGAGACTTGACCAATTAACTCCCACCTAAATTACGGACAATATGGAACGCTCAGATACCTCATCTTGTGAACGCATACTGTAGTTCTCCATGGGTACTGACAGTTGTACTTAGAAAATAACAAGATACAACATCACCATATTTGAACTCCGCCTAGTGTAGAAGCCGCTTTTTTTTTGTTCAGACTGCAATATTTTCTTCATACTAACTCGGAACCCGGCGAGACTTCAACTGATTAACTCCCACCTAAATTACGGACAATATGAAACACTCGGATACTTCATCTTGTGAACGTACACTGTAGTTCTTCATGGGGACTGACAGTTGTACTTAGAAAATAACAGGCTACTACATCCCCATATTTGAACTCCGCCTAGTGCAGAAGCCGCTATTTTTTTTGTTCAGACTGCAATAACTTCTTCATACTAATTCAGAACAAGGTGAGACTTCGACCAATTTACTCCCACCTAAATTATGGACAATATGGAACACTTGGATACTTCATCTTGTGAACGCATACTGTAGTACTTTATGGGCACTGACAGTTGTACTTAGAAAATAACAGGATACCACATCCCCATATATGAACTCCGCCTAGTGCTGAAGCCGCTATTTTTTTGTTCATACTGCAATAACTTCTACATACTAATTCAGAATCCGGTGAGACTTCGTCCGATTAACTCCCACCTAAATTACGGACAATATGAAACACTCAGATACTTCGTCTTGTGAACGTACACTGTAGTTCTCCATGGGTACTGACATTTGTACTTAGAAAATAACAGGCTACCACATCCCCATATTTGAACTCCGCCTAGTGCAGATGCCGCTATTTTTTTGTTAAGACTACAAAAACTTCTTCATACTAACTCGGAACCGACGAGACTTCGACCGATTAACTTCCACCTAAATTACGGATAATATAGAACACTCGGGTACTTTATCTTGTGAACACATACTGTAGTTCTCCATGGGCACTGACAGTTGTACTAAGAAAATAACAGGATACCACATCCCCATATTTGAACTCCGCCTAGTGCAAAAGCCGCTATTTTTTTGTTCAGACTGCAATAACTTCTTCATAATAATTCAGAATCCGGTGAGAATTCGACCAATTAACTCCCATCTAAATTACGAACAATATAGAACACTCGGATACTTCATCTTGTGAACGCATACTGTAGTTCTCCATTGGCACTGACAGTTGTACTTAGAAAATAACAGGATACCACATCCCCTTATTTGAACTTCGCCTAGTGCAGAAGCCGCTATTTTTTTTGTTCAGACTACAATAACTTCTTCATACTAATTCAGAATCCGGTGAGACTTTGACCAATTAACTCCCACCTAAATTACGGACAATATGGAACACTCGGATACCTCATATAGTGAACGCGTACTGTAGTTCGCCATGGGTACTGACAGTTGTACTTAGAAAATAACAGGATACAACATCGCCATATTTAAACTCCGCCTAGTGAAGAAGTCGCTATTTTTTTGTTCAGACTGCAATATTTTCTTCATACTAACTCGGAATCCGGCGAGACTTCGACCGATTAACTCCCACCTAAATTACAGACAATATGAAACACTCGGATACTTCATCTTGTGAACGTACACTGTAGTTCTCCATGGGGACTGACAGTTGTACTTAGAAAATAACAGGATACCACATCCCCATATTTGAACTCCGTCTAGTGCAGAAGCTGAATTTTTTTTTGTTTAGACTGCAATAACTTTTTCATACTAATTCAGAATCCGGTGAGACTTCGACCAATTTACTCCAACCTAAATTACAGACAATATGGAACAATCAAATACTTCATCTTGTGAACGCATACTGTAGTTCTCCATGGGCACTGACAGTTGTACGTAGAAAATAACAGGATACCACATCCCCATATTTAAACTCCTCCTAGTGCAGAGACCGCTATTTTTTTTGTTCAGACTACAATAACTTCTTCATACTAATTCAGAATCCGGTGAGACTTCGACCAATTAACTCCCACCTAAATTACGGACAATATGGAACACTCGGATACTTCATCTTTTGAACGCATACTGTAGTTCTCCATGTGTACTGACAGTTGTACTTAGAAATAACAGGATACCACATCCCCATATTTAAACTACGCCTAGTGTAGAAGCCGCTATTTTTTTATTCAAACTGCAATAACTTCTTCATACTAATTCAGAATCCGGTGAGACTTGACCAATTAACTCCCACCTAAATTACGGACAATATGGAACGCTCGGATACCTCATCTTGTGAACGCATACTGTAGTTCTCCATGGGTACTGACAGTTGTACTTAGAAAATAACAAGATACAACATCACCATATTTGAACTCCGCCTAGTGTAGAAGCCGCTTTTTTTTTATTCAGACTGCAATATTTTCTTCATACTAACTCGGAACCCGGCGAGACTTCAACTGATTAACTCCCACCTAAATTACGGACAATATGAAACACTCGGATACTTCATCTTGTGAACGTACACTGTAGTTCTTCATGGGGACTGACAGTTGTACTTAGAAAATAACAGGCTACTACATCCCCATATTTGAACTCCGCCTAGTGCAGAAGCCGCTATTTTTTTTGTTCAGACTGCAATAACTTCTTCATACTAATTCAGAACAAGGTGAGACTTCGACCAATTTACTCCCACCTAAATTATGGACAATATGGAACACTCGGATACTTCATCTTGTGAACGCATACTGTAGTACTTTATGGGCACTGACAGTTGTACTTAGAAAATAACAGGATACCACATCCCCATATATGAACTCCGCCTAGTGCTGAAGCCGCTATTTTTTTGTTCATACTGCAATAACTTCTACATACTAATTCAGAATCCGGTGAGACTTCGTCCGATTAACTCCCACCTAAATTACGGACAATATGAAACACTCAGATACTTCGTCTTGTGAACGTACACTGTAGTTCTCCATGGGTACTGACATTTGTACTTAGAAAATAACAGGCTACCACATCCCCATATTTGAACTCCGCCTAGTGCAGATGCCGCTATTTTTTTGTTAAGACTACAAAAACTTCTTCATACTAACTCGGAACCGACGAGACTTCGACCGATTAACTTCCACCTAAATTACGGATAATATAGAACACTCGGGTACTTTATCTTGTGAACACATACTGTAGTTCTCCATGGGCACTGACAGTTGTACTAAGAAAATAACAGGATACCACATCCCCATATTTGAACTCCGCCTAGTGCAAAAGCCGCTATTTTTTTGTTCAGACTGCAATAACTTCTTCATAATAATTCAGAATCCGGTGAGAATTCGACCAATTAACTCCCATCTAAATTACGAACAATATAGAACACTCGGATACTTCATCTTGTGAACGCATACTGTAGTTCTCCATTGGCACTGACAGTTGTACTTAGAAAATAACAGGATACCACATCCCCTTATTTGAACTTCGCCTAGTGCAGAAGCCGCTATTTTTTTTGTTCAGACTACAATAACTTCTTCATACTAATTCAGAATCCGTTGAGACTTTGACCAATTAACTCCCACCTAAATTACGGACAATATGGAACACTCGGATACCTCATATAGTGAACGCGTACTGTAGTTCGCCATGGGTACTGACAGTTGTACTTAGAAAATAACAGGATACAACATCGCCATATTTAAACTCCGCCTAGTGAAGAAGTCGCTATTTTTTTGTTCAGACTGCAATATTTTCTTCATACTAACTCGGAATCCGGCGAGACTTCGATCGATTAACTCCCACCTAAATTACAGACAATATGAAACACTCGGATACTTCATCTTGTGAACGTACACTGTAGTTCTCTATGGGTACTGACAGTTGTACTTAGAAATAACAGGATACCACATCCCCATATTTAAACTACGCCTAGTGTAGAAGCCGCTATTTTTTTATTCAAACTGCAATAACTTCTTCATACTAATTCAGAATCCGGTGAGACTTGACCAATTAACTCCCACCTAAATTACGGACAATATGGAACGCTCGGATACCTCATCTTGTGAACGCATACTGTAGTTCTCCATGGGTACTGACAGTTGTACTTAGAAAATAACAAGATACAACATCACCATATTTGAACTCCGCCTAGTGTAGAAGCCGCTTTTTTTTTGTTCAGACTGCAATATTTTCTTCATACTAACTCGGAACCTGGCGAGACTTCAACTGATTAACTCCCACCTAAATTACGGACAATATGAAACACTCGGATACTTCATCTTGTGAACGTACACTGTAGTTCTTCATGGGGACTGACAGTTGTACTTAGAAAATAACAGGCTACTACATCCCCATATTTGAACTCCGCCTAGTGCAGAAGCCGCTATTTTTTTTGTTCAGACTGCAATAACTTCTTCATACTAATTCAGAACAAGGTGAGACTTCGACCAATTTACTCCCACCTAAATTATGGACAATATGGAACACTCGGATACTTCATCTTGTGAACGCATACTGTAGTACTTTATGGGCACTGACAGTTGTACTTAGAAAATAACAGGATACCACATCCCCATATATGAACTCCGCCTAGTGCTGAAGCCGCTATTTTTTTGTTCATACTGCAATAACTTCTACATACTAATTCAGAATCCGGTGAGACTTCGTCCGATTAACTCCCACCTAAATTACAGACAATATGAAACACTCGGATACTTCGTCTTGTGAACGTACACTGTAGTTCTCCATGGGTACTGACATTTGTACTTAGAAAATAACAGGCTACCACATCCCCATATTTGAACTCCGCCTAGTGTAGATGCCGCTATTTTTTTTGTTAAGACTACAAAAACTTCTTCATACTAACTCGGAATCCGGCGAGACTTCGACCGATTAACTTCCACCTAAATTACGGATAATATAGAACACTCGGGTACTTTATCTTGTGAACACATACTGTAGTTCTCCATGGGCACTAACAGTTGTACTAAGAAAATAACAGGATACCACATCCCCATATTTGAACTCCGCCTAGTGCAAAAGCCGCTATTTTTTTGTTCAGACTGCAATAACTTCTTCATAATAATTCAGAATCCGGTGAGAATTCGACCAATTAACTCCCATCTAAATTACGAACAATATAGAACACTCGGATACTTCATCTTGTGAACGCATACTGTAGTTCTCCATTGGCACTGACAGTTGTACTTAGAAAATAACAGGATACCACATCCCCTTATTTGAACTTCGCCTAGTGCAGAAGCCGCTATTTTTTTTGTTCAGACTACAATAACTTCTTCATACTAATTCAGAATCCGGTGAGACTTTGACCAATTAACTCCCACCTAAATTACGGACAATATGGAACACTCGGATACCTCATATAGTGAACGCGTACTGTAGTTCGCCATGGGTACTGACAGTTGTACTTAGAAAATAACAGGATACAACATCGCCATATTTAAACTCCGCCTAGTGAAGAAGTCGCTATTTTTTTGTTCAGACTGCAATATTTTCTTCATACTAACTCGGAATCCGGCGAGACTTCGACCGATTAACTCCCACCTAAATTACAGACAATATGAAACACTCGGATACTTCATCTTGTGAACGTACACTGTAGTTCTCCATGGGGACTGACAGTTGTACTTAGAAAATAACAGGATACCACATCCCCATATTTGAACTCCGTCTAGTGCAGAAGCTGAATTTTTTTTTGTTTAGACTGCAATAACTTTTTCATACTAATTCAGAATCCGGTGAGACTTCGACCAATTTACTCCCACCTAAATTACAGACAATATGGAACAATCGGATACTTCATCTTGTGAACGCATACTGTAGTTCTCCATGGGCACTAACAGTTGTACGTAGAAAATAACAGGATACCACATCCCCATATTTAAACTCCGCCTAGTGCAGAGACCGCTATTTTTTTTGTTCAGACTACAATAACTTCTTCATACTAATTCAGAATCCGGTGAGACTTCGACCAATTAACTCCCACCTAAATTACGGACAATATGGAACACTCGGATACTTCATCTTTTGAACGCATACTGTAGTTCTCCATGTGTACTGACAGTTGTACTTAGAAAATAACAGGATACAACATCGCCATATTTGAACTCCGCCTAGTGTAGAAGCCGCTAATTTTTTTGTTCAGACTGCAATATTTTCTTCGTACTAACTCAGAATCCGGTAAGACTTCGACCGATTAACTCCCACCTAAATTACGGACAATACGAAACACTCGAATACTTCATCTTGTGAACGTACACTGTAGTTCTCCATGGGGACTGACAGTTGTACTTAGAAAATAACAGGCTACCACATCCCCATATTTGAACTCCGCCTAGTGCAGAAGCCGCTATTTTTTTGTTCAGACTGCAATATTTTCTTTATACTAACTCGGAATCCGGCGAGACATCAACTGATTAATTCCCACCTAAATAACAAGCTACCACATCCTCATATTTGAACTCCGCCTAGTGCAGAAGCCGCTATTTTTTTTGTTAAGCCTACAATAACTTCTTCATAATAATTCAAAATCCGATGAGACTTCGACCAATTAACTTCCACCTAAATTACGGATAATATGGAACACTCGGATACTTTATCTTGTGAAGGCATAATGTAGTTCTCCATGGGCACTGACAGTTGTACTTAGAAAATAACAGGATACCACATCCCTATATTTGAACTCCGCCTAGTGCAGAAGTCGCTATTTCTTTGTTCAGACTGCAATAACTTCTTCATACTAATTCAGAATCCGGTGAGACTTCGACCAATTAACATCCACCTAAATTACGGACAATATGGAACACACGGATACTTCAACTTGTGAACGCATACTGTTGTTCTCCATGGGCACTGATAGTTGTACATAGAAAATATCAGGATACCACATCCCCATATTTGAACTCCGCCTAGTACAGAAGCCGCTATGTTTTTTGTTCAGACTGCAATAACTTCTTCATACTAATTCGGAATCCGACGAGACTTCGATCGATTAACTCCCAACTAAATTACGGACAATATGGAACACTCGGATACCTTAACTTGTGAACGCATACTGTAGTTCTCCATGGGCACTGACAGTTGTAGTTAGAAAATAACAGGATACCACATCCCCTTATTTGAACTCCGCCTAGTCCAAAAGCCGCTATTTTTTTTGTTAAGACTGCAATATTTTCTTCATACAAACTCGGAATCCGGCGAGACTTCGACTGATTAACTCCCACCTAAATTACGGACAATATGAAACACTCGTTTACTTCATCTTGTGAATATACACTGTAGTTCTCCATGGGGACTGAGAGTTGTACTTAGAAAATAACAGGCTACCACATCCCCATATTTAAACTCCGCCTAGTGCAGAGACCGCTATTTTTTTTGTTCAGACTACAATAACTTCTTCATACTAATTCAGAATCCGGTGAGACTTCGACCAATTAACTCCCACCTAAATTACGGACAATATGGAACACTCGGATACTTCATCTTTTGAACGCATACTGTAGTTCTCCATGTGTACTGACAGTTGTACTTAGAAAATAACAGGATACAACATCGCCATATTTGAACTCCGCCTAGTGTAGAAGCCGCTAATTTTTTTGTTCAGACTGCAATATTTTCTTCGTACTAACTCAGAATCCGGCGAGACTTCGACTGATTAACTCCCACCTAAATTACGGACAATATGGAACACTCGGATACTTCATCGTGTGAAAGCATACTGTAGTTCTCTATGGGCACTGACAGTTGTACTTAGAAAATAACAAGATACCACATCCCCTTATTTGAACTCTGCCTAGTGCAGAAGCCGCTATTTTTTTTGTTCAGACCGCAATAACTTCTTCATACTAATTCAGAATCCGGTGAGACTTCGACCAATTAACTCCCACCTAAATTACGGACAATATGAACACTTGGATACTTAATCTTGTTAACTCATACTGTAGTTCTCGATGGGCACTGACAGTTGTACTTAGGAAATAACAGGATACCACATCCCCTTATTTGAACTCCGCCTAGTCCAGAAGCCGCTATTTTTTTTGTTCAGAATGCAATAACTTCTTCATACTAATTCATAATCCGGTGAGACTTCGACCGATTAACTCCCACCTAAATTACAGACAGTATGGAACACTCGGATACTTCATCTTGTGATCGTAAACTGTAGTTCTCCATAGGGACTGACAGTTATACTTAGAAAATAACAGGATACCACATCCCCTTATTTGAACTCCGCCTAGTACAGAAGCCGCTATTTTTTTTTGTTCAGACTGCAATAACTTCTTCTTACTAGTTCAGAATCCAGTGAGACTTCGACCAATTAACTCCCACCTAAATTACGGACAATATGGAACACTCAGATATTTCATCTTCTGAAGGCATACTGTAGTTGTCCATGGGCACTGACAGTTGTACTTAGAAAAACAGGATACCACATCCCCTTATTTGAACTCCGCCTGGTACAGAAGCCACTATTTTTTTGTTCAGGCTTCATTATTTTCTTCATGCTAACTCGTAATCCGATGAGACTTCGACCGATTAACTCCCACCTAAATTACGGACAATATGAAACATTCGGATACTTCATCTTGTGAACGTACACTGTAGTTCTCCATGTGGACTGACAGTTGTACTTAGAAAATAACAGGCAACCACATCCCCATATTTAAACTCCGCCTAGTGCAGAAGCCGCTATTTTTTTTGTTCAGACTGTAATATTTTCTTCATACTAACTCGAAATCCGACGAGACTTCGACTGATTAACTCCCACCTAAATTACGGACAATTTGGAACACTCGGATACTTCATCGTGTGAACGCATACGGTAGTGCTCTATAGGCACTGACAGTTGTACTTAGAAAATAACAGGATACCACATCCCCTTATTTGAACTCCACCTAGTGCAGAAGCCGCTATTTTTTTGTTCAGACTCCTATATTTTCTTCGTACTAACTCGGAATCCGGCGAGACTTCGACCGATTAACTCCCACCTAAATTACGGACAATATGAAACACTCGGTTACTTCATCTTGTGAACGTACACTATAGTTCTCCATGGGGACTGAGAGTTGTACTTGGAAAATAACAGGCCACCACATCCCCATATTTGAACTCCGCCTAGTGTAGAAGCCATTATTTTTTTGTTCAGACTGCAATAACTTCTTCATACTAATTCAGAATCCGGTGAGAATTCGACCAATTAACTCCCATCTAAATTACGGACAATATGGAACACTCGGATACTTCATCTTGTGAACGCATACTGTAGTTCTCCATGAGCACCGACAGTTGTACTTTGAAAATAACAGGATACCACATCCCCTTATTTGAACTCCGCCTAGTGTAGACGCAGCTATTTTTTTATTCAGACTCCTATATTTTTTTCGTACTAACTCGTAATCCGGCGAGATTTCGACCGATTAACTCCCACTTAAATTACGGACAATATGAAACACTCGGATAATTCATCTTGGGAACGCATACTGTGGTTCTCCATGAGCACTTATAGTTGTACTTAAAAATAATAGGATACCACATCCCCATATTTGAACTCCGCCCAGTGTAGAAGCCGCTATTTTTTTGTTCAAAATGCAATAACTTCTTCATACTAATTCATAATCCGGTGAGACTTCGATCAATTAACTCCCACCTAAATTACAGACAATATGGAACACTCGGATACTTCATCTTGTGATCGTAAACTGTAGTTCTCCATAGGGACTGACAGTTATACTTAGAAAATAACAGGATACCACATCCCCTTATTTGAACTCCGCCTAGTACAGAAGCCGCTATTTTTTTTTGTTCAGACTGCAATAACTTCTTCTTACTAGTTCAGAATCCAGTGAGACTTCGACCAATTAACTCCCACCTAAATTACGGACAATATGGAACACTCAGATATTTCATCTTCTGAAGGCATACTGTAGTTGTCCATGGGCACTGACAGTTGTACTTAGAAAAACAGGATACCACATCCCCTTATTTGAACTCCGCCTGGTACAGAAGCCACTATTTTTTTGTTCAGGCTTCAATATTTTCTTCATGCTAACTCGTAAACCAATGAGACTTCGACCGATTAACTCCCACCTAAATTACGGACAATATGAAACATTCGGATACTTCATCTTGTGAACGTACACTGTAGTTCTCCATGTGGACTGACAGTTGTACTTAGAAAATAACAGGCAACCACATCCCCATATTTGAACTCCGCCTAGTGCAGAAGCCGCTATTTTTTTGTTCAGACTGCAATAACTTCTTCATACTAATTCAGAATCCGGTGAGTCTTCGACCGATTAACTCCCACCTAAATTACGGACAATATGAAACACTCGGATACTTCATCTTGTGAACGTACATAGCAGTTCTCCATGGGGACTGAAAGTTGTACTTAGAAAATAACAGGCTACCACATCGCCATATTTGAACTCCGACTAGCGCAGAAGCCGCTATTTTTTTGTTCAGACTGCAATAACTTCTTCATACTAATTCAGAATCCGGTGAGACTTCGACCAATTAACTCCCAGCTAAATTACGGACAATATGGAACACTCGGATACTTCATCTTGTGAACGCATAATGTATTTCTCTTTGGGCACTGACAGTTGTACCTAGAAAATAATAGGATACCACATCCCCATATTTGAACTCCGCCAAGTGCAGAAGCCGCTATTTTTTTGTTCGGACTGCAATAACTTCTTCGTACTAATTCAGAATCCGGTGAGACTTCGACCAATTAACTCCCACCTAAATTACGGACAATATGGAACACTCGGATACTTCATCTTGTGAACGCATACAGTAGTTCTCCATGGGCACTGACAGTTGTACTTAAAAATAACAGGATACGACATCCCCATATTTGAACTCCACCTAGTGTAGAAGCCGTAATTTTTTTTGTTCAGACCGCAGTAACTTCATCATACTAATTCAGATTTCGGTGAGACTTCGACCAATTAACTCCCACCTAAATTACGGACAATATGGAACACTCAGATACTTCATCTTGTGAAAACATACTGTAGTTCTCCATGGGCACTGACAGTTGTACTTAGAAAATAACAGGATACCACATCCCCTTATTTGAACTCCGCCCAGTCCAGAAGCCGCTATTTTTTTGTTTAGACTACAATATTTTCTTCCTACTAACTCGGAATCCGGCGAGACTGTGACCGATTAACTCCCACCTGAATTACGGACAATATGAAACACTCAGTTACTTCATCTTGTGAACGTACACTGTAGTTCTCCATGGGGACTGACAGTTGTACTTAGAAAATAACATGCTACCACATCCCTATATTTGAACTCCGCCTAGTGCAGAAGCCGCTATTTTTTTTGTTCAGACTGCAATAACTTCTTCATACTAATTTAGAATCTGGTGAGACTTCGACCAATTAACTCCCACCTAAATTATGGACAATATGGAACACTCGGATACTTCATCGTGTGAACGCATACTGTAGTTCTCTATGGGCACTGACAGTTGTACTTAGAAATAACAGTATACCACATCCCCATATTTAAACTACGCCTAGTGTAGAAGCCGCTATTTTTTTATTCAAACTGCAATAACTTCTTCATACTAATTTAGAATCCGGTGAGACTTGACCAATTAACTCCCACCTAAATTACGGACAATATGGAACGCTCGGATACCACATCTTGTGAACGCATACTGTAGTTCTCCATGGGTACTGACAGTTGTACTTAGAAAATAACAAGATACAACATCACCATATTTGAACTCCGCCTAGTGTAGAAGCCGCTTTTTTTTTGTTCAGACTGCAATATTTTCTTCATACTAACTCGGAACCCGGCGAGACTTCGACTGATTAACTCCCACCTAAATTACGGACAATATGAAACACTCGGATACTTCATCTTGTGAACGTACACTGTAGTTCTTCATGGGGACTGACAGTTGTACTTAGAAAATAACAGGCTACTACATCCCCATATTTGAACTCCGCCTAGTGCAGAAGCCGCTATTTTTTTGTTCAGACTGCAATAACTTCTTCATACTAATTCAGAACAAGGTGAGACTTCGACCAATTTACTCCCACCTAAATTATGGACAATATGGAACACTCGGATACTTCATCTTGTGAACGCATACTGTAGTACTTTATGGGCACTGACAGTTCTACTTAGAAAATAACAGGATACCACATCCCCATATATGAACTCCGCCTAGTGCTGAAGCCGCTATTTTTTTGTTCATACTGCAATAACTTCTACATACTAATTTAGAATCCGGTGAGACTTCGTCCGATTAACTCCCACCTAAATTACGGACAATATGAAACACTCGGATACTTCGTCTTGTGAACGTACACTGTAGTTCTCCATGGGTACTGACATTTGTACTTAGAAAATAACAGGCTACCACATCCCCATATTTGAACTCCGCCTAGTGCAGATGCCGCTATTTTTTTTGTTAAGACTACAAAAACTTCTTCATACTAAATCGGAATCCGGCGAGACTTCGACCGATTAACTTCCACCTAAATTACGGATAATATAGAACACTCGGGTACTTTATCTTGTGAACACATACTGTAGTTCTCCATGGGCACTGACAGTTGTACTAAGAAAATAACAGGATACCACATCCCCATATTTGAACTCCGCCTAGTGCAAAAGCCGCTATTTTTTTGTTCAGACTGCAATAACTTCTTCATAATAATTCAGAATCCGGTGAGAATTCGACCAATTAACTCCCATCTAAATTACGAAAAATATAGAACACTCGGATACTTCATCTTGTGAACGCATACTGTAGTTCTCCATTGGCACTGACAGTTGTACTTAGAAAATAACAGGATACCACATCCCCTTATTTGAACTTCGCCTAGTGCAGAAGCCGCTATTTTTTTTGTTCAGACTACAATAACTTCTTCATACTAATTCAGAATCCGGTGAGACTTTGACCAATTAACTCCCACCTAAATTACGGACAATATGGAACACTCGGATACCTCATATAGTGAACGCGTAGTGTAGTTCGCCATGGGTACTGACAGTTGTACTTAGAAAATAACAGGATACAACATCGCCATATTTAAACTCCGCCTAGTGAAGAAGTCGCTATTTTTTTGTTCAGACTGCAATATTTTCTTCATACTAACTAGGAATCCGGCGAGACTTCGACCGATTAACTCCCACCTAAATTACAGACAATATGAAACACTCGGATACTTCATCTTGTGAACGTACACTGTAGTTCTCCATGGGGACTGACAGTTGTACTTAGAAAATAACAGGATACCCCATCCCCATATTTGAACTCCGTCTAGAGCAGAAGCTGAAATTTTTTTTGTTTAGACTGCAATAACTTTTTCATACTAATTCAGAATCCGGTGAGACTTCGACCAATTTACTCCCACCTAAATTACGGACAATATGGAACACTCGGATACTTCATCTTGTGAACGCATACTGTAGTTCTCCATGGGCACTGACAGTTGTACGTAGAAAATAACAGGATACCACATCCCCATATTTGAACTCCGCCTAGTGCAGAAGCCGCTATTTTTTTTGTTCAAACCACAATAACTTCTTCATACTAATTCAGAATCCGGTGAGACTTCGACCGATTAACTCCCACCTAAATTACGGACAATACGAAACACTCGAATACTTCATCTTGTGAACGTACACTGTAGTTCTCCATGGGGACTGACAGTTGTACTTAGAAAATAACAGGCTACCACATCCCCATATTTGAACTCCGCCTAGTGCAGAAGCCGCTATTTTTTTGTTCAGACTGCAATATTTTCTTTATACTAACTCGGAATCCGGCGAGACATCGACTGATTAATTCCCACCTAAATAACAAGCTACCACATCCTCATATTTGAACTCCGCCTAGTGCAGAAGCCGCTATTTTTTTTGTTAAGCCTACAATAACTTCTTCATAATAATTCAAAATCCGATGAGACTTCGACCAATTAACTTCCACCTAAATTACGGATAATATGGAACGCTCGGATACTTTATCTTGTGAAGGCATAATGTAGTTCTCCATGGGCACTGACAGTTGTACTTAGAAAATAACAGGATACCACATCCCCATATTTGAACTCCTCCTAGTGCAGAAGTCGCTATTTTTTTGTTCAGACTGCAATAACTTCTTCATACTAATTCAGAATCCGGTGAGACTTCGACCAATTAACATCCACCTAAACTACGGACAATATGGAACACACGGATACTTCATCTTGTGAACGCATACTGTAGTTCTCCATGGGCATTGACAGTTGTACATAGAAAATATCAGGATACCACATCCCCATATTTGAACTCCGCCTAGTGCAGAAGCCGCTATTTTTTTTGTTCAGACTGCGATAACTTCTTCATACTAATTCAGAATCCGGTGGGATTTGACCAATTAACTCCCACCTAAATTACGGACAATATGGAACACTCGGATACCTCATCTTGTGAACGCATACTGTAGTTCTCCATGGGTACTGACAGTTGTACTTAGAAAATAACAGGATACAACATCGCCATATTTGAACTCCGCCTACTGCAGAAGCCGCTATTTTGTTTGTTCAGACTGCAATATTTTCTTCATACAAACTCGGAATCCGGCGAGACTTCGACTGATTAACTCCCACCTAAATTACGGACAATATGAAACACTCGTTTACTTCATCTTATGAATATACACTGTAGTTCTCCATGGGGACTGAGAGTTGTACTTAGAAAATAACAGGCTACCACATCCCAAATTTAAACTCCGCCTAGTGCAGAGACCGCTATTTTTTTTGTTCAGACCGCAATAACTTCTTCATACTAATTCAAAATCCGGTGAGACTTCGACCAATTAACTCCCACCTAAATTATGGACAATATGAACACTTGGATACTTAATCTTGTTAACTCATACTGTAGTTCTCGATGGGCACTGACAGTTGTACTTAGGAAATAACTGGATACCACATCCCCTTATTTGAACTTCGCCTAGTCCAGAAGCCGCTATTTTTTTTGTTCAGACTGCAATATTTTCTTCACACTAACGCGGAATTCGGCGAGACTTCGACCGATTAACTCCCACCTGAATTACGGACAGTATGAAACACTTAGTTACTTCATCTTATGAACGTACACTGTAGTTCTCCATGGGGACCGAGAGTTGTACTTAGAAAATAACAGGCTATCACATCTCCATATTTGAACTCCGCCTAGTGTAGAAGCCGCTATTTTTTTTTGTTCAGACTGCAATAACTTCTTCATACTAATTTAGAATCCGGTGAGAATTCGACCAATTAACTCCCATCTAAATTACGGACAATATGAAACACTCGGATACTTCATCGTGTGAACTAATATTGTAGTTCTCCATAGGTACTAACAGTTGTACATAGAAAATAACAGGATACAACATCGCCATATTTGAACTCCGCCTAGTGCAGAAGCTGCTATTTTTTTGTTCAGACTGCAATATTTTCTTCATACTAACTCGG
This sequence comes from Allium fistulosum, assembly GCA_030737815.1. Taxonomy (NCBI): domain Eukaryota; kingdom Viridiplantae; phylum Streptophyta; class Magnoliopsida; order Asparagales; family Amaryllidaceae; genus Allium; species Allium fistulosum. The sequence goes on from CM060905.1 coordinate 707,304,999, forward strand.
AATCCGGCGAGACTTCGACTGATTAACTCCCACCTAAATTACGGACAATATGGAACACTCGGATACTTCATCTTGTGAACGCATATTGTAGTTCTCCATGGGTACAGACAGTTGTACTTAGGAAATAACAGGATACAACATCGCCATATTTGAACTCCACCTAGTGCAGAAGCCGCTATTTTTTTTGTTCAGACTGTAATATTTTCTTCATACTAACTCGAAATCCGACGAGACTTCGACTGATTAACTCCCACCTAAATTACAGACAATTTGGAACACTCGGATACTTCATCGTGTGAACGCATACGGTAGTGCTCTATAGGCACTGACAGTTGTACTTAGAAAATAACAGGATACCACATCCCCTTATTTGAACTCCACCTAGTGCAGAAGCCGCTATTTTTTTGTTCAGACTCCTATATTTTCTTCGTACTAACTCAGAATCCGGCGAGACTTCGACCGATTAACTCCCACCTAAATTACGGACAATATGAAACACTCGGTTACTTCATCTTGTGAACGTACACTGTAGTTCTCCATGGGGACTGAGAGTTGTACTTAGAAAATAACAGGCCACCACATCCCCATATTTGAACTCCGCCTAATGTAGAAGCCGCTATTTTTTTGTTCAGACTGCAATAACTTCTTCATACTAATTCAGAATCCGGTGAGAATTCGACCAATTAACTCCCATCTAAATTACGGACAATATGGAACATCGGATACTTCATCTTGTGAACGCATACTGTAGTTCTATATGGGCACCGACAGTTGTACTTTGAAAATAACAGGATACCACATCCCCTTATTTGAACTCCGCCTAGTGTAGACGCAGCTATTTTTTTGTTCAGACTCCTATATTTTTTTCATACTAACTCGTAATCCGGCGAGATTTCGACCGATTAATTCCCATCTAAATTACGGACAATATGAAATACTCGTATACTTCATTTTGTGAACGTACACTGTAGTTCTCCATGGGGACTAACAGTTGTACTATGAAAATAACAAGCTACCACATCCCCATATTTGAACTATGCCTAGTGCAGAAGCCGCTATTTTTTTGTTCAGACTGCAATATTTTCTTCATACTAATTCAGAATCCGGTGAGAATTCGACCAATTAACTCCCATCTAAATTACGGACAATATGGAACACTCGGATACTTCATCTTGTGAACGCATACTGTAATTCTCCATTGGCACTGACAGTTGTACTTAGAAAATAACAAGATACCACATCCCCATATTAGAACTTCGCCTAGTTTAGAAGCCGCTATTTTTATTGTTCAGACTGCGATAACTTCTTCATACTAATTCAAAATCCGGTGAGACTTTGACCAATTAACTCCCACCTAAATTACGGACAATATGGAACACTCGGATACCTCATCTTGTGAACGCATACTGTAGTTCTCCATGGGTACTGACAGTTGTACTTAGAAAATAACAGGATACAACATCGCCATATTTGAACTCCGCCTACTGTAGAAGCCGCTATTTTGTTTGTTCAGACTGCAATATTTTCTTCATACTAACTCGGAATCCGACGAGACTTCGACTGATTAACTCCCACCTAAATTACGGACAATATGGAACACTTGGATACTTCATCGTGTGAACGCATACTGTAGTTCTCTATGGGCACTGACAGTTGTACTTAGAAAATAACAGGATACCACATCCCCTTATTTGAATTCTGCCTTGTGCAGAAGCCGCTATTTTTTTTGTTCAGACTTCTATATTTTCTTCATACTAACTCGGAATTCGGCGAGACTTCGACCGATTAACTCCCACCTAAATTACGGACAATATGAAACACTTAGTTACTTCATCTTGTGAGCGTACACTGTAGTTCTCCATGGGGACTGACAGTTGTACTTAGAAAATAACAGGCTACCACATCCCCATATTTGAACTCTGCCAAGTGTAGAAGCCGCTATTTTTTTGTTCAGACTGCAATACTTCTTCATACTAATTCAGAATCTGGTGAGATTTCGACCAATTAACTCCCACCTAAATTACGGAAATAATGGTACAATCGGATACTTCATCTTGTGAACGCATACTGTAGTTCTCCATGGGCACTGACAGTTGTACTTAGAAAATAACAGGATACGACATCCCCATATTTGAACTCCACCTAGTGCAGAAGCCGCTATTTTTTTTGTTCAAACTGCAATATTTTCTTCATACTAACTCGGAATCCGGCGAGACTTTGACCGATTAACTCCCACCTAAATTACGGACAATATGAAACACTCAGTTACTTCATCTTGTGAACGTACACTGTAGTTCTCTATGGGCACTGACAGTTGTACTTAGAAAATAACAGGATACCGCATCCCCTTATTTGAACTCCGCCTAGTGAAGAAGCCGCTATTTTTTTGTACAGACTCCTATATTTTCTTCATACTAACTGGGAATCCGGCGATACTTCGACCGATTAACTCCCACCTAAATTACGGACAATATGAAATACTCGGATACTTCATCTTGTGAACGTACACTTTAGTTCTCCATGGAGACTGACAGTTGTACTTTGAAAATAACAAGCTACCATATCCCCATATTTGAACTCTGCCTAGTGCAGAAGCCGCTATATTTTTGTTCAGATTGCAGTAACTTCTTCATAATAATTCAGAATCCGGTGAGAATTCGACCAATTAACTCCCACCTAAATTACAGACAATATGGAACACTCGGATACTTCATCTTGTGAACTCATACTGTAGTTCTCCATGGGCACTGACAGTTGTACTTAGAAAATAACAGGATACCACATCCCCATATTTGAACCCCGCCTAGTGCAAAAGCCGCTATTTTTTTGTCCAGACTGCAATAACTTCTTCATACTAATTCAGAATCCGGGGAGACTTCGACCAATTAACTCCCACCTAAATTACGGACAATATGGAACACTCGGATGCTTTATCTTGTGAACGATTAATGTAGTTCTCTATGGGCACTGACAGTTGTACTTGGAAAATAACAAGATACCACATCCCCATATTTGAACTCCGCCTAGTGCAGATGCCGCTATTTTTTTTTGTTCAGACTGCAATAACTTTTTCATACTAATTCAGAATCCGGTGAGAATTCGACCAATTAACTCCCATCTAAATTACGGACAATATGGAATACCCGGATATCTTGTGAACGCATACTATAGTTCTCTATGGGCATTGACAGTTGTACTTTGAAAATAACAGGTACCACATCGCCTTATTTGAACTCCGCCTAGTGTAGAAACCGCTATTTTTTTGTTCAGACTCCTATATTTTCTTCATAATAACTCGAAATCCGGCGAGACTTCGACCGATTAACTCCCACTTAAATTACGGACAATAGGAAACACTCGGATACTTCATCTTGTGAACGTACACTTTAGTTCTCCATGGGGACGGATAGTTGTACTTTGAAAATAACAGGCTTCTACATCCCCATATTTGAAATCCGCCTAGTGCAAAAGCCGCTATTTTTTTGTTCAGACTGCAATAACTTCTTCATAATAATTCAGAATCCGGTGAGAATTTGACCAATTAACTCCCATCTAAATTACGAACAATATAGAACACTCGGATACTTCATCTTGTGAACGCATACTGTAGTTCTCCATTGGCACTGACAGTTGTACTTAGAAAATAACAGGATACCACATCCCCTTATTTGAACTTCGCCTAGTGCAGAAGCCGCTATTTTTTTTGTTCAGACTGCAATAACTTATTCATACTAATTCAGAATCCGGTGAGACTTTGACCAATTAACTCCCACCTAAATTACGGACAATATGGAACACTCGGATTCCTCATATAGTGAACGCGTACTGTAGTTCGCCATGGGTACTGACAGTTGTACTTAGAAAATAACAGGATACAACATCGCCATATTTGAACTCCGCCTAGTGAAGAAGTTGCTACTTTTTTGTTCAGACTGCAATATTTTCTTCATACTAACTCGGAATCCGGCGAGACTTCGACTGATTAACTCCCACCTAAATTACGGACAATATGAAACACTCGGATACTTCATCTTGTGAACGTACACTGTAGTTCTCCATGGGGACTGACAGTTGTACTTAGAAAATAACAGGATACCACATCCCCATATTTGAACTCCGTCTAGTGCAGAAGCTGAATTTTTTTTTGTTTAGACTGCAATAACTTTTTCATACTAATTCAGAATCCGGTGAGACTTCGACCAATTTACTCCCATCTAAATTACGGACAATATGGAACACTCGGATACTTCATCTTGTGAACGCATACTGTAGTTCTCCATTGGCACTGACAGTTGTACGTAGAAAATAACAGGATACCACATCCCCATATTTGAACTCCGCCTAGTGCAGAAGCCGCTATTTTTTTTGTTCAGACCGCGATAACTTCTTCATACTAATTCAGAATCCGGTGAGACTTCGACTGATTAACTCCCACCTAAATTACGGACAATACGAAACACTCGAATACTTCATCTTTTGAACGTACACTGTAGTTCTCCATGGGGACTGACAGTTGTACTTAGAAAATAACAGGCTACCACATCCCCATATTTGAACTCCGACTAGTGCAGAAGCCGCTATTTTTTTGTTCAGACTGCAATATTTTCTTTATACTAACTCGGAATCCGGCGAGACTTCGACTGATTATTTCCCACCTAAATAACAAGCTACCACATCCTCATATTTGAACTCCGCCTAGTGCAGAAGCCGCTACTTTTTTTGTTAAGCCTACAATAACTTCTTCATAATAATTCAAAATCCGATGAGACTTCGACCAATTAACTTCCACCTAAATTACGGATAATATGGAACACTCGGATACTTTATCTTGTGAAGGCATAATGTAGTTCTCCATAGGCACTGGCAGTTGTACTTAGAAAATAACAGGATACCACATCCCCATATTTGAACTCCGCCTAGTGCAGAAGTCGCTATTTTTTTGTTCAGACTGCAATAACTTCTTCATACTAATTCAGAATCCGATGAGACTTCGACCAATTAACATCCACCTAAATTACGGACAATATGGAACACTCGGATACTTCATCTTGTGAACGCATACTGTAGTTCTCCATGGGCACTGACAGTTGTACATAGAAAATATCAGGATACCACATCCCCATATTTGAACTCCGCCTAGTACAGAAGCCGCTATGTTTTTTGTTCAGACTGCAATAACTACTTCATACTAATTCGGAATCCGACGAGACTTCGACCGATTAACTCCCAACTAAATTACGGACAATATGGAACACTCGGATACCGTATCTTGTGAACGCATACTGTAGTTCTCCATGGGCACTGACAGTTGTACTTAGAAAATAACAGGATACCACATCCCCTTATTTGAACTCGCCTAGTCCAAAAGCCGCTATTTTTTTTGTTAAGACTGCAATATTTTCTTCATACAAACTCGGAATCCGGCGAGATTTCGACTGAGTAACTCCCACCTAAATTACGGACAATATGAAACACTCGTTTACTTCATCTTGTGAATATACACTTTAGTTCTCCATGGGGACTGAGAGTTGTACTTAGAAAATAACAGGCTACCACATCCCCATATTTAAACTCCGCCTAGTGCAGAGACCGCTATTTTTTTTGTTTAGACTACAATAACTTCTTCATACTAATTCAGAATCCGGTGAGACTTCGACCAATTAACTCCCACCTAAATTACGGACAATATGGAACACTCGGATACTTCATCTTTTGAACGCATACTGTAGTTCTCCATGTGTACTGACAGTTGTACTTAGAAAATAACAGGATACAACATCGCCATATTTGAACTCCGCCTAGTGTAGAAGCCGCTATTTTTTTTGTTCAGACTGCAATATTTTCTTCGTACTAACTCAGAATCCGGCGAGACTTCGACTGATTAACTCCCACCTAAATTACGGACAATATGGAACACTCGGATACTTCATCGTGTGAAAGCATACTGTAGTTCTCTATGGGCACTGACAGTTGTACTTAGAAAATAACAAGATACCACATCCCCTTATTTGAACTCTGCCTAGTGCAGAAGCCGCTATTTTTTTTGTTCAGACCGCAATAACTTCTTCATACTAATTCAGAATCCGGTGAGACTTCGACCAATTAACTCCCACCTAAATTACGGACAATATGAACACTTGGATACTTAATCTTGTTAACGCATACTGTAGTTCTCGATGGGCACTGACAGTTGTACTTAGGAAATAACAGGATACCACATCCCCTTATTTGAACTCCGCCTAGTCCAGAAACCGCTATTTTTTTTGTTCAGACTGCAATATTTTCTTCATACTAACTCGGAATTCGGCGAGACTTCGACCGATTAACTCCCACCTGAATTACGGACAGTATGAAACACTTAGTTACTTCATCTTATGAACGTACACTGTAGTTCTCCATGGGGACCGAGAGTTGTACTTAGAAAATAACAGGCTATCACATCTCCATATTTGAACTCCGCCTAGTGTAGAAGCCGCTATTTTTTTGTTCAGACTGCAATAACTTCTTCATACTAATTTAGAATCCGGTGAGAATTCGACCAATTAACTCCCATCTAAATTACGGACAATATGAAACACTCGGATACTTCATCGTGTGAACTCATATTGTAGTTCTCCATAGGTACTAACAGTTGTACATAGAAAATAACAGGATACAACATCGCCATATTTGAACTCCGCCTAGTGCAGAAGCTGCTGTTTTTTTTGTTCAGACTGCAATATTTTCTTCATACTAACTCGGAATTCGATGAGACTTCGACTGATTAACTCCCACCTAAATTACGGACAATATGGAACACTCGGATACTTCATCTTGTGAACGCATACTGTAGTTCTCCATGGGTACAGACAGTTGTACTTAGAAAATAACAGGATACAACATCGCCATATTTGAACTCCACCTAGTGCAGAAGCCGCTATTTTTTTTGTTCAGACTGTAATATTTTCTTCATACTAACTCGAAATCCGACGAGACTTCGACTGATTAACTCCCACCTAAATTACGGACAATATGGAACACTCGGATACTTCATCGTGTGAACGCATACGGTAGTGCTCTATAGGCACTGACAGTTGTACTTAGAAAATAACAGGATACCACATCCCCTTATTTGAACTCCACCTAGTGAAGAAGCCGCTATTTTTTTGTTCAGACTCCTATATTTTCTTCGTACTAACTCGGAATCCGGCGAGACTTCGACCGATTAACTCCCACCTAAATTACGGACAATATGAAACACTCGGTTACTTCATCTTGTGAACGTACACTGTAGTTCTCCATGGGTACTGAGAGTTGTACTTAGAAAATAACAGGCCACCACATCCCCATATTTGAACTCCGCCTAATGTAGAAGCCGTTATTTTTTTGTTCAGACTGCAATAACTTCTTCATACTAATTCAGAATCCGGTGAGAATTCGACCAATTAACTCCCATCTAAATTACGAACAATATGGAACACTCGGATACTTCATCTTGTGAATGCATACTGTAGTTCTCTATGGGCACCGACAGTTGTACTTTGAAAATAACAGGATACCACATCCCCTTATTTGAACTCCGCCTAGTGTAGACACAGCTATTTTTTTGTTCAGACTCCTATATTTTTTTCATATTAACTCGTAATCCGGCGAGATTTCGACCGATTAATTCCCATCTAAATTACGGACAATATGAAATACTCGGATACTTCATTTTGTGAACGTACACTTTAGTTCTCCATGGGGACTAATAGTTGTACTATGAAAATAACAAGCTACCACATCCCCATATTTGAACTCTGCCTAGTGCAGAAGCCGCTATTTTTTTGTTCAGACTGCAATATTTTCTTCATACTAATTCAGAATCCGGTGAGAATTCGACCAATTAACTCCCATCTAAATTACGGACAATATGGAACACTCGGATACTTCATCTTGTGAACGCATACTGTAGTTCTCCATTGGCACTGACAGCTGTACTAAGAAAATAACAGGATACCACATCCCCATATTAGAACTTCGCCTAGTGCAGAAGCCGCTATTTTTTTTGTTCAGACTTCGATAACTTCTTCATACTAATTCAGAATCCGGTGAGACTTTGACCAATTAACTCCCACCTAAATTATGGACAATATGGAACACTCGGATACCTCATCTTGTGAACGCATACTATAGTTCTCCATGGGTACTGACAGTTGTACTTAGAAAATAACAGGATACAACATCGCCATATTTGAACTCCGCCTACTGTAGAAGCCGCTATTTTGTTTGTTCAGACTGCAATATTTTCTTCATACTAACTCGGAATCCAACGAGACTTCGACTGATTAACTCCCACCTAAATTACGGACAATATGGAACACTTGGATACTTCATCGTGTGAACGCATAGTGTAGTTCTCTATGGGCACTGACAGTTGTACTTAGAAAATAACAGGATACCACATCCCCTTATTTGAACTCTGCCTTGTGCAGAAGCCGCAATTTTTTTTGTTCAGACTTCTATATTTTCTTCATACTAACTCGGAATTCGGCGAGACTTCGACCGATTAACTCCCACCTAAATTACGGACAATATGAAACACTTAGTTACTTCATCTTGTGAGCGTACATTGTAGTTCTCCATAGGGACTGACAGTTGTACTTAGAAAATAACAGGCTACCACATCCCCATATTTGAACTCCGCCTAGTGTAGAAGCCGCTATTTTTTTGTTCAGATTGCAATACTTCTTCATACTAATTCAGAATCTGGTGAGACTTCGACCAATTAACTCCCACCTAAATTACGGACAATATGGTACACTCGGATACTTCATCTTGTGAACGCATACTGTAGTTCTCCATGGGCACTGACAGTTGTACTTAGAAAATAACAGGATACGACATCCCCATATTTGAACTCCACCTAGTGCAGAAGCCGCTATTTTTTTTGTTCAAACTGCAATATTTTCTTCATACTAACTCGGAATCCGGCGAGACTTTGACCGATTAACTCCCACCTGAATTACGGACAATATGAAACACTCAGTTACTTCATCTTGTGAACGTACACTGTAGTTCTCTATGGGCACTAACAGTTGTACTTAGAAAATAAAAGGATACCACATCCCCTTATTTGAACTCCGCCTAGTGAAGAAGCCGCTATTTTTTTTGTACAGACTCCTATATTTTCTTCATACTAACTGGGAATCCGGCGAGACTTCGACCGATTAACTCCCACCTAAATTACGGACAATATGAAATACTCGGATACTTCATCTTGTGAACGTACACTGTAGTTCTCCATGGAGACTGATAGTTGTACTTTGAAAATAACAGGCTACCATATCCCCATATTTGAACTCTGCCTAGTGCAGAAGCCGCTATATTTTTGTTCAGATTGCAGTAACTTCTTCATAATAATTCAGAATCCGGTGAGAATTCGACCAATTAACTCCCACCTAAATTATAGACAATATGGAACACTCGGATACTTCATCTTGTGAACTCATACTGTAGTTCTCCATGGGCACTGACAGTTGTACTTAGAAAATAACAGGATACCACATCCCCATATTTGAACCCCGCCTAGTGCAGAAGCCGCTATTTTTTTGTCCAGACTGCAATAACTTCTTCATACTAATTCAGAATCCGAGGAGACTTCGACCAATTAACTCCCACCTAAATTACGGACAATATGGAACACTCGGATGCTTTATCTTGTGAACGATTAATGTAGTTCTCTATGGGCACTGACAGTTGTACTTGGAAAATAACAAGATACCACATCCCCATATTTGAACTCCGCCAAGTGCAAAAGCCGCTATTTTTTTGTTCAGGCTGTAATAACTTCTTCATACTAATTCAGAATCTGATGAGACTTCGACCAATTAACTCCCACATAAATTACGGACAATATGATACACTCGGATACTTCATCTTGTGAACGCATACTGTAGTTCTCCATGGGCACTGATAGTTGTACTTAAAAATAACAGGATACGACATCCCCATATTTGAACTCCACCTAGTGCATAAGCCGCTATTTTTTTTGTTCAGACCGCAATGACTTTTTCATACTAATTCAGAATCTGGTGAGACTTCGACCAATTAACTCCCACCTAAATTACGGACAATATGGAACACTCGGATACTTAATCTTGTTAACGCATACTGTAGTTCTCGATGGGCACTGACAGTTGTACTTAGAAAATAACAGGATACCACATCCCCTTATTTGAACTCCGCCTAGTCTAGAAGCCGCTATTTTTTTGTTCAGACTACAATATTTTCTTCATACTAACTCGGAATCCGGCGAGACTTTGACCGATTAACTCCCACCTGAATTACGGACAATATGAAACACTCAGTTACTTCATCTTGTGTACGTACACTGTAGTTCTCCATGGGGACTGAGAGTTGTACTTAGAAAATAACAGGCTACCACATCTCCATATTTGAACTCCGCCTAGTGTAGAAGCCGCTATTTTTATTGTTCAGACTTCAATACTTCTTCATACTAATTCAGAATCTGGTGAGACTTCGACCAATTAACTCCCACCTAAATTACGGACAATATGGTACACTCGGATACTTCATCTTGTGAACGCATACTGTAGTTCTCCATGGGCACTGACAGTTGTACTTAGAAAATAACAGGATACGACATCCCCATATTTGAACTCCCAATAGTGCAGAAGCCGCTATTTTTTTTGTTCAAACTGCAATATTTTCTTCATACTAACTCGGAATCCGGCGAGACTTTGACCGATTAACTCCCACCTGAATTACGGACAATATGAAACACTCTGTTACTTCATCTTGTGAACGTACACTGTAGTTCTCTATGGGCACTAATAGTTGTACTTAGAAAATAACAGGATACCACATCCCCTTATTTGAACTCCGCCTAGTGAAGAAGCCGCTATTTTTTTTGTACAGACTCCTATATTTTCTTCATACTAACTGGTAATCCGGCGAGACTTCGACCGATTAACTCCCACCTAAATTACGGACAATATGAAATACTCGGATACTTCATCTTGTGAACGTACACTGTAGTTCTCCATGGAGACTGACAGTTGTACTTTGAAAATAACAGGCTACCATATCCCCATATTTGAACTCTGCCTAGTGCAGAAGCCGCTATATTTTTGTTCAGATTGCAGTAACTTCTTCATAATAATTCAGAATCCGGTGAGAATTCGACCAATTAACTCCCACCTAAATTACAGACAATATGGAACACTCGGATACTTCATCTTGTGAACACATACTGTAGTTCTCCGTGGGCACTGACAGTTGTACTTAGAAAATAACAGGATACCACATCCCCATATTTGAACCCCGCCTAGTGCAGAAGCCGCTATTTTTTTGCCAGACTACAATAACTTCTTCATACTAATTCAGAATCCGGGGAGACTTCGACCAATTAACTCCCACCTAAATTACGGACAATATGGAACACTCGGATGCTTTATCTTGTGAACGATTAATGTAGTTCTCTATGGGCACTGACAGTTGTACTTGGAAAATAACAAGATACCACATCCCCATATTTGAACTCCGCCTAGTGCAAAAGACGCTATTTTTTTGTTCAGGCTGCAATAACTTCTTCATACTAATTCAGAATCTGATGAGACTTCGACCAATTAACTCCCATCTAAATACGGATAATATGGAACACTCGGATACTTCATCTTGTGAACGCATACTGTAGTTCTCCATGGGTACTGATAGTTGTACTTAGAAAATAATAGGATACAACATCGCCATGTTTGAACTCCGCCTAGTGTAGAAGCCGCTATTTTTTTGTTCAGACTGCAATATTTTCTTCATACTAACTCGGAATCCGGTGAGACTTCGACTGATTAACTTCCACCTAAATTACGGACAATATGGAACACTCGGATACTTCATCGTGTGAACGCATACTGTAGTTCTCTATGGGCACTAACAGTTGTACTTAGAAAATAACAGGATACCACATCCCCTTATTTGAACTCCGCCAAGTACATAAGCCGTTATTTTTTTGTTTAAACTGCAATATTTTCTTCATACTAACTCGGAATCCGGCGAGACTTCGACCGATTAACTCCCACCTAAATTACGGACAATATGAAACACTCAGTTACTTCATCGTGTGAACGTACACTGTAGTTCTCCATGGGGACAATATGGAACACTCGGATACCTCTTCTTATGAACGCATACTGTAGTTCTCCATGGGTACTGACAGTTGTACTTAGAAAATAACAGGATACAACATCGCCATATTTGAACTCCGCCTACTGCAGAAGCCGCTATTTTGTTTGTTCAGACTGCAATATTTTCTTCATACTAACTCGGCATCCGACGAGACTTCGACTGATTAACTCCCACCTAAATTACGGACAATATGGAACACTTGGATACTTCATCGTGTGAACGCATACTGTAGTTCTCTATGGGCACTGACAGTTGTACTTAGAAAATAACAGGATACCACATCCCCTTATTTGAACTCCGCCTAGTGCAGAAGCCGCTATTTTTTTGTTAAGACTTCTATATTTTCTTCATACTAACTCGGAATCCGGCGAGACTTCGACCGATTAACTCCCACCTAAATTACGGACAATATGAAACACTTAGTTACTTCATCTTGTGAGCGTACACTGTAGTGCAGAAGCCGCTATTTTTTTTGTTCAGACTGCAATAACTTCTTCATACTAATTCAGAATCTGGTGAGACTTCGACCAATTAACTCCCACCTAAATTACGGACAATATGGTACACTCGGATACTTCATCTTGTGGACGCATACTGTAGTTCTCCATGGGCGCTGACAGTTGTACTTAGAAAATAACAGGATACGACATCCCCATATTTGAACTCCACCTAGTGCAGAAGCCGCTATTTTTTTTGTTCAAACAGCAATATTTTCTTCATACTAACTCGGAATCCGGCGAGACTTTGACCGATTAACTCCCACCTGAATTACGGACAATATGAAACACTCAGTTACTTCATCTTGTGAACGTACACTGTAGTTCTTTATGGGCACTGACCGTTGTACTTAGAAAATAACAGGATACCACATCCCCTTATTTGAACTCCGCCTAGTGAAGAAGCCGCTATTTTTTTTGTACAGACTCCTATATTTTCTTCATACTAACTGGGAATCCGGCGAGACTTCGACCGATTAACTCCCGCCTAAATTACGGCCAATATGAAATACTCGGATACTTCATCTTGTGAACGTACACTGTAGTTCTCCATGGAGACTGACAGTTGTACTTTGAAAATAACAGGCTACCATATCCCCATATTTGAACTCCGCCTAGTGCAGAAGCCGCTATTTTTTTTGTTCAGATTGTAGTAACTTCTTCATAATAATTCAGAATCCGGTGAGAATTCGACCAATTAACTCACACCTAAATTACAGACAATATGGAACACTCGGATACTTAATCTTGTGAACTCATACTGTAGTTCTCCATGTGCACTGACAGTTGTACTTAGAAAATAACAGGATACCACATCCCCATATTTGAACCCCGCCTAGTGCAGAAGCCGCTATTTTTTTGTCCAGACTGCAATAACTTCTTCATACTAATTCAGAATCCGGTGAGACTTCGACCAATTAACTCCCACCTAAATTACGGACAATATGGAACACTCGGATGCTTCATCTTGTGAACGATTAATGTAGTTCTCTATGGGCACTGACAGTTGTACTTAGAAAATAACAAGATACCACATCCCCATATTTGAACTCCGCCTAGTGCAAAAGCCGGTATTTTTTTGTTCAGGCTGCAATAACTTCTTCATACTAATTCAGAATCTGATGAGACTTCGACCAATTAACTCCCACATAAATTACGGACAATATGGTACACTCGGATACTTCATCTTGTGAACGCATATTGTAGTTCTCCATGGGCACTGATAGTTGTACTTAAAAATAATAGGATACGACATCCCCATATTTGAACTCCACCTAGTGCAGAAGCCGCTATTTTTTTTGTTCAGACCGCAATGACTTTTTCATACTAATTCAGAATCTGGTGAGACTTCGACCAATTAACTCCCACCTAAATTACGGACAATATGGAACACTCGGATACTTAATCTTGTAAACGCATACTGTAGTTCTCGATGGGCACTGACAGTTGTACTTAGAAAATAACAGGATACCACATCCCTTTATTTGAACTCCGCCTAGTCTAGAAGCCGCTATTTTTTTGTTCAGACTACAATATTTTCTTCATACTAACTCGGAATCCGGCGAGACTTCGATCGATTAACTCCCACCTGAATTACGGACAATATGAAACACTCAGTTACTTCATCTTGTGAACGTACATTGTAGTTCTCCATGGGGATTGAGAGTTGTACTTAGAAAATAACAGGCTACCACATCTCCATATTTGAACTCCGCCTAGTGTAGAAGCCGCTATTTTTTTTGTTCAGACTGCAATAACTTCTTCATATTAATTCAGAATCCGGTGAGAATTCATCCAATTAACTCCCATCTAAATACGGACAATATGGAACACTCGGATACTTCATCTTGTGAACGCATACTGTAGTTCTCCATGGGTACTGATAGTTGTACTTAGAAAATAATAGGATACAACATCGCCATATTTGAACTCCGCCTAGTGTAGAAGCCGCTATTTTTTTGTTCAGACTGCAATATTTTCTTCATACTAACTCGGAATCCGACGAGACTTCGACTGATTAACTTCCACCTAAATTACGGACAATATGGAACACTCGGATACTTCATCGTGTGAACGCATACTGTAGTTCTCTATGGGCACTGACAGTTGTACTTAGAAACTAACAGGATACCACATCCCCTTATTTGAACTCCGCCAAGTACATAAGCCGCTATTTTTTTGTTCAAACTGCAATATTTTCTTCATACTAACTCGGAATCCTGCGAGACTTCGACCGATTAACTACCACCTAAATTACGGACAATATGAAACACTCAGTTACTTCATCGTGTGAACGTACACTGTAGTTCTCCATGGGGACAATTTGGAACACTCGGATACCTCATCTTGTGAACGCATACTGTAGTTCTCCATGGGTACTGACAGTTGTACTTAGAAAATAACAGGCTACAACATCGCCATATTTGAACTCCGCCTACTGCAGAAGCCGCTATTTTGTTTGTTCAGACTGTAATATTTTCTTCATACTAACTCGGAATCCGACGAGACTTCGACTGATTAACTCCCACCTAAATTACGGACAATATGGAACACTCAGATACTTCATTTTGTGAATGCGTACTGTAGTTCTCCATGGACACTAATAGTTGTACTTAGAAAATAACAAGATACCACATCCCCTTATTTGAACTCCGCCTAGTCCAAAAGCCGCTATTTTTTTTGTTAAGACTGCAATATTTTCTTCATACAAACTCGGAATCCGGTGAGACTTTGACCGATTAACTCCCACCTAAATTACGGACAATATGAAACACTCGTTTACGTCATATTGTGAACATACACTGTAGTTCTCCATGGGTACTGAGAGTTGTACTTAGAAAATAACAGGCTACGACATCCCCATATTTAAACTCCACCCAGTATAGAAGCCGCTATTTTTTTTGTTCAGACTGCAATAACTTCTTCATACTAATTCAGAATCCGGTGAGACTTCGACCAATTAACTCCCACCTAAATTACGGACAATATGGAACACTCGGATACTTCATCTTGTGAACGCATACTATAGTTCTCCATGGGCACTGACAGTTGTACTTAGAAAATAACAGGATACCACATCCCCATATTTGAACTCCGCCTAGTGCGGAATTCACTATTTTTTTGTTCAGACTGCAAATAACTTCTTCATACTAATTCAGAATCCGGTGAGACTTCGACTGATTAACTCCAACCTAAATTATAGACAATATGGAACACTCAGATACTTCATCGTGTGAACGCATACTGTAGTTCTCTATGGGCACAGACAGTTGTACTTAGAAAATAACAGGATTCCACATCCCCTTATTTGAACTCTGCCTAGTGCAGAAGCCGCTATTTTTTTTGTTCAGACCGCAATAACTTCTTCATACTAATTCAGAATCCGGTGAGACTTCGACCAATTAACTCCCACCTAAATTACGAACAATATGAACACTTGGATACTTAATCTTGTTAACGCATATTGTAGTTCTCGATGGGCACTAACAGTTGTACTTAGAAAATAACAGGATACCACATCCCCTTATTTGAACTCCGCCTAGTCCAGAAGCTGCTAATTTTTTTGTTCAGACTGCAATATTTTCTTCATACTAACTCGGAATCCGGCGAGACTTCGACCGATTAACTCCCACCTGAATTACGGACAGTATGAAACACTCGGTTACTTCATCTTGTGAACGTACACTATAGTTCTCCATGGGGACCGAGAGTTGTACTTAGAAAATAACAGGCTACCACATCTCCATATTTGAACTCCGTCTAGTGTAGAAGCCGCTATTTTTTTTGTTCAGACTGCAATAACTTCTTCATACTAATTTAGAATCCGGTGAGAATTTGACCAATTAACTCCCATCTAAATTACGGACAGTATGAAACACTCGGATATTTCATCTTGTGAACGCATATTGTAGTTCTTCATGGGTACTAACAGTTGTACTTAGAAAATAACAGGATACAACATCGCCATATTTGAACTCCGCCTAGTGCAGAAGCCGCTATTTTTTTGTTCAGACTGCAATATTTTCTTCATACTAACTCGGAATCCGGCGAGACTTCGACTGATTAACTCCCACCTAAATTACGGACAATATGGAACACTCGGATACTTCATCTTGTGAACGCATATTGTAGTTCTCCATGGGTACAGACAGTTGTACTTAGAAAATAACAGGATACAACATCGCCATATTTGAACTCCACCTAGTGCAGAAGCCGCTATTTTTTTTGTTCAGACTGCAATATTTTCTTCATACTAACTCGAAATCCGACGAGACTTCGACTGATTAACTACCACCTAAATTACGGACAATATGGAACACTCGGATACTTCATCGTGTGAACGCATACTGTAGTTCTCTATGGGCATTGACAGTTGTACTTAGAAAATAAGAAGATACCACATCCCCTTACCTGAACTCCGCCTAGTGCAGAAGCCGCTATTTTTTTGTTCAGACTCCTATATTTTCTTCGTACTAACTCGTAATCCGACGAGACTTCGACAGATTAACTCCCACCTAAATTACGGACAATATGAAACACTCGGTTACTTCATCTTGTGAACGTACACTGTAGTTCTCCATAGGGACTGACAGTTGTACTTAGAAAATAACAGGCTACCACATCCCCATATTTGAACTCCGCCTAGTGCAGAAGCCGCTATTTTTTTGTTCAAACTGCAAAATTTTCTTCATACTAACTCGGAATCCGGCGAGACTTCGACCGATTAACTCCCACCTAAATTACGGACAATATGAAACACTCGGATACTTCATCTTGTGAACGTACACTGTAGTTCTTCATGGGGACAGACAGTTGTACTTAAAAAATAACAGGCTACCACATCCCCATATTTGAACTCCGGCTAGTGCAGAAGCCGCTATTTTTTTTGTTAAGACTGCAATAACTTCTTCATAATAATTCAAAATCCGGTGAGACTTCGACCAATTAACTTCCACCTAAATTACGGATAATATGGAACACTCGGATACTTCATCTTGTGAATGCATACTGTAGTTCTCCATGGGTGCTGACAGTTGTACTTAGAAAATAACAGGATACCACATCCCCATATTTGAACTCCGCCTAGTGCGGAATTCACTATTTTTTTGTTCAGACTGCAATAACTTCTTCATACTAATTCAGAATCCGGTGAGACTTCGACTAATTAACTCCCACCTAAATTACGGACAATATGTAACACTCGGATACTTAATCTAGTGAACGTACACTGTAGTTCTCCATGGGGACTGACAGTTGTACTTAGAAAATAACAGGATACCACATCCCCATATTTGAACTCCGCCTAGTGCGGAATTCACTATTTTTTTGTTCAGACTGCAATAACTTCTTCATACTAATTCAGAATCCGGTGAGACTTCGACTAATTAACTCCCACCTAAATTACGGACAATATGTAACACTCGGATACTTAATCTAGTGAACGTACACTGTAGTTCTCCATGGGGACTGACAGTTGTACTTAGAAAATAACAGGATACCACATCCCTATATTTGAACTCCGTCTAGTGCAGAAGCTGCTATTTTTTTTGTTCAGACTGCAATAACTTCTTCATACTAATTCAGAATCCGGTGAGACTTCGACCAATTTACTCCCACCTAAATTACGGACAATATGGAACACTCGGATACTTCATCTTATGAACGCATACTGTAGTTCTCTATGGGCACTGACAGTTGTACTTTGAAAATAACAGGATACCACATCCCCTTATTTGAACTCCGCCTAGTGCAGAAGCCGTTATTTTTTTTGTTCAGACTCCTATATTTTCTTCATACTAACTCGGAATCCAGCGAGACTTCGACCGATTAACTCCCACCTAAATTACGGACAATATGAACACTCGGATACTTCATTTTGTGAACGTACAATGTAGTTTTCCATGGGGACTGACAGTTGTACTTTGAAAATAACAGGCTACCACATCCCCATATTTGAACTCTGCCTAGTGCAGAAGCCGCCATTATATTTGTTCAGACTGCAATATTTTCTTCATACTAATTAAGAATCCGGTGAGAATTCGACCAATTAACTCCCATCTAAATTACGGACAATATGGAACACTCGAATACTTCATCTTGTGAACGCATACTGTAGTTCTCTATGGGCACTGACAGTTGTACTTAAAAAATAACAGGATACCACATCCCCGTATTTGAACTCCGCTTAGTGCTGAAGCCGCTATTTTTTTTTCAGACTGCAATAACTTCTTCATACTAATTCAGAATCCGGTGAGACTTCGATCGATTAACTCCCACCTAAATTACAGACAATATGAAACACTCGAATACTTCAACTTGTGAACGTACACTGTAGTTCTCTATGGGGACTGACAGTTGTACTTAGAAAATAACAGGCAACCACATCCCCATATTTGAACTCCGCCTAGTGTAGAAGCCGCTATTTTTTTGTTCAGACTACAATATTTTCTTCGTACTTACTCGGAATCCGGCGAGACTTCGCCCGATTAACTCCCACTTAAATTACGGACAATATGAAACACTTGGATACTTCATCTTGTGAACGTACACTGTATTTTTTCATGGGGACAAACAGTTGTACTTAGAAAATAACAGGCTACCCCATCCCCATATTTGAACTCCGGCTAGTGCAGAAGCCGCTATTTTTTTTGTTAAGACTACAATAACTTCTTCATAATAATTCAAAATCCGGTGAGACTTCGACCAATTAACTTCCACCTAAATTACGGATAATATGGAACACTCGGATACTTCATCTTGTGAACGAATACTGTAGTTCTCCATGGGCGCTGATAGTTGTACTTAGAAAATAACAGGATACCACATCCCCATATTTGAACTCCGCCTAGTGCGGAATTCACTATTTTTTTTGTTCAGACTGCAATAACTTCTTCATACTAATTCAGAATCCGGTGAGACTTCGACTAATTAACTCCCACCTAAATTACGGACAATATGTAACACTCGGATACTTCATCTTGTGAACGTACACTGTAGTTCTCCATGGGGACTGACAGTTGTACTTAGAAAATAACAGGATACCACATCCCCATATTTGAACTCCGTCTAGTGCAGAAGCTGCTATTTTTTTGTTCAGACTGCAATAACTTCTTCATACTAATTCAGAATCCGGTGAGACTTTGACCAATTTACTCCCACCTAAATTACGGATAATATGGAACACTCGAATACTTCATCTTGTGAACGCATCCTGTAGTTCTCTATGGGCATTGACAGTTGTACTTAGAAAATAACAAGATACCACATCCCCTTACTTGAACTCCGCCTAGTGCAGAAGCCGCTATTTTTTTGTTCAGACTCGTATATTTTCTTCGTACTAACTCGTAATCCGGCGAGACTTCGACAGATTAACTCCCACCTAAATTACGGACAATATGAAACACTCGGTTACTTCATCTTGTGAACGTACACTGTAGTTCTCCATAGGGACTGACAGTTGTACTTAGAAAATAACAGGCTACCACATCCCCATATTTGAACTCCGCCTAGTGCAGAAGCTGCTATTTTTTTATTCAAACTGCAATATTTTCTTCATACTAACTCGAAATCCGGCGAGACTTCGACCGATTAACTCCCACCTAAATTACGGACAATATGAAACACTCGGATACTTCATCTTGTGAACGTACACTGTAGTTCTTCTTGGGGACAGACAGTTGTACTTAGAAAATAACAGGCTACCACATCCCCATATTTGAACTCCGGCTAGTGCAGAAGCCGCTATTTTTTTTGTTAAGACTGCAATAATTTCTTCATAATAATTCAAAATCCGGCGAGACTTCGACCAATTAACTTCCACCTAAATTACGGATAATATGGAACACTCAGATACTTCATCTTGTGAACGCATACTGTAGTTCTCCATGGGTGCTGACAGTTGTACTTAGAAAATAACAGGATACCACATCCCCATATTTGAACTCCGCCTAGTGCGGAATTCACTATTTTTTTGTTCAGACTGCAATAACTTCTTCATACTAATTCAGAATCCGGGGAGACTTCGAACAATTAACTCCCACCTAAATTACGGACAATATGTAACACTCGGATACTTCATCTTGTGAACGTACACTGTAGTTCTCCATGGGGACTGACAGTTGTACTTAGAAAATAACAGGATACCACATCCCTATATTTGAACTCCGTCTAGTGCAGAAGCTGCTATTTTTTTTGTTCAGACTGCAATAACTTCTTCATACTAATTAAGAATCCGGTGAGACTTCGACCAATTTACTCCCACATAAATTACGGACAATATAGAACACTCGGATACTTCATCTTATGAACGCATACTGTAGTTCTCTATGGGCACTGACAGTTGTACTTTGAAAATAACAGGATACCACATCCCCTTATTTGAACTCCGCCTTGTGCAGAAGCCGCTATTTTTTTTGTTCAGACTCCTATATTTTCTTCATACTAACTCGGAATCCAGCGAGACTTCGACCGATTAACTCCCACCTAAATTACGGACAATATGAACACTCGGATACTTCATTTTGTGAACGTACACTGTAGTTCTCCATGGGGACTGACAGTTGTACTTTGAAAATAACAGGCTACCACATCCCCATATTTGAACTCTGCCTAGTGCAGAAGCCGCCATTATATTTGTTCAGACTGCAATATTTTCTTCATACTAATTAAGAATCCGGTGAGAATTCGACCAATTAACTCCCATCTAAATTACGGACAATATGGAACACTCGAATACTTCATCTTGTGAACGCATATTGTAGTTCTCTATGGGCACTGACAGTTGTACTTAGAAAATAACAGGATACCACATCCCCGTATTTGAACTCCGCTTAGTGCTGAAGCCGCTATTTTTTTTTCAGACTGCAATAACTTCTTCATACTAATTCAGAATCCGGTGAGACTTCGATCGATTAACTCCCACCTAAATTACAGACAATATGAAACACTCGAATACTTCATCTTGTGAACGTACACTGTAGTTCTCCATGGGGACTGATAGTTGTACTTAGAAAATAACAAGCTACCACATCCCCATATTTGAACCCCGCCTAGTGCAGAAGCCGCTACTTTTTTGTTCAGACTACAATATTTTCTTCGTACTAACTCGGAATCCGGCGAGACTTCGCCCGATTAACTCCCACTTAAATTACGGACAATATGAAACACTTGGATACTTCATCTTGTGAACGTACACTGTATTTTTTCATGGGGACAAACAATTGTACTTAGAAAATAACAGGCTACCCCATCCCCATATTTGAACTCCGGCTAGTGCAGAAGCCGCTATTTTTTTTGTTAAGACTACAATAACTTCTTCATAATAATTCAAAATCCGGTGAGACTTCGACCAATTAACTTCCACCTAAATTACGGATAATATGGAACACTCGGATACTTCATCTTGTGAACGAATACTGTAGTTCTCCATGGGCGCTGACAGTTGTACTTAGAAAATAACAGGATACCACATCCCCATATTTGAACTCCGCCTAGTGCGGAATTCACTATTTTTTTGTTCAGACTGCAATAACTTCTTCATACTAATTCAGAATCCGGTGAGACTTCGACTAATTAACTCCCACCTAAATTACGGACAATATGTAACACTCGGATACTTCATCTTGTGAACGTACACTGTAGTTCTCCATGGGGAATGACAGTTGTACTTAGAAAATAACAGGATACCACATCCCTATATTTGAACTCCGTCTAGTGCAGAAGCTGCTAATTTTTTTGTTCAGACTGTGTTAACGTTAAAATATGAACGCTAACACCCGCTGTGTGTGATAAGATCGTGAAAGCACCACCCGTGTGACGGGAACAGAAATCAAGTAGGAAAATAGCAGAAATGCAGTAAAAGACAGCAATTTATAGTGGTTCGGCTTGAGATTTAACCTACATCCACTTTGAATCTCTTTATTATTGAATTTGGTTACAAATCGATACAAATCTCTTCAGGAAACAGTACAATTCGATCACAAGAAACAATCTTGACTACTAGCTCAATCTTCGACGGTGAAACTCGATGAATCCATGTCGGATGTAAGGAATTTCTCTCGAAGCTTGTTGTAGTGTCGCGAATGCTTGAAGGATCCTTGATTGCTGAATGAATGAAGAGTTCGACGGAGTAACAGCGCTGTAGAAATGATTTGCCAAAAGTCCTCTTCATGTTGGAAGTGGTGGCCTATTTATAGGAGCAGATTTCTGAGCTCTCGGTTTGGCCAAGTCATGAGTCGTGACCGACTCATGGTAAGTCGTAACTCGTATTCGACTCAGGATGTCTCGTGGGCGCCATATTTGGTCCATCTTGTGGCTCAGTTGGAAGACAAGTGCTAAGTCGTAGTCGACTCATCAGATCAAAGTAGCACAGGCCCGGGCTTTGGATGTTAGCTTGATAGCCTTTAAGTCGTAAACCTGATGAGTCGTAAGACCTCATGAGTCGCAAGTCCTCATGAGTCGTAAGTCTGATGAGTCGTAAGACTTCATGAGTCGCAAGTCCTTATGAGTCGTAAACCTGATGAGTCGTAAGACCTCATGAGTCGCAAGTCCTCATGAGTCGTAAGTCTGATGAGTCGTAAGACCTCATGAGTCGCAAGTCCTCATGAGTCGTAAACCTGATGAGTCGTAAGACCTCATGAGTCGCAAGTCCTCATGAGTCGTAAGACCTCATGAGTCGCAAGTCCTCATGAGTCGTAAACCTGATGAGTCGTAAGACCTCATGAGTCGCAAGTCCTCATGAGTCGTAAGTCTGATGAGTCGCAAGTCCTCATGAGTCATAAGGTTTCATGACTCGTTGAACCGTCTGGACCATGAGTCGTAGATGGCTTAACCCATTGAGTCGTGTAACTATCTTGAGTCGCGCAACCCTTAAGTCGTAGCAGACTCAACTCGTTGGTCCCTTCACCATCTAGGTCGTTAGCTTCTTATCTCGTAAGACCATGAGTCGTGTGGGTCTTATCTCGTAAGGCCATGAGTCGAAGAAACTTAAGGGTTAACATTTGCCCCTCGAAGTACACGCCTAAGTCGTAGGTCGTGTGCTTCGACTCATCTTAACTCGTGTACGCCTCCTCGTGTTCCACTGCTCAATCGGTATAAAATGCTTGAGTCGTTCCTTCTACCCATCACCTATCTCCTGAGTCGTATCCGCCATTAATATTCCTCCGAGCTTTCTCAAGGCGATTTCTTCCTTTTTTATCAATCAACCAACTTGATTCTCGATTCTTCATTGCGTAAGTGTTTCTGATCCATCCTCGACCTTTAATCATTATTGATTCGTGAATTCTCCCCCCTATACCTTATCCATCCCCTCGTGCAATGTTTTGTCGCGAATTCCACCATACCGGTAGCTCGTGAGCCTGATTTTGCTAGATTCCATCTTCGGATGAATGGGGTGATGGAGATGTAGGGTTACTGTGCTTCAGGTTTCAATTGATTAGGTTGGCAAGGCTTTGGCGATCTGAACTTAGCTCTTTGGATGGCTCAATGGTGTCGTGGAATCAGGATGGGGATCGTAATTCGATGGATAGGTTATCGGGTTTGGGGGGTAATGGGTTAGAAGAAAAGTCCACAGGTTCAAACGAATGAGATGCTAGCATGGCCACAGTTCAGCAGCTTCATACGACCCACAAGTCAAGCCTCCTATGACATAATTCTTGAGTCGTAGACGACTTAGGACTTAGGATTATATGCTGCTTTGGACTGGAGCCTTGTCTTGAGTCGTAGACGACTTAGTTTTTTTACGACATAGTTCTTGAGTCGTAGACGACTTAGGACTTAGGATTATATGCCGCTTTGGACTGGGGTCTCTTTTATTTTCACATGACTTAAGACCTGAAGTACGACCGACTTGCCTTGTAACCCTTAAGTCGTAGACGGGTCAGAACATAAGTCGTGGATGAGTCAATACATAAGTCGTTGGCGACTCATGACTTAGGCTTTGAATGAACTTTGAACTGCTGCATTTTGAACTGCTGAACTATGGACTGCTGCATTTTCCCATAGATCACTCTAACTTGCAAACTAATAACCTGTCTAATACAATATCCACAAAGAAATTGGGACGAATATACTGTCACCGACTGCCCATATCAAATGACAGATTAGTTAATAACGGATAATCAACATAAACAGATTGTGTGTATGAAGTGCTTTAAATCAACAAGTTCAAGCAAAGTATTAAAACAACATTGAAATAGTCAACTGAAAATGTCCGGTTTGCATTTAATACCGTACCTGAACTTTTAAATTAACAAGTCCTGAAATTTGACAATCGATCAGTTACCGACTAGCTTAATTCCAGTTTGTATTTATTTGTTATCTTTGTTAATTTTGCACAACACTTCACACTATTTAGGAAACGTGCACCTTCACATTTGAATGTCCAGTTGCTTGTGTAGAATGGCTTCTCAACAAGGAGATGTAACAGTTCGGACCAGAGAGTCCATTCTCATTCCAGCTCCTTTAGTCAACCCCCCAGAGAGAGCCCCTTCCACTTTATTGTACAAAACTTTTCGGCAATTGTGTACTCAATTTGGCATTGCTGAGGATGACGCTATCCTTCCTGAAAAGAACAACACTGCTGATGTAGCACCTCCTGGCTTTGTGGCGGTCAACCGACAAATGTGCTCGAGCGGAGCCATTCCTCCTTTCAACAATTTTCTTCAACATCTTCTCCGTCAACTGGCAATCGCTCCATTCCAATTACACCCCAATGGTTATGCTGTTCTAATGGGGCTATGCGTACTATTCGGCAGAACGCTTGACCGTCTCCCCAGTGTTGACGAAATCTGTTATCTATGCTCTTTTGTCAGAATCAAAGATCATCCTTCGATCATTGTTATAAGAAGTGCCAGGAATCGCAAATTGGTTGTCGGCCTCCCTAATACCGCTCATGGGTTTTTGACTCAGTATTTTTACGTTCGCTGTCCCCCTGGGTTTTACGCCGTGTGGAGAGAAGGAAGTAAGAATGCCTATCCTTTCTTCTCCTTATTCTCTGAGTATTTTGCAGTCCGAATCACTAAGTGTTAACTTTGCTTTCTTATTTCAGCGCTCCTCTCTCCCTCTAGGGACCCTAGTCATAAGCAAACTCTGGGAAGACTCATGGCTGTCCCGGTTGAAGAACGGGATGCGAAATTTCTGTTGAAAGATGAGTTTCTTCACCAGTTTGGACTTTTACATCCTTCTAGATCAACTCAGATCCATGAAATCTCTAGCTCCGATGCGGAAACGTTAACTGCTTCGGACTCTCGAGCAGAGACCTCGAATGCCCCAGCTTCTGTAGAAGAAATTGCATCAGAAGCACCCGTTGTTGAAGCTGCTTTAATAAAATGTTCTGCATTCACCGATGTCGTAGGGTCAGTTAGCAAATCGGCACTTGCCCCAATTATTGAGGAAGAAGAAAATCCTCGAGTTTCCGAAAAATCAATTGATACAGAAGTTGAAAAGGAGAGGTCTGTTGAATACCGTGGTGACGACACCTTTGACGGTTTGAGCGATATCATGATAACTTCTCAAGAGCTTTTTGGGGATAACAATCCAAAAGCAACTTCTCCCGTTGTCGAGGCGACTTCCACCTTTAAACAAACCCAGACGCCTACTACACCAGTCGTCTCTGTTTCCACACTAAAGCGTGGTCTGTAGTTTGACGCATGTAGCTTGCACGCCACACACACTTAGGATTTTTCAGCACTTATAAGCATTTATCCTCTTTCTCCTGGAAATTTCTAAACTTTACTCCTTTTCTGCTTTCAGGTTCTCCAATGGGACGTACAGGTTCATATTATGACTCATTCAAGTAGTGGAGGCCGCGGCTCCTATGATTTTAGGAAGTACCTTGATACCCCAAAAGAAACAGATGAAGAGAGGGCTCGAAGGAAAGCCCAGGAGAAGCAGGATTACGATCAGCGTCAAAGAAGGAAAGATGCCGAGCGATATGACTCTTCGCATAGAAGTGACTACTCTCATAAGCGGAAGTCTTACGATGATAAGGGAAAAACTCAGATTGTTGACGAACCGAGCAAGCGATCTAAACCGACTAACGCGTTTGAATTTTCTGAAAAGACTGACGCTCCCATTTCTTCCGATATTCTGGCCAGCTCTCCTCCTCTGAAGAAATCTGACATTCAGACTATCATTAACAGACCACAATATCAAGTCAAGGACGGCCCCCCAACACTTCAGAGCCGTTTTCCGAATTGGTGCCTAAAAGGGGTGCGCTTTGACTTGGACTTAGTTCCGATTGATAAGCAAGACATGCTTAGAAGTCTTGACGCAGTCAGGCTTAATATCGAGAGGATGTCGCAGTGGCAGAAGCTTGTCGATGAACTCCAAAGGGTTAATCGTGCAAACCTTGAGGCGATGCTGACTATGGAAAACGACAAGGCGGAGTGGGACAAAATTTGCAAATAGCATAATGTCGAGATGGCAAGTATTGCTGATGGTTATGCAAAACTTGAGTCCGAGGTTAAAAAACTTAAGGAAGATCTTTCCTCTTCTTCTGCATCTCATACTCAAAAAGAAGAAGTCTTTCAAAAACAAGTGCGGGATGCACATGCTGCACAGAGAGATGTCGAAATGAAGCTTGCCGCTGAACAGCATATTACTGAGAAATACCGCACAGAAAACGCCGATCTGTGGGAAAAAGTCACCTCCCAGAACGTAGAGATTGAGTTACTAAAGTCTCGACTCGCTAAAGCTGAGGCAGAGCGTGATGAGGCTACCGCTGGCCGGGTTGCTGCCGTTGCCGAAAAGGAAGCGGCTGAGCAATCACATGAGGCGACGAAAGCAGACATCAGCTCTACCTTATTCGACTTTTATTTACACAGCGTTCTGGGTCGTGGGAGCCTCTCTTTTCTTGGTCCCGATTATGAAATTACATTGGCTGAAGTGTGGGAAGTCGCAATGGATATGCTTGGTGGGGCCGGCTATGATGAGTTGGAACTTGAGGAGCGCTATCTCGATGATGAGGCTCGTGCCGCTCTTGTTAAGGGGAAGGAGCAACTTGCCAAAGTACGAGCTGAATCAACGGGAGAAGAGCCTCCAAAAGAAGAAGCTCCTTTAACTGCCCCCGTTCATACTTCCACTTCAGCCGACGTTAATATTATGGATTCCAGCTCTCATTCTTTACATCTAGCTAAAGTTGCCCAGGAAACTGCAACTACTCCTACTGAAGATGAGGCACTGGATAATATTGAAGCCGAGAAGTTTGAGGTTGATCTTGCAAAGCCAACTCCTCCAGGTAATTTTGGCGTCGTCTCGGGCCCAATGAACCAGTCATTTGACTTAGCCGAATTCGATGACCTTCTTACTTGTTACTTAAACTTTGGTGAACCGATGCCTTCTTTATTTTCGGGGGATGTTGATTTTAACTTCTTTTCTTCTACAGCGGAGGCACCAAGCACTGCACAAGCTTTCACTCCTTCAGTTGCCGTTCCTCCGTCTTCCCAAATTACTCCTCCTTCTGCTTCCCAACCGGGATCACAGGCAGAGAAAATCGAAGCTCTTCAAGGCTTGGATGATCCGGCTGCTTCACAGGAGCAGAAGGCGGAGGATCTTGAAGACATTGAGAGGACCCCGGAGCGGTCTCTTGATGACGATACGAAGCTTTCAACATTGCTTGCTACTCCGGGGAGTGAGTCTTCTTCAAAGAGGAAGGGGAAGCGTGCCGTACGGAATAAGAAGAATACTTCCGCTGAAGAGGAAGCAGTAGTTGATCTGGCCGTACCTCTTTCTCCTTCTGCCCCTACCCGTTCACAACGACTTTAAAAGCTAATCATTAGGCCGGGAAAGGGCTCCAAAGGTGGTGAGAAGAAGGAATAATCAAGCTGGATTTTCTACTTATTATTTTTGCTCTTTGCATGTACTGACCGGGGATTGTGCGGGTACCAGTCTCCGCTTTTGCTTGTTCGAGATATCTGCACATGTAAAGAATTTTCATAGTACTAAATAAAACAATTATTTTACTTGTACAAACTCTTGTGTATGTGAGAATGCATTTGTTTTTTATTTTTAGTGTAGAACAAACGATTCTTTTTACTTGTACAAACTTTTTGTTTGTGTTTAAGAATGCATTTATTCCACAGCTTTTTCACGTGATATTGTTATGTGCTTGTGGTATGTTGCTTGAATACTGCTTTTTATTGTTGTAGCTGTATCATATGATATTGCCCCTATACCACAAGTGCCTTACAATATCTTTCGCTTTTAGCGAGACTTGTACTCTTATTTTCCATAGAATAACTATTCCGCCTTTGAGGGAATGATTATTCTACTTAAACGGAGCGTGTCTCATTTTCGGATAAGTTTTCACGCTTCAACCTTCGGAGATGTTTACTTCATGTTTTTGAGAAGTGAATTCTCCTACGCGGTAAAGCGAATCTCAGAAGAAGATCTTACTTAGCACTTCGATTTCTGGGGAAGAGTTTTTTAAGATGAACAAGTAGGTCTTCCTTAAGAACCGAAGTGTGCCTCTAAGGAGGGCTTTATTTTGGTATTTTTGAGGAGTAGCATGTGGACTCTGAAGAGCAGCATTATGCTTTGTGGAGTATTGTTGTGCCCCCGGAGAGGTCTTGATTTTGGTCTCTGAAGAGAAGCAATGTTTGTATTTCTACTCGGGTGAAGTGGGTCTCTGAAGAGAAGCATTTTGCACTTTTACCCTGGTGAAATGTGCCTCCGAAAAGGGCTTTTGCCTCCGAAGATGGCTTGTGCCTCCGAAAAGGGCTTGTGCCTCCGAAGAGGGCTTGTGCCTCCAAAGAGGGCTTGTGCCTCCGAAGAGGGCTTGTGCCTCCGAAGATGGCTTGTGCCTCCGAAGAGGGCTTGTGATTGCCTGGAAGTTACTTTCTCATGGTCAGAGGGGTCTACGGGGCGAACGCAAGTTGCTTGATTGGATGTTTGCTTGCACAAACGATCGCAATTAACTAACAAGGTGCCCCTTTGGTAGTCCCACCGATCTTTTTGATTGAGTAAAGCACTCCCATTTATTGGCGTGCCTCGTTAGAGGGCTTTGGTTGGTTGGTGTGCCAGGTAGGTTGCGTCTCAGGGGCGAGTGGATCCACGGGACGGACATACGCTATCTGATCGGATGCATCACGACCAGTTAGCGAGGGTCTTGTTCCTTCCGATTGGGAAGGCGTCCCTTTAGTGGATCTCCCGGCCTTCCTGTTGAGAGGCATTCCTCCCTTTGTCTGCTTCTTTGTTTGCTTGGCAATTTTCTTTCATCATCTGCCCATTAGTGATCTCTTATCATCGTTTCCAAGCACATCTTTTTTCCTTTTGCGAGTAAATTGCTTCATCCGAAGGAGTGTACTTCACTGTTGAATGACTTCACAAGACAAACGCGAGTTATCTAGTTGGATGCCCGTTCATAACGACAATCTCAACTAGTGAACAAAGGTTTGTCCCAGTGAAGTCGCCAACTTTTTATGTGAAGTTTTCCTTGCATAGGATTTGAGTTTGGAATTTTTGTTGCTTGGTTTTTGTGCAATAGCTGATTTATAGAGGTCGCTTAGCTTTGTGATGAGCAAGCCTTGTTATAATGTCCTGCAATTTTGAATCGATATTTTAGCGATACATTTAAAGTATTTACATATCGAAATAAAACAGGCATTATGAAATAGTAAAGAACACAAGATTTATAGTGGTTCGGCCAAGAATCGGGCCTACGTCCACTTTATAGCTTTCATTCATTTACACTGATTTACAATGTTTCACAATACAACTGATACATTCATCATTATTTTACAATTTTGAGCAGAGCTCTTTTCAAGTAAAATAAGGGCGCAAATGGTTGCTGTTCCAGGCTCTTGGAATTGGATCTCCTTCAACAGTTATGAGTTTGAAAGTGCCATCAAGAAGTTTAGTGCCTATGACATATGGCCCTTCCCAGTTTGGCCCAAACACACCAGTTGCTGTCATGATCCTTTTCAAAACCAAGTCTCCGATTTCAAAGCTGCGTTGGTGAACTTTGGAGTTGAAATGCCTGGCTATTCTCTGTTGATGAGCTGAAACTCTGAGCCTAGCTTCCTCTCTTTTCTCATCAAGAAAATCAAGCGCTTCAAGTTGCAGTTTTTCATTTTCGGATTCATTGAAATGAACTCTTCTATGTGAAGGAACCTCTACTTCTACTGGAATCATTGCCTCAGATCCGTATGCCAGTGAAAATGGAGTGTGCCCAGTCGCAGTTTTGTGAGTAGTTCTGTACGCCCATAGTGCTAATTGAAGCTTATCAACCCAACCACCTTTTGCTTTTTCAAGTTGCTTTTTGATAGTTGACTTGATGATCTTGTTAACTGCTTCCACTTGCCCATTTGCCTGCGGATGAGCCACTGCTGAGAAGCTTTTTCGAATTCTGAACCGTTTGCAAAAATCCTGGAATTCTTCACTTTCAAATTGAGTGTCGTTGTCGGTGATTATCTTCTGTGGCACACCATATCTGCAAATGATATTCTTCGTTACAAAATTTATCATCTTTTTAGAAGTGATGGTGGCCAAAGGTTCAGCTTCGGCCCATTTGGTGAAATAATCAACGGCAACAATAGCATATTTAATTCCTGATTTAGCGATCGGTAAAGGTCCAATCAGGTCTATTCCCCAAATGGCAAATGGCCATGGGCTGACCATCTGTGTGAGTTCGGTGGAAGGCGCTCTTGGGATTTTTGCAAATCTTTGGCATTTGTCGCACTTCCTGGAGTAAGCTGCAGCATCTCGATTAACATCCGGCCAGAAATACCCATATCGGAGAATTTTCTTTGCGAGTGTTTGACCACCTGAATGATCTCCACATTCTCCTCCGTGTACCTCTGCTAAAATTGTCTTAGCTTCTTCCTTGGTTACACATCGAAGTAAAGGCATTGAGAACCCCCGCCTGTACAACCGACCATCCTGAATTACATATCTTGATGCTTTTCTCAACAGCTTTAGACGTTCTTTGGAGTTTTCTGGTAATGAACCATTGAGCAGATACTCTTTGATTGGAGTCATCCATGATTCATGCTCTGGATACGTAGCCATAATCCAATCAACATCCATTTCATCAATGCTTGGAGCCGATAGAACTTCCACAGGAACTAATCCCAGTAACTGAGCTTCCCCGGAACTAGAATACTTTGCTAAAGAATCTGCCTTCATATTTTCCTCCCGAGGTATGTGGCTTATTGAATAGTGATCAAAATCATTGAGAAGTTCGGAAGTTTTAGTCAAATATGCAGGCAAATTCCCTCCTTTGGCTTGAAATTCTTTCTTCACCTGGCAAACAATAAGCTGAGAATCACTGAAAATCTGTATCACTTTGATATTTAATTCCTTGGCGATTCTCAATCCGACAATAAGGGCTTCATATTCTGCCTCATTGTTTGTCGAAGGAAATTCCAGTCTCAATGCATAACATAGTGATCGTCCTTCGGGAGTTTCGAGCACAACTCCTGCCCCAGAACAATAATCATTTCTCGAGCCATCAACATACAACTTCCCCTGTATCGGAATGCAGTCAGTTGTTTCTTCCTTACTGTCACCTTTGTCAGTGGATTCTGCAATGAAATCTGCTAAAGCTTGTCCGTTAATTGCTTTTCGGGGATGGTAAGTGATGTCATATTGGCTGAGTTCTATGTTCCACTTCAAGAGACGACCTGAAGTTTCAGGACGATACAGGACTTGCTTCAAAGGTTGATCAGTCAGGACCTTGATAGGATGAGATTGAAAATAGGGCCTCAACTTCCTGGAAGCGATTAGCAGACAATAAGCAAGTTTTTCTATCTTTGAATAATTCATCTCAGCCCCAGCGAACCGTTTGCTGATGTAGTAAACTGGACGTTGTATTTTCATATCTTCTCGTACGAGTGCTGCACTTAAAGCATGGGATGAAATTGCCAAATAGATGAAGAGGTCTTCACCATCACTAGGCTTGGAGAGGACCGGAGGAGTTCTCATATGATGAATCAGTTGATCGAAAGCATTCTGACATTCAGGAGTCCATTCGAAATTTTTCTTTCCTTTCTTTGGAGCATCAAAGAAGGGAATGCATTTGTTTGTGGCCTTGGAAATGAACCGACTAAGAGCGGCAACCTTTCCATTGAGACTTTGCAGTTCTTTCTTTGTTCTAGGGGCTTTAACTTCTCTTAGAGCTGTGATTTGAGCAGGATTGGCCTCGATGCCCCTAGCGCTCATGATGAAACCCAGGAATTTCCCAGACTCTACTCCGAATGAACATTTCAATGGATTGAGCTTCATTCCGTACTTTCGAAGAATTGAGAACATCTCTGCCAAGTGATCCATGTGGTCTACTGCTTTCTTTGACTTTACTAACATATCATCAACATAGACTTCCATCGTTTTGCCAATCTGAGGCTTGAACATAGCGTTGACAAGTCTTTGGTATGTTGCCCCTGCATTCTTTAACCCGAATGGCATGACTTTGTAACAGTAGAGTCCCACATCTGTAATAAAGCTTGTGTCCTCCTGATCTGGTTCATTCATCATAATCTGATTGTATCCGGAATAGGCATCCATAAAAGATAACAACTCATGTCCAGCCGTCCCATCTACTAGTTGATCGATTCTAGGCAACGGGAAGCAGTCTTTGGGGCAAGCTTTGTTCAGATCTGAGAAATCAATGCATACTCTCCACTTTCCATTTGCCTTCTTAACCAGTACTGGATTTGAAACCCAATTTGGATAAGTGGATTCTTTGATGAAATTATTCTCTAAGAGGCGATCTACTTCTTCCTTTAAAGTTGCTGACCTTTCTAGACCTTGAGTTCTTCTTTTCTGTTTTACTGGTGTGAATTTCGGATCGACATTCAGAGTGTGAACATCAATTGTTGGATAGATTCCGCACATATCAGCATGACACCAAGCGAACACGTCCAGATTTGCTTTTAGAAATGATATCAGTGTATTTTGAACTGTTGTACTTAGTTGCGAACCCACATTAAGTACTTTATTTGGGTCTTTTGAGCCGACAGGTATTGGTACCGTAACATCTGCGGGCACCACTCTATTCTCCTCTGCACTGGATTTTCTGGGGTCCATTTCTCGCCTTGCACCACTATGCTCACCAGTGCAGGGGCCACCCTGTATTTGCTATAAGGTTGGGTTTTTGATGCGGAGGGGAGCTGCCGCATCTTTACCCATTTCTCGCTTTCTGGCTTCTCGAAGCTCTATGAGATAACATTCACGTCCAGCATTTTGATCTCCCTTGATGACACCAACACCATTTTCTGTATGAAACTTCATAGTTAGGCACCACGGGGCCAAAATGGCCTTGAATGCAGCTAGAGTCGGCCTGCCTAGGAAAGCGTTGTAGGCAGAAAATCCATCAACAATCACAAAGGTTTGTTTTCGAGCTACCCTTTTCTGCCCTTCACCAAGTTCTATGAACAAATCGACAGTTCCGATTGGTTGCTGTGGTTCCCCAGTGAAACCAACGATCTTTTGTGATGAAGCCTGAACGTCGGTCATTGGGATCTTCATCTGGTCAAATGTTTTATTGAAGAGTATATTGCAGGAAGCACCGCAATCAATGAGTACTCGTCTTACTATTGCTGGCCCAATTCCTGCAGAGATAACTAAGGGATCTATGGTGGGAGCTTCAATACCAATAGAATCCCTAGCCTTGAACAAAATATCATTATCTGAAATCTTTTGCTGTTTCAGGGGTGCAGCATTTTCTACAGCAAAAACATCTTCCTCTGCCGGGATATACTTCAAAGCATGAGCATATCGTTCCATCTCACCCCAGCTTCTGCCTGCTGGGTGTGGGCCCCCTGAAATGACGTTGATAACGGGCCTCTCAGATTCTTGTGTCGCAGTACCTTTACTTGAGCCTGACGGCTGATTAGAGGGTTGTTGCCTCTGAGTAGACGAAGATGGATCACTTCTGTTCTACTTGACATATTGTTGCAGCTTGTTTTCTCTCAATAATTCTTCAATTAAGCTCTTTAAGTGACGACAGTCATTGGTATCATGACCGGGTTGGTTGTGAAAACGGCAGAACTTTCCATTTCTCATAGCGCCCTTTCCCGGTTTTATCTCGGCCGGTTTGGGATAATCCACAGCATCTTTGGTGGCGAAGAAGATATTTTCCAGAGTGTAGGTCAATGGAGTGAAATCTGAGGGTTTGAAGAAGCGAGGTTTCTTTGTATCCTTTTGTTTCTTCCCCTCGTGATTTTCCCTTTTTTGACCTCCGGAATCTTTCTTTTCCGAAGCGGCAGTATTATTTTCCACCTTTGCTGCCACCACCTTCATTGATGCTGGAAGATTTTCCAAGCGTATGAATTCATCAGCTTTCTTGTAGAATTTCTCGAGAGAATTTGGCTCTTTCATCTTCAGCCATTTTCCAAATTCGCTCGATTTGTCGATAGCACGCATCAAATAGGTCAAGATCATCCGTGGCTCTGCGTTATCAACTTCTGCCAGAGCTATATTGAAACGGTTCAGGAATGATTTAATAAGTTCTCCCGGATTCTGTTCAAGACTGGATAATGACATTATGTCCTTTGCCTTTGAAGCGTATAGCCTGAATTGCTCTTTGAACTTTCTAGTCAGATCGGAAAACTGATCTACTGATTGGACAGGAAGTTTGGTGAACCAGAGAAGTGCCACTCCTTCCAAATATACTGGGAAATACCGGCACTTGATTTCATCAGTTGCTCTCGCACCGGTCATGTGCCAGTCATACTTATACAAGAATTGATTTGGATCACTTGTTCCCCGATAAGCAGGAATGGTTGGGGGAACAAATTTTCTAGGAAATTCAGCCTTTAGAATCTTCTCGGTAAACGGAGTCTTGCTTGGCGCGAACCCCCATTCACTCTCATCTTCACCTCTCTACATGCTCTCTTTCATTATTTGCTTGATCATGCCAGAAAGATATTCCTCATTGTTCAAAGATTTTGTGGAGTAGACTTCTGCCATTTTCTCAGATGTTTGCCCGGGCAGATTTTCGTGGAAAATTGGCGATGGTCTAGATCCTTCAGCTCGGAGGGGTGCCCCTTCAGCAGCACCTGATCCCCCCTGAGGAATATTCCTCCCTTCGGAGTTGCGAAGAGCATCAGCGGTGTTTTCTTCATTACCCACTGGTCTTTGGTTGGCACCAAGCAGAGCATTCAGTTTTTCCATCATCAGATTGTTTTGAGTCTCAATCTGTTGGTATAGTCCGGATACAGCAGCGTCTAGCTCCTCTCGCGTCACCCCGATGCTTGGAGCTGCTTGACTTGGTGAAGCAGAGGTGGCGGTATCATCATGAACATTTTCAGATCTGACAACCTTTCGTTTTCTTCCAGGAGCCATTATGTCTAATAGACTTCTGGTTTTGTAGGAAATCTTTTCAACAAACTTGTGTGAAGCAATGATGGATGGTAGCCTGAGTTGGGTTCTCAGTGAAAGCACCAAAATGTTAACGTTAAAATATGAACGCTAACACCCGGTGTGTGTGATAAGATCGTGAAAGCACCACCCGTGTGACGGGAACAGAAATCAAGCAGGAAAATAGCAGAAATGCAGTAAAAGACAGCAATTTATAGTGGTTCGGCTTGAGATTTAGCCTACATCCACTTTGAATCTCTTTATTATTGAATTTGGTTACAAATCGATACAAATCTCTTCAGGAAACAGTACAATTCGATCACAAGAAACAATCTTGACTACTAGCTCAATCTTCGACGGTGAAACTCGATGAATCCATGTCGGATGTAAGGAATTTCTCTCGAAGCTTGTTGTAATGTCGCGAATGCTTGAAGGATCCTTGATTGCTGAATGAATGAAGAGTTCGACGGAGTAACAGCACTGTAGAAATGATTTGCCAAAAGTCCTCTTCATGTTGGAAGTGGTGGCCTATTTATAGGAGCAGATTTCTGAGCTCTCGGTTTGGCCAAGTCATGAGTCATGACCGACTCATGGTAAGTCGTAACTCGTATTCGACTCAGGATGTCTCGTGGGCGCCATATTTGGTCCATCTTGTGGCTCAGTTGGAAGACAAGTGCTAAGTCGTAGTCGACTCATCAGATCAAAGTAGCACAGGCCTGGGCTTTGGATGTCAACTTGATAGCCTTTAAGTCGTAAACCTGATGAGTCGTAAGACCTCATGAGTCGCAAGTCCTCATGAGTCGTAAGTCTGATGAGTCGTAAGACTTCATGAGTCGCAAGTCCTTATGAGTCGTAAACCTGATGAGTCGTAAGACCTCATGAGTCGCAAGTCCTCATGAGTCGTAAGTCTGATGAGTCGTAAGACCTCATGAGTCGCAAGTCCTCATGAGTCGTAAACCTGATGAGTCGTAAGACCTCATGAGTCGCAAGTCCTCATGAGTCGTAAGTCTGATGAGTCGCAAGTCCTCATGAGTCGTAAGGTTTCATGACTCGTTGAACCGTCTGGACCATGAGTCGTAGATGGCTTAACCCATTGAGTCGTGTAACTATCTTGAGTCGCGCAACCCTTAAGTCGTAGCAGACTCAACTCGTTGGTCCCTTCACCATCTAGGTCGTTAGCTTCTTATCTCGTAAGACCATGAGTCGTGCGGGTCTTATCTCTTAAGGCCATGAGTCGAAGAAACTTAAGGGTTAACATACTGCAATAACTTCTTCATACTAATTCAGAATCCGGTGAGACTTCGACCAATTTACTCCCACCTAAATTACGGACAATATGGAACACTCGAATACTTCATCTTGTGAACGCATACTGTAGTTCTCCATGGGCACTGACAGTGGTACTTAGAAAATAACAGGATACCACATCCCCATATTTGAACTCCGCCTAGTGCTGAAGCCGCTATTTTTTTTGTTCAGACCGCAGTTACTTCTTCATACTAATTCAGAATCCGATGAGACTTCGACCGATTAACTCCCGCCTAAATTACGGACAATATGAAACACTCGGATACTTCATCTTGTGAACGTACATTGTAGTTCTCCATGGGGACTGAAAGTTGTACTTAGAAAATAACAGGCTACCACATCCCCATATTTGAACTCCGCCTAGTGCAGAAGCCGCTATTTTTTTGTTCAGACTGCAATATTTTCTTCATACTAACTCGGAATCCGGCGAGACTTCGACTGATTAACTCCCACCTAAATAACAGGCTACCACATCCTCATATTTGAACTCTGCCTAGTGCAGAAGCCGCTATTTTTTTTGTTAAGCCTGCAATAACTTCTTCATAATAATTCAAAATCCGGTGAGACTTCGACCAATTAACTACCACCTAAATTACGGATAATATGGAACACTCGGATACTTTATCTTGAGAAGGCATAATGTAGTTCTCCATGGGCACTGACAGTTGTACTTAGAAAATAACAGGATACCACATCCCCATATTTGAACTCCGCCTAGTGCAGAAGTCACTATTTTTTTGTTCAGACTGCAATAACTTCTTCATACTAATTCTGAATCCTGAGACTTCGACCAATTAACTCCCACCTAAATTACGGACAATATGGAACACTCGGATACTTCATCTTGTGAACGCATACTGTAGTTCTCCATGGGCACTGACAGTCGTACATAGAAAATATCAAGATACCACATCCCCATATTTGAACTCCGCCTAGTATAGAAGCCGCTATTTTTTTTGTTCAGACTGCAGTAACTTCTTTATACTAATTCGGAATCCGACGTGACTTCGACCGATTAACTCCCAACTAAATTACGGACAATATGGAACACTCAGATACCTCATCTTGTGAACGCATACTGTAGTTCTCCATGGGCACTGACAGTTGTACTTAGAAAATAACAGGATACACATCTCCATATTTGAACATCGCCTAGTGCAGAAGCTGCTATTTTTTTTGTTCAGACTGCAATAACTTCTTCATACTAATTCAGAATCCGGTGAGACTTCGACCGATTAACTCCCACATAAATTACGGACAATATGGAATACTCAAATACTTCATTTTGTGAATGCATACTGTAGTTCTCCATAGGCACTGACAGTTGTACTTAGAAAATAACAGGATACCACATCCCCTTATTTGAACTCCGCCTAGTCCAAAAGCCGCTATTTTTTTGTTAAGACTGCAATATTTTCTTCATACAAACACGGAATCCGGCGAGACTTCGATCGATTAACTCCCACCTAAATTACGGACAATATAAAACACTCGTTTACTTCATCTTCTGAACATACACTGTAGTTCTCCATGGGTACTGAGAGTTGTACTTAGAAAATAACAAGCTACCACATCCCCATATTTAAACTCCGTCCAGTATAGAAGCCGCTATTTTTTTTGTTCAGACTGCAATAACTTCTTCATACTTATTTAGAATCCGATGAGACTTTGACCAATTAACTCCCACCTAAATTACGGACAATACGGAACACTCAGATACTTCTTCTTGTGAATGCATACTGTAGTTCTCCATGGGCACTGACAGTTGTACTTAGAAAATAACAGGATACAACATCGACATATTTGAACTCCACCTAGTGCAGAAGCCGCTATTTTTTTTGTTCAGACTGCAATATTTTCTTCGTACTAACTCGGAATCCGGCGATACTTCGACTGATTAACTCCCACCTAAATTATGGACAATATGGAACACTCGGATACTTCATCATGTGAACGCATACTGTAGTTCTCTATGGGCACTGACAGTTGTACTTAGAAAATAACAGGATACCACATCCCTTTATTTGAACTCTGCCTAGTGCAGAAACCGCTAATTTTTTTGTTCAGACCGCAATAACTTCTTCATACTAATTCAGAATTCGGTGAGACTTCGACCAATTAACTCCCACCTAAATTACAGACAATATGAACACTTGGATACTTAATCTTGTTAACGCATACTGTAGTTCTCGATGGGCACTGACAGTTGTACTTAGAAAATAACAGGATACCACATCACCTTATTTGAACTCCGCCTAGTCCAGAAGCCGCTATTTTTTTGTTCAGACTGCAATATTTTCTTCATACTAACTCGGAATCCGGCGAGACTTCGATCGATTAACTACCACCTGAATTACGGACAGTATGAAACACTCGGTTACTTCATCTTGTGAACGTACACTGTAGTTCTCCATGGGGACCGAGAGTTGTACTTAGAAAATAACAGGCTACCGCATCTCCATATTTGAACTCCGCCTAGTGTAGAAGCCGCTATTTTTTTTGTCCAGACTGCAATAACTTCTTCATACTAATTTAGAATCCGGTGAGAATTCGACCAATTAACTCCCATCTAAATTACGGACAATATGAAACACTCGGATATTTCATCTTGTGAACGCATATTGTAGTTCTTCATGGGTACTAACAGTTGTACTTAGAAAAAAACAGGATATAACATCGCCATATTTGAACTCAGCCTAGTGTAGAAGCCGCTATGTTTTTTGTTCAGACTGCAATATTTTCTTCATACTAACTCGAAATCCGGCGAGACTTCGATTGATTAACTCCAACCTAAATTACAGACAATATGGAACACTCGGAGACTTCATCTTGTGAACGCATATTGTAGTTCTCCATGGGTACAGACAGTTTACTTAGAAAATAATAGGATACAACATCGCCATATTTGAACTCCGCCTAGTGCAGAAGCCGCTATTTTTTTTGTTCAGACTGCAATATTTTCTTCATACTAACTCGAAATCCGACGAGATTTCGACTGATTAATTCCCACCTAAATTACGGACAATATGGAACACTCGGATACTTCATCGTGTGAACGCATACTGTAGTTCTCTATGGGCACCGACAGTTGTACTTAGAAAATAACAGGATACCACATCCCCTTATTTGAACTCCGCCTAGTGTAGAAGCCGCTATTTTTTTGTTCAGACTCCTATATTTTCTTCGTACTAACTCGTAATCCGGCGAGACTTCGACCGATTAACTCCCACCTAAATTACGGACAATATGAAACACTCGGTTACTTCATCTTGTGAACGTACACTGTAGTTCTCCATGGGGACTGAGAGTTGTACTTAGAAAATAACAGGCCACCACATCCATATATTTGAACTCCGCCTAGTGTAGAAGCCGCTATTTTTTTGTTCAGACTGCAATAACTTCTTCATACTAATTCAGAATCCGGTGAGAATTCGACCAATTAACTCCCATCTAAATTATGGACAATATGGAACACTCGGATACTTCATCTTTTGAACGCATACTGTAGTTCTCTATGGGCATTGACAGTTGTACTTTGAAAATAACAGGATACCACATCCCCTTATTTGAACTCCGCCTAGTGCAGACGCAGCTATTGTTTTGTTAGGACTCCTATATTTTTTTCATACTAACTCGTAATCCGGTGAGACTTCGACCGATTAACTCCCACCTAAATTACGGACAATATGAAACACTCGGATACTTCATCTTGTAAACGTACACTGTAGTTCTCCATGGGGACTGACAGTTGTACTTAGAAAATAACAGGCTACCACATCCCCATATTTGAACTCCGCCTAGTGCAGAAGCCGCTATTTTTTTGTTCAGACTGCAATATTTTCTTCATACTAATTCAGAATCCGGTGAGAATTCGACCAATTAACTCCCATCTAAATTACGGACAATATGGAACACTCGGATACTTCATCTTGTGAACGCATACTGTAGTTCTCCATTGGCACTGACAGCTGTACTAAGAAAATAACAGGATACCACATCCCCATATTAGAACTCCTCCTAGTGTAGAAGCCGCTATTTTTTTTTGTTCAGACTGCGATAACTTCTTCATACTAATTCAGAATCCTTTGAGACTTTGACCAATTAACTCCCACCTAAATTACGGACAATATGGAACACTCGGATACCTCATCTTGTGAATGCATACTGTAGTTCTCCATGGGTACTAACAGTTGTACTTAGAAAATAACAGGATACAACATCGCCATATTTAAACTCCGCCTTTTGCAGAAGCTGCTATTTTGTTTGTTCAGATTGCAATATTTTCTTCATACTAACTCGGAATCCGACGAGACTTCGAATGATTAACTCCCACCTAAATTACGGACAATTTGGAACACTCGGATACTTCATCGTGTGAACGCATACTGTAGTTCTCTATGGGCACTGACAGTTGTACTTAGAAAATAACAGGATACCACATCCCCTTATTTGAACTCTGCCTAGTGCAGAAGCCGCTATTTCTTTTGTTCAGACTTCTATATTTTCTTCATACTAACTCGGAATCCAGCGAGACTTCGACCGATTAACTCCCACCTAAATTACGGACAATATGAAACACTCAGTTACTTCATCTTGTGAACGTACACTGTAGTTCTCCATGGGGACTGACAGTTGTACTTAGAAAATAACAGGATACCACATCCCCATATTTGAACTCCGCCTAGTACAGAAGCCGCTATTTTTTTTGTTCACACTGCAATAACTTCTTCATGCTAATTCAGAATCCGGTGAGACTTCGACCGATTAACTCCCACCTAAATTACGGACCATATGGAACACTCAAATACTTCATCTTGTGAACGCATACTGAAGTTCTCCATGGGCACTGCCAGTTGTACTTAGAAAATAACAGGATACCACATCCCCATATTTGAACTCCGCCTAGTACAGAAGCCGTTATTTTTTTTGTTCATACTGCAATAACTTCTTCATACTAATTCAGAATCTGGTGAGACTTCGACCGATTAACTCCCACCTAAATTACGGACAATATGAAACACTCGGATACTTCGTCTTGTGAACGTACACTGTAGTTCTCCATGGGTACTGACATTTGTACAAAGAAAATAACAGGCTACCACATCCCCATATTTGAACTCCGCCTAGTGCAGAAGCCGCTATTTTTTTTGTTAAGACTACAATAACTTCTTCATACAAACTCGGAATCCGGCGAGACTTCGACCGATTAACTTCCACCTAAATTACAGATAATATGGAACACTCGGGTACTTTATCTTGTGAACGCATACTGTAGTTCTCCATGGGCACTGACAGTTGTACTAAGAAAATAACAGGATACCACATCCCCATATTTGAACTCCGCCTAGTGCAGAAGTCGCTATTTTCTTGTTCAGACTGCAATAACTTCTTCATACTAATTCAGAATCCGGTGAGACTACGACCAATTAACTCCCACCTAAATTACGGACAATATGGAACACTCGGATACTTCATCTTGTGAACGCATATTGTAGTTCTCCATGGGCACTGACAGTTGTACATAGAAAATAACAGGATACCACATCCCCATATTTGAACTCCGCCTAGTACAGAAGCCGCTATTTTTTTGTTCAGACTGCAATATTTTCTTCATACTAACTCGGAATCCGGCGAGACTTCGACCGATTAACTCCCACCTAAATTACAGACAATATGAAACACTCGGATACTTCATCTTGTGAACGAACACTTTAGTTCTCCATGGGGACTGACAGTTGTACTTTGAAAATAACAGGCTACCACATCCCCATATTTGAACTCCACCTAGTGGAGAAGCCGCTATTTTTTTTGTTCAGACTGCGATAACTTCTTCATAATAATTCAGAATCCGGTGAGAATTCGACCAATTAACTCTCACCTAAATTACGGACAATATGGAACACTCGGATACTTCATCTTGTGAACGCATACTGTAGTTCTCCATGGGCACTGACAGTTGTACTTAGAAAATAACAGGATACCACATCCCCATATTTGAACTCCGCCTAGTACAGAAGCCGCTATTTTTTTTGTTCAGACTACAATAACTTCTTCATGCTAATTCAGAATCCGGTGAGACTTCGACCGATTAACTCCCACCTAAATTAAGGACAATATGGAACACTCAGATACTTCATCTTGTGAACGCATACTGTAGTTCTCCATGGGCACTGACAGTTGTACTTAGAAAATAACAGGATACGACATCCCCATATTTGAACTCCACCTAGTGCAGAAGCCGCTAATTTTTTTGTTCAGACTGCAATATTTTCTTCATACTAACTCGTAATTCGGCGAGACTTTGACCGATTAACTCCCACCTGAATTACGGACAATATGAAACACTCAGTTACTTCATCTTGTGAATGTACACTATAGTTCTCTATAGGCACTGACAGTTGTACTTAGAAAATAACAAGATACCACATCCCCATATTTGAACTCTGCCTAGTGCAAAAGCCGCTTTTTTTTGTTCAAGCTGCAATAACTTCTTCATACTAATTCAGAATCTGGTGAGACTTCGACCAATTAACTCCCACATAAATTACGGACAATATGGTACACTCGGATACTTCATCTTGTGAACGCATACTGTAGTTCTCCATGGGCACTGACAGTTGTACTTAAAAATAACAGGATACGACATCCCCATATTTGAACTCCACCTTGTGCAGAAGCCGCTATTTTTTTTGTTCAGACCGTAATAACTTTTTCATACTAATTCAGAATCTGGTGAGACTTCGACCAATTAAATCCCACCTAAATTACGGACAATATGGAACACTCGGATACTTAATCTTGTTAACGCATACTGTAGTTCTCGATGGGCACTGACAGTTGTACTTAGAAAATAACAGGATACCACATCCCCTTATTTGAACTCCGCCTAGTCCAGTAGACGCTATATTTTTGTTCAGACTGCAATATTTTCTTCATACTAACTCGAAATCCGGCCAGACTTCGACCGATTAACTCCCACCTGAATTACGGACAATATGAAACACTCAGTTACTTCATCTTGTGAACGTACAATGTAGTTCTCCTTGGGGACTGAGAGTTGTACTTAGAAAATAACAGGCTACCACATCTCCATATTTGAACTCCACCTAGTGTAAAAGCCGCTATTTTTTTTGTTCAGACTGCAATAACTTCTTCATATTAATTCAGAATCCGGTGAGAATTCAACCAATTAACTCCCATCTAAATACGGACAATATGGAACACTCGGATACTTCATCTTGTGAACGCATACTGTAGTTCTCCATGGGTACTGAAAGTTGTACTTAGAAAATAATAGGATACAACATCGCCATATTTGAACTCCGCCTAGTGTAGAAGCCGCTATTTTTTTGTTCAGACTGCAATATTTTCTTCATACTAACTCGGAATCCGGCGAGACTTCGACTGATTAACTTCCACCTAAATAACGGACAATATGGAACACTCGGATACTTCATCGTTTGAACGCATACTGTGGTTCTCTATGG
Organism: Allium fistulosum; assembly: GCA_030737815.1. Taxonomy (NCBI): domain Eukaryota; kingdom Viridiplantae; phylum Streptophyta; class Magnoliopsida; order Asparagales; family Amaryllidaceae; genus Allium; species Allium fistulosum. The sequence goes on from CM060905.1 coordinate 707,349,751, forward strand.
GCACTGACAGTTGTACTTAGAAAATAACAGGATACCACATCCCCTTATTTGAACTCCGCCTAGTGCAGAAGCCGCTATTTTTTTCGTTCAGACTCCTATATTTTCTTCATACTAACTCGGAATCCGGCGATACTTCGACCGATTAACTCTCACCTAAATTACGGACAATATGAAACACTCAGTTACTTCATCGGGTGAACGTACATTGTAGTTCTCCATGGGGACTGACAGTTGTACTTAGAAAATAATAGGCCACCACATCCCTATATTTGAACTCCGCCTAGTGCAGAAGCCGCTATTTTTTTGTTCAGACTGCAATAACTTCTTCATACTAATTCAGAATCCGGTGAGAATTCGACCAATTAACTCCCATCTAAATTACAGACAATATGGAACACTCGGATACTTCATCTTATGAACGCATATTGTAGTTCTCTATGGGCACTGACAGTTGTACTTTGAAAATAACAGGATACCACATCCCCGTATTTGAATTCCGCTTAGTGCTGAAGCTGCTATTTTTTTGTTCAGGCTGCAATAACTTTTTCATACTAATTCAGAATCCGGTGAGACTTCGATCGATTAACTCCCACCTAAATTACGGACAATATGAAACACTCGAATACTTCATCTTGTGAACGTACACAGTAATTCTCCATGGGGACTAAAAGTTGTACTTAGAAAATAACAGGCTACCACATCCCCATATTTAAACTCCACCTAGTGCAGAAGCCGCTATTTTTTTGTTCAGACTGCAATATTTTCTTTATACTAACTCAGAATCCGGCGAGACTTCGACCGATTAACTCCCGCCTAAATTACGGACAATATGAAACACTCGGATACTTCATCTTGTCAACGTACACTGTAGTTCTTCATGGGGACAGACAGTTGTACTTAGAAAATAACAGGCAACCACATCCCCATATTTGAACTCCGGCTAGTGCAGAAGCCGCTATTTTTTTTGTTAAGACTGCAATAACTTCTTCATAATAGTTCAAAATCCGGTGAGACTTCGACCAATTAACTTCCACCTAAATTACGGATAATATGGAACACTCGGATACTTCATCTTGTGAACACATACTGTAGTTCTCAATTGCGCTGACAGTTGTACTTAGAAAATAACAGGATACCACATCCCCATATTTGAACTCCGCCTAGTGCGGAGTACACTATTTTTTTGTTCAGACTGCAATAACTTCTTCATACTAATTCAGAATCCGGTGAGAATTCGACTAATTAACTCCCACCTAAATTACGGACAATATGTAACACTCGGATACTTCATCTTGTGAACGCATACTGTAGTTCTCCATGGGAACAGACAGTTGTACATAGAAAACAACAGGATACCACATTCCCATATTTGAACTCCGCCTAGTACAGAAGCCGCTATTTTTTTTGTTCAGACTACAATATTTTCTTCATACTTGCTCGGAATCCGACGAGACTTCGACCGATTAACTCCCACCTAAATTACGAACAATATGGAACACTCAGATACCTCATCTTTTGAACCATGGGCACTGACAGTTGTACTTAGAAAATAACAGGATACGCATATCCATATTTGAACTTCGCCTAGTGCAGAAGCCGCTATTTTTTTTGTTCAGACTACAATAACTACTTCATACTAATTCAGAATCCGGTGAGACTTCGACCAATTAACTCCCACCCAAATTACGGACAATATGGAACACTCATATACTTCATCTTGTGAATGCATACTGTAGTTCTCCATGGGCATTGACAGTTGTACTTGGAAAATAACAGGATACCACATCCCCGTATTTTAACTCCGCTTAGTGTTGAAGCCGCTATTTTTTTGTTCAGACTGCAATAACTTCTTCATACTAATTCAGAATCCGGTGAGACTTCGATCGATTAACTCCCACCTAAATTACGGACAATATGAAACACTCGAATACTTCATCTTGTGAACGTACACTGTAGTTCTCCATGGGGACAGACAGTAGTACTTAGAAAATAACAGGGTACCACATCCCCATATTTGAACTCCACCTAGTGCAGAAGCCGCTATTTTTTTGTTCAGACTGCAATATTTTCTACATACTAACACGGAATCCGGTGAGACTTCGACCGATTAACTCCCACCTAAATTACGGACAATATGAAACACTCGGATACTTCATCTTGTGAACGTACACTGTAGTTCTTCATGGGGACAGACAATTGTACTTAGAAAATAACAGGCTACCACACCCCCATATTTGAACTCCGGCTAGTGTAGAAGCCGCTATTTTTTTTGTTAAGACTGCTATAACTTCTTCATAATAATTCAAAATCCGGTGAGACTTCGACCAATTAACTTCCTCCTAAATTATGGATAATATGGAAGACTCGGATACCTCATCTTGTGAACGCATACTGTAGTTCTTCATGGGGACAGACAGTTGTACTTAGAAAATAACAGGATACCACATCCCCATATTTGAACTCCGCCTAGTGCAGAATTCGCTATTTTTTTGTTCAGACTGCAATAACTTCTTCATACTAATTCAGAATCCGGTGAGACTTCGACCAATTAACTCCCACCTAAATTACGGACAATATGTAACACTCGAATACTTCATCTTGTGAACACATACTGTAGTTCTCCAAGGGCATAGACAGTTGTACATAGAAAACAACAGGATACCACATTCCCATATTTTAACTCCGTTTAGTACTGAAGCCGCTATTTTTTTTGTTCAAACTGCAATATTTTCTTCATACTTACTTGGAATCCGACGAGACTTCGACCGATTAACTCTTACCTAAACCACGGACAATATGGAACACTTAGATACTTCATCTTGTGAATGCATACTGTAGTTCTCCATGGGCACTGACAGTTGTACATAGAAAATAACAGGATACCACATCCCCTTATTTGAACTCCGCCTAGTCTAGAAGCTGCTATTTTTTTTTTCAGACTGCAATATTTTCTTCATACAAACTTGGAATCCGGCGAGACTTCGACCGATAATCTCCCACCTAAATTACGGACAATAAGAAACACTCCGTTACTTCATCTTGTGAACATACACTGTAGTTCTCCATGGGGACTGACAGTTGTACTTAGAAAATAACAGGCTACCACATCCCCATATTTGAACTCTTCCTAGTGCAGAAGCCGCTATTTTTTTTGTTCAGACTGCAATAACTTCTTCAAACTAATTCAGAATCCGGTGAGAATTCGACCGATTAACTCCCACCTAAATTACGGACAATATGAAACACACGGATACTTCATCTTGTGAAAATACACTTTAGTTCTCCATGGGGACTGATAGTTATACTTTGAAAATAACAGGTTACCACATCCCCATATTTGAACTCCGCCTAGTGTAAAAGCGGCTAATTTTTTTGTTCATATTGCAATAACTTCTTCATAATAATTCAGAATCCGGTGAGAATTCGACCAATTAACTCCCATCTAAATTATGAACAATATAGAACACTCGGATACTTCATCTTGTGAACGCATACTGTAGTTCTCCATTGGCACTGACAGTTGTACTTAGAAAATAACAGGATACCACATCCCCTTATTTGAACTCCGCCTAGTGCAGAAGTCGCTATTTTTTTTGTTCAGACTGCAATATTTTCTTCATACTAACTCGAAATCAGGCGAGACTTCGACTGATTAACTCCCACCTAAATTACGGACAATATGAAACACTCGGATACTTCATCTTGTGAAAGTACACTGTAGTTCTCCATGGGGACTGACAGTTGTACTTAGAAAATAATAGGATACCACATCCCCATATTTGAACTCCGCCTAGTGGTGAAGCCGCTATTTTTTTGTTCAGACCGTAGTAACTTCTTCATACTAATTCAGAATCCGGTGAGACTTGGACCGATTAACTCCCACCTAAATTACGGTCAATATGGAACACTCGGATACTTCATCTTGTGAAAGCATAATGTAGTTCTCTATGGGAACTAACAGTTATACTTAGAAAATAAAAAGATACCACAACCCCATATTTGAACTCCGCCTAGTGCAGAAGCCGTTATTTTTTGTTCAGACTGCAATAACTTCTTCATACTAATTCAGAATCCGGTGAGACTTCGACCAATTAACTCTCACCTAAATTACGGACAATATGGAACACTCGGATACTTCATCTTGTGAACGCATGCTGTAGTTCTCCATGGACACTGACAGTTGTACTTAAAAATAACAGGATACGACATCCCCATATTTGAACTCCACCTAGTGCAGAAGCCGCTATTTTTTTTCAGACCGCAATAACTTCTTCATACTAATTCAGAATCCGGTGATACTTCGACCAATTAACCCCCACCTAAATTACGGACAATATGGAACACTCGGATACTTAATCTTGTGAACGCATACTGTAGTTCTCGATGGGCACTAACAATTGTACTTAGAAAATAACAGGATACCACATCCCCTTATTTGAACTCCGCTTAGTCCAGAAGCCGCTATTTTTTTTGTTCAGACTGCAATATTTTCTTCATACTAACCGGAATCCGACGAGACTTCGACCGATTACCTCCCACTTGAATTACAGAAAATATGAAACACTCAGTTACTTCATCTTGTGAACGTACACTGTAGTTATCCATGGGGACTAAGAGTTGTACTTAGAAAATAACAGGCTACCACTTCTCCATATTTGAACTCCGCCTAGTGTAGAAGCCGCTATTTTTTTTGTTCAGACTGCAATAACTTCTTCATACTAATTTAGAATCCGGTGAGAATTCGACCAATTAACTCCCATCTAAATTACGGACAATATGGAACACTCGGATACTTTATCTTGTGAACGCATACTGTAGTTCTCCATGGGTACTGACAGTTGTACTCGGAAAATAACAGGATACAACATCGCCATATTTGAACTCCGCCTAGTGCAGAAGCCACTATTTTTTTTGTTCAGACTGCAATATTTTCTCCATACTAACTCGTAATCTGGCGAGAATTCGACTGATTAACTCCCACCTAAATTACGGACAATATGGAACACTCGGATACTTCATCGTGTGAACGCATACTGTAGTTCTATATGGGCACTGACAGTTGTACTTAGAAAATAACAGGATACCACATCCCCTTATTTGAACTCCGCCTAGCGCAGAAGCCGCTATTTTTTTCGTTCAAACTCCTATATTTTCTTCATACTAACTCGGAATCCGGCGAGACTTCGACCGATTAACTCCCACCTAAATTACGGACAATATGGAACATTCGGATACTTCATCTTGTGAACTCATACAGTAGTTCTCCATGGGGACTGACAGTTGTACTAAGAAAATAACAGGCCACCACAACCCCATATTTGAACTCTGCCTAGTGCAGAAGCCACTATTTTTTTTGTTCAGACTGCAATAACTTCTTCATACTAATTCAGAATCCGGTGAGAATTCGACCAATTAACTCCCATCTAAATTACGGACAATATGGAACACTCAGATACTTCATCTTATGAACGCATATTGTTCTTCTCTATGGGCACTAACAGTTGTACTTTGAAAACAACAGGATACCACATCCCTTATTTGAACTCCGCCTAGTGTAGAAGCCGTTATTTTTTTTGTTCGTACTCCTATATTTTCTTCATACTAACTCGGAATCCGGCGAGACTTCGACCGATTAACTCCCACCTAAATTACGGACAATATGAAACACTCAAATACTTCATTTTGTGAACGTACACTGTAGTTCTCCATGGGGACTGACAGTTGTACTTTGAAAATAACAGGCTACCACATCCCCATATTTGAGCTCTGCCTAGTGTAGAAGCCGCTATTATTTTTGTTTAGACTGCAATATTTTCTTCATACTAATTAAGAATCCGGTGAGAATTCGATCAATTAACTTCCATCTAAATTACGGACAATATGGAACACTTGGATACTTCATCTTGTGAACGCATACTGTAGTTCTCTATGGGCACTGACAGTTGTACTTAGAAAATAACAGGATACCACATCCCCGTATTTGAACTCCACTTAGTGCTGAAGCCGCTATTTTTTTGTTCAAACTGCAATAACTTCTTCATAATAATTCAAAATCCGGTGAGACTTCGACCAATTTACTCCCACCTAAATTACGGACAATATGTAACACTCGGATACTTCATCTTGTGAATGCATACTGTAGATCTCCATTGGCACAGACAGTTGTACATAGAAAACAACAGGATACCACATTCCCATATTTGAACTCCGCCTAGTACAGAAGCCGCTATTTTTTTGTTCAGAGTGCAATATTTTCTTCATACTTACTCGGAATCCGACGAGAGTTCGACCGATTAACTCCCACCCAAATTACGAACAATATGGAAGACTCGGATACCTCATCTTGTGAACGCATACTGTAGTTCTTCATGGGGACAGACAGTTGTACTTAGAAAATAACAGGATACCACATCCCCATATTTGAACTCCGCCTAGTGCAAAATTTGCTATTTTTTTGTTCAGACTGCAATAACTTCTTCATACTAATTCAGAATCCGGTGAGACTTCGACCAATTAACTCCCACCTAAATTACGGACAATATGGAACACTCAGATACATCATCTTGTGAACGCATACTGAAGTTCTCCATGGGCACTGACAGTTGTACTTAGAAAATAACGGGATACCACATACCCTTATTTGAACTCCACCTAGTGCAGAAGTCGCTATTTTTTTGTTCAGACTGCAATATTTTCTTCATACTAACTCGGAATCCGGCGAGACTTCGACCGATTAACTCCCAGCTAAATTACAGACAATATGAAACACTCGGATACTTCATCTTGTGAACGTACACTTTAGTTCTCCATGGGGACTGACAGTTATACTCTGAAACTAACAGGATACCACATCCCCATATTTGAACTCCGCCTAGTGCAGAAGCCGCTATTTTTTTGTTCAGACTGCAATAACTTCTTCATAATAATTCAGAATCCGGTGAGAATTCGACCAATTAACTCTCACCTAAATTACGGACAATATGGAACACTCGGATACTTCATCTTGTGAACTCATACTGTAGTTCTCCATGGGCACTGACAGTTGTACTTAGAAAATAACATGATACCACATCCCCATATTTGAACTCCGCCTAGTACAGAAGCCGCTATTTTTTTTGTTCAGACTGCAATAACTTCTTCATACTAATTTAGAATCCGATGAGACTTCGACCAATTAACTCCCACCTAAATTACAGATAATATGGAACACTCGGATACTTCATCTTGTGAACGCATACTGTAGTTCTCCATGGGCACTGACAGTTGTACTTAAAAATAACAAGATACGACATCCCCATATTTTAACTCCGCCTAGTGCAGAATCCGCTATTTTTTTGTTCAAACCGCAATAACTTCTTGATACTAATTCAGAATCCGGTGAGACTTCGACGAATTAACTCCCACCTAAATTACGGACAATATGGAACACTCGGATACTTAATCTTGTGAATGCATACCGTAGTTCTCGATGGGCACTGACAGTTGTACTTAGAAAATAACAGGATACCACATCCCCTTATTTGAACTCTCCGCCTAGTCCAGAAGCCGCTATTTTTTTGTTCAGACTGCAATACTTTCTTCATACTAACTCGAAATCCGGCGAGACTTCGACCAATTAACTCCCACCTGAATTACGGACAATATGAAACACTCAGTTACTTCATCTTGTGAACGTACACTGTAGTTTTCCATGGGGACTGACATTTGTACTTAGAAAATAACAGGATACCACATCCCCTTATTTGAACTCCGCCTAGTGCAGAAGCTGCTATTTTTTTTGTTCAGACTCCTATATTTTCTTCATACTAACTCGGAATCCGGCGAGACTTCGACTAATTAACTCCCACCTAAATTACGGACAATATGGAACACTCGGATACTTCATCGCGTGAACGCATACTGTAGTTCTCTATGGGCACTGACAGTTGTACATAGAAAATAACAGGATACCACATCCCCTTATTTGAACTCCGCCTAGTGCAGAAGCCGCTATTTTTTTTGTTCAGACTCCTATATTTTCTTCATACTAACTTAGAATCCGGCGAGACTTCGACCGATTAACTCCCACCTAAATTACGGACAATATGAAACACACGGATACTTCATTTTGTCAACATACCCTGTAGTTCTCTATGGGGACTGAGAGTTGTACTTAGAAAATAACAGGCCACCACATCCCCATATTTGAACTCCGCCTAGTGCAGAAGCCGCTATTTTTTTGTTCAGATAGCAATAACTTCTTCATACTAATTCAGAATCCGGTGCGAATTCGACCAATTAATTCCCATCTAAATTACGGACAATATGGAACACTCGGATACTTCATCTTGTGAACGCATACTGTAGTTCTCTATGGGCACTGACAGTTGTACTTTAAAAATAACAGGATACCACATCCCCTTATTTGAACTCCGCCTACTGTAGAAGCCGCTATTTTTTTGTTCAAACTTTTTCTTCATACTAATTCGGAATCCGGCGAGACTTCGAGCGATAAACTCCCACCTAAATTACGGACAATATGAAACACTCGGATTCTTCATTTTGTGAACGTACCCTATAGTTCTCCATGGGGACTGACAGTTTTACTTTGAAAATAACAGGCTACCACATCCCCATATTTGAACTCTGCCTAGTGCAGAAGCCGCTATTTTTTTTGTTCAGACTGTAATATTTTCTTCATACTACTTCAGAATCCGGTGAGAATTCGACCAATTAACTCCCATCTAAATTACGGACAATATGGAACACTCGGATACTTCAGCTTGTGAACGCATATTGTAGTTCTCTATGGGCACTGACAGTTGTACGTAGAAAGTAACAAGATACCACATCCCCATATTTGAACACCGCTTAGTGCTGAAGCAGCCATTTTTTTGTTCAGACTTCAATAACTTCTTCATACTAATTTAGAATCCGGTGAGACTTCGACTGATTAACTCCCACCTAAATTACGGAGAATATGAAACACTTGGATACTTCATCTTGTGAACGTACACTGTAGTTCTCCATGGGGACTGACAATTGTACTTAGAAAATAACAGGCTACCACATCTCCATATTTGAACTCCGCCTAGTGCAGAAGCCGCTAATTTTTTTATTCAGACTGCAATATTTTCTTCATACTAACTAGGAATCCGACGAGACTTCGACTGATTACTCCCACCTAAATTACGGACAATATGAAACACTCGGATACTTCATCTTGTGAACGTACACTGTAGTTCTTCATGGGGACCGACAGTTGTACTAAGAAAATAACAGGCTACCACATCCCCATATTTGATCTCTGCCTAGTGCAGAAGCCGCTATTTTTTTTGTTAAGACTGCAATAACTTCTTCATACTAATTAAAAATCCGGTGAGACTTCGACCAATTAACTTCCACCTAAATTGCGGATAATATGGAACACTCGGATACTTCATCTTGTGAACGCATACTGTAGTTCTCCATGGGCACTGACAGTTGTACTTAGAAAATAATAGGATACCACATCCCCATATTTGAACTCCGCCTAGTGCATAAGTCGCTATTTTTTTGTTCAGACTGCAATAACTTATTCATAATAATTCAGAATCCGGTGAGACTTCGACCAATTAACTCCCACCTACATTACGGACAATATGGAACACTTGGATACTTCATTTGTGAATGCATACTGTAGTTCTCCATGGGCACAGACAGTTGTACATAGAAAATAACAGGATACCACATTCCCATATTTGAACTCCGCCTAGTACAGAAGCCGCTATTTTTTTGTTCAGACTGCAATATTTTTTCATACTTACTCGGAATCCGACGAGACTTCGACCGACTAACTCCCACCTAAATTACGAACAATATGGAACACTCGGATACCTCATCTTGTGAACGCATACTGTAGTTCTCCATGGGCACTGACAGTTGTACTTAGAAAATGACGGGATACACATCTCCATATTTTAACTTCGCCTAGTGCAGAAGCCGCTATTTTTTTGTTCAGACTGCAATAACTTCTTCATACTAATTCAGAATACGGTAAGACTTCGACCAATTAACTCCCACCTAAATTACGGACAATATGGAACACTCAAATACTTCATCTTGCGAATGCATACTGTAGTTTTCCATGGGCACTGACAGTTGTACTTAGAAAATAACAGGATACCACATCCCCTTATTTGAACTCCGCCTAGTCCAGAAGCCGCTATTTTTTTTGTTCAGACTGCAATATTTTCTTCATACTAACTCGAAATCCGGCGAGACTTCGACCGATTAACTCCCCCCTAAATTACGGACAATATGAAACACTCGGTTACTTCATCTTGTGAACATACACTCTAGTTCTCCATGGGGACTGAGAGTTGTACTTAGAAAATAACAGGCTACCACATCCCCATATTTGAACTCCGCCTAGTGCAGAAGCCGCTATTTTTTTGTTCAGACTGCAATAACTTCTTCATACTAATTCATAATCTGGTGAGACTTCGACCAATTAAGTCCCACCTAAATTACAGACAATATGGAACAGTCGGATACTTCATCTTGTGAACGCATACTGTAATTCTCCATGAGCACTGACCGTTGTACTTAGAAAATAACGGGATACCACATCCCCATATTTGAACTCCGCCTAGTGTAGAAGCCGCTATTTTTTTGTTCGTACTACAATATTTTCTTCATACTAACTCGGAATCCGGCGAGACTTCGACCGATTAACTCCCACCTAAATTACGGACAATTTGAAACACTCTGATACTTCATCTTGTGAACGTACACTTTAGTTCTCCATGGGGACTGACAGTTGTACTTTGAAAATAACAGGCTACCACATCACCATATTTGAACTCCGCCTAGTGTAGAAGCCGCTATTTTTTTGTTCAGACTGCAATAACTTCTTCATAATAATTCAGAATCCGGTGAGAATTCGACCAATTAACTCCCACCTAAATTACGGACAATATGGAACACTCGGATACTTCATCTTGTGAACTCATACTGTAGTTCTCCATGGGCACTGACAGTTGTACTTAGAAAATAACAGGATACCACATCCCCATATTTGAACTCCGCCTAGTATAGAAGCCGCTAGTTTTTTTGTTCAGACTGCAATAACTTCTTCATGCTAATTCAGAATCCGGTGAGACTTCGACCAATTAACTCCCACCTAAATTACGGACAATATGGAATACTCGGATACTTCATCTTGTGAACGCATAATGTAGTTCTCTATGGACACTGACAGTTGTACTTAGAAAATAACAAGATAGCACATCCCCATATTTGAACTCCGCCTAGTGCAGAAGCCGCTAGTTTTTTTGTTCAGACTGCAATAACTTCTTCATACTAATTCAGAATCGGGTGAGACTTCGACCAATTAAATCCCACCTAAATTACGGACAATATGGAACACTCGGATACTTCATCTTGTGAACGCATACTGTAGTTCTCCATGGGCACTGACAGTTGTACTTAAAAATAACAGTATACGACATCCCCGTATTTGAACTCCACCTAGTGCAGAAGCCACTATTTTTTTTGTTCAGACCGCAATAACTTCTTCATACTAATTCAGAATCCGGTGAGACTTCGACCAATTGACTCCCACCTAAATTACGGACAATATGGAACACTCGGATACTTAATCTTGTGAACGCATAACGTAGTTATCGATGGGCACTGACAGTTGTAGTTAGAAAATAACAGGATACCACATCCCCTTATTTGAACTCCGCCTAGTCCAGAAGCCGCTATTTTTTTTGTTCAGACTCCTATATTTTCTTCATACTAACTCAGAATCCAGCGAGACTTCGACCGATTAACTCCCACCTAAATTATGGAAAATATGAAACACTCGAATACTTCATCTTGTGAACATACACTGTAGTTCTCCATGGGGACTGACAGTTGTACTTTGAAAATAACTGGCTACCACATCCCATATTTGAACTCCGCCTAGTGTAGAAGCAGCTATTTTTTTGTTCAGACTGCAATAACTTCTTCATAATAATTCAGAATCCGGGGAGAATTCGACCAATTAACTCCCACCTAAATTACGGACAATATGGAACACTCGGATACTTCATCTTGTGAACTCATACTGTAGTTCTCCATGGGCACTGACAGTTGTACTTAGAAAATAACAGGATACCACATCCCCATATTTGAACTCCGCCTAGTATAGAAGCCGCTAGTTTTTTTGTTCAGACTGCAATAACTTCTTCATACTAATTCAGAATCCGGTGAGACTTCGACCAATTAACTCCCACCTAAATTACGGACAATATGGAACACTCGGATACTTCATCTTGTGACCGCATAATGTAGTTCTCTATGGACACTGACAGTTGTACTTAGAAAATAACAAGATACCACATCCCCATATTTGAACTCCGCCTAGTGCAGAAGCCGCTATTTTTTTTGTTCAGACTGCAATAACTTCTTCATACTAATTCAGAATCAGGTGAGACTTCGACCAATTAACTCCCACCTAAATTACGGACAATATGGAACACTCGGATACTTCATCTTGTGAACGTACACTGTAGTTCTCCATGGGGACTGACAGTTGTACTTAGAAAATAACAGGCTACCACATCTCCATATTTGAACTCCGCCTAGTGTAGAAGCCGCTATTTTTTTTGTTCAGACTGCAATATTTTCTTCATAATAACTCGGAATCCGGCGAGACTTCGATTGATTAACTCCCACCTAAATTACGGACAATATGAAACACTCGGATACTTCATCTTGTGAACGTACACTGTAGTTCTTCATGGGGACCGACAGTTGTACTTAGAAAATAACAGGCTACCACATCCCCATATTTGAACTCCGCCTAGTGCAGAAGCCGCTATTTTTTGTTCAGACTGCAATAACTTCTTCATACTAATTCATAATCTGGTGAGACTTCGACCAATTAACTCCCACCTAAATTACGGACAACATGGAACAGTCGGATACTTCATCTTGTGAACGCATACTGTAATTCTCCATGAGCACTGACCGTTGTACTTAGAAAATAACGGGATACCACATCCCCTAATTTGAACTCCGCCTAGTGTAGAAGCCTCTATTTTTTTGTTCGTACTGCAATATTTTCTTCATACTAACTCGGCATCCGGCGAGACTTCGACCGATTAACTCCCACCTAAATTAAGGACAATTTGAAACACTCTGATACTTCATCTTGTGAACGTACACTTTAGTTCTCCATGGGGACTGACAGTTGTACTTTGAAAATAACAGGCTACCACATCCCCATATTTGAACTCCGCCTAGTGCAGAAGCCGCTATTTTTTTGTTCAGACTGCAATAACTTCTTCATATTAATTCAGAATCCGGTGAGAATTCGACCAATTAACTCCCACCTAAATTACGGACAATATGGAACACTTGGATACTTCATCTTGTGAACTCATACTGTAGTTCTCCATGGGCACTGACAGTTGTACTTAGAAAATAACAGGATACCACATCCCCATATTTGAACTCCGCCTAGTATAGAAGCCGCTAGTTTTTTTGTTCAGACTGCAATAACTTCTTCATACTAATTCAGAATCCGGTGAGACTTCGACCAATTAACTCCCACCTAAATTACAGACAATATGGAACACTCGGATACTTCATCTTGTGAACGCATAATGTAGTTCTCTATGGACACTGACAGTTCTACTTAGAAAATAACAAGATACCACATCCCCATATTTGAACTCCGCCTAGTGCATAAACCGCTATTTTTTTTGTTCAGACTGCAATAACTTCTTCATACTAATTCAGAATCGGGTGAGACTTCGACCAATTAACTCCCACCTAAATTACGGACAATATGGAACACTCGGATACTTCATCTTGTGAACGCATACTGTTGTTCTTCATGGGCACTGACAGTTGTACTTAAAAATAACAGGATACGACATCCCCATATTTGAACTCCACCTAGTGCAGAAGCCGCTATTTTTTTGTTCAGACCGCAATAACTTCTTCATACTAATTCAGAATTCGGTGAGACTTCGACCAATTAACTCCCACCTAAATTACGGACAATATGGAACACTCGGATACTAAATCTTGTTAACAAATACTGTAGTTCTCGATGTGCACTGACAGTTGTACTTAGAAAATAATAGGATACCACATCCCCTTATTTGAACTCCGCCTAGTCTAGGAGCCGCTATTTTTTTTGTTCAGACTACAATATTTTCTTCATACTAACTCGTAATCCGGCGAGACTTCGACCGATTAACTCCCACCTGAATTACGGACAATATAAAACACTCAGTTACTTCATCTTGTGAACGTACATTGTAGTTCTCCATGGGGACTGTGAGTTGTACTTAGAAAATAACAGGCTACCACATCTCCATATTTGAACTCCGCCTAGTGCAGAAGCCGCTATTTTTTTTGTTCAGACTGCAATAACTTCTTCATACTAATTCAGAATCCGTTGAGAATTCGACCAATTAACTCCCATCTAAATTACGGACAATATGAAACACTCGGATACTTCATCTTGTGAATGCATACTGTAGTTCTCCATAGGTACTGACAGTTGTACTTAGAAAATAACAGGATACAACATCGCCATATTTGAACTCCGCCTAGTGTAGAAGCCGTTATTTTTTTTGTTCGGACTGCAATATTTTCTTCATACTAACTCGGAATCCGGCGAGACTTCGACTGATTAACTCCCACCTAAATTACGGACAATATGGAACACTCGGATACTTCATCGTGTGAACGCATACTGTAGTTCTCTATGGGCACTGACAGTTGTACTAAGAAAATAACAGGATACCACATCCCCTAATTTGAACTCCACCTAGTGCAGAAGCCGCTATTTTTTTTGTTCAGACTCCTATATTTTCTTCATACTAACTTGGAATCCGGCGAGACTTCGACCGATTAACTCCCACGTAAATTACAGACAATATGAAACACTCAGTTACTTCATCTTGTGAACGTACACTATAGTTCTCCATGGGGACTGAGAGTTGTACTTAGAAAATAACAGGCCACCATATCCCCATATTCGAACTCCGCCTAGTGCAGAAGCCGCTATTTTTTTTGTTCAGACTGCAATAACTTCTTTACACTAATTCAGAATCCGGTGCGAATTCGACCAATTAACTCCCATCTAAATTACGGACAAATTGGAACACTCGGATACTTCATTTTGTGAACGCATACTGTAGTTCTCTATTGGCACTGACAGTTGTACTTTAAAAATAACTGGATACCACATCCCCTTATTTGAACTCCGCCTAGTGCAAAAGCCGCTATTTTTTTTGTTCAGACTCCTATATTTTCTTCATACTAACTCGGAATCCGACGAGACTTCGACCGATAAACTCCCACCTAAATTACGGACAATATGAAACACTCGGATACTTCATTTTGTGAACGTACCCTGTAGTTCTCCATGGGAACTGATAGTTTTACTTTGAAAATAACAAGCTACCACATCCCCATATTTGAACTCTGCCTAGTGTAGAAGCAACTATTTTTTTTGTTCAGACTACAATATTTTCTTCATACTAATTCAGAATCCGGTGAGAATTCGACCAATTAACTCCCATCTAAATTACGGACAATATGGAACACTCGGATACTTCAGCTTATGAACGCATACTGTAGTTCTCTATGGGCACTGATAGTTGTATGTAGAAAATAACAGGATACCACATCCCCATATTTGAACTCCGCTTAGTGCTGAAGCCGCAATTTTTTTTGTTCAGACTTCAATAACTTCATCATACTAATTCAGAATCCGGTGAGACTTCGACCGATTAACTCCCACCTAAGTTACGGACAATATGAAACACTCGGATACTTCATCTTGTGAACGTACACTGTAGTTCTCCATGGGGACTGACAGTTGTACTTAGAAAATAACAGGCTACCGCATCTCCATATTTGAACTCCGCCTAGTGCAGAAACCGCTATTTTTTTTGTTCAGACTGCAATATTTTCTTCATAATAACTCGGAATCCGGCGAGACTTCGATTGATTAACTCCCACCTAAATTACGGACAATATGAAACACTCGGATACTTCATCTTGTGAACGTACACTGTAGTTCTTCATGGGGACCGACAGTTCTACATAGAAAATAACAGGCTACCACATCCCCATATTTGAACTCCGCCTAGTGCAGAAGCCGCTATTTTTTTGTTCAGACTGCAATAACTTCTTCATACTAATTCATAATCTGGTGAGACTTCGACCAATTAACTCCCACCTAAATTATGGACAATATGGAACAGTCGGATACTTCATCTTGTGAACGCATACTGTAATTCTCCATGAGCACTGACCGTTGTACTTAGATAATAACAGGATACCACATCAACTTATTTGAACTCCGCCTAGTGTAGAAGCCGCTATTTTTTTGTTCGTACTGTAATATTTTCTTCATACTAACTCGGAATCCGGCGAGACTTCGACCGATTAACTCCCACCTAAATTACGGACAATTTGAAACACTCTGATACTTCATCTTGTGAACGTACACTTTAGTTCTCCATGGGGACTGACAGTTGTACTATGAAAATAACAGGCTACCACATCCCCATATTTGAACTCCGCCTAGTGCAGAAGCCGCTATTTTTTTGTTCAGACTGCAATAACTTCTTCATAATAATTCAGAATCCGGTGAGAATTCGACCAATTAACTCCCACCTAAATTACGGACAATATGGAACACTCAGATACTTCATCTTGTGAACTCATACTGTAGTTCTCCATGGGCACTGACAGTTGTACTTAGAAAATAACAGGATACCACATCCCCATATTTGAACTCCGCCTAGTATAGAAGCCGCTAGTTTTTTTGTTCAGACTGCAATAACTTCTTCATACTAATTCAGAATCCGGTGAGACTTCGACCAATTAACTCCCACCTAAATTACGGACAATATGGAACACTCGGATACTTCATCTTGTGAACGCATAATGTAGTTCTCTATGGACATTGACAGTTGTACTTAGAAAATAACAAGATACCACATCCTCATATTTGAACTCCGCCTAGTGCAGAAGCCGTTATTTTTTTGTTCAGACTGCAATAACTTCTTCATACTAATTCAGAATCGGGTGAGACTTCGACCAATTAACTCCCACCTAAATTACGGACAATATGGAACACTCGGATACTTCATCTTGTGAACGCATACTGTTGTTCTCCATGGGCACTGACAGTTGTACTTAAAAATAACAGAATACGACATCCCCGTATTTGAACTCCACCTAGTGCAGAAGCCGCTATTTTTTTGTTCAGACCGCAATAACTTCTTCATACTAATTCAGAATTCGGTGAGACTTCGACCAATTAACTCTCACCTAAATTACGGACAATATGGAACACTCGGATACTTAATCTTGTTAACAAATACTGTAGTTCTCGATGTGCACTGACAGTTGTACTTAGAAAATAATAAGATACCACATCCCCTTATTTGAACTCCGCCTAGTCTAGGAGCCGCTATTTTTTTTGTTCAGACAACAATATTTTCTTCATACTAACTTGAAATCCGGCGAGACTTCGACCGATTAACTCCCACCTGAATTACGGACAATATGAAACACTCAGTTACTTCATCTTGTGAACGTACATTGTAGTTCTCCATGGGGACTGTGAGTTGTACTTAGAAAATAACAGGCTACCACATCTCCATATTTGAACTCCGCCTAGTGCAGAAGCCGCTATTTTTTTTGTTCAGACTCCAATAACTTCTTCATACTAATTCAGAATCCGTTGAGAATTCGACCAATTAACTCCCATCTAAATTACGGACAATATGAAACACTCGGATACTTCATCTTGTGAACGCATACTGTAGTTCTCCATAGGTACTGACAGTTGTACTTAGAAAATAACAGGATACAACATCGCCATATTTGAACTCCGCCTAGTGTAGAAGCCGCTATTTTTTTTTTCGGACTGCAATATTTTCTTCATACTAACTCGGAATCCGGCGAGACTTCGACTGATTAACTCCCACCTAAATTACGGACAATATGGAACACTCGGATACTTCATCGTGTGAACGCATACTGTAGTTCTCTATGGGCACTGACAGTTGTACTAAGAAAAATCCCCTTATTTGAACTCCACCTAGTGCAGAAGCCGCTATTTTTTTTGTTCAGACTCCTATATTTTCTTCATACTAACTTGGAATCCGGCGAGACTTCGACCGATTAACTCCCACGTAAATTACGGACAATATGAAACACTCAGTTACTTCATCTTGTGAACGTACACTGTAGTTCTCCATGGGGACTGAGAGTTGTACTTAGAAAATAACAAGCCACCATATCCCCATATTCGAACTCCGCCTAGTGCAGAAGCCGCTATTTTTTTTGTTCAGACTGCAATAACTTCTTTACACTAATTCAGAATCCGGTGCGAATTCGACCAATTAACTCCCATCTAAATTACGGACAAATTGGAACACTCGGATACTTCATTTTGTGCACGCATATTGTAGTTCTCTATTGGCACTGACAGTTGTACTTTAAAAATAACAGGATACCACATCCCCTTATTTGAACTCCGCCTAGTGCAGAAGCCGCTATTTTTTTTGTTCAGACTCCTATATTTTCTTCATACTAACTCGGAATCCGACGAGACTTCGACCGATAAACTCCCACCTAAATTACGGACAATATGAAACACTCGGATACTTCATTTTGTGAACGTACCCTGTAGTTCTCCATGGGAACTGATAGTTTTACTTTGAAAATAACAATCTACCACATCCCCATATTTGAACTCTGCCTAGTGTAGAAGCAACTATTTTTTTGTTCAGACTGCAATATTTTCTTCATACTAATTCAGAATCCGGTGAGAATTCGACCAATTAACTCCCATCTAAATTACGGACAATATGGAACACTCGGATACTTCAGCTTGTGAATGCATACTGTAGTTCTCTATGGGCACTGATAGTTGTATGTAGAAAATAATAGGATACCACATCCCCATATTTGAACTCCGCTTAGTGCTGAAGCCACAATTTTTTTTTATTCAGACTTCAATAACTTCTTCATACTAATTCAGAATCCGGTGAGACTTCGACCGATTAACTCCCACCTAAATTACGGACAATATGAAACACTCGGATACTTCATCTTGTGAACGTACACTGTAGTTCTCCATGGGGACTGACAGTTGTACTTAGAAAATAACAGGCTACCACATCTCCATATTTGAACTCCGCCTAGTGTATAAGCCGCTATTTTTTTTGTTCAGACTGCAATATTTTCTTCATAATAACTCGAAATCCGGCGAGACTTTGATTGATTAACTCCCACCTAAATTACGGACAATATGAAACACTCGGATACTTCATCTTGTGAACGTACACTGTAGTTCTTCATGGGGACCGACAGTTGTACTTAGAAAATAACAAGCTACCACATCCCCATATTTGAACTCCGCCTAGTGCAGAAGCCGCTATTTTTTGTTCAGACTGCAATAACTTCTTCATACTAATTCAGAATCCGGTGAGAGTTCGACCAATTAACTCCCACCTAAATTACGGACAATATGGAACACTCGGATACTTCATCTTGTGAACGCATAATGTAGTTCTCTATGGACACTGACAGTTGTACTTAGAAAATAACAAGATACCACATCCCCATATTTGAACTTCGCCTAGTGAAGAAGCCGTTATTTTTTTTGTTCAGACTGCAATAACTTCTTCATACTAATTCAGAATCGGGTGAGACTTCGACCAATTAACTCCCACCTAAATTACGGACAATATGGAACACTCGGATACTTCATCTTGTGAACGCATACTGTTGTTCTCCATGGGCACTAACAGTTGTACTTAAAAATAACAGGATACGACATCCCCATATTTGAACTCCACCTAGTGTAGAAGCCGCTATTTTTTTGTTCAGACCGCAATAACTTCTTCATACTAATTCAGAATTCGGTGAGACTTCGACCAATTAACTCCCACCTAAATTACGGACAATATGGAACACTCGGATACTTAATCTTGTTAACAAATACTGTAGTTCTCGATGTGCATTGACAGTTGTACTTAGAAAATAATAGGATACCACATCCCCTTATTTGAACTCCGCCTAGTCTAGGAGCCGCTATTTTTTTTGTTCAGACTACAATATTTTCTTCATACTAACTCGGAATCCGGCAAGACTTCGACCGATTAACTCCCACCTGAATTACGGACAATATGAAACACTCAGTTACTTCATCTTGTGAACGTACATTGTAGTTCTCCATGGGGACTGTGAGTTGTACTTAGAAAATAACAGGCTACCACATCTCCATATTTGAACTCCGCCTAGTGCAGAAGCCGCTATTTTTTTTGTTCAGATTGCAATAACTTCTTCATACTAATTCAGAATCCGTTGAGAATTCGACCAATTAACTCCCATCTAAATTACGAACAATATGAAACACTCGGATACTTCATCTTGTGAACGCATACTGTAGTTCTCCATAGGTACTGACAGTTGTACTTAGAAAATAAGAGGATACAACATCGCCATATTTGAACTCCGCCTATTGTAGAAGCCGCTATTTATTTTGTTCGGACTGCAATATTTTCTTCATACTAACTCGGAATCCGGCGAGACTTCGACTGATTAACTCCCACCTAAATTACGGACAATATGGAACACTCGGATACTTCATCGTGTGAACGCATACTATAGTTCTCTATGGGCACTGACAGTTGTACTAAGAAAATAACAGGATACCACATCCCCTTATTTGATCTCCACCTAGTGCAGAAGCCGCTATTTTTTTTGTTCAGACTCCTATATTTTCTTCATACTAACTTGGAATCCGGCGAGACTTCGACCGATTAACTCCGACGTAAATTACGGACAATATGAAACACTCAGTTACTTCATCTTGTGAACGTACACTGTAGTTCTCCATGGGGACTGAGAGTTGTACTTAGAAAGTAACAGGCCACCATATCCCCATATTCGAACTCCGCCTAGTGCAGAAGCCGCTATTTTTTTTGTTTAGACTGCAATAACTTCTTTACACTAATTCAGAATCCAGTGCGAATTCGACCAATTAACTCCCATCTAAATTACGGAAAAATTGGAACACTCGGATACTTCATTTTGTGCACGCATACTGTAGTTCTCTATTGGCACTGACAGTTGTACTTTAAAAATAACAGGATACCACATCCCCTTATTTGAACTCCGCCTAGTGCAGAAGCCGCTATTTTTTTTGTTCAGACTCCTATATTTTCTTCATACTAACTCGGAATCCGACGAGACTTCGACCGATAAACTCCCACCTAAATTACGGACAATATGAAACACTCGGATACTTCATTTTGTGAACGTACCATGTAGTTCTCCATGGGAACTGATAGTTTTACTTTGAAAATAACAATCTACCACATCCCCATATTTGAACTCTACCTAGTATAGAAGCAACTATTTTTTTTGTTCAGACTGCAATATTTTCTTCATACTAATTCAGAATCCGGTGAGAATTCGACCAATTAACTCCCATCTAAATTACGGACAATATGGAACACTCGGATACTTCAGCTTGTGAACGCATACTGTAGTTCTCTATGGGCACTGATAGTTGTATGTAGAAAATAATAGGATACCACATCCCCATATTTGAACTCCGCTTAGTGCTGAAGCCACAATTTTTTTGTTCAGACTTCAATAACTTCTTCATACTAATTCAGAATCCGGTGAGACTTCGACCGATTAACTCCCACCTAAATTACGGACAATATGAAACACTCGGATACTTCATCTTGTGAACGTACACTGTAGTTCTCCATGGGGACTGACAGTTGTACTTAGAAAATAACAGGCTACCACATCTCCATATTTGAACTCCGCCTAGTGTAGAAGCCGCTATTTTTTTTGTTCAGACTGCAATATTTTCTTTATAATAACTCGGAATCCGGCGAGACTTCGATTGATTAACTCCCACCTAAATTACGGACAATATGAAACACTCGGATACTTCATCTTGTGAACGTACACTGTAGTTCTTCATGGGGACCGACAGTTGTACTTAGAAAATAACAGGCTACCACATCCCCATATTTGAACTCCGCCTAGTGCAGAAGCCGCTATTTTTTGTTCAGACTGCAATAACTTCTTCATACTAATTCATAATCTGGTGAGACTTCGACCAATTAACTCTCACCTAAATTACGGACAGTATGGAACAGTCGGATACTTCATCTTGTGAACGCATACTGTAATTCTCCATGAGCACCGACCGTTGTACTTAGAAAATAACGGGATACCACATCCCCTTATTTGAACTCCGCCTAGTGTAGAAGCCGCTATTTTTTTGTTCGTACTGCAATATTTTAATCATACTAACTCGGAATCCGGCGAGACTTCGACCGATTAACTCCGACCTATATTACGGACAATTTGAAACACTCTGATACTTCATCTTGTGAACGTACACTTTAGTTCTCCATGGGGACTGACAGTTGTACTTTGAAAATAACAGGCTACCACATCCCCATATTTGAACTCCGCCTAGTGCAGAAGCCGCTATTTTTTTGTTCAGACTGCAATAACTTCTTCATAATAATTCAGAATCCGGTGAGAATTCGACCAATTAACTCCCACCAAAATTACGGACAATATGGAACACTCGGATACTTCATCTTGTGAACTCATACTGTAGTTCTCCATGAGCACTGACAGTTGTACTTAGAAAATAACAGGATACCACATCCCTATATTTGAACTCCGCCTAGTATAGAAGCCGCTAGTTTCTTTGTTCAGACTGCAATAACTTCTTCATACTAATTCAGAATCCGGTGAGACTTCGACCAATTAACTCCCACCTAAATTACGGACAATATGGAACACTCGGATACTTCATCTTGTGAACGCATAATGTAGTTCTCCATGGGCACCGACAGTTGTACTTAAAAATAACAGTATACGACATCCCCGTATTTGAACTCCACCTAGTGCAGAAGCCACTTTTTTTTTTGTTCAGACCGCAATAACTTCTTCATACTAATTCAGAATCCGGTGAGACTTCAACCAATTGACTCCTACCTAAATTACGGACAATATGGAACACTTGGATACTTAATCTTGTGAACGCATACCGTAGTTCTCGATGGGCACTGACAGTTGTAGTTAGAAAATAACAGGATACCACATCTCCTTATTTGAACTCCGCCTAGTTCAGAAGCGGCTATTTTTTTTGTTCAGACTCCTATATTTTCTTCATACTAACTCGGAATCCAGCGAGACTTCGACCGATTAACTCCCACCTAAATTATGGAAAATATGAAACACTCGAATACTTCATTTTGTGAACATACACTGTAGTTCTCCATGGGGACTGACAGTTGTACTTTGAAAATAACTGGCTACCACATCCCCATATTTGAACTCCGCCTAGTGTAGAAGCAGCTATTTTTTTGTTCAGACTGCAATAACTTCTTCATAATAATTCAGAATCCGGTGAGAATTCGACCAATTAACTCCCACCTAAATTATGGACAATATGGAACACTCGGATACTTCATCTTGTGAACTCATACTGTAGTTCTCCATGGGCAATGACAGTTGTACTTAGAAAATAACAGGATACCACATCCCCATATTTGAACTCCGCCTAGTATAGAAGCCGCTAGTTTTTTTGTTCAGACCGCAATAACTTCTTCATACTAATTCAGAATCCGGTGAGACTTCGACCAATTAACTCCCACCTAAATTACGGACAATATGGAACACTCAGATACTTCATCTTGTGAACGCATAATGTAGTTCTCTATGGACACTGACAGTTGTACTTAGAAAATAACAAGATACCACTTCCCTATATTTGAACTCCGCCTAGTGCAGAAGCCGCTATTTTTTTTTGTTCAGACTGCAATAACTTCTTCATACTAATTCAGAATCGAGTGAGACTTCGACCAATTAACTTCCACCTAAATTACGGACAATATGGAACACTCGGATACTTCATCTTGTGAACGCATACTGTTGTTCTCCATGGGCACTGACAGTTGTACTTAAAAATAACAGGATACGACATCCCCATATTTGAACTCCACCTAGTGCAGAAGCCGCTATTTTTTTGTTCAGACCGCAATAACTTCTTCATACTAATTCAGAATTCGGTGAGACTTCGACCAATTAACTCCCACCTAAATTACGGACAATATGGAACACTCGGATACTTAATCTTGTTAACAAATACTGTAGTTCTCGATGTGCACTGACAGTTGTACTTAGAAAATAATAGGATACCACATCCCCTTATTTGATCTCCGCCTAGTCTAGGAGCCGCTATTTTTTTTGTTCAGACTACAATATTTTCTTCATACTAACTCGGAATCCGGCGAGACTTCGACCGATTAACTCCCACCTGAATTACAGACAATATGAAACACTCAGTTACTTCATCTTGTGAACGTACATTGTAGTTCTCCATTGGGACTGTGAGTTGTACTTAGAAAATAACAGGCTACCACATCTCCATATTTGAACTCCGCCTAGTGCAGAAGCCGCTATTTTTTTTGTTCAGACTGCAATAACTTCTTCATACTAATTCAGAATCCGTTGAGAATTCGACCAATTAACTCCCATCTAAATTATGGACATTATGAAACACTCGGATACTTCATCTTGTGAACGCATACTGTAGTTCTCCATGGGTAATGACAGTTGTACTTAGAAAATAACAGGATACAAGATCGCCATATTTGAACTCCGCCTAGTGTAGAAGCCGCTATTTTTTTTGTTCGGACTGCAATATTTTCTTCATACTAACTCGGAATCCGGCGAGACTTCGACTGATTAACTCCCACCTAAATTACGGTCAATATGGAACACTCGGATACTTCATCGTGTGAACGCATACTGTAGTTCTCTATGGGCACTGACAGTTATACTAAGAAAATAACAGGATACCACATCCCCTTATTTGAACTCCACCTAGTGCAGAAGCCGCTATTTTTTTTGTTCAGACTCCTATATTTTCTTCATACTAACTTGGAATCCGGCGAGACTCTCCCAACTAAATTACGGACAATATGAAACACTCAGTTACTTCATCTTGTGAAAGTACACTGTAGTTCTCCATGGGGACTAAGAGTTGTACTTAGAAAATAACAGGCCACCATATCCCCATATTCGAACTCCGCCTAGTGCAGAAGCCACTATTTTTTTTGTTCAGACTGCAATAACTTCTTTACACTAATTCAGAATCCGGTGCGAATTCGACCAATTAACTCCCATCTAAATTACGGACAAATTGGAACACTCAGATACTTCATTTTGTGAACGCATACTGTAGTTCTCTATTGGCACTAACAGTTGTACTTTAAAAATAACAGGATACCACATCCCCTTATTTGAACTCCGCCTAGTGTAGAAGCCGCTATTTTTTTTGTTCAGACTCCTATATTTTCTTCATACTAACTCGGAATCCGGCGAGACTTCGACCGATAAACTCCCACCTAAATTACGGACAATATGAAACACTCGGATACTTCATTTTGTGAACGTACCCTGTAGTTCTCCATGGGGACTGATAGTTTTACTTTGAAAATAACAAGCTACCACATCCCCGTATTTGAACTCTGCCTAGTGTAGAAGCACCTATTTTTTTTGTTCAGACTGCAATATTTTCTTCATACTAATTCAGAATCCGGTGAGAATTCGACCAATTAACTCCCATCTAAATTACGGACAATATAGAACACTCGGATACTTCAGCTTGTGAACGCATACTGTAGTTCTCTATGGGCACTGATAGTTGTATGTAGAAAATAACAGGATACCACATCCCCATATTTGAACTCCGCTTAGTGTTGAACCCGCAATTTTTTTTGTTCAGACTTCAATAACTTCTTCATACTAATTCAGAATCCGGTGAGACTTCGACCGATTAACTCCCACCTAAATTACAGACAATATGAAACACTCGGATACTTCATCTTGTGAACGTACACTGTAGTTCTCCATGGGGACTGACAGTTGTACTTAGAAAATAACAGGCTACCACATCTCCATATTTGAACTCCGCCTAGTGCAGAAGCCTCTATTTTTTTTGTTCAGACTGCAATATTTTCTTCATAATAACTCGGAATCCGGCGAGACTTCGATTGATTAACTCCAACCTAAATTA